>CM024614.1:22099293-22724127 GCA_014182575.1 Eucalyptus decipiens | reverse complement strand
TCGGGAAATCGTTGCCCAACCCCCTCCCTTCGAAGAAGCTCGCGTCGAGCGCCGTCGCTCCGGCCACCGCGAAGTTCACGCCCTTCCCGAAATCCGCCGCGCTCCGTCCGCCGTCGTCGCCGTAGTAGGGAGCCACGAACGGCAGCCCCAGCCACTCAGCTGCAAGTCGCGACACCAACGGCGCCCGTCAGAACCCGTCAGGAAGTTTCTCAAAGCAACCCACGAAAGATCGCGCCGAACCCAATTTTTCGGCGACGACTTTCCCGACTCACCGATGAAGTCGATGACCAGGCGGCCGTCGGAGAAGCGGCCGGTGGGGCGGCGGAAGTGGGTCTGGCCGTAGGGGAGGGAGCCGGCGTGCGTGGGGCGGCCTGCGGAGCGGGCGAGGTGGAGCGCGTTCCCGGTGTCGGCGAGCGAGTCGCCGAAGCTGATGATGGAGCGGTAGCATCCGGGGACGGGCGAGGACGAGATGGCCGGAAGCACGCCGGCGACGACGAGGACCAGCAGTTTCGGGAAGAGGAGGGAGGACGCCATGCCCGACGCCACTGGAGAAAATTAGATCGAAATAGTTTACTAAACGGTCATGCATTTCGCAAAGCTCTTTGATTAAAGAGTTTTGCATTTAGGAAAAACCTTTTCCCAAAATGCTCAACCAAACGAGATCTCGATCACATTAAAAAAATCCTAAATTTTGTCCAAACATCTTCTTTCCCATTCTCACCTACTCACTCAGCCACTTCATAATTAACTCTTGACTTGTCTTTGCACGTCACCGTCATAAAATCTTTTCCTTGAATTGTTTTATTACCCATATTATTTTTTATAAAAAATAAAACCAAAAAAAATAATAATAAGTTCTCAAGTAAATTATGAAATCGGACCAAATAAACAGGGTCAATTTCAAGACAAGTAAAGTTCAAAAAATTGGGAACCGATTCTAATATAGTGAGTCCTAGACTTTAGGATTGAAATTTTATCCACTCAGTCTCTAGTGCATGCATCTTTATGACTCGTGTACAGAAATGTTAGAAAAGATTGTGCTCTCATCAATTAAAATTCGAAGGAACCTATATTTACAATAGTCCTCATGCATTCTTTTTATATAATTTGTTCGGTTCCAATAAGAATTTATTTTCCTATTTGCTCTTATTTGAAAAATTTCAAGGACTTACCCTTCTCACAAAAGCTCTCTATTTTTCAATCACTCTGCCATAATCTAAATTTTAATCTTATCTTTCACAATTGTGTTGGGAAATTGAAACTTTGATTCCAACAAGTTCACACAGACTTTAGTTCACCGGAACAAAAGGGTGCAGACGAGGGCTGGTCCAATGCAAAATTGGAAAATTTTCAACTTTCGAAAAGCTACCCCAAATTAAATAATAAAACATACAAAAACAAAAATGTCACAACCCTTCCAAGTTGAAATCCCGAGAGAATTAAGGTTATGTTTGACAGTCAAAATAAATTTTATGATATGATAAAATTTAAAACTATCCTGTGATTAGTGTTTACTCAAAGATAAGATAAAGTCAGATATAAATGGATATAAGCTAGATAAAATTATCCTATGGAAAGATGTGATAAAGGTGGATGAGATTTTTAATATTCATAATAGAAAAGTTTTTCCTCAAATTAAAAGCTTCTTATATTAACAAATTTAAAATCATATTCCAATATAAATAATATTTAAATTCTAAAATAAGAAATTAAAAAATAATAAAAATAAAAATATAGTTTTTTTAATGTAAATTTATTTTATTTATGTACTCGAATTTAATTCTATCTTGTCATATAAATTCAATGTATAAATATATATTTATTACATATTTTAGGTGTTTTAATATTTTAGGTATATGAGTACAATTTTCTATTTAATAAATTTTTATTAGAGAATAATGGAAAGGAAAGAAAGAAGTAAAAAAGAAATTAATTAAAGAAAGAGAGGAAAATAAAATAAAAAAGCTAATAAACATAGAGTACATAAGAATGTTGCAATAAATTTTTACTATCTCCGTTTGTAAAATTTGTGATTCATTTATGTTGATATGACGTATATACCAAACAATTTATATGATATGATGTGAATATATCTGATTTTATTACTGCAATCACCAAACATTAGATAGGATGTAACAAAATCTCATAAATTTTATATCTTATCATATCTGCTTATATTCTAGTTAAAAATTCAGACAACTAAACGTAGCCTAAGAATTGCCATGCAAGCGTGAATAATTCTTCTCGTGAGGTGGGGCCTATGTCTAGCATGGGTTTAGCCATGTTCTAATAATCGCAACTTGATTTTCTCATTCAATTACTTAATTTGATTTGCTTTAGAGTCGCTGCTAACCTATCATGGACCTGGTTAGGAGCCCGAGTAAGACGCAGAAATGCCTCTGTCTTATTCCCGCATATCATAGATTCACGAATCTGAGACCTTGATTTGGCTAGAGATGTCCAGCGGCTGCTGCCGGTTTTCCTTTTTATTTTGTTCAGTGAAAACGATTTGCATGCGATCTTCTTAATTTTTTTGTTCTCTTTCAGTCATCCAAGCGCAAGAAAAAGATGATCATGCATAAATCAACCTGGCAAGAACAAATAAAGAAACCAATAATATGCAAGCAAATAAAACACAAATAAAACGGCAGGAATATAAAGAGACCTTAGTCATGTCAGGCAAAATTAAACATGACCTCGTTATTAAGTCTAGAGATAGGATATAGTGAGTCACGCATAAAAAGTAAAAGTGCTCTAAATCAAACTAGAAAGCAGATATTTCCTAGAATAATTGTCAAATTCCTATATTAATCTACATAAACATGAATTAATAATAATAATAATAATAATAATAATAATAATAATAATAATAATAATAATAATAATAATAATAATAATAATAATAATAATAATAATAATAAAATCTCCTAACTAGATGCAAACTTGCCTAACATGCTTTCAAGACGTGTTCTTTTTTTTTTTTTTTTTTTTTATCTTTTCATTCTTATAATTAACATGCAATAACCTAGGTCTTCAAGTATGTCCTGTAAACCATATGCTTGAACATGAAAATATAAAAACGCAACCTTTTTATGATTTTTGCCCTAATCTACACGTTTAGACGAATTCTACATCCTATATGCACGTGTTGGACGATAAAAGTGGCTTTTTTTTTTCCTTTGAAAGACTAAATCTTTTGGCGTGGATGAAAGCATCGGCCAAAGGCCAAAGCATTAGCCTATCGACCATGAGTATTCAAAGATCAAAGTACTTCAAAAAAGACAAGTTTTAATCGATATGCACAAAAACATAACGCAAGAGCAATCTAACACTAAGGAAACATGCAAGGCATTACTAAACTCATGTAAACCAACATATATATCACAATCTAACTTCATAGCATCAGAAAGGGGGCAGCTGTGAATCAAGATGCATAGGGTAGGGCAACCTCGTGCAATGTTGACGTGCGTAAAGGATCATCGAATCATGCAAAGAGAGCAACAATATGGCTTGATCAAGGGTGTAAAGGGAGAGCATCTAAGCAATAAAGGTGCTCATTGAGCGAGCACGAGATTGAGAGTGGGTGAAATCATGATCTCGCAATCAGAGTGACATGTCCTGAACATGTGGCTGACCATCTCTCCTGTCATCAAATTGGGGGAATTAAGTGCCTTGAGAACTCTTGGGTGCCTGTCTACTTTTGTGAGGAATTCTTAAACAAAATGGAATGCCATACGGTTGACATTATTAGAAACACTGCTTCTGTGAGGAATTCTCACAATTTTAGAGGATCTCAATCCTTGGAGGATTAGCATTCCCTGAAGTTAAACGGCGAATTTACATATATCTCCCTGTTTTTGCTAGTATTACGATTTTAATTTTAGTAGGCTAGTTACTCAGAGCTGGTTAAAGCAGGTTCATTCAAGGCTAGTGCAGGACAAGAAATGTCCAATTTAGGTACTGTAAACGAACCGTCTGCCACGCCCTTGAAAATCCACCTGTATGCTGCTTCCGTGAAATGGATACCGTCCCAGCTTGCATACGAGGACGGGTCATCGCATACCCTCGCATTGGAATTGCACGGTGCCAAAAAGTTGTAATTGTAGGTTCCTCCTCCTCCACAGCATGCTCTAAGTACTCTGCCTTCAAACCCTGTTTCAAAAGGAGTGTCGGATTAACTGCCAATACGACCAATGTGTTGGTTGGTATGCTATTAGCTGGCCAACCATGGATACAGTGAGTTCACAGAAGAAATTTGGGTAAGTTAGTTATTGTCTGTCATCAATTTGAAAGACCAAATTAGATATCAGTAGCAGCAAGACTGAAATTTTGAAATAATTCATTGAAAGAATTATCACACTTGGTGATCTCCAGTGTGAAAAAGTAGTCGATTTGAAATTTTCCTCTGGATGAAAAAAAGTGAGCGTCACTACATCAGGGATTGGAGAGTGAGAGCTTCTCTATGCACCAAGAAGATGGAGATGCAACTTACCAAATTTATTGGTGACTGATAAAAGCGGAGTGCAGCATTGTAGTAATCGACATAGATAATATTTGCTCGGGGATGAAGCTCTCGTAGATGATTGAGCTTCCTCTGGAGCTGCTCATTGTGATACTGAGAGAATTCGTTCAACCAATTAAGGCAGCCAGTTGATGAATCATATGCTTCCTCGTCTGAACCCTGGAATTCTGTTAAATAGACAGGCAAGCATCCGATCGGAAAGTTTCCTGGCACCAATATTGTCACTGCGCCTAAATCAATCAACTCCTGCAACCATATGGCAGGAACAGGGGAAAACATGATGCATCTCAAGGTGATAAGATGAATATGATAAGTTTAAGAACTAAAAGCGGCAAGATAATATGGTCATGTGAGAGGTAGTCTTGATGATGCACAAGATTGCTGGATTTTCATCTCATTTACCAGGACATGCTTCAGTGTAAGTAAGCTAGCTGACGTTATTGCAATTATAGGTGATAATTTAAGAAGTCATTGGTATTGGAAGTTTATCATGTGCACACCTATACATTCACTGAAAATAGCATTCACGGCCTATATAATAACATCAAGGACTTAGATAACATTACGGTAGTTACTAGTTCCCATTCAAGGAGCAATGACTTTACATGGTATATGAGCAGCAAAACATGGAGAGACACATATATTGAACAGTTCTTTAGAGATGCAGGTAACATCACTGATACAAGTTCAGTGGAGCAGGACAAGTTCCATGCTTTTCTATCTTTACTTAGCTTAGGATCATTCTCTAGCTTTTCCTTGGTAAATACATAATCTATTGACAATGATAGAATTTCTAAAGGCCAGAGAAGGCCCATACAGAGAATCTTCACTAAGAGCATATGTCCGTTGGCCCATGTATTGCCATGCTGCATAAAAGTCATTTAGCTTGGGAGTTAAGAAGAGGGATCATACATTGATAGCTGAAACAATCGCCTCAATGACAAGGGGCACAATGCCCTGAATCTCTTCCAGATCTCTTCCCATGAAGAAGTGATAATTGTAGTCGTTGCCACCAATCTCTCCCATTAGAACCAGAGAGTTCCCAAGAAACTGTTTGCAATCTGCCAAGTATGCTAGCACAATTCAAATAAAGAACTTGCACAAACTACTATGCAAGCCAATCTCATTGCACTGACAAACATATAAAACAGCTCATTCCGGCACTCGGGAATTTAACCAACATGTCTGAATACATAAACTTAATAGAGGGCTTGAGATTTTAGTACAGACCCATGTTTGGATCTAGGATTGCACTATTTAATTTAACAAGACATTTCTAGTGTTATTGAGTCATCAACAGATTGAATCCTTGATGCAAGAAGAGAATGCAGAAAAGATGAAATCCTGGTTTTTCTGTCAAACCATCTGAATTTATCAGGGTATTGATCCCTAAAATTTTATACTTTTCGCAGTCTAAGTCTTGATTTTGGAACTAAATTTTACTCCTCAAACTTTCAATTTCCTGTGATCTTGGGCCTTTAGACTTTCAACTTTGAGTGATTCTGGTCTCTGACTGCATTGAACTTGGGTCATGAATTGTGCAAGTACCCTGCTGTCCACTTCAATTTTCCACTGTGAAATTATGTCATGATTCACTTCATTTATGTCAAGAATCACGATCCAAATCCAATGCGAATGAAGCTAAATGACTACAATTGTACAAATTTCAAGATCAGAAACTGCCGACAGAATTTCTCCATAAATCAGGACTAACATCGATCCCACACCGATGCCGCATTACCGAAACAATTTTACATACCGATTCGCCAAGTGACATGACTAGTGATAGTGATACCACGTATCTTTCACTTTTCCAACCTTTAAGGGACTAAATTGCAAATTTCGGACTTTCTGAGGGCGTCAAAGTATTCTTAGAATTGACAGAATAGGACTTACCCGAAGACGTGCTGCATAGCGAAGGCAAGAGCTCCTTGAAGAGGCCCAGCTGAACTCCCAGAGAAATATTCGGGAAATCGTTGCCCAACCCCCTCCCTTCGAAGAAGCTCGCGTCGAGCGCCGTCGCTCCGGCCACCGCGAAGTTCACGCCCTTCCCGAAATCCGCCGCGCTCCGTCCGCCGTCGTCGCCGTAGTAGGGAGCCACGAACGGCAGCCCCAGCCGCTGAGCTGCAAGTCGCGACACCAACGGCGCCCGTCAGAACCCGTCAGAACCCGTCAGGAAGTTTCTCAAAGCAACCCACGAGAAATCGCGCCGAACCCAAATTTTTCGGCGACGACTTTCCCGACTCACCGATGAAGTCGATGACCAGGCGGCCGTCGGAGAAGCGGCCGGTGGGGCGGCGGAAGTAGGTCTCGCCGTAGGGGAGGGAGCCGGCCTGGTTCGGGCGGCCTTCGGAGCGGGAGAGGTGGAGCTCGTTCCCGGTGTCGGCGAGCGAGTCGCCGAAGCTGATGATGGAGTCGTAGCATCCGGGGGCGGGGGAGGAGGACGAGATGACCGGAAGCGCCGCGACCGCGACGGCGATGGCGACGGCGACGGCGAGGCGTTGCAGGAAGAGGGAAGGCGCTAGGCACGACGCCATTGGAGAGGGAGAGAGAGAGAAATGGAGGTCGATCGCACGGGTGGGCAGTGGGGTTGGTGAAGGGAACTGCCATCGCCAGTGCCATGCCCAGTCAAAACGGGGCTGTCGGCTTCCAGCTTGGAAGTGCGCATCTTATGTCTTTCTCCACATAATTTTTTCTGGCCGGGTAGTGATGACTGATACATAAATATTATTATTTATTCTCGCTCTTTTGTTTCGTGAAAAAATTTCTGTCGAAAAGTATTTTCTTTTTTTTTTTTTTGGGGTTTAAATCGTTTAAAAAAATTAATCGACATATACTTAAATTTACAAAAATGATATCCTTCTTCAAAAACGAAAAGTGATTTTCTCTCATATAACGAAACATTAGAGCTAAGAAACGAGAATTGGCTCTTGTCTAGATCCTCGGTGGACAAGTTGTGTTTGGAATCTCAATGCCTTACTGGTGCTTGACAATCATGTTTGGATAGTCAGCTCTTTCCACATTTTTGTGTCATTTATTTATATTGTGTCAATAATCTCTTTTAATTTATTTGCAACCCAAATACTTCATTATATTCGGTGCTTTTAAAATCTTTTAAATCTCAAAGTTTTTACTTACAAGCAATGAGTCTATAATTTTGCTAGTATATAATAGGAAAAGAGCATGCTTATTGCTTGCGAATAAATTTGTAAAGAATAAAATACCAACAAGTCCCCAATGAAAATCCTCCTTTGCATCTGTATCTGCTTAGTCTCGAGTCACGTCTAGACTTGCTCTGTCAGGTCTGACCAGATCTGGCATTGTCGGCCTCGAGTGACCCCATGTCTCGAGATCGCCCTAGACTCGGGCATCATTCGTGGTTCTCGTGAGGTCACGCCCTGCGCGAGCAAACTTGTCTTCCTGGATAGAGGGCCCGATGATGGTGGCTCGGTCATAGCTTCATCGATTGACGGCTCATGAGCGACTGGTGAGACGAGGCGAAATGGACGAGATGTCGACCGAGGATTGGCAGGCAGTGGCCGAGGCCTGCTGTCGAGAGAGAGAGAGAGAGAGAGAGAGAGAGAGAGAGAGAGAGCATGAGGTCAGGATTTGGGATCCCATGTCCCGGGATTGCCCTAGACTGGGCCACCATTGTCGTGAGGTCACGCCCTGCGCGATCAAATTTGTCTTCCTAGATAGAGGGCCCAGTGATAGTGGCTTAGTCACTGCTTCATCGGGTGACCGGCGAGATGAGGCGACATGGACGAGATGTCGACCGAGGATTGGCGGGCAGTGGCCGAGGCCTGCTGCCGGTAGAGAGAGAGAGAGAGATAGCATGAGGACAGGATTTGGGACTTGTTATCTTTGTGCAAATTAAACAAAAAAGGAATCTCGTTCTTTTTTTTTCATAATACTTGTTTTCGGGCAATCGCGTCGGGGTGATGCAAGACCCGATTATCGCCCCATCATTATCAGAATCGGGCCCGCCCACTACACCTGTCCCCGGCCGGATTCTCACTGTGGGCCCCAGCGGCGCCGTTGACCCAACCTGAGATCGCCGCGTGCAGCGGGCCGGCCCCGGTTGGCACGCCCGTGAGATTTGACCAGGCTGATTCCTCCACCGTCTAAGAGATTGCCACGTGCAGCGGGCCACGTATTATATGCAATGAAATGATGGTGGGTGGTCGAGATTTCACATGGGCGCATTTTTATATGATGATTGGAGAAAGTTTCTTTCGAAAAAACGAAGCTAGCCATTCATGTAAGTGTCACTAACCATCGACTTCCGATCTATTGATGGCGCGGTTTCATTGTCGATCGAGTCGCTCTTCCCTTTTTTAAGGCGAGAGCCACCGCTAGCAATGATCAAAATGTGACCGCAATCGGGTAAGCTAAAGCGAGTCCCGAAAGATCTTTCCGACAAGATTGACATTAAGATAAGACATGGGACCGGTCTAGCTCCTGCGAACACTGATCATAAGTGATAAAAGCCGTCGGAATCTTTGTTTTCGGTCCGATAGACCAAGGAACTCGTCTATCACCCCAATTTCTAGTTTCATGACGTGGGTATTACGATGATGACCGTGACTGATTGATTGAGTAGAATTTCCTCCCAACATGTGATCGAGAAAACACAGCCTCTTGAAGAAAAAAAAGGAACCCTCCAAAGGATTACCGCAAAAGATGATATCATTATACAGAAAATGATCTACACACGAGGAAAAAGAAAAGATCTGGCAAACAAAACATATGTGTGGCCAAAGTGATGTATGAACTGAAAATTCGCGCGAATGAATCAATTAACTATCAGTCTTCTCAAGCAGAGAACTCGAATGTATGACGACGACAATGGCATAGCTCTAGATCATATATGTTATGTATCAACAAGGGATCTGGGACGTGAACCACTTCATGACCAGAATAGGAGCCTTGATCAGCCACAGAGCGAACTCGACCACCACCGTGATGCAGAAGCAACATGGGCATATGCACGACAAGGGCAGCCTGCAGATTTCGCCAAGAAAACAAACCAACTCAGAAACCAACAGCTCCAAATTCCCAATTACTGCGAACGCAATCGTGTGATTAAACTCAAATTCATGCGATCAAACGTGTGACATATACGAAGTGAATTCAGCCCCAATTCGCTGTACTGTCGTCGGGAAATCTTTTCTCGATTTCCATCCACTGAACAGCGCTAACGGGTCGGCTCTCTCTCTCTCTCGCTCTCTCGCGCACATACAAAAAAAAGCCCTTTTGCCAAAGAGGACTTTCGTCAAACAGTTGCAATGCATACTTACCCGATGATCCAAATAACGATGCCGACGAGGGACAGGATGAGCGCGAGGAACGCGAAGGGGAGGCCCAGGAGGAACCCGAGAGGCCGGCATTCGCAGCTCTCGTCGTCGCAGCAGCAGCAGCACATGGTGGCCGGGGGCCTTGTTCTTTTGCCTTCCGCTCGCGAAATTCGTCTCCCGGGTAGGCGAGATTTCCTCCGTGGGTGCTCGGAGAAACACTTTGGAAGGCTTTCTTGCTCGTCTTCGTTTATGGGTATCGCTGGGTTTGACGGAGAGAGCGAAAGGGGGGCAAAAGCGAGTGAGAGGACAGGGAAAAGAAAGCGTTGAAAACTCAGCCGCCCAGTGAAAGGCAAGGCGTCGATCGGTTGGGATGATAAAGACGAACGAGACCGGCTACCGAGCGTGTCCTGGCGTCATCCGCCGGCTCGTGCATTGACCCGTTCGGCACCACGAAAGGACTTTCCTCGTGGGCTTCACATCTCAACCTCTCTTACATTATCTGCGTGTCCCATGTGAAAGGGTTCCTTTGTTTTTTCTTTTTTGGCGTACAAAGAACTTCAACACGCAACGCTAGCATTAAATTATACGGATATAGGTGTGTAGTGGGTGTGAAATTATAATCGAGTTTTCAAATTTGTTAAATTTGTGCTATTGAATCCTTCTTGTTAGTGTCGCCCGATTTAGCTAACGGGGAAATGTATTGGGATAATGTGTTCTTCTTTGACAATTCATTTTCTCTCCTTTGGCGTATGTTGGGGCTCGAATCTTTGCCTTTGCCCGGTTGGAGTACTCATAAACCAATCAAAGTCGTTTAAGTGGTTTCTTAATAAGTCAAACTTTTCATAATGGATAGAGGACGAATTAGCTGCATTTCATAATGAATAGAGGACGAATTAGCTGCATTAGATACGTAAATCGGGCCAGAGCAAAGAAATTTTGTGGAGCATGTCGTTCGGAAATAGGTGTATAGTGGTTGCGAAATTACAATCGAGTTTTAAAATTTGTTGGATTCAATTAGTGTCGTCCGATTTAGCTAATGGGAAAATGTATTGGGATAATGTGTTCTTCTTTGCCAATTCATTTTCTCTCCTTTGGCGTATGTTGGAGCTTGAATCTTTGCCTTTGCCCGGTTGGAGTACTCATAAACCAATCAAAGTCGTTTAAGTGGTTTCTTGATAAGTCAAACTTTTCATATTAGATAGAGGACAAATTAGCCGCATTAGATACGTAAATTGTGCTAGAGAGCAAAGAAATTTTGTGGAGCATGCCGTTTTTTATTTTCCATGGCGTCAAACATGGAGTGCACAAAATGAACACTTCAACATGACTTTTATTGGATTCGGATAGAGCATGGGAAACAATTAACGTGCTTTGACATCAACATCGGATTTTACATAATTAAATCACAAGCCCTGAGAACTGAGATTGTTCCACATGATACATGTGTGAAGGGTTTAGAAATTCAATCATGCACTCGGACTAGCACTTGTACTTCCACAGCCAAATATCTATTCCTTGATCTGTCATCAATTCTGAGAATATTTGTGTTTCTCTTTTTAATCACCCCATGCACCCAACCGCTCCCCCACATGCTTGTTTACTTGCACACTTTCACACGGAGAAGTTGATATTCTATTCGGAAAAATTGTTCCTTCTTCAAATCGTGGATTGGGCTTGGGCCAAGCCTATTATGGGCGGCCCAAGCCCAAAAGCCCAATATCAAGCTAGTGTTGATGAGGGTAGCTCTAGTCATCCTGTGATGTGTAGATAACTGAATAATTGATAAATCATTTCGACAAACTAAAAGAATAAAACACAAAATAAATGTGGAGGTTGAAAAGACAGTAGAAGTTAAAGAAGTTTCAAAGAGGATAAAGTAGTCATGTTTCGCACGTGACAACTTCTAAAATCCTTTTCTTTATTGGTAGAATAGATAGATATCGTGATCGATAAAATTAACTCCTAGCAAATCATGCAAATGAGGTGGTAGTGCTTTAGCCTTAATCAGATTAGATAAGAAATAATACAGAAAATAAAATTGTGTAACCTTTTTTCTTTGAATGATTTATGTGTTATAATGGAGAGGACGTAAGCTTTATTGTGTAACTCCTAGCAAATCATGCAAAGGCGAAGGCGTCGATTGGTCGGGATGATTAAGATGAACGAGACTGGCTACCGAGCGAGTCCTGGCGTCATCCGCCGGATCATGCATTGACCCGTTCGGCACGAAAGAACTTTCCTCGTGGGCTTCACCTCTCAATCTCTATCTAATCATATGCGCGTCCCATGTGAAAGTATTCCTTTGTCTTTTTTGCGTACAAGGAACTCCTACACGGAACGCTAGCACTAAATTATATGAAAATAAGAGTGCAATGATCGTGAAATTGAGATCAAGTTTTAAAATTTGTTGAATTTATGCAATTAAATCCGTCGTGTTAGCACTATCCGATTTGTTTATGGAGAAATGCACTGGAATAATGTGTCCTTTTTGTCGATTTGCTCTCTCTCCTTGGGCATGTGTCAGGGCTCACATCTTTGCCTTTGGTCGGTCGTAATAACCTATAGGCTTATAAATCTCCATTCAAAGTCATTCGAGTGGTTTCTTAATAAGTCAAACCTTTCGCAATATATTGAGGACATAGTAGCCACGTTAGATACACAAATAGTGCAAGAGCAAAGAAAATTTGTGGAGCATGCCGTCTTTGATTTTCCATGATGTCAAACATGGAGTGCACAAAAAGAACACTTCAACATGTCATTTATTTATTTATTATTATTGTTTTTGGTAATCGAGATCCCCGGGCTCACCTTTCGCTTACACTAATCGGCAACCCACGGCTCGTACAGTGCACGGTGCACCTTGGACCAAGCGTCAATACCTCAGGGGAAGTTAGCATAGGATCCCACCACTATGGCCCCCACTTAAGACTGTTAGCAGTTGCGGAGTTTCGATCCTAGGATCTCTGCGATGAAGTGTCCAAAGCCCAATCAACTCAGTTGCCCACCGGTGGATTCAACATGGCATTTATTGGAACCGACCAAAAAAAAAAAAAACATGGCATTTATTGGACAAAAACAGAGCATGGGAGACAATCAACGTGCTTTGACACCAATGTCGGATTTTACATAATTATATCACAAGCCCCAAGAGCCGAGATTGCTCCATGTAATTCTTGTGCGGATGGTTCAGAAATTGAATAATGCACTCGGACTAACACTTGTACTTCCACAGCCAAATATACTCCTCGATCTCCCGTCAATTCTGAGATTTTTGTGTCTCTTTACGATCACCCCATGTGCCCAAACGCTCTCCCACATGCTTGTTACTTGCACACTTTCACGAGGAGAAGTTGATATTCTCTTCAGAAAAAAACACTTCCTTCTTCAAAGCTTGTGGATTGGGCTTGGGCCCAGCCTATCATGGGCGGCCCGAGCTCAAAAACCCAATAGCAAGCTAGTATTGATGAGGGTAACTCTGGCAAAAGAAATCCTTCTATGATGTTTAAATAACTGAATAACTGATAAATCTTTTTGACAATATAAAAGAATAAAACACAAAGTAAAATGTGGAGGTTAAAAAGACAGTAGAAGTAAAAGAAATTGCAATGAGGATAAAGTAGTCATGTTTCGCAAATGACCCCTTCTAAATCTTTTCCTTTATTCGTAGTATAGATAGATATCGAGATTGATGAAATTAACTCCTGCCAAATCATGCAAAGGAGGTAGTAGTGCTAGATCCTTTTTCCTTAATAAGATTAGATAGGAAATAATGCAGAAAAGAAAATTGCATAACTTTTTATTTTATTTTATTTTTTATGATTTACGTGTTATAATGGAGAGCACATAAGCTTATCAGATGATTATTTAAGGTAGCAAGATAATCATGATATCAATTATAGTCAATTAGGGTTATGCACAATCAAGGGAGATATATACACAATTCTAAAAAATTGGAGAATTAAGGAAAATATCCTAATTATCTCTAATAAGATTATAAGGGCATTGTGTAATTGGAATTTATTAGAGAGATGCGACAAAAGAACAAGGGGAATAATAAAGCATGCATTCTACAATAGGAATTTATTTTTACATTGCACTGGACTCAAACCCATGTGACGTGCGTGTAAGTGTTATTCGATGTTTATGCTTGAAAAGAAAGTGACAAAAGCTGAGTGGCCGCTGGCTATAAGGGATATGAATCATATGATAATGCAAGAGTGGTTTTGGTGGAAGTAACTGCCTGCCAGCAGAAAAACTACCCAGTCAAATGCATAAATCGCCAAAAGGCATGCGGCCCTATTGGTAAAGGATTGGGGGCTGAGGCTGGGGGCTGGCGAGTACTAGATCCAGGATTTGATCACTATGAACAATAAACACATATGTATATTGTATATAGAAGAGAAGAGTGAGACCACAATAAAATAATCATAATTTACCATTTAGGCTTTGTTATTATAAGAACCACACAAACCTTAATGGTCTTAGAGTAATTATCGTCTTAGAGTAATTATAAAAATGTATAGAATTCTCCACTATTACATAAAGTTAGATTTCGTTGGTCCCAATCTCGAAATTTGTGATAGCCTGAATTTTCAGAATTTGTTTTCGATTAAATAAATCGGACCTTTTGTCGATGCACCAATAGTGTTATTCTCTGAATTGATCACTTATGAGATAATTGGACTATCTGAGGAAGCGATTAAGTAATCTAAATGCAATGGACTTGAGAATTCGACCAGGAATTGATTGCTCGATCGTGTTGGTTTGCAAGGTCATTATGGCACTGTCGAAATTGATCAGAGACTGGAGATAGGTCAACTTGACTGAAATATGTGATCACAGTGTGGGTGATTCCATCTGATTACAAAATACTCATCGATTGGCACTAGATTAATTTTTCTATCGTTTTGGTACCTTGTGTTCGTATTTGAAATCTCGAGATTTTCACGACAATCGAGAGTCGTCAATGAGTCGAAGATGTACAATGTGACTCGAGATAAATCGATCACGGGTCAATTGCATCAAAAATTCCTAAAAATTACCCGGTAGACTAGGTCACGCTAAAATTGCGCCAGATTGAAATTAATCGCGAATTTGAACCCGATTTCAGAAATTAAAAGTTTTGTCGTGTCACGATCTATTTTAAGAACATCGACTCATCCTCTGAATAATTTTCGGATATTCCGAGATTTTTACCGAAAATCGTTTCGGATGTCGCGAAAAATTAACGGAAATTCAGATGGGCCAAATTAAGGGAAATTTGGACTTCCAAGCCGAGCTTTTGAGTGTTGGCGATTTACAGAAAATTGTTTGGGATATTTCTTTGTCAAAATTAGACATCAATTTGGAAAATTGTTGGAGAAGTTGAAGCTCAAATGGATGAAATTCGGAACCATGGAAGGGGTGCAATTTTTGCATCAAAATTTGGTTTAATTAGTGGAAGCAAGAAAGTATTAGGGGGCATTGTGATATGCATGTGAGCTTTAGGGGAGACCATGCATTTATGTTTAAGGATAAGCTTGTGGACTTTTTGCCCATCTCTCTCTCTCATCCAGCCTTCTCTGGCAAGCTTCGCTCCCCGACCTCCCCCTCCGCAACTCCTTTTCATTTTCCTTTCCTTCTGTTTTGTTTTTTTTGGTAAGAACCTTTCCCTCTGTTTAGCTTCGTTCATTTTTCCTTCTTCGTTATCTCCACCGAAGACTGCTGCCTCCCCCTTTGAATCAACGCCTGCACCTCCACTCACGTTTGTCTTCTCCACCGTCAGCCTGCTCCTCCGCCAGCCCTTGTTTCCCTCGACTTCTTCGTGCGTCACCCGTCCAAGTCAACACACCTCCCCCAAGAAGTCTCCATTGTTGACTCCTCCAGCATCATCATCCGTAGCACATCACCCCATTTCCTCTCCATTTCACTGCCACGTTTGGTCAACAAACAGGTGAAACTCTCCACCAAATTTGACCGCAATCTCCACACGTCCGAAGCCAGCTGCACGCCAGCGAAACCCAAGCGAAGCAGCATCACCGTCAACCGAAGCAACGGCAACCCAGCGAGCTTCACGTCCCACTGAAGCAGTCCACGATTCCACCGAAAATTCCTGCAACAGCTTTCACGGCCCAGCAGCTCCATCCAGCATTTTGGGCCCGGTTCGGCAGCCCACAAAATTGTCTTCTTCAGCCCACACGAATTTGACGAGCCCATCTTCAGCAACTTGGCCGGAATCAGCCTAGTTTTGAAGCCTACAGTTCAGCCCACCTTGAGGCCCACTTGAAGGCAGCCCATCTCAGCCCAAGTCCAGACCAAGCCCAGCATTTTCTGTGGGCTTGCAAGGCTTTTGGGCCCGGTCCGTGTGCCGTTGATGCTGCTGAAAATTCGGAGTTCGGCCGCCATCGCGCCGTTGTTGCGGAGAATCGGTCTTTGCTTTTAACAAGTGAGTTTTGCTCACTAATCCTCACTTAGTAGGCTAATAATGCTTAGGGGTTGATTAGATTTAATTAAGTGTAATTAGGTGGATAGATTAGATTAGAGTAATTAAATTAGAGACTTATTGATGCATGTTAAACAAATGGTTAGTGTAATTAGCAAGAAAATAGGTTTTAGTATTTATTGAACGTATCTTGGAATTTTTCCGGGTTTGTTTTGGCTTCCAATCAAGGTATCACGGGGCTAAAATTGGATTTATTGTATTTATTTAATATTTTTTGTAATTAATTAATTAATTTCTAAAAATTAGGCTGGGATAGCCGACGACTGAAATTTTATGCTGATTATTGTGGTGCAATCCATTTATTTATTTGACTATTGATTTGTGCTGACTTGAATTGATTATGATTTTATGATTTTATTTCTAAATTAATTAATTTTGGTAATTAATGGGAAAATTACCGGGCGTCGGTTTATAGCGCCAAAAATATGTAATGGGCTGTTGAAATTGGTGAGTTGTTCAAAAAGTGAAATTATGATATTTTGGTTAAGGCCGATCGTGTACCCACATACAGCTATTTTTATTGGGAATGATAAAAATATGGAATTGATTGTATGATTGGGATGTTACACTATATCAACATATGGGCGCTATGTCGACTTAGATAGAGAGTAGTATACCGGTATGCTATATCAACTTATGGGTTATGATATAACAGCTTAGCAGAAAGCAATATACCTTGTCAGCTTAGCAAAGAGTAATGTCGGCATACTATACCAGGCTAAGGGCGATATGGCAGCTTAGTAGAGAGTAGTATACCTTATCAACTTAGATTGAGCATTGTCGGTACAAGGGCGATATGGCAGCTTAGTAGAGAGCAGTATACCCAATAATCTTAGAAGCGAGCTATACTGTCTATTTATTAGCTTAGTAGTGAGCAGTCTTGATATGAATGGACTTATAGATAGTATGAGATGAGCCGACCAAGAAAGTGTCGAGATGACATGTAATCAACTAAGTCGATTGATCGATGATTCAATCTGATTGATGTGATGTGATGTGATCGTGTATATTTGATATATATATTAACTTGTAGGAATGAATTGAGGCCAAGGTAAGTCCCCTGATCCGTGTTGTGTTTAGGTAGCCCCTAGAGTATATTGGCTTCCTAATCAGGTTTTAAGGGGTAGAATTTGCTGAGACGTAGTCTCATCTCGCTTGTGGGACAACATTTTAGGTCCGTAGATACAGTAGACCTAGGTTTTGAAGATGTCGGAAGTCCGGTGCAGTCTGCTGGAGGATGATGAGGAGGAGGACGAGGACCCGTAGTTTGTGGAACCCCCACCCCTGATTGTAGACCTTGTTCTTGAACTTGTTTAAGTTGAATCTGACCTAGTCCGCCTCATATATATGTGCACTGGTTTGCAATGTATAAGTGTAGTTGTTTTTGAAAGTTTGGAATTTGAAATTCTACTTTCCTATCCCATTGCTTTATTGTTTGGGGATTTTATATGCTTTCGCATGTGTATTAAAATGAATGGGTCGGTGATGCGTCTTGGAACGTTGCTATTTAATCGACCAAGGTGAGGTGTGGGTGTGTGCCCGAGAATTGAGGCGTGACAAAATTCTTGTCTAAGTTCGAATCGATCGTTTGAGTCCAATCAAAACTTTTGATTTTTTTTTTATTTCTTTTTTAAATAAGGTCAAATTCAATGGGCTTCACATGATTATTGATTGTGATTGATCTAGTCCTATTGACCAAGATCTAGAAAAGACTTTACTTGTCAACCCAGTCTAACCCTTCAAAGCAATTGAGTGATCTCAAAGTTTGTGACAATTCTTCTATCTCACAATAGTTCTGATATTACATAGCCCTATGGGAAAACAATACACCTAAGTTTGTGTGAAGTCTAAGGGATATCCTCCATGATCTCTTTTTCTGTAAAAGCTTTGCTTTCTCCCCCTTTTCATTGTTTTCTTTCTCCATTAGACGTAATTAATGACTCGACCTGATTACATAGCCTATGGAAAGCTGTAGGTTCAAAAGTCAGACTCGGGTGGTGCTCCTCACTCTTTAGCCAACGTAGCCTCGCCAACACCTTCATTCAATAGAAATAATCATAGAAGTTTCTCTGCGTAGCTTTTACTTTCAGCCGAGCGAGAATAATTTGAAGAATGCTAGATCGCGCGAAGCTCGACGCAATGACTTCACAACTTGTATAGACAGGATGAATTTCATATTAGTGAAGTCTACAAAACATGGAAGAGGACAATGAGCATACACTTGATGTATGTGAAATTTTTTTCCCATCATCTAGGGTCCAGCGATCTCGTTTAATCATCCAGAAGCGGCTTTATTTCCGTATTCTTCAATGAAACTTAATTGTCTTGCATTTTACTGATCTTTTTAGAGAATGAAGCGATATATTGCCACTTGTATTGATGACCAAATTCTTGTCATCGGATGTATAGTAATATTGATTCTGTCAATAATAAAACATCGAGATAACATAATACCATGTGAAGATGCATCTATTGTGAAATAATGATTTGTATAGTAGATAATGTGGACGTGAGTGGGACAATATCATGCTAGTTTTGCCCCCACATCTTTGATTTACAAAGAAAGTCTAAACCTATTGTACTTTGTGTTAATTTAGTACTAAACATTTCAATTAGACTAATTGAGCCATAGACCTTTAGATAATTTGTTAATGTAGGGTATAACAAAATTTACAAAATTTCTAGAACATAAATCAATTTTTGGATAGAACATGATTTTAATTGATTTATCAATTTCTATTCCCTAGATGAGTTTCGAGGAAAGAAACACATATGATAACAACTTAAAATTCTTGTTTTTGGAATATAAATTTGTTTGATGACAAAATTAAATTTCTATTTCTAGGGGGGGGGTGATGGCAGTTGGTGGTGAGTTGGTAGCAAGTGTTCGGTGTCACACGGGCGGTAGGTGGGCTGTAGGTGATAACAAGAGAATGAACAATAAAAAGTTTTTATTTCTCACTTTTATTCTAGAAATAAAAAAGCTAAAAATTTTAGTTTATGATTTTTGCTCCAAATTTATTTTTGGAATAAAAATTTGTTCCATAAATAGAAAAATGCAATTCCTTACCAAATGGATTTTTATTCCAAACCTATTCTGGGGAACTAAAAAAAAAAAAAAAAAGAGAAATAGGAATTTTGTCATGCGTGCTTGTAGTTTATTCAATCAATTTTGACAAAAAATCATTAAGATGAATTCTAGTTATCTTACATGGCACGATTGACATAAGACAACTAGCACTAGCGTTAATATTTTTTACATTTTTTTCCTTTGTTTTTCCCTTTTCTTTTTGCAAATGGCCATTGAATAGAAGTGATGGCTAGGAAGGCTTGATGGGGGTGGCTAGATCTAGCGAGGGGGCCCTCACTGGTGCTCGCCTCGCCCAAGCGAGGCCTAGCAAGCAAGCTAAGGTGGCCTCATCGGGCCTTGCCCTTGCTAGATCTAGCAAGGGGGCCCTCATTGGCAGCTTCCCTCGCTTGACAAAAAGAGAAGGGAAAGGAAAAGAAAGAAAAGAAAAAAAAGGCAAATAATAAAAAATTCAAAAAAATTATTTATGTCAATGTTAATTGTGTCACATAGGATGGTCAATGTTCACATCAGTTATTTTTGGTCGAAATTGACTAGATGGATTATATTAGTAAATTGTCAAAAGATTTAAGACTTAATTGACCAAATTAAAATGTTTAAGACTGAATTGGTGTAAGTGCAATGGGTTTAGGGCTTTCTTGATAATTTTTCCCAATACCATGTGAACATGCACCTAGTATGAAATGATGATTAGTATAATCGGTAATGTGGATGGGAGTGGGCCACTACCATGGTAGTTCCGTCCATTTATAATCATTTTCATTTGATTGACAAAATAGAATAACCCCTAGCAAATTTCTTTTTGGCCGACACATCACAACATGTGCATGCGGAGTTTTGACGTCCCCACATCTTCGATTTACGGATTGGGATCCTGTAAAATTAGGAAAAAGTTTGCATTTGAATGTTGCTAGTTGAGAGATTGACACCTCATCATTAGGCTGGTTAGACGGCTTAAATTCATTCCCTATCTTTCTTTCCTTTTTCCCTTCCCTCTTTTCCCTTCTTGCCCCCCTCTTTTCTGACCCATGATCAAAGTTTGCCCAGAAAACAAACAAACAGAGAACACAGAAGCAACTACGATCCATGTCCCGTGACACGCCTCCGTCGGAGGCTCGCTCCACATTTGCCCCCTACCAAGCCCCATCATTGCTCTTCCCCCACCCTCGGCTAGGCTCACAAGATTAGATCTCAGGCTGTGAGCCCTACTCTTACCACCATCAGACGGGGCAATATCTAAAGTCATGAATGGGTTTAGAATACTGAAACCCAGAATAATATATATGTTAAGTGGGTTCACAATTTACTAAGAACCAGCTCTTCTTTATGACTTTCTTTTATTTTCATTCGATCTTATGCTTGCTCATTTTATGCTCTCATCTCAATTTAGATATGAGTATTCCTAGATTGAGCTAAATATAGAAGTGTTTTATCAATATGAATCGGATTACTAATATGGATCGGATCGGGTATTTGTATGAGTATTGTTCAAGTCGTATCGGATATGGGTGGCTATGTTTGTATTGTATGAACATGGACCGAAACAGGTTAAAATGGGTAGGATTTGGGTCAAGCCAAACCCAAATCTGACCTAAGTCACCCGTTTAATGGGTTTCATCACGAGTCAAGATCCGAAAGATGGCAAGATACTACAAGACAAGTGGTGTGACGGTAGTGGTGTGGTGGAGGGGTGGTCAGAGAGAGAGGTGAGGAAATACTAGGGCTTGGGTCCAGTTGACTGGACATCTAGGGGTAAAGCACTGTTTCAGTGCGGGCCAGAGCTTTTTTGGTTAAGTTCAATGAAGAAATCAAGGCAATTTGATGATATCAAATGGAAAAACCTTTTATATTGACTTTAGAGGATGCTAAAGTCTCCTTTAACCCTTTTGTAGGTCGTGTGTTATGATTTATTTAACTAAGCACGCAGCGAACAATAATTTCCAAATGACAATCAAGCTAATTTAATTTTGTTTTACTCTGAAAAAAATGTTTTGTCTTGACACGGGTGACGCCTACATTCTTTTGGCTCAACACATGCACTTAGTGCAATTACTACGTGTGCCGTCTGGTTGCTCAATAGTACCTCCCTTCTGCCTGATCTGTCGAAGCCCAATGCTCTTGGAAAGAGCTTTCCATTTGGCTTATAAATGTTCAGTCGGTCGGCAGTATTTTGATTTCATGCCGACACATTCATCTCTTTTATCCGTCACTTTCCGCTTTTTCCTACGTCAAACCAGAAATGAGCCACCCGAAGCTTCTTAAGTTTGGTCATCATGGAAGATAATTGCTAACAAAAAAGATTTTGCCTTTTTCAACGTATTCAGTGTTGTCCTTGTCGGGGATACCGTTTTCTTTGAGAGTGTAACAGTCATCATTGAATCTAAGTAGAGAAGAAGCAAATCCCACTGTATATCCAATGCATCTATGTAACGCTCTCCCTCACATATAATTTGATATAATACTAGAAATGATTAACTCAAATGCTGAAATATTATCTGACATTGCTTGACCAATGGATTTGATTAGGCTTTATTCTTGTGGTTTCTTTCCACTTAATAATTTATGTATTTGGGTTGGACTTATTAACTTTGTATTAGAACCAAGCCTTGGAGTCCTTCATGCCCCAACTTTATATTATGCATGCGTTGCTCTATGTTCTCCGATTCACATGCTTTCTTCCATGGTAGTCGGTTTCGGTCTCAATTTCCAAAGAAGGAGATGTTGCAGTACTAATCTGTCGTCACTTGACCACCGGATTTGACTAGGCTTTATTTACATGTAGTGTAAGAGCCAATCTCTGGCCCCACTTGTCAATGATATTGTCCGCTTTGAGCTGAAACTTGTATGGTTTTGTTCTTTTGGTTTTCACCTAGAAAAGGCTTTATTGATAGTTAAGATTGGTACTACTTTTTATATAGCACATCATATCACTATACCTATGCGATGTGAAATTCGGTTCATTCCATCCTAGAGTAGGGACTACACATTGTCCAGGCCCTCTCTAGCCCTAGCGATCACTCCTACTCTCATCGAACTAGGTTATTACAGGCTCATTAGCTTCCGTGTGGTTCATCCCCGAACCTCACATTTTTGGCTGGGTTATTGGCTTTGATATCGTTGTAAGGGCCGACCTTTGACCCCACTTGCCAATAATATATTTGCTTTGGGTTGGAGCCCGTATGTTTTTGTTCTTTTGGGTTTCGCCCATAAAAGGATAATAGTTAAGACCAGTGCTACTCCTTATGTAGCACATCATCTTACCATTTCTAGATAATGTGGGATTCAATTCATTCTTGCTCCTACACCATCCTAGAGTTGGAGTTGTGCCTTGTCTAGGTCCTCTCTGGCCTTGATGATCACTCCTACCCTTATCGGACTGATTAGTTATAGGCCCACCAGCTTACATGTGGTTCGTCTCTGAACCTCACATTTCCAACTGGGTTATTGGCTCCAATACCATTGTAAGAGCTGACCTCTGGCCCCACTTGTCAATGATATTATATGCTTTGGGCTAGAAATTGCATGGTTTTGTTTTTCTGGGTTACGCTCATAAAAAGGCCTCATTGGTAGTTAAAAATGGTGTACTACTCTTTATATAGTACATCGCCTCACCACGATTATGTGATGTGGGATTTGATTCATTCCTACCCTCATGCCATCTTAGAGTTGGAGCAACACCTTGCCTAGGCCCTTTCTAGCCATGACAATCACTCTCGCCCTCAAATTAGGTCACTACATATAGTGTCTAACATATGTAAGGATTTTAGCTCATTATCAATACTTTAATACAATGTCAGAAAACCATATGTCATTAAAACTTAAACCTATGCAAATAGAATTTTTTTTTCATAATCCATGGCACAATCATAGAGGCAACGCAATTGGTTGGGCTTTACTACATCATCATGGGAACGAGTTCGAATCTTTGCATTGCTAACACGTCTTAAGCGGAGAGTCATGGTGGTGGGGTCCTATGCTAGCTACCCCCGGGGTTTATGTCTAAATAGCGGCTTGCGGTGAGGCCCGACGGTGTCACTAGGCACCGGCGGGTCATGTGACCCCGTAAGGGGGCTCCGGCGGTTCCTTGGTATAAAAAAAATAAAATATCATAGAGGTCTCAACTATCTTGGAGGCTTGCTTGAATACTTTACAAGTCTCATGAATAGTTTGGTTTAAACCTTTGATTTAGACACAAAGCATTCTAAAAACCATGTAATTTGATTAAGTTCAGTCCTTTGACCTATTCTAGAGTGGTCTTGACCCCATCAACCATGCCAACCATGGAGAGGAGATGGACACGGACAAAATTTGGCAGTTGTTTGGATGAAATTGTTGCTGTAGTTGGTTCATCAATCCTGGTAAGATATTTTTCATTGTGGCGAATGTATCACAATGATAAAACTTCGTCAAAATAGGCAATTAGGACGAAGAAAGTGGGCCAATCCTGCAAAATGTCATCCTCGTAGCCTAGTTTTTGTTTATTTATTTATTTATTATTGTAATGATTGCAATCTTTTTACTCACTATTAAATATAGGGGGTGGTGCGTGTTGGTCAGATCCAACCACGCCGCCAATCTCATGTCTGTCACTTGATTGGCCCTGGTAAGCATGCTGAACTGTGGAGCAAATCATATACACCCTATGCATATGTACCTTTTCAAATTTCCCTATCGGAATAAAATAAGGGATGGATTACAGTCAAATTCCTAAAATTCATAACAAAAATACGATCAAGTTCTAAATATTTTTAATTTAGTTTCCAAATTTATCCAAAAAATACAATCAAATACTTATGTAACAAAATGTTCAATTTGAGTGATTGAAAAGATTACCATAAGTTTTTAAAAATATTTTGAATAGATGTGTTGTTGATTGACAACGTCCATATGGAGGAAAATAACCAAAAATAGAAAGATAAAAGAAGGGAACAAATAGCACCAATAGATTAATTGGAATGAAGTGGCGGTCGTGAGGTGATCAATATCGAGGTGGGTTGGTTTCCGCCCTGAAATTTAGAATTTGACCACAAAAGGTTGGCTCCTAATTTGTAGGATTAGGAATCGACCCTAATCCTTGGACTGACATTTTTTTTTTGTTGGGTTTCTTCTATTTGGAGAACTATTTTGACAAAGGCATCATCTATTCCCGAGGTCAAATCAAGTTGCATAGAGAACTCATAGTGATCGTTGATCTAAAAAGTTCAGGCTTGAAGATCCTCATTGACAAGGATAAAACTATGTCTACATAAACTGAAAAGTATTGGCAAGACATGCAATTAAGAAATTGGAATTAAGCAAGAGTGAGTCATATTAATTTGCCAAAAGAAATCCAGACAACACTCAAGAACATAAAAAAACTAGCCAGTGCTTCTGCAAGTTACGTAGGAATCAACTAATATAGGTGTACCCTTCCCAGTTTTGCAGAAGTTGAACAACTTGCAGCAGTAAAAGGCCACCAGCGCCATAAATCATGAACAACACAACGTCAAAACCCAACTATGATATCACATTAGAAAATGACATAGTAAAATTCAGAAAGACAATAAAAAAGCAAGAGCATTGTCTCATGCTTCCTAGGACGCCATTCGCATATAGAAGAAGGTGGCATTTGTCTTGTTGGATCGATCCATTACTCATTACTTCAATGATGTTGCGGATCAGGACCTCTGGGACTCGCCCTCGTAAGCTCAAAATTTCTTCCTTGCATGTTATCTCCCTTTCCATCGTCTTCACCTAATGCTCGAACCACCATACTGGTTGTCTTCCCTCTGTTCACGATATGGAAAACTCGTGCACGGGAGCTTGGAAGCGGAAGCAATATCAGCATTAGGCACAGATAAATTTTGAACACGCCCATCGCCATTTTCATTTCCTTCGAAGGTAGCAGAAAAGGTTTCGGGTTGATGGAGAATCAGAGTAGGGACATCTTATATATAGTGCTTAAGGATGATTGCCTTTTCATTTTTATAATGGTCAAGTAGACACGCGCGGAAGGTGCTGGATGACCAGTTCAGTCACTTGTTGTCCATTTTATTCTTGGAACTAAAATCATTGGATTGGACATTGCTCTGTTTGTAGATTTCCCACCATGCTGAAGTTACATTCGTGTATCGTGCAGTATTGAGCAAAACAGCACGAGATTTCTTACCTATATATGGCAGGAGGAAAAATTGTCCAAGAAATCCTAAACCTATTGCATTTTTATCAATTCAATCATAAATATTTTAATTTTCCAATTCAATCATAAACATTTTCACTTCTTACCAATTGAGTCCAGCCAGCCAATTTTGGTCGGAAAATGATGACGTGGATGCCGACGGTGCTATGTAGGACCGTTGGCGTTGACGTGGATAATTTTTAATAACATTTTAATATTTTTGAATTTTTAATTTTTATTTTTATTTATTATTATTATTTTTGGCTTTCTTCTTTACCTTTTCTTGTTGCCGGCCGGCCATAGGGGATGGCCGGTCACTGGCCATAGCCAGCCAGCTGGCCTCGCTTGCCACAAGGGAGGCCAAGCTAGGTGAGGGCAAGCCCCGCGAGGGGAGCCTTAGCCTAGGCACGGCTTGGGATGGGTCGCCTAGGTGAGGCCGACCCTTGCCCAGGTGAGTCAAGGCCGACCTGTGCCCAAGCCAAAGTGGCCTCGCTAGATCCAGTCTAGGCGAGGTTGACACTCGCTTGGGCGAGGGTGAGGGCTCCCCTCGCTAGATGTGGTGAGGCTGGCCCTCGCCCAAGCCAAGGTGGCCTTGTGTGGTGTTGTTGTCGCTCGGCCGATGCTTGGCAAAGCCGCCTTGGCCTGGGCGTAGGTTGGCCTTGCCTAAGCGACCCTTCCGGGCCGCGCCTGGGCGAAGGCTCTCCTTGCTAGGGCTTGCCCTTGCCGGTGGGGCCTTGCCTGTGGTAGGCGAGGCTAGCTGGCTGGCTGTGGCGGGTGGCTGGCTATCGCCTGTGGCCGGCCGGCTACCGAAAAGGCAAAGAAGAAAGCCAAAAAAGAAAAGAAAGAAAAGAAAGAAAGAAAAGAGAAAAAAAAAAAATAAAAAAAACAAAAAATTAAAAATATATATTAAGATATTATTAAAAATTGTCAACATCAGTGCCGACGGTTCTACGTGGCACCGCCAACATCCACATCAGCATTTTCCAGCTAAAATTGGCCGAATAAACTCAATTGACAAAAAGTGAAAATGTTTAGGACTAAAATGGCAAAATTAAAAGGTTTAGGACCGAATTGACAAAAGTGCAATCTATTTAGGATTTTTTGGACAATTTTCCCTATGGCGGGAAGCTTTGTTGTTCGCTCTCTCTTTTATGGGGTAAAGAACTGTTTGCGATTAATGACTACCGGTTTATGTGCCAAAAAAAAAAAATTCAAATTGATAAACAATGGGTTTAGTTGGTTAATTGAGTTTGGTTGTTGTGATCAGCATGAGCATGATAGCTATATGATATGGTTATCAACTATTACAAAACCAATCTGTCGATGACCACAATGTGTGGCTCTTGACAACCGTACAATACAATTATTGATGAGCGTTGGAGTGCGATTGATTGAGGAAGACTGGTCAATGAAAGTTCTTAAAGCCATTAGATGATTGACATTACATGAATATCGAAATCTATGAAGAAGAATCATCGACAAATATATGGAATCGACATCAAACAAATAGCTCAAAGGTGTTCAGTAAAGTTCATGGACGAAGCTTGCAAAGAATTCGTTATCCTAAAATCTGGGTAAGTGTCGGAAGCATGAGGTGGATACCAACTGAAGGCAAAGGTACCAAGCAATAGTTGAGTGGCCTATGACCTTGGATGCTATAACTATTTGTGGATGAGATCGGCGTGCGAATAGGAGGTATGGAAACTCGGGAGTGCAATTGTAATATGTTGACATCTGAATTTTGATAACTTATTTAGTTATTTATTGCATAGAAAATTAATGATTGAGCGCGACCCCCAAATAAATAAATTTTTAACTTGCATTGGTAATAAGTCCTTATAAATTGTAGTGAAGCTTTAAGTATAATTGAATTATCCACTAAGCCTCCAGAAGTGCAAAATTGGGACGAGCCCAAAGTTCCTTTAAAACAGCTGAATATACATGTGCCTGGCAAACCAAATATCTCAAATTAGGAAATATTGATTTATGAAGCAAATTTGGGGGTCATTAATCTTTATATTGTCAAATTTTGATCATAGGGAAATAAGAAAGGGTGTATACTCTAATAAGAAAGAGTCCTGAGCAGGACTTTAAAAGGCTCTAATAAGAAAGTCCCATTCACTCGGCCACTCTCTTAACCTAAAATAGGAAATGAAAAGAAACACTGGTAAGAAAGATCACATAACCTAAAATAGGAAATAAAGATATCTCGGTATTTGCAAGACAACCCTAAGCTTGACCCTATATAAACCCATTAGAGATGGTTCACAATTAGAGGGTTGACAATACACAATAGAAAAGAAAAATCACACAAGAGAGCACAAAAAAACATACACACATGAGTTCTCTCTCCCGCAATTCCCCAGAAAAATTTCAACGCGTAGTTTCACGATATCGACGAACGCACATTTCAACCGTTGGATCGCTCTCAAATTTTGTGGAGAATATGCTAAATCATTATTCTTGAGTTATCTGGTATAGATGATGGAAAGGCATTTTAAAATATGTCTTTGAAGGAGAAAATCAGATTGGTCGGATTGCTAGAGAGTCCAATTTGCGGTTGCATGTAAGCAGCGAATATGCATCTGTTCTAAGTTGAACTTGTATCCGATATTGGATTGGTGTATACTTAATCACGTGGGCTTAGATATTGCATGTCATTATTTTAGATAATATTTTTATTATGAAAAATACAAAAAAAGTAAAACATTTAAGATAGATTACATGCCATTAAGTTTCCTAAATTAAAATTGCTTATCTTAGGAACCCATGTGCTGATTAGGAAATTACCTAATTTAAATTAGGATGTAATATAAATCATTTCCTGATATAAATTAGGTTATTATATACTTTATTTAGTTTCCTAATTTAACTTTCAAAGAAAAACTCAAAGATATCTCATCTCATGCATTGCATATAATTTAATTATTCATAAAGAGAAGATTTTAAAATAAAGAGTTAGCGCTGCATCAATAGGTCACTATTCTTTTCAATAAAGGTCAATAAGGTCACGATAGGTGTACTAGAATTTATTTTTTTTATATTTATTAAAAAAGAAAACATATAAATAATTAATCACACTTAGTTTAATTAATATGATTATTTTTTAATTGATCATAGACATAATATTAAAATTAAATCATTTCATTTTAAACAAGAAAAACCCAAAAAGAAATGATTGGCATTGCATAATCATATTTGGAAATCATATCTAAGTCTTGAATACAATAAATGGTTGCTTGGTCTCTTGTCAACATCTTGCATAACATTTATTTGAAGATTTACTCAGTGCATGAAGGCTTTTTCTGTCTCCTCAAACAATTAATTTATCACTTAATTTAAATGATTAGTTGCACACTTGCATGATCATGTCTCTTATATTAATTGTTTAGGCTTAAAATTGCGGTTATCTATCCATGAGAGTATTAACCACATCTCAATATATCGGAGCCTTGCTCCACTTCTATCCAAGCCCCATGTCACCCCAGCCCTTGCCACTATGCCCCATTGATTGCGCATCCTCTCTCTCTCGCGCGTCTAGGCTTACAAGATCGGATCTCAAGTTGTGAGCCCTACTTATTGGCATCAGGTGACACAATATTTGAGGTCACGAGTCTAGATCCGAAAGATGGTGAAATATCGTGACAAAAGTGGGGCGACGGCAGTGGTGTGGTGGAGGGGAGTTGAGAGCAAGAGAGAGGTGTGGGAAAATACTAGGGCTTGGGTCAGAATTTTTTTTTTTTTTTTTTTGATGAAGTTCAATAAATAAATATGGGCAATTTGATCATCTCAAATGATAAAAGTTATTATCCTGACTTTGGAGGTCGTGCTTTGTGATTTGCTTAACTAAGCACGCAGCAAAAAAATTCCCCAAGTGGCGCTCAAGCTAATTTAATTATGTTTTACTTAAAAAAAAAGATATGGTCTTGACACCTATATTCTTTTGGCTCAACATATGCGCCTAGTTCGGTTTCAAAAAGACAAAAACATATGCACTTAGTGCAATTACTACGTGTGCTTTCTAATTGCTCAAAAGGAGCCTCCCTTTTGGCTGATCTGTCGAAGCCCAATGGTTTTGGAAAGATCTTTCAATCAGTAGTATTTTGATGACATGCTGACACATTCATTTATTTTATCCGTTACTTTGGGCTTTTTTTCCTTACGCCAAACCAGAAATGAGCTACCCGAAGCTTCTTTAAGTTTGGTCATCACGTAAGATTAATGCTGACACAAAAGTTTGTGTTCGATGTTGCCGGTCAAAGGATAATAAACGACACAGTTCACTCAACTCAACAGGCCAGCGAGATATCTGGTTAAAAGTTTCGAACCAAGTTAGATAAGAACGCATATTAGCCGCCTTTTCCAACGTATGTAAAATTGTCCTTTCTGGGGATACCGTTTTCTTTGAAAGTGTAAAAGTTGTCACTGAATCTAAGTAGAGAAAGGCAAATCCCACCGCATATCCAATGTATCTATAGCTCTCCCTCTCATATTATTTGACATAATACTTGAGATACTTGAGTTAAATTACTGAAGTATTATCTCACATTGCTTCACTGATCGATTTGATGAGGCTTTATTTTTGTGGTTTCTCTACACCAAATAACTTGTGTATTTGGGTTGGTCTTGTTAAAGTGGCGTCAGAACCAAGCCTCAGAATCCTTCATGCCCCAAGTTTATATCATGCATGCATGGCTCTACGTTCTTCAATTCACATGCCTTCTCGGCTTCTTTTATGTTAGTCGGTTTTTGTCTCAATTTGCAAAAAAGAAGATGTTGCAGTACTAATCCGTCATCACTTGAACGCTGGATTTGACTAGGCTTTATCTACATATAGTCTCTAATAGATGTAAGGATTTAAGCTTATGATCAATACTTCAATACAGAGTTAGAAAACCATATGTCGTTAAAGCTTAAACCTATGTGAACAAATTTTATTTTTTCATAATTCAGGGCACAACCAAAGAGGTCTTGACCATCTTGTAGGCTTACTAAATACTTTACAAGTCTCGCGAATCAGTGAAGTTTAAACCTTTGGTCCAGATACAAAGTACTCTAAAAATCCTGTAATCTGGTAAAGTTCAGACCTTTTCCCTAATCAAGTGGTCTTGACTCATCAACCATGCCAACCATTGTGGGGGAGGGGAGAAAGACAAGGACAAAATCTGGCTGGTGTTTGGACGATACTGTTGTTGCAGTTGATTCATCTATCTTGTCAAATATTTTCAATTGCAACTAATGTGTCACAATGATAAAACTTGGTCGGGATAGGCAATTGGGACGACGAAAGTGGGCCAAAGCTACAAATTTGATTATGACAGCCTAGTTTCTTTTGTAGCGATCGCACTCCGTTTATTCACTATTAAAAATGGGGACGGTGTGGGTACCTCAGATCCAACCACGCCGCCATTGCCACTTTATTGGCCATGGTACCATTACCATGCTTAACGATAGAATTAGCATAAGAACACCTTAAATGCCACAATTTAGTACAGAGGACACATAAGCATTGAAATTTTCAAAAGATAGTATCAATATCGGAGATGAAACGAACACTTAAGTGTCAACAACGAGAATTTCTCACCAAATAACTAATGTTGCTTTTTCTGCCAAAATTTTTTAATGATGTGGCTTTTTTTTTTTTGATAAAAAATTTATTCACATAGACAGGCGAATGACCTTGTGCCCCACATAAACTACGCGAGATGACGCTAAACAACATTATTTTGGCGCTCAAGTGAAGTATTCACTTTTAACCACGAGAGGCATTTAAGTGATTACTTACACCATAACTTGATATTTAAGTAATCATTTTTTAACTATGACTTGCACTTAAGTGAACATGTCGTTTTAGATAAGGATTGCTAAGTGAACATTCTAGCAAACTATATAGACTAGTTTTATTAATAAAATAACGCCATATTAGATTTCTAGCAAGCTTATTGGAGTTGGCACTTAAGTGTTAATTTTTTTTTTTTTAAGTGGCACTTAAGTTTTGGTATATATGCGTTTCCCCGTGCCAAGTTGTGATACTTAGGGTGTTCTTTGCCCCACACTTAACTATATAAAAAATCATATATGCACTATACATATGTACTTTTTCACTTTTCTTTGTCGGAATAAAATTAAGGGATAAATTACAATCAAATTCCTAAAACTTCGAACAAAAATAAAATTAAGTCCTAAATTTTTTAATTTATGTAATTAACTTTTCAAACTTAGCCAAAAGTATAATTAGGTACTTCTATTAGATTCGTTCAATTTGAGTGACTGAAAAAACTGATGTAATTTTTTTTTCATAATACTATGAATAAACGTAGCGTTGATTAACAACATCCACATGAAGGAAAACACTGAAAGATAAAGAAGAACAAAAATAAAAATAAAAATAAAAATAAAAATAAACATAAAAATAAAAATATAACAGCCATAAATTAACTTGAATGAAGCGGCAGTCCTCATGGGGAGTAGGTGAGGGCCTATAACCCCTTGCCTAGGCCTTAGGCCCCGTTTGGTTCGGCATTTGGAAGGGGCTTTTGGGTTTGAAAGGGGTTTGACCAAATGCAAACACATTTGGTTCAATTTTTTGGATGACTTTGGCAAGATGCAATTGCATCTCCAAATGGCTTTAAGGGCCTTTAGCCCAATGTAGCTTTGGAGGTACTTTGGGAAGTTGCATCTTTGGAATGCAAGTCCCATGGTACTATTCATCTTCTTCGGAGAAACGAACGGAGGCCGACGACCGCCGGCCAAGGAGTTGCCTATGTCGGTGACCGTCGCCTGAGGCATCGCTTGACCCCAGCTATTGCTACTTGGGGGTTGCGGCCAACTGGTGACTGCCACTTGAGGTCGCACAACCTTAGGTGGTGGTCGCCTGGGTTCGTGTGACCCAGGTGACGGTGGCCTGAGGTTGCCGGACCTCAAGCGATGCCTCGGTCATGTGACCCAAGCGACAACCATGCAACCCAGGCAACGGCGCCTTGGGTTCGCGACCCAAGCGACGATAGCCTGGGTCGCGAGCCCCAGGCGTCGCCTGAGGTTTGGTGCCAACAAGCAACCATTGCCTGAGGTTGCCGACCTAGACCGCTGCTTGGATTGCGACCCTAGGTGTCGCCTGAGATCTAGCAACCTCAGGCGAGGTTGTCTGACGGCCAGATCTAGCCGTCGGATATTGATCGCCGGTGGCTACATTAAAAAAAAAAAAGAACTTTTTTTTATATATAAAACTCAGCAAAAGTCCTTTACAAAATGTAGTTTTTACTAAACGGTGTTTAAGCTAAAATCATTTCACAATGCATTTTAAAACCATAATTTATCAAATGCTATTTGCATTTTCATAAATCCTTTTAGCTCAAAGGTATTTGCATTTTTCCAATGACATTTGTCCAAAGTCGAACCAAACGTGCCCTTAACTTGCTTGAGGATTTGCAAACCCTTGTGTGGTGGTCTGGCCACCACCTCACGAGGGTTGGTTGACCCTCACATCAAGGTGGTGAGGGTTGGACATGACCCTTGACCTGCCCTCGTGCGGTGGTGGCAAGTGGTGGCGCCACCACCATGCAAGGGCTGTTTGTCCTCGTTTGTGGCTAGCGAGGGTTGCTATCTCATCAATCCTTGTGATGCCTATGTTAGGGACAATGTCTATCAATGAAGGTTGGGGGCAGTGAGGGCAATGTTCTAGTTGATGTAGCTAGTATAAGTACCTAGAGGGGGGTGAATAGGTGCAACAACAATTTTTCGAGATACCACTGTAATACTAAGCAGATAATAGAAAGAAGATATTTTTTTGCTTAACCAAAATGAATTACGATCAATGTAAAGAAAAGAGTAGGGAAGAGAAAATTGAACATAAGATTTATAGTGGTTCGGCTTATTCTAAGCCTACATCCACTCTTCCGCACTGACAGCCTATCGGCTGGATTCCACTATGAACAAAAGAGATGTTACAGCACAGTTCTTCCTTGATTCCACGGTGTGGATACTTCCTCAAGGTTTCTCACAAGTATAAACTCTCTTTTGAGTACAAGTTTTTTCGCTCAAATGAATTGACTAAACAACAGAAAGCTTCAGACTTTGGAATTCTTCTATCGCGCACACACTCGAACAACTGGAACGACTTCCTTTTATACTTCTTCATGCCATCATACCCGTTGGCACTTTCCAAAGGAATTCCTCCAATCTACCCGTTGGACGGAATCAATCAAGAAGATTATTCGAGCTATTAAAGGAACGTGACGATAACCCATCAATCATGTTTGCCCATACAATCAGGATCTCGGTTTCCATAAGTAGAACCTTCCATGAATATTTCGCAAATCATTGGATCCTTGATCATCGAATCAATCTTGATCAATTCAAATAGATGAATCCGTTATCTCATATCCAGCCAATAGATCTTCTCTAGTGGATAAGACCAAATCCTCAACCAAACACTTTGGCTCTGGATTGCCTTCGTAGCTGGATTAGAAACTGTCAATGAGAATAGTCTTGAGTCTTGAGTCTTGAGTCTGGCTGTCCGGAGGTCTTCAGACTTTAAATAGCAGAGTCTGCAAACCTTCAGACTAGACTGATGGAAACGTTTTGTCAGCTTCAAAATACTTCAAGAAGATTTCTCCAACAATCTCCCCCTTTTTGATGGTGACAAAACTTTCTTGTAGATCTGAACAACTTTGACCTGCAAAACATTACTCAAGCAATATGGATATCTCATAAAGATTAACAACTCAATTAGACTCTGCATCCACAGAAAATAGGTTAGTCTTTCATGAGTAAGGTCATACAATAATACTTGATATAAATGCAAAGTCGGTTTCAAATCCACACCCAAGTCATACTCAAAACAAATATCCAAACATATCCAAAAAAAAAATTTAAAGTAAAGGTTCAAGTCAAAGTTCAAATATTGCAATTCTCCCCCTTTTTGTCATCATTAAAAAGGTGAGAAAAAAGTCAAGTCTGCTTGGGAATGCGCACAAGCTGGAAATCTCCCATGGACCGAACGATCCCTTCCAGTCTTTTCAAGTCTTCCTTCAGTTGTGCAACCTCCTCACCCTTTGCATTGGCCTGAATCTGAACAGAGAGAGCTTGGATCTGATCTTTCAATGAAACTGAGGAAACTTGGCTTGCATTTTGTAAACTTTGAATCTCGCATCCCAGAGCATAGATTTGACCACGCATTTTCAAGAGAATTTCCATAATTCTGCGAAAATCTGCTGAGTTATCTGTCTGCGTACTAGCTTCAACACGATCTGCAGATGATGGCATATCAGAATAATCTCGCAGATTTGGTGATGAAGCATCATGTTCTTCTTCAGGAAAATGAGAGGCATGAATGTCTTCTGGGTCGGCTAGAGAGCGGCTGACTCCCTCATTATCTCCCCCTGTCTCAGTGCCTTCAAGTGGAGAAGAGTAATGGTCATGCTCGTCAGCGTCTTGATTGCCTTTCTCTTCAGCTTCATCTGCAGACTTTTCTTTCACTCCTTCTTCTTCTTCTTCAACTTCCTTCTCCTCTTCTTCTTTTTCTTTCTCTTCTTTCTCCTCTGCTTCTCTGTTCTCTTCTTTTCCCTCTTCTTCTCTCTCGTTCTTTTTCCTCTCGCTTCTTTTCCTTTCTCCCGTCGTTCCGTTGATTCGGGTTCGAACGACCGAGCCTTTTCAATGCCAAGGCGCGAGATAGTGAGATCATCCTCTTCATCTTCATCCTCTAAGATAAGAGTTCTTTTCTTTTTGGATGGAGCACCCATGGGCTCCTTCCCTTTCCTTTTCGAGGCAGAAGATACTGGATGAGATTTGACTGGAGTTTTCACTTTGAACTTCTCCATTGCCTTATCAAGCTCTTTTAGACGTATTTTTGTTAGCATTTTTAAACCCACCACCATTTTGTTGCATGGTCGAACACAAAGAGTGTGTGGAGGTTCAATGTTCAAGTGTTTGAAGATCTTGGTCACAAGACCTAAGTAAGGCAACTGCCCCTTGTCCTTCACCATCGCTCTGTACATGTGGAAGAGAATGGTGTGAGGGAGAGAGAACTTTTTCCCTGAATTGATCGCGTACATCAATTTCGCCTCGAGTTAGACACGTCGTCTTGGATGTTGATTTTGGCCTGAGACAGTTGATCACAATTTTGTGAAGCAAGATGTTGATGGCACGCATTCTTGTGTAGGTAATTCTCCCTTATGTATTCCTGTCTTTGACAAGCTCTAGTGTGGTACGAGCAATTGAAACCTTGACCGGTTGATATTGTCCTCTTTCAACCCCAATTATATCTGCCAACATGTCCACATCTACCACATAGTCTTGGCCTTGAACACTAAAGGATATTCTATTCGTATCTAAAAAGCTGAGATTTGAATAGAAATATGCTGTCAATTGTGCATAGCCATCTGTGGTGTCGGAGCAAAATTGCTCGAGTTGAAGCAGATTGAACTTCTCCCTCAAGTTCATATTGATGGCATCCAAAAAGTCAAAATCAACGTTCCTGGGGTTTATCACCCCACGTTTCAACAGTTTGAAGAACAAATCCTCCTGTTCCTTTGATTTGAACAACTCCGTTCTTTTTCCTTTAACTTTCGCTGCAACACCCATTCTAAATTGAAATTCACTAAACAGTTTATCATCATCGTTCCCGTCAGTCGGATTCAATCCCCCTACACGAGGGTCATTTGGAATGTTTGCAAGTGCTTCCTCAGCCCTTCCTTTCGGAGCAATTCTTAAATCCTCAATTCGTCTCAAAAAGACATACTCATTTCCATAATCCTTGTCTTTAAGGAAATCATCTACATAGTTCAGCGGAGTACCAATGCTCTTCAAAGCGCGATAGAGCTTGTAAATAAAAGAGGGTTTTTGGATTCTTACAGGGTCTGCTTCCTCGATTATTTCTTCCTCCGGTTGATGACTCACATCTTGTGGGGTAGATGGTGGAGAGTGACGTGGCTGAGAGTGAATCGGACTATGTTGCTGTCTCGGTAACTCTTCTTCCTCGGTGAGATCGAAATGGGTAGGTCCCTCCCTCATTCTCTGTGGTCCCCTGCTCGCGATTCTTGAAGACTTTCTCAAAGAAGACATCGTTCCTTGTCGTTGAAAGATTCCTTGACTCGCTTTCCCAAGAAAAGATGACAACTTTTTCGAAGATGAACACAAAGTCGAGACAGGATTGGGAGGAGAATGCTTTTTAGGGTTTTAAGCGAAGAAAACAACTGACTGTATATATAACCCAATTTAAAAAGGAAAAACAATCGACACAAAGGAAAGTGAACAGTCGTCTATTTTTAAAAAAGATAACTGCCATTTTAAATAGAAGTTATCTTTTTGAAAAGGCAAGTTTCCAGATTTCACGGAAATTAAAGATAATATAAATCAATTATAACTGAACGAATAATCGTACCTTTTCGAGATTGAATATCAAAACAACTTACAGTCTATAGCCATGAATGTCTGAGTCTGAGGGTTTGAGAGTCTCTAGACTTTAACTTCTTCAAGCTTCAAAATGTTGAGTCTGGAACGGATAATATCAAATTGATTCTTCTCCAAAGGCTTTGTGAATATATCCGCTAGTTGGCTCTTTGAATCAACAAATTGAATCGAGATTTCTCCATTTTGAACATGATCTCTAATGAAGTGATGTCGAATCTCTATATGCTTTGCTCTTGAGTGAAGGATTGGATTTTTAGTGAGATTGATTGCGCTGGTGTTGTCACATCTAATCTCCGTGCATGAGTCTTCAATTCCAAAGTCTTGTAACTGTTGTTTTATCCACAGAACTTGCGAACAACAACTTTCAAGAGCTACATACTCTGCTTCTGTTGTAGAGAGAGTCACAGTATTTTGTTTCCTTGAAAACCAAGACACCGTCCTGCTTCCAAGCAACTGGCAAGTTCCCGAGGTGCTCTTTCTATCAACTCTGCAACCGGCTAGATCTGCGGCCTCGAATATCCAAGAAGAGTAAAGTCTCCCTTCTTAGGATACCACGGACCGATACTTGGAGTTGAAGCAATGTACTTGATAATACGCTTTGCAAAGACCGAGATGAGATTCTTTAGGGTCTCGCTTGAAATCTAGCACAAATGCAAACACTAAACAAAATGTCGAGTCTAGAAAGTAAGATAGAGAAGTGAACCGATGATACTTCTGTATAGCTTTTGGTCAACTTTCTTTCCTCCTTCATCTTTGTCTATCTTCAAGGAACTTGACATTGGTATGTCGGTCTTTTTGCACTTTTCCAGTCCAAACTTCTCGACAAGATCCATAGCATATTTTTCTTGATGAATGAATGTTCATTCCTTCAATTGTTTTACTTGGAGTCCAAAAAAGAAGGTTAATTCTCCCATCATACTCATTTCAAACTCATCCCGCATAGACTTAGAGAATTTCTTTTGAGACTTTCATTAGAGGATCCAAAAATAATATCATCTACATATATTTGAACAAGTAAAAAGCTTTTATTTTCCTTTTTGATAAATACAGTAGTATCTACTTTACCTTTGACAAAACCATTATGTATTAAGAACTTACTTAGTCTGTCGTACCAAGCTCGAGGTGCTTGCTTTAAACCATATAAGGCCTTTTTGAGTCTAAAGACTAAGTCCGGTTTCCTTGGGTCTTCAAACCCAGGTGGTTGTTCCACATAAACTTCCTCATGGATAAATCCATTTAGGAAGGCACTTTTGACGTCCATTTGGAATAACCTGGAATTTTTATAGCAAGCAAAAGCAAGTAATAAACGAATTGCTTCTAACCTTGCTATTGGTGCGTAAGTCTCGTCATAGTCTATCCCTTCTTCTTGCGTGTATCCCTTGGCCACGAGTCTTGCTTTGTTTCTTACGACCTTGCCTTTCTCATCCATCTTGTTTCTGAAAACCCATTTAGCTCCAATAACAGATTTACCTTTAGGTTTAGGAGTCAATTCCCAAACATCATTGATACTGAATTGCCTGAGTCCTTCTTGCATGACTTCAATCTAGTTTTCATCAGATAAAGCTTCTTCTATGCTTTTGGGTTCTATTTCAAAAATAAGCACCACAGCACTAGACTCTTCGCGCCTTTTGGATCTTATGCGAATTCCTTCATTGATGTCGCCAATGATAAGATCTTTGGGATGATTGGACTTATGTTTCCAATTGCTGGTTAATTTATCAGATTGATGGTCACTTCCTTCACTTGAATCTTCAACAATCACTTGTAGCTGGTCCTTCAAAGTCTGAGCTGCTTCTTGAGTTTTAGACTTTGTAGAGTCTGGAGCAGGTTTAGTCTCTTCAAGATGTGTCTGAATAGATTCACTTTGTGTAGAATCTTGGAATTTGATATTCATTGATTTTTCCATTGTTTGAGTCTTCTTGTTGTAGACTCTATATGCTTTGCTTGTGGTTGAATATCCAAGGAAGATGCCTTCATATGACTTTACTTCAAACTTACCAACTCGGTTATTTGCATTTTTCAGTATAAAGCATTTACATCCGAATACATGAAAATATGAAACAATGGGCTTCTTTTCTTTGAATAGTTCATAGGGTTTTTTTTTTTTTTTTTTTTAGAATAGGTCTTAAAAAGACTCTATTGATGATATAGCACGCTGTTGAAATAGCTTTAGCCCAAAATCGTGAAGAAATCTTACTTTCAATTAAAAGAGTTCTAGCCATTTCTTGAAGAGATCTATTCTTTCTTTCCACAACTCCATTTTGTTGAGGAGTATATGGAGATGAGAACACATGCTTAAATCCAGATTCATCACAGAATTTTGTAAAATCTTGATTTTCAAATTTGCCTCAATGGTCTGTTCTTATACTGGAGATAGCATATCCTTTTTCATTTTGAACTATTTTAGCAAACTTTTCAAAATAAGAGAAAGTTTCAGACTTACTTGCCAGGAAATACACCCAAGTAAATCGTGAGTAATCATCCACAATTACTAGGCAATATTTCTTACCTCCAATGCTTTGAGTTCTGGTTGGTCCAAAGAGATCCATATGCAAAAGCTGCAGTACACGGTTAGTGGAAACTTGATTTATTGGTTTAAATGAATTTCATTCCTGTTTTCCCAATATGCATGGTGTACATAAGTCAGACTTTTGGTATGATAAATTGGGTAGACCACGAACAAGCTTCTTTGCTGAGATTTTGGCTATCTGCTTCATGTTAATATGCCCAAGCTTTTTGTGCCATAAGCTCGCTTTGTCTTGGATTGAGATTAGACATTGCGATTCATCCGGTTTCACATCCGGGAGGTAGATATTTCCATGCCTTCGACCCATAAATGACTCGAGTAGAGTCTTTACTTGGTTCCGAACATATTCCTTCTTGAAAGTAGATTTTGAAACCGGTATCACATAGCTGGCTGACACTGAGCAGATTGTAGTTGAGTCATTCAACTAAAGAAACATTGTTTATTGTGAGGTTTCCAATCTTCACAGTTCCAAGTCCCACTATTCTTCCTTTGCTATTTCCTCCAAAGGAAACTTTTCCACCATTCATTTGAACAAGTTTTATGAAGCAATTTGAATCTCCTGTCATGTGTCTCGAGCATCCACTATCTAGGTACCATTTCACATTTTTCTTGATAGTGACCTGCATTTAACAAAAGAGACTCAAGCTTTCTTTAATACCTATATTTTCTTGGGTCCATTGGTGTTAGTAATAAAAACAGTATTAGCCCATGCTTTCTTAACAGGTTTCCAGACCATAGGACACTCTTTTTCAAAGTGATTCGGGTTATTGCACTTTGAACACCTGAGGGCATTTCAACCTACAGACTTTACAAAAACCTTCTTGAAATGATTTTTGTAAGCCTCTCTCGAGGGTCTATGCTTAATTCTTTCTTTTACTTTAGGAAAATCAATCAAGGGAATAGTTTCTGCTGTCATACCTAGACCAGATTTATTGAAGTAAGGTCTCTGAGCTGAAAGAATTTTCTCAAGTTTCTCAGATCCTAATTAAAATCTTTTTGAAACATTTGATAAGTCATTTTTTAAGAAAGCATTTTCTTTCAAAAGATTGACTTCATTTTCTTTAAGAGATGAAACATTCACATCTAAACATTTCACCTTTTCTTTCAAAGCACTTTCTTGTTGTTTTAAGGCAGAATTTTCCTTTTTGAGTTCGGAAATTCTTTTAAGAGAAGTCTTAAGACTAAAACACAACTCATCAATATACTTAGAAACCTTGACAGGAATTTTAAAATTACTTACCTCAAATTCACTATCTGAGTCTGATCCAGAGTTTGAGTCTGAGTTTGATTGCGGCATTAGACATAAGTTGGCATATTCATCGTCACTTTCTTCACACTCTGTATCACTCCAGGTTTCGGCTTTGAGATCCTTTCGAGACTTTTCAGCTTTTCCTTTCTTCTTTCTCGAAGATGCTTGGTTGGGTCCGATGTGTCCCTTTTTCTTACATTCAAAGCAGACTACATCCTTGTTTGATTCATCATCAACAGACTTGGTCTGATACTTTTGAAAATTTTGTTTCCTTGGATTTAATCTTCTCCCTTTTCTGTTCAGTTTTCTGAATCTTCTTATCATGAGAGCAAGCTCCTCATCGTCCATATCATCTTCAGAATCTGTAGCATCAAAATCATCATTAGATTTTAATGCAATGGATTTCTTACCTTTAGGATCTTCATCTTCATTGATTCGCTCCACTTCATAAGATTGAAGAGTTCCAACCAGCTCGTCGACAGATAGTGGCATGATTCTTTGCGTCTCTCTTATTGAAGTCTTTATATGGTTCCAATCCTTGGAGAGTCCTCGCAGCAGCTTGTTTACCTTCATGGGATCAGAAATCGGTTGACCTTGATTTTCAAGACCATTCACGATATCTGTAAAACGACTAAACATGTCAGTTATAGATTCTCTTGATATCATTTTAAAGGCTTCATATTGACCGAGGAGAATGTTAATTCTAGTCTCCTTCACTCGATTTGTTCCTTCATAAGTGATATGTAATCTATCCCAGACTTCTTTTGCTGTATCACAAGAAGATATTCTGTTATATTCAGTAGGTGACAAATCACAATATAAAGAATAAATTGCTTTTGCATAGAGTGCTTGTCTCTTGATTATCTCTTCCTGAGTCATTTCTCTTGACTCAACAGTTTCTTTTCCTCTCTCTGAGACAGATGCAGCTTTAGGAGTAATTCTTTTTTCTACAACGTCCCATTCCAGAGGATCCTTTGATTGTAGGAACGCTTTCATCTTATTTTTCCAGATGTTGTAATCATTTCCATCAAAGTAGGGTGGTCTGGTATTGCTTTGCCCTTCCACCAGTCCTGGTGCTAGCATACTAGCCATGGATCTTTAACTCTGAAGTAAAACACTTCAAACAAAGTGAGTACACAAGCTCTGATACCAATTGATGTAGCTAGTATAAGTTCCTAGAGGGGGGTGAATAGGTGCAACAACAATTTTTCGAGATACCACTGTAATACTAAGCAGATAATAGAAAGAAGATACTCTTTTGCTTAACCAAAATGAATTACGATCAAGGTAAAGTAAAGAGTAGGGAAGAGAAAATTGAACACAAGATTTATAGTGGTTCGGCTTATTCTAAGCCTACGTCCACTCTTCCGCACTAACAGCCTATCGGCTAGATTCCACTATGACCAAAAGAGATGTTACAGCACAGTTCTTCATTGATTCCACAGTGTGGATACTTCCTCAAGGTTTCTCACAAGTATAAACTCTCTTTTGAGTACAAGTTTTTTCGCTCAAATGAATTGACTAAACAACAGGAAGCTTCAGACTTTGGAATTCTTCTATCGCGCACACACTCGAACAACTGGAACGACTTCCTTTTATACTCCTTCATGCCATCATACCCGTTGGCACTTTCCAAAGGAATTCCTCCAATCTACCCGTTGGACGGAAACAGTCAAGAAGATTATTCGAGCTATTAAAGGAACGTGACGATAACCCATCAATCATGTTTGCCCATACAATCAGGATCTTGGTTTCCATAAGTAGAACCTTCCACGAATATTTCGTCAATCATCGGATCCTTGATCATCGAATCAATCTTGATCAATTCAAATAGATGAATCCGTTATCTCATATCTTGCCAATAGATCTTCTCCAGTGGATAAGACCAAATCCTCAACCAAACACTTTGGCTCTGGATTGCCTTCGTAGCTGGATTAGAAACTGTCAATGAGAATAGTCTTGAGTCTTGAGTCTTGAGTCTGGCTGTCCGGAGGTTTTCAGACTTTAAATAGCAGAGTCTGCAAACCTTCAGACTAGACTGATGGAAACGTTTTGTTATATCTTCAAAATACTTCAAGAAGATTTCTCCAACACTAGTTCCTTTTTCTCTTCTAATTTTTTGGGACTTTTGCTAATGTGGCACCTCTTGACATCAAATCATTGTTTATATATAGGGTGGTTGATTCCAATATAGGTTGGTTCCACTCTAAAATTAGGAATTGGACAACATAGGAACGATTCGCAATTCGTAGAATCAGGAATCAACCCCATTGACCCTAGAGGATTGGATCGATTTGATCAAGTTTCGAGGGTTAACCTAGGACTAGTGGTTTTTTGTTTTTTGTTTTTGAATTCGTTCTATTCAAAAGAACTGTTTCGACAATTTAAGTATCATCCATCTTCGTGGTCAAGATTTAGTTGCATAGGGAACTCATAGTGATCATTGGTGCAAGCATCAATATCCTCATTGACAGGGATGAAATGATGTCTACCTAAACTCGATAGTTACTGGTAAAACATAAGATTAAAAAATTTGGAATCAAGAATGATCTAGTCACATTATTTTGACAAAAGAAATCCAGACAATACTCAAGCGCACAAAAAAGTAGCCGGTGCTTCTGCATGTTACTTGGGAATCAACTAATATAGGTGTACCCCTCCCAGTTCTGCAGAAGTTGAACAACTTGCAGCAGTAAAAGGCCACCGAGCCATAAATCATACATAGAAAATGAAGTACAATGCAAACTCGAAAAATAGAAAAAGGACCGGGCCATTTCCATTGGTTTGCTCCGCACTGGGAACTCAACTGGTTATTGCCGTTTCCAATTTTGTGGAATCGATAAGTGGACCGGTTTATGCGGGAGCAACTGAAAATCGCCTGATTTGGTCCGTTCCTAATTGACTCGGAACTGGTGCTCACCCCCATTTATGTGATCCTGAAAAATGTTGACAAATGCCAATTCAATATTTTTTGTCACTCAAATTGGACAGTGATAACAGAGATACTTGATTGCACTTTGCGGCCAAGTTTTAGTATTTAATTGTGTAAATTAAAAATTTCTAAACTATTTTGCTTTTTCTTTGCATGTTTTAGGATTTTGATTGCGTTTATCCACAAACGTCACTTCTTGGTGGAAATATGAAAATGGTGTCCATCCAACTCCCTTTTTGATTTAATATTTTGCCATTAGGAAAGTGGTATGAGTGATACGAAAAGACGTACGGACAAACAAATTTTTCTTCCACTAGTGGATGCTTGATCCACAACCAATGATACTTCATAGTGATCCTCTTTTCTGACCGAACATATAGACTAGATTCACGCATCTAAAGTATCATCGCAGAAGATAACGCGTTTACAGTTATGTGAAAAGGACCTTTAACATATTGGGTCATCTCTTTTTTTTTTTTTTTATAATAATTTTTCTCTTTTGGCCCTAATCTATGCTAAGGGTTGGTTGTGCTTATTTTTTATTTGCTCAATACACAGTTTGGTGAGGGCTCGTCGCAGTGTAAAAAGCATGGTGACGTTGCCACTCCGTGGACTTCAAATTTACATCATGTGGTCCTGGTTTTATTTTCGGACAATGACATCCTAGAACGAAAATACTTGTGCACATTCATATTTGATGACACCATAGCTCTTTTGGCTCCACTACCTTAGATCTTCTCCAAGTTGTCAAGATTCAAAAGCTCAACGATTAGTCAATAGCATCTAGTTAATGTTTTACTAGTGTAAGTCCGCTTGTGATAAACACATCATATGCAGTACTCTTCCTCGCCGTTCCCACAAACTCCATCGACAACTCATCGTGAAAACCCTACTATGGAATTACATTAGAAAATGACAGTAGAATTCGGAGAGACAATGAAGAAACGAGAGCATTATCTCATGCTTCCTAGGACGCTATCGCATATAGAAGAAGGTGGTGTTCGTCTCGTTCGATTGATCCACTGCTTGTTACTTCAATGATGTTGCGGATTGGGACCTCTGGGACTCGCCCTCATAAGCTCGTAGTGGCTTCCTTGCATGTTATCTACCTTTCCATAGTGTTCATGAGCATCCTAAGTGTCTTCCCTTGCTTCACGATGTGGGGAGCTCGTGCACGGGAGCTTGGAAGCGAAAACAATATCGGTATTAGGCACAACAAATCTTGAACATGCCCACCGCCATTTTTATTTCCTTTGAAGATAGCAAAAAAGGTCTTGGCTTGATGGAGAATTAGAGTTGGGACATCCTATATTTAGTACTTAAGGATGGTTACCTTTTTATTTTTTCTAATGGTCAAAGTAGATACGCGAAAGGTACTTTATAATTAGTTTAGTCAATTGTTGCCCATTTTGTTCTTGGAACTAATATAATTTGATTGGACATTGCTTTATTTGTATATTTCCTACCATGCTGTGAAGGCACACTGTCCTGTGTTGTCCAATATTGAACAAAACAACACGACATTTCTTACCTATATATGGTGGAAAAGCTTTGTTGCTCAAACGCGCTCCTATTGGGTAAGGAACCGTCAGCTGTTTACACAACACCCCCTCCCCCCCCAAAAAAAAGAGGGACCAAACTCTTTTAAATCGACAAACAGTAGATTTAGTAGGTTGATCGACTTTGCTTGACGTGACCAGCATAGTCATCGATAATTAATGAAAGCTTTGCTTTCTCGTCCTTTTCTGTAAAAGCTTTGCTTTCTCGTCCTTTTCTTTGTTCTTTTTTTTTTTTTTCAATTAGACGTAATTAATGACTACATAGCCTAGGGAAAGCAATAGGTTCAGAAATCAGATTCTCTGGCCAACGTAGCCTTGCCAACCCCTTCATTCAACAAAAAGAATCGGAGAAGTTTCTCTGCGTAGCTTTTTATTTTTGGCCGAGCGAGCATAATTTGAGCAATGCTAGATATATTAAAAGATTTCGATCGCTCGAAGCTTGACGCCACGGCACTGTTGTTCACAACTTGTAGACAGAATGAATTTCACATCATCTAGGCTCCTTCCGTAATCTTCAATGAAATTTAGTTGTCTTGCATTTTACTGATCTTTTAGAGAGTGAAGCGATATATTGTCACTTGTATTGATGACCACATTCTTGTCACCGGATGTATAGTAATATTGATTATGTCAATAATAAAACATCAAGATAACATAATGCCATGTGGACATGCATCTATTATGAAATGATGATTGGTACAGTAGATAATGTGGATGGGAGTAATACAGTACCATGGTAGTCTTGCCCCACATTTTTTATTTACCAAAAAAGTCTTAAACCTATTGTACTTATTCAATTCAATATTAAACCTTTCAATTAGGCCAATTGAGTTATTAACCTTTTTATGATTTGCCAATGTAATCTATTTAGCCAAATTTGACAAAAAATTGCTAATATGGATTCTGGTCATCCTACGTGGCACGATCGACATGAGATAGCTGGCACTAATGTGAATACTTCTTACAATTTTTTTCTTTTCTTTTTGCAATCGGCCATCGAACACAAGTGATGCCCAAAGAGGCTTGATGAGGCTGGCTAGATCTAGTGATGGGGGCCCTCATTGGTGCTCGCCCTCGCCCAAGAGAGGCTCAACAAGCGGGCTAAAGTGGACTCACCAGGCCTTGCCCTCACTAGATCTAGGGAGGGAGGCCCTCACCAGTAATTACGCTCGCCTGACAAAAAGAGAAAGAAAGGAAAAGAAAGAAAAAAAGAAAGGAAAATATTAAAAAAATTCAGAAAAACTATAAAAACTTTAAAAAATTATTCATGACAATGTTTGTTGTGCCACATATGATGATTGACGACCACATCAGAGATTTCTAGTCAAAATTGACTGGATAGACTATATTAATAAATTATGAAAACATTTAGGACTAAATTGATATATTAAAATGTTCATGACTGAATTCACATAAATGCAATTGGTTCAGGGCATTCTTGGTAATTTCCCCCAATACCACGTGAACATGCATCTATTATAAAAAGATGATTAGTGGGATACCATGGTAATTCCATCCATTAATAATCATTTTCATTTGACTGACAAAATAGAATAACCCTTAGCAATTTTCTTTTTGGCCAATACATCACAACATGCACATGCCGAGTTTTGACATCTCCACATCTTCGATTTACGGACCGGGATCCTGCAAAATTAGGAACAGTTTGCATTTGAATGCTACAAGTTGAGAGAATCATTAGGCTGGTTAAACGGCTTAAATTTATTTCCTATTTTTCTTTCCTTTTTCCCTTCCCCTCTTCTCCCTTTTTGTCCCCATCTATTTTGTGACCCATGAACAAACTTTGCCCAAAAACCAAAGAAATAGAGAACACAGAAGCAACAACGATCCGTGTCCCACGACAGGCCTCCGTCGGAGGTTCGCTCCACATTTGTCCAAGCCCCCTGTCGCCCCCGCCCTTGCCACCAAGACCCATCATTGCTCTTCCCCCACCCTCGGCTAGGCTTACAACATTAGATCTCGGGTTGTGAACCTACTCTTGCCGCCATTAGGCGATGCAATATTTGAAATTACAATTAGATCCGTCAAAATGGGTCAGAAATTCATTTCCAAACTCATATTCAATGGAATGAATTATTACATGAGTTAGTTATTCAATAAATAAGTCATAAATGAGTTTAGAATGGTGAAACTCAAAATAATATGTATACTAAATGAGTTCACCACTTATTTAGACTCAACTCTTCCTTATGATTCTCTCTTATTTTCATTTGATCTTATACTCGCTCATTTCGTGCTCTCCTCTCAATTTGAGATTTGGTTAAATATAGATTATTAATATGAATCGGATTGGGTATGTGTATAAGTATGGTTCAAGTTGGGTCGGGTGTGGGTCACTATGTTTGTACAATATGAAAATGAGTCAAAATGGATTAAAATTGGTCGGATTTGGATCGAGTCAAACCCAAATCTGACCTTAGTCACCTGTTTAATGGGTTTAGTCACGAATCAAGATCCGAAAGATGGCAAGATACTGCGGCACAAGTGGTGTGACGGCAGTGGTATCGGGGAGCGGTGGTGAGAGAGAGAGGGAGAAGAGAGAGAGGTGGGGATATAGTAGGGCTTGGGTCGGAGTTTTTTCGGTTTAAGTTCAATGAATTGGGGCAATTTGATCATATCAAATGGAAAAAAACTTTTTATCATGACTTTAGAGGATGCTAAACCCCTTTAACCCTTTTGTATGTCGCGCAGTATTATTTGTTTAACTAAGCACGCAGCAAACAAAAATTTTCAAATGACACTCAAGCTAATTTAATTTTGTTTTACTTTGAAAAAAAAATGTTGTCTTGACACGCGTGACGCCTACATTCTTTTGGCTCAACATGTGCACTTAGTGCAATTACCGCGCGTGCTGTCTGGCTGCTCAATAGTACCTCCCTTCTGGCTGATCTGTCAAAGCCCAATGCTTTTGGAAAGAACTTTCCATTTGGCTTATAAATGTTCAGTCGGTCGGCTTTTTATTTTATTTTATGCCGAGACATTCATCTCTTTTATCCCTCACTTTCAGCTTTTTCCAACGTCAAACCAGAAACGAGCCACCCGAAGCTCCTTAAGTTTGGTCATCATGGAAGACAAGTGCTAATAGATTTTGCCTTTTCCAGCTTATTCAGTTTTGTCCTTGCCGTAGTTGTCGCTGAATCTAGGTAGAGATAAAGCAAATTCCATCATTTATCCAATGCTTCTATGCAACGTTCTACTTATAATTTGATATAATAATAGAAATGATTGAGCTAAATTGCTGAAATATTATCTCACATTATTTGACTAATGGATTTGATTGGACTTTCTTTCCACTAAATAATTTATGTATTTGGGTTGGACTTGTTAATGTGGTGTCAGAACCAAGCCTTGGAGTCCTTCATGCCCCAAGTTTATATTATGCATGCGTGGTTCTGTGTTCTTCGATTTACATGCTTTCTTCCATGCTAGTCGGTTTTGGTCTCAATTAACAAATAAGAAGATGCTGCAGCACAAATCCGTTATCACTTGAACACTGGATTTGAATAGGATTTATTTACATCTAGTGTCTAACGGATGTGAAGATTTTAGCTCATGATCAATACTTTAATACAATGTCGGAAAGCCATATGTCATTAAAACTTAAAACTATGCAAACAAATTTTGTTTTTACACAATCTAGGGCGCAACGGTAGAGGTCTTAACCATCTTGAATTCTTACTAAACACTTTATAAGTCTCATGAATTGGTTTGGTTTAAACTTTGATTTCATAAAGTACTCTAAAAATCCTATAATTTGATTAAGTTCAAACCTTTAACCTATTCAAGTGGCCTTAACCCAATTATTTTGGGGGAGAGGAGAGGGACAAGGAAAAAATTTGGTAGTTGTTTGGGTGAAATCTTTATTGTAGTGGTTCATCTTTCCTGCTAAAATTTTTTCATTGTGGCGAATATACCACGATGAAAATTTGGTCGCGACAGGCAATTAAGACGAAGAAACTGGGCCAAAGCTACAAAATTTCATTATGATAGCCTTTTATAATAATAATAATAATAATAATAATAATAATAATAATAATAATAATAATAATAATAATAATAATAATAATAATAATAATAATAATAATAATAATTATTATTATTATTTATTTTTTTAGTGATTGCAATCTGTTTGTTCACTATTAAATGTGGGGGACGGTGTGGGTTGCTCAGATCCAACCACTCCGCCATTCTCATGCCTATCACTTGATTGCCCTGGTATCGTAAAGCATGCTTAACTGTGGAGCAAATCATATATACAATATGCATATGTACCTTTTCATTTTTCTCTCTCGCAATAAATTCAAGGGACAAATTACAGTCAAATTTCTATAACTCACAACAAAAATACAACCAAGTCCGAAATATTTCCAATTTACATAATCAAGTTTTCAAACTTACCCAAAAAATACAATTATATACTTTTATTAAATCTGTTCAATTTGAGTGACCGAAAAAACTGCCGTGAGTTTTTAAAAATATTTTGAATAGACGGTGTTGTTGATTGACACTCCATATGAAGGAAAATAACTTAAGATAGAAAGATAAAGAAGGGAAGAAAAAGCACCCATAGATTAATTGGAATGAAGCGGCGGTCTAGGTGAGGGTCTGCAAGCCTAGGCCTAGATCTCGTCTGGACCTGGGCAAGGATTTGCAAGCCCTCGACCAGTGGTTTGGCCACCACTCCATGAGGGCTGGTCGACCCTTGCTTCGAGGTGGTGATGGTTGGACACGAGGCTTGACCGACCCATGTGTGGTGGTGGCAAGTGGGGTGGTGGCAAGTGGTGGTCCCGCCACCATGCAAGGGTGGTCAGCAAAAGTTGTAGTCTCGCAGATCCTTGTGATGCTTCTGCCAGCGAAAGTGGGGGAGGCAGCGAGGGCGATGTACTAGTTTGGCTTTTTTTCTTCTAATCTTTTGGGGACTTTTGTTAATGTGGCGCCTCTTGACATGAAATCATTGTATGTGTAGGGGTGATCGATTCTGAGACGGGTTAGTTTCCGCCTTGAAACTAGGAATCGGTACAAGTAAGGTTGGCTTCCAATTTGTAGGACCGGGAATCGATCCTATTGACCCTTGGACCGGCATTTTCTTTTGGGTTTCTTCAATTCAGAGAACAGTTTTGACAATTTAAGCATCATATATTCTCGCGGCCGAGGTCAAGTTGCATAGAGAATTCATAGTGATCATTGATCTAAAAAGTTCAAGCATGAAGATAGGGACCAACAATAACCGTCTGGTTCCGATTCCTTCTGCGAAATCGGACCAACGGACAGGATCGATGGAACCGACCGGTTCTGCTTTTCTTTTTTCCCTAGTTTGCATTGTACTTCATTTTATTTGTCTGGGCGCTGACGGCCTTTTACTGCTGCAAGTTGTTCCACTTCTGCAAAACTGGGAGGGGTACGCCTATATTATTTGATTCCTACGTAACTTGTAGAAGCACTGGCTAGTTTTTTATGTGCTTGAGTATAGTCTGCATTTCTTTTGGCAAACTAATTTGACTCGCTCTTGCTTGATTCCAGTTTCTTAATTGTATGTGTTACCAGTATCTTTCCAGTTTAGGTAGACATTGTTTTATACTATTCAAAATTTCATCATGATAGCCTAGTTTTGTTTTTTGTGATTGAAATCTGTTTATTCCCTATTAAATATGGGGGATGGTGTGGGTTGCTCAGGTCCAACCACACCGCCATTCTCATGTCTATCACTTGATTGGCCCTGGTACCGTTAAGCATGCTTAACTGTGGAGCAAATCATATATACACTATGCATACGTACCTTTTCATTTTTCTCTCTTGAGATAAAATCAAGAGAAAAATTACATTCAAATTCCCAATACTCAACAAAAATACAATCAAGTCCTAAATACTAAATATTTTCAATTTATGTAATCAAATTTCCAAATTTACCAAAAATACAATCAAATACTAATGTAAAATCCGTTCAATTTGAGTGATTGAAAAACTATTGTGAGCTTTTAATTTTTTTTTTTGAATAGATATTGTTGATTGACAATGTCCATAAGAAGGAAAATAACCTAAGCTGGAAAGATAAAGAAGGGAAAAAAAAACACCCATAAATTAGTTGGAATTATGCGGTAGTCCTCATGGGGAATGGGCAAGGGCCTGCAAGTAGGGGTGAGCGGTTCCAGGTTCCGGTTCGGTTCCGTCCGGAACCTGGAACCTACCCTCGGGTACAGGTTCCTCAAAATGAGGAACCTGGAACCTACCCGTGAGAATCGAGAACCTGGAACCTACCCTGTCACAGGTTCCAGGGTCGGTTCCAGGTTCCAACAGGTTCTTTTTTTTTTTTTTTTTTTTGTTATTTTCATATTTGAACTATAACATATGCGCACGTTACCCAAAAAAAATATAACGTACGCGTACGTTACCAAAAAAACTATAACGTACGCGCACGTTATCAAAAAAACTATAACGTACGCGCACGTTACCCAAAAAAAAATTATAATGTATGCACACGTTACCAAAAAAAATATAACGTATGCGCACGTTACCAAAAAAAAAAAAAACTATAACGTGCACGCACGTTACAAAAAAAAAATTATAATGTACGCGTATACTACACGATAATTTCCCACATCTTAGCAAACATACCAATGCCAATTGTCAAGAATTTGGACATACATAATCAAAACTAATAAGAAGTTTCCAAAGAAGCTTGCATTAAAATTACGATAAACAAAGTTGCTTACTAATAAGCCAACAAAAAACCTTGCTTGACTTCTCAACCGTTGGATCCATTGCAAGTGCGATACCACCAACTTTATTTATCGACCATAATTTCCGCATTAAGACCAACCATATCTGAAAAAAAGAGGAAGATATTAAATAAAATATTCACTTATCAGATATACAAAAAAAATTACAATATATAAAGATATAAACATTACTTACCCAACTCAAATTGTTCTGCGTTCTCAATACACTCTTCAACATCAAGCGGTACACGAGTAGCTTTCAACCAATCTTGAGTGCAAATCAAAGCTTCCACTACTTTTGGAGTTAAAGAACTCCGAAAGCCATCAAGCACACGACCCGATGTACTAAAAGTTGATTCTGAAGCAACGGTAGTTACAGGAATTGACAAAATATCTCGAGCCATCAAGGAAAGGATCTTATATTTTGAGCTATTAGTCTTCCACCAAATCAAAATGTCAATACCAAGATCCTTTTCATTTTTTTCTTGAAGATACTCATCAAGCTCGGACTTGTTGCCATCGCTCCCTTGTTCATTCGAGTATAAAAACTTTTCTTCCAATCTTGGGCGTTATGCTTCTTTAATCCTTCGCTACAACTTGTATCGGTATTGGAATTTGAACTACTACTACTTACACCCAAATTATGGCCACCAAAATCTTGATCACTTGAAGTAAGAGAGTATTGCTCATAAAATTCATACAAACGCTCCAATGTATCCTTCACCTTGTAATGCATCTCTTTAATTTTCGATTCATCATCATAAATTTGTCCATACAAGAAACTCACATAATTTAACTTGGCTCTAGGATCTAACACAACCGCAATCAACACCATCGTATTCACTTTATCCAAGCTTCCATAATATTTGTCAAATTTTTCTTTCATTTTCACACCCATATCTTGAAGCTTAGGATTCGAAGCATTGATCGCTTCTTTCAAATTTCCATACAAAAGAGCTATTCCTTCAAAATAATCATTTGAAGTAACATATGAAGTCCCAGACATCTGATTGGTGGCATCATAGAATATTTTGAGAAAATCCAAAAGAATAATAGCATTTTCCCAATCATCTTCACTAGGAGTTTCATAATTAAGCTCACTTACAAAAGATGGATCGTGATCTTCCATCCTTTCGAAAGCTTTTCTGAACTTTATGGCGGTGTCTAACATGAGGTAAGTGGAGTTCCATCTAGTGGCGACATCAAGAACTACCGAACCCTTATAAGTGATCTTTTCTTTCTCAATGTAAGATTGAAATACTTGGGCTCTTGTGGGAGAACTCCTTACATATCTAACCACATTTCGAATACGTGCAATGGAGTCACGTACCATAGTCAAGCCATCTCTCACAATCAAATTTAATATATGAGCTGTACACCTCATGTGCAAAACACTACCATCTAATATCAACAACTTTTGTTTCGAAAGTTTATCCCTCAAATAGCCAACTGCAACATCATTCGAGCTAGCATTATCCACGGTAATTGTCGACACCTTTTTTCTATTCCCCACTCCTCAATGCATCCCTCCACCATTTTTCCAATCTCCTTACCCTTATGACTATGCATCACCATAAAATTGATGATTCTTTTATGCAACTTCCAATTTTCATCAATAAAATGTGCAGTGAGACACAAGTAATTCAGATTTTGATTGGAAGTCCATATATCAGTCGTGAGTGCAATCCTAGAATTAATCTTTCCAAAATAATTCTTCAAAGAAGTTCTTTCACATAAAAACAACTTCATGCAATCTTTTGCCACTGTGAAACGTGATATATGTTTGAAGAGAGGTTGTAACTCACTAACATATTCACGAAATCCAGCACGCTCAACCAAGGAAAAAGGTTGTTCATCAAGGATGATCATCCGAGCAAGCATTAGCCTACAACGTTCTTGACTAAATGCCCATGTTGATAAGACGCTGCCAGTACTAGAATCTCCTCCTTCCTTGCCAGCCGTGTTGACATTACGTGGTATAAAAATTTCTGCCTCTTATCTAGATTACGGGGAAACCTCTTGCATGTGGTCAAGTGCTTCCTCATTGCAGAAGTACCGTTAGCAACACGGTACTTAAGCATTGACCCACAATGAATACACTTCACTTGATATATGTTTCCATCCTTATCACTAACTTTCGAATAATGATTCCAACATTCGGATGTATGTTTCTTATCATGGGAAAGATGAGAACCGAGTACCTTATTTGTGGCACTCGAGGTAGGGGGTGCCTCTTCTTCAATTTCGTCGTTGGAAAAATCCAATTCCGTAATCGGAGACATTTCCTCACGTCCCTCCACCTCCATTGATATGTTATCTTGATACATTAACTTCGCACTGCACAACAATAATAGAATATAATTAGAAATTTCAAAACAAATAGCAAAGTAGAAAGTAGAAATAAAACACCACTAGAACAAGAATGTCTAAAGGTAAGAATTTTGAAAACAATTTTGATTAAACCCTTAAATAAACTCAGAAAATTCTGAAATTTGGACACGTTGTATTTAAGACCAAGAGGTACAAGTTTCATGAAGAAATCGTAGTCCAATTCGTTCTGGATTAAAAGATAAAATCGATTTACTTTTCCTATTCTCTACTTGCACAGTTTTGGAAACATTTTTGGTTAAATAGGCAAATGAACTAAAAAAATTACGAAATTTAAATATGTTGTAGGGAAGACATGAAGAGAGATATTTCATGCAGAACACATTTCAAAAAGAACCTCATACAAAATGATATAGTCCACGCATTGCAACTTACAAGGTCCGAACACATCAGATTGCACAGTTTTAGAAACATTTCCGATTAAATACCCAAATGACCTTCAAAAATTATGAAATTCGACTACGTGATAGCCAAGACCATAAGGTAGATACTTCATGAAAACATCGAAGTCAAATTCTTCCTAGATAATTAAATATGGACGGTTAAAATCCCTGTTCGTACTACCGTAATTCCAGATCTAACCATCTCCAAAGGACCACGATTTCACCTACCTATTCTTGTTTGTTTTCTCTAAATTTTTTATATGTTGTACCTTAGGATGTCCTTTACAACTTTTGTTAAGAAACCGAAGTGAAATTTCGACAAAAAGGTTGCCTTACAGTCCATGCATTCATCAAGGGTCGGTCCCAAAATCTCCAGATCCAGTCTTTCCAAAGAATAACGATTTCACCCACTTATACTTGTTTGTTTTGTCCCAAATTTGAGTATGTTATACTCCAAGAAGTCTTTTACAACTTTCATTTAGAGGCCGAAGCCAAACTTCAACTAGAACATTACATACAAGTCACTAGAACATTGAAGGTCGAGCTATTTTTCTCAAGAACAGTACACTAGAAGTAGACTATAGCACTCCCAATCAACAATCCCAAGAAACCTTAATATCTAAGTAAAACCAACTTTCATAAACTGAGTGCATTTGATGCACTGACTATTAATTTGGACAATTGTTGTTCTTCATATAAAAAAATTCAACATAGAAATAACCGTAATTCCATTATATTTATATGTATGAAATTAATCATACTTTTGGCTCCTTACCAACGGTGCACCACATGATCTCGATCAATTGAGACTACACGAAGCATCCTGTTGAATACATAGCATCTGTTTCTTTTATGCTTCGCAATTTCATACCTCTTTAAGGACCTCATTTCAGCATGCTTCGTGTAGTGTAAAACAGCGGTTCGAGTTCACAAGGAGGAAGGGGAGGGGGCAAACATAGAATAGGAATAGACCTGGACATGAACGAGTGTGCAGTGGAAGAAGGCCTAGAACCAATCAAAACCGAATGTTAGGTACTGGCTTAGTGAAAAGTTACACTTACCAGTGGCCGGTGGCGCAGAGATGGGCGGTGCCGGAACCGGAGATGGCCGGTGGCGCGGAGATGGGCGGTGCGGCGCGGAGATGGCCGGTGGCGTGGAGTGGCGGCGCGGAGACGCGGCGGTGCGGCGACCGGGCGTGGGGCGAGCCCGAGAGAGAGAGAGGGGCGGGCCGGCGGCTACGGGCGACTGGGCGGTGCGGCGCGGAGATGGCCGGTGCGGCGCGGAGATGGCCGGTGGCGCGGAGTGGCCGGCGGCGCGGAGACGCGGCGGTGCGGCGACCGGGCGTGGGGCGAGTCCGAGAGAGAGAGAGAGGGGCGGGCGGCGGCTACGGGCGATCGGGCGGTGCGGCGCGGAGATGGTCGGTGCGGCGCGGAGATGGCCGGTGGCGCGGAGTGGCGCGGCGGCGCGGCGACCGGGCGTGGGGGCGAGTCCGAGAGAGAGAGAGGGGGCGGCTATGGCTACGGGCGAGTTGCGATTGCGAATGGGCGAGTCTCGAGAGAGAGAGAGAGAGAGAGAGAGGGGGGGGCATCCGCTATTTTTTTGCCCTAACATTACCGGTTCCGGTTCCGGTTCCCAGAAAAAAAGGAACCGGAACCGAACCGGTCCCCTTGGAACCGGGAACCGAACCGGACCCTCCTCCGGTTCGGTTCCGGTTCCCGGGTAACCCGGGAACCGCGCTCAGCCCTACCTGCAAGCCCTAGATCTCACCTAGACTTGGGCGATGATTTGCAAGCCCTCGCACAGTATTTTGGCCATCACTCCACGAGGGTCGGTTGATCCTTGCATCGAGGTGGGGAGGGTTGGACGCAAGGCTTGACCTACCCTTGTGTGGTGGTGGCAAGTGGTGGTGCCACCATGGTTGGCCCTTGCCAGTGGCTAGCAAAAATTGCTGTCTCGCCGATCCTTATGATGCTTAGGCGAGGGTCAACGTCTGCCAGCCGGGGGAGGGGGCAGTGAGGGCAATGTTCTAGTATTGCTTTTTCTCTTTTAATCTTTTGGGAATTTTGCTAACACAACACCTCTTGATGTCAAAGCACTGTAAATGTGTAGGGGTGATTGATTCTAAGATGGGTTGGTTTCCGCCTTGAAACATGGAATCATACCAAATAAGGTCAGCTCCCAATTTGTAGGACTGGGAATCGATCCTATTGACCCTCGGACTGACTTTTTATTTTTATTTTTTTTATAGGGTTTCTTCTATTTAGAGAACTATTTTGACAAGAGCATCATCTGTTCTCGCGGTCAAGATGAAGTTTCATAGGGAACTCATAGCGGTCATTGATCTAAAAAGTTCAAGCATGAAGATCCTCATTGACGAGGATAAAACAATGTCTACCTAAACTGCAAAGGTACTGGTAATACATACAATTAAGAATTTGGAATGAAGCAAGAGCCAGTCATATTAATTTTCCAAAAGAAATACAGACAATACTGAAGCACATAAAAAATTAGCCAGTGCTTCTGCAAGTTACGTAGGAATCAACTAATATAGGTGTACCCCTCTCAGTTTTGTAGAAGTTGAACAACTTGCAGCAGTAAAAGGCCACCAGCGCCATAAATCACGGACAACTCAACGTCAAAACCCGACTGTGATATTACATTAGAAAATGACATAGTAAAATCCAGAAAGACAATAAAGAAACAAGAGCATTGTCTCATGCTCCCTAGGACGCCATTCACATATAGAAAAATGTGGCATTCATCTCCATTACTCATTACTTCAATGATGTTGCGGATCAGGACCTCTGGGACTCGCCCTCATAAGCTCATAATAGCTTCCTTGCATGTTATCTCCCTTTCCATAGTCTTCACGTGATGGTCGAACCACCGGACTATTTGTCTTCCCTCGGTTCACGACATGGGAAACTCGTGCACGGGAGCTCGGAAAAGAAAGCAATATCAGCATCAGGCACAGATAAATCTTGAACACGCCCATTGCCATTTTTATTTCTTTTGAAGGTAGCAGAAAAGGTCTTGGGTTGATGGAGAATCAGAGTAGGACATCCTATATATAGTGCTTAAGGATGATTACCTTTTCAATTTTATAATGGTCAAAGTAGATACGCGACAGGTACCGGACAACCAGTTCAGTCGCTTGTTGTCCATTTTGTTCATGGAACTGAAATCATTGGATTGGACATTGCTTTATGTGTAGATTCCCCACCATGCTGAAGATACATTGTATCGTGCAGTATTGAGAAAAAGCAACACGAGATTTCGTACCTATATATGGCGGAGAAGCTTTGTTGCTCGCTCTCTCTTCTATTGGGTAAAGAACTTTTTGTGATTAATGACTACCAGTTATCGCACAAAATAAAAGAAAAACCAAACTCTTTTAAATCGATAAACAGTGGATTTAGTTGGTTAATTGAATTTGGTTATTGGCATATTATCAATAGCTACATGATATGGTTGTTGACCATTACAAAACCATCTATCGATGAGCACGATGTGTGGCTCTTGACAACCATACAATATAACTATTGATGAGCGCTGGAGTGCAATTGATCAAGGAAGACTGGTCAATGAAAGTACTTCAAGCCATTAGACGATCAACATGACATGAATATCGACATCTGTGAAGAAGAATCATCGACGACTATATGGAATTGACATCGACAAATAGCTGAGAGGTGTTCAACAAAGTTCATCAACCAAGCTTGCAAAGAATTCGTTATCCTAAAATTTGGTTAAGTGTTGGAAGCAAGAGGAGGACATAAGGACAAGAATATTGACTGAAGGGCAGGGGTACCAAGCAACGGTTGATTAACCTACGGCCTTGGATGGTGTAATTGTTTGTGGATGAGATTAGTGTGCGAATAGGATGTATGGAAATTCGGGAGTGTAGTTATAACTTGTTGACACTTGAATTTTGCCAACTCATTTAGTTGTTTATTACATAGAAAATTAGGGATTGACCCCGACCCCCAGAGAAATAAATTTTTAACTTGAATTGGTATATTAGGAGCATTTTTTGTTTAATAGTAATAAATCCACATAAACTATAGGGAAGCTTTGAGCGTAATTTAATTGTCTACTAAGCCTATAGAAGCGCAAAATTAGGACATGCCCAAAGTTCCTTTAAAGTGGTCGAATATACGTGTGCCTAGCAAATGTGGTATCTCAAATTAGGAAATATTAATTTATTGAAGCAAACTTGGGGGTTAGTTAAGCTTTATATTGTAAAAAATTGATTATAGGGAAATAAGAAAGGGTGTATACTCTAATAAGAAATATCACATAATCTAAAATAGGAAAATAAAGATATCCTCGGTTTTTGCGAGACAACCCTAAGCTTAACCCTATATGAACCAAGATCATTCACAATTAGAGGCTAGCAATACACAATAGAAAATAAATAAGAGAGCGCAAAAAAAAAAAAAAAAAAAAACATACACACGAGTTCTGTCCCTCCTGCGACCCCCTTAAAAAATTTCAACGTGTAGTTTTACGAAATCGACAAATTCACATTTATTAACTGTTGGATCGCTCTCAAATTTTGTGGAGAGTATTTTAAGTCATTAATCTTGAGTTTTTCTGGTGGAGATGATGTGATTACATTTAGGATATATCACATGCCATTAAGTTTCCTAAATTAAAATTGCATTTCTTAGTAACCATGAAGTGATGAGGAAATTTCCAAATTTAAACTAAGATTAATATAAATTATTTTCTTATTTAAATTAGGTTATTATATACTTTAGGTATTTAGTTTCCTAATTTAACTTTCCAAGATAAGTTCACGTTTGTCTCATCTCATGCATTTCATATAGTTTAATTTTTCATAGAGAGAAAATACCAAAATAAAGAGTTAGCGTTGCATCAATAGGTCACTATTCATTTTAATAAAAGTCAATCAAGTCACAATAGGTGTCCTAGAGTTTATTTTTTCATTCATTAAAAAGAAAAACACATAAATAATTAATCACGCTTTGTTTAATTAATAGGAATAATTTATAGTTGATCATATTGCATGTCATAATAAGTGCATGTAGGTTGCATTCAAATTAATTAACACGGCATTTGTGTCATTTAGGATTCCATGTTATTTTAGAACTTATATGGACATAACATTTATATTAAATCATATTCATGTTAAACAAGAAAAACCCAAAAAGAATCGATGGCATTGCATAATCATATTACCAAATTATATCTAAGTCAGGAATACATCAAATGGTTGATTGGTCTTTAGTTCACTCTTGCAGAACATTTATTTGAAGATTTAATCAGTGTATGAAGGCTTCTTTTTTATTTTTTATTTTTAAATTTTTAAATTTTATATTTTTTTATCTCCTCAAGTAATTTAATTATAGTTAAATTAAGTTATTACTTGAGCACTCGCATGATCATTTTTATTATGTTAATTGTGTAGGCTTAAAATTGTGTCTACCTATTGATGGAGAATATGAACTACACCCTAACATATCAGAACCTTGATACACATCTATCCGAACCCCATGCCACCCTCATCCATGCCACTATGCCCCGTCATTGTGCATCCTCTCTCTCTCCCTCGCACGGCTAGGCACATGAGATCAAATCTTAGGCTGCGAGCCCAACTTTTATCAGCATCAGGCGGCACAATGTCTGAGGTCGTGAGTCTAGATCCGAAAGATGGCGAGATATCGCTACACAAGCGTTGCGACAGCGGTGGTGTGCTGGAGGAGTGGTGAGAGAGAGAGAGGGAAATACTAGGGCTTGGGTCTGAGATTTCTTTTTGACGAAATTCAATAATGAAATAGGGGCAAATATGGTAAAAGTTATTATATGGATTTTGGAGGTCGTGCATTGTGAGTTATTTAGCTAAGCAACGCAGCAAACAAAAATTCCCCAAATGACGCTCAAGCTAATTTAATTTAATGTTACTTTGAAAAAGTAGAGCGTAAAGCCTTCATTCTTTTGGGTCAACACATGCACTTAGTTCGGTTTCACAGAAAAAAAAAACATATGCACTCAGTGCAATTTCTACGTGTGCTTTGTGGTTGCTCAAAAGGCTGATCTGTCGATCTCCAATGCTTTTGGAAAGAGCTTTCAATCAGTAGTACTTTGACTCTAGTGCCGACACATTCATCTGTTTAATCCGTCACTTTGGGCTTTTTTCCCACGCCAAACCAGAATTGAGCTACCCGAAGCTTCTTAAGTTTGGTCACCACGTAACATTAGTGCTGATCGAATACTTAAATATTAGATCACAGATTTTTTTTTTTTCTTTTTGAATTCAAAAGATTGGCATGGTGAATATATATATCAAGCGAATGATGTTAGATCATCAATGACAGGCTGGTTCATGCTCTAGGCGTCGAGAGTCTCGATCATGATCGTCTGAGTCTTGTTGTTGAAGGTGAAGAGACGGGCGTTGTCAACCACCGCAAGAGTGGGGTACACCCTAGACGTGGTGCACGTCTTGCCTCCGACCCGAAGCTCTCCACCACGAAATGATCGATCAGACTTCTCAGAGAAATCTTCCCATCACTCAAATCGACGTCCGTGAGACCAGCAAAATATGGTTTGTAGATTTCTGAATTTAGATAATAAACCACCATTTATATTTCTGAATCGATCAGCTCTCCACCACAGAATAATGCTTTTCTCAATGATGATCTTACTAAGGGAGTATATATGGAACCTCCTCCTGTAACACTACCTCTAATAAAGTTTGTCGATTACGTTGAGTACTATATGGACTGAAGTAGGCTCCTCGTGCATGGTACTTTAAGTTCAGCTTTACTATGAAATGCCTTGGATTTAAATCCAGTCCCTATGACAATGCTTTATTTGTTGAATGAATGTCTTAGGGGTATATTCTACTACTTTTATATGTAGATGACATGATTATCACGGGCGATGACTATATTGGCATTACAAATATCCAGCAATATCTTAGTGAATAGTTTGAAATGAAAGATCTTAGCTGACTTAATTATTTTTAAGGCTTGGAGGTTACTTCAGATTCCTTTATATTATCTTTCTCAAGCTAAATATGTTAGTGATCTTTTTTCATGAGTGGGACTTACTGATAACAAGACTGCTACAACTCCCTTGAGATTAATGCCAAATTTAATGACAAAGATGGTACTCCTCTTTTGAATCTTACTCTCTATTGATAGCTAGTTGGCAGTCTTGTATACCTCACCGTGACTTGTCTGGACATAGCCTATGCCATTCACATTGTTAGTAGTTCATGATTGCACCGTGGACCACTCATTTTGCTATAGTTCTTTGCATTATTTTGTGATATAATATTTAAGTATTTTATCAAGTGCAAATAAAAGATTTTGTGTATGATGTTGCCGGTCAAAGGATAGTAAATGACACAATTCACTCAATTCAACAGGTCGACTAGATATCTGGTTTAAAGTTTTGAACCAAGCTAAATAAGAAAGAAAATTAGCCGTCTTTTCCAACGTATTCAATATTGTCCTTGTGGGGGAGATATCATTTTATTTGAAAGTGTAAAAGTTGTCACTGAATCTAGGTAGAGAAAAAGAAAATCCCATTGTATATCCAACATATCTATGTAACGCTCTCCCTCACGTGTAATTTGATATAATACTTGAGATGGTTGAGTTAAATTGCTGAAGTCTATCTCATATTGCTTGATTGATGAATTTGATTAGGTTTTATTTTGTGGTTTCTATTCACCTAATAGTTTGTGATTTAGTACTACAACATCTCCTTATGTGCAAAATGAAATTGAAACCAACTAGCATGGAAGAAGGCATGTGAATCGAAGAGCGTAGAGCCATGTGTTATGGGTCAATAGTTCCTTGGCCATGGAATAACCCGTGTGGCTCCTAGCGAGCAGAATTCGCTAAGCCATCCTTCGATAGTTGTTCTAGTGAACAATATGACAAATAGCTCTTTTATACGAGATCGTATCACGCCCAGCTCTACTAAGGCGTTTAGTCCATCGAGTGAGATATCAGATCTCTTTAGGCTCAACAATTGGTTTCGACCTGCCATGGCCCCATTAGGAGAGTGGCATCAGCTCCTGACCAGCTTGTGCACGGGAGGCCAACCCCACCTTCAAAGCTATTAAGTAATATAATCCTTCTATTGTCATGTCCCTATCCTCCGAATGTGTGCACATCCCTTCGTAGTCAATTAAATAGCGACATCCCAGGACGCGTCGTCGACTCATTCATTTTAATACGCATACGGAAGCGAATAAATAATCTCTAGACAACAACAAGATGTGATAGGAAAGTAGGACAACAATTTTCTTGAAAACCAAACCACACTTATATATACATAACAAACAATGTCATATACAATACAAGTCGATATATATACAAGGTCTGCAAAACAGGGAGGTAGAGTGCTAAAGATCTTCAAGCATTCAAGTCTTCCTCAGAATACACTAGGGATCCTGGATCCAACAAGTATAGGTCCACCATTGAACCACCCGGAGGCTCGGTTGTCCCTTTTCCAAAAGCAACCTCCAGCATATACACATGTGTCTCAGATTCCAGTATGGGATCCTCTTTTTGTCCATCCCGCGCATGTCGGTACTATGATATGTATTGATGGGGTACCTTATAGGGTAGAGCCTCATCAACCTAGACCACTGATCTTATGAGCTCATAGACCCATCCTCTTGGGCTCCCTTGAAGCGGGATGTAAGATATTTGCTCTGTGACCTTCTTCGACTGTTTAAAACGCTCAGGAGGAGTTGCCATTTAAGGACTTGAAAATGTTATCCCACAACAGGGTGAGATGATGTCTCAGCAAGTTCACCCCCTAAGATATGGCTAGGAAGAAAATACGCCCCAAAGGCTGCCTAAGCACAAGTACAAATCGGATGACTTACCTTCACCTCGGTTCTTTCTTGCAACTCAATATGATTCATATAATCATCAAATCACATCAACAAGTCAAATCATCACATCATATCAAGCCATCGATCAATTGATCCAGTCAATTTCATGTCATTAAGACCATCATTAGGTTAATCCATTCAATACTATCTATAAAGTCCGATCATATTAAGGACTGCTCACTCTAAGTTGAAAATAGATAGTATAGCTTGCATTAAGCTGATAAAGTATACTGCTTCTACTAAGCTAATATAATATACTGATAATGCTCACCAGAAGCTGCTAAGGTATACTGCTTTCGCTAAGCTAACATATCAAAGCCCTCAGGCTGATATAGTATACCGGTATCCTATTTTCGCTAAGCTGACATATCAAAGGCCGTAGGCTGATATAGTATACCAATAATGCTCACTCTAAGCTGAAAGTATATTACTCTTGCTAAGCTGACATATCAAAGCCCGTAGGTTGATATAGTATACTGTTCTCACAATCTGAGAATGTCACCATTTTTATCATTCCCGATAAAAATAATCGTGTGTGGGTACGGGGTTGGCTTTAGCCAAAATACAATATTTTCCCTTTTGAAAATCCCACTAATTTTAATGATTCATAAGCACATTTTTGGCATTATAAACCGACGCCTGATATTTTCTAATTAAATATCGAAATTATTAAATTTTTGGATAAATACCCAAAATCACAAATCATACTCAAATTGCACAAAATATCACTCAATTAATCAAACAAATCACATCATTGCGATCAATATAAATTCCGGTCACCGACTATCTCGGTCTAATTTTTGGAAAGTAATAATTAATTAAATAATTACAAAATTAATTATAAAATACCAATAAATGCAACTTAGACCGGAAAAGCCTATATAAATACTGAAATGGGCTCGGAAAAATTCTAAACCTATTTAAATAAATACTATGACTTATCTATTTACTAATTGCACTAGTCTAACCACCTAACATGCAATATCGAACGATTAAATCACTAATCCATTCTAACTAACCACATAATCCATACTTAACCTAAAATAATCAACCCTTAAGCATAATTAACTTCCTAAGAAGGGATTAGTGAATAAACTCACTGGATTAGCGATCCAATGGGACCACGATGACGGGGACACGGAGACAAGCCACAAACTCCAAAGCGGGGGCACCATTCGAGGTCTGGAAGGGCACCAAAACGGGCCAAACAGTGCCTTGCAAACCTAGGGGCTTAGTTTCTGTGGTTGGGTCGAAGGAGGAGGTTGAGCGGCTGGTTGGGTTGGAAATGGGCAGGGACGTGTGGAGGGGCTGATGTGGGTTAAGGCAAGGCTTCATGGCGGCAAAACGACGGCGTACGGTGGTAAGACGATCTTAGGCAGCGACTATGATGGATGGAGGCGCGCATACATTGAGCGGAGAGGCGAGACAACGAGCGTGGGCCGCTCAACATCTGCGCGCAAGCGTGCGAGCTCGTGGTGGTAGTGACAGCGACATGGTGGCTCCGGGTGGCTTGGCGGGTGGTTGCGACGGCAAGGGGAGGGGCTGAGTTTGGTTTCTGCTGGTTCTTTGAGGTTTCTCTCTAGTCTGGAATGGGGAGTCAATGGAAGAGGAGGGAGAGGGAGACAACAAGTTTGGAGGGGGCCACTTGGTCTTCCTCTCTATCCTCTTGTCCCCTGACTTGGCCCCACCGGTTGTTGGTTTCCTCAAGACACTTGCAACCCTCAAGACTTCCATAACAAGCTATTGAAGTGGTCTACAAAGTCATGGACCAAGGGGTATACAAATTTTGCAACAATTCCCTCAATTCCTCTCCAATTCTCTCTTGAATTAACTTAATTTAGCTTCCAAAATTCAACCATCGAGTCCTCGATCAAATTGGTATTTTTCCTCGCCAATAGAACCAACTTGCATCTCAATTACGCGATAAAAAATGGTCATTTGAATTTCTCGGACAAAAACGGCTTTACTTTGAAATTTCGCCGAAAATCTCGGTTTGTAGAAAAATCTTCGGAGGATGAGTCGACATTCCTAAAATGACTCGTGACATGACAAAACTTTCAATTTTTGAAATCGGATTCAAATTCACTGTTAATTTCAATTTGGCGCGATTTTAATGTGACCTATCATACCGGATAACTTTTCGAAATTTTTAGTACAAATGACCCATGGTCGATTTTCTTCGAGCCACAATGAACCTCTTCGACACATCAGCAACTCTTGGCGGTCGTGAAAATCTTGAGGTTTCAAATACGGACACAGTGTACCAAAACGGCAAAAAAATCAATCTAGTGCCGATCGACAATAATTTTTCAATTTAGTGGAATCACCCATGTTTAGCCATACTTCTTAGTTGAACCGATCTATCTCTGATCTCTAATCGATCTTTATTGTGCTGTAATGATCTCTTCAAATGAGCACGGTTGAGTAGTTGATTCCTGGTCGAATTCTCAAGTTTATTGCATTAAAATTCTTTAATGACTTTCCCATATAGTCTAGTTATCTCATGAGTGATCAGCTTAGAGAATAACAATATAAGTGCAACGATGAAAGGCCCGATTTATCTAATTGAAAACAGAATTGAAATTTCAAGATGTCACATCTATCCTAAAACTCCTAGCACCAACCGTCTTGATGTTACTCTCACGGACCAATTGTGTTCATCCTTTTTGTGTCCTCACTCTTCACTCGATAACCCTAAGCTTCACTCTCAAGGGTTCACGGGTACGGGAGAATCATGTACCGTAACAAACTCCCCCACTCAATTATGCAACACTCTTGTTGCGGGCTGTTCTATCACTTCCCTGCGTTTCCCTAACTATTAATGCCACTCCCTGGGACTTGCATAGATGGCAACGCTCGCCTAACAGAACAAGTCACTCCACTCCATTGCTTGTTTCCCCCGATCAAAGTTGTTTGCGAATCTCTAGTCACTTGTGCTCCCCGACAAGTGTGGCATCCCTAGCCAACTGCACCCTTGTAGCAGTACCATCTTTCGCCTACTAAGCTCCTCCTGATCGCTGCAAGCCAACAGAGGGTCCCCTTGGTGGAAACATAATTGCAAACCTTTTCTTTAAATTCGCCCATTGATCCTAGAACGTTATCCCCATTTATCAAGCAATTTAGTTCCATCCTATGCTCCCATTGACATCCTAGAAGCTAGATGAGAGCCGCACATTGTTTGAGCCCCTTTGGCCCCAACGATCACTTTCTGCCCTCATAGGACCGAGAAGACCACATGCTTTTCCTTGAATCACCCACCTACTAAAGGGATCCTTGCTTTGATACCATTTGTCATGGGTCGATAGTTCCTTGGCCCCGGAATAACCCATTCGATGCCTGGCAAGCGGAATTCATCAGGCCAACCTTTCTTCGATAGTTGTTTCAGTGAACAATGCGGCAAATAGCTCTTTTATACGAGATCGTGTCATGCCCAACTCTGCTTGGGCGTCTAGTCGAGACAATAGATCTCTTTAGGCTTAACAATTGGTTTCGGCCTACCCTGGCCTCATCAGGAGAGTGGCATCAGCTCCCAACCAATTTGTGCATGGGAAGTCAACCCCGCCTTCAGAATTCCTAAGTAATATAATTTTCTATCCTAGAACTCCTAGCACCAACCGTATTGACGTTACTCCCACAAACCAGTTGTGTTCATCCTCTTCGCATCCTCACTCTTCACTCGATAATCCTAAGCTTCACTCCCAAGAGTTCACGGGTATGGGAGAATCACAAACCGTGACACATGCATGCATGATATAAACTTAGGGTATGAAGAACTTTGAGGGTTGGTTCCGATATCATTTTAACAAGTCCAACCCAAATACATTGGACTTGAATAGGCTTTATTTACATATAGTCTATAACAGATGTAAGGATTTTAGCTCATGATCGATACTTTAATACAATGTAGAAAATCATATGTCATTAAAACTTAAACCTATGCAAACAATTTTTTTTTTCATAATCCAGGGTGCAACTATCGAGGTCTCGACTATCTTATAGGCTTACTAAACACTATACAAGTCTTGTGAATTGGTTTGGTTTAAACCATTGATTTAGACACAAAGCACTCTAAAGACCCTACAATCTGATTAAGTTCAAACCTTTGACCTACTCAAGTGGTCTTGACCCATCAATCATGCCAACCATTGTGGGGGAGAGGAGAGGGACAAGGACAAATTTGGCAATTGTTTGGATGAAATCGTTGTTGTAGTTGGTTCATCTGTCTTGCCAAAATATTTTTCATTGTGACGAATGTATCACAATGATAAAACCTCGTTGCATTAGGCAAGTAAGACGAAGACACTGAGCCAAAGCTACAAAATTTCACCATGATAACCTAGTTTTGTTTTTTGTTTTTTGTTTTTTGTTTTCTGTTTTAGTGATTGCAATCTGTTTATTCCCTGTTAAATATGGGGGATGGTGTAGTCAAATTCCTAAAACTCATAACAAAAATACAATCAAGTCCTAAATATTTTCAATTTATGTAATCAAGTTTCCAAACTTACCTAAAAAGGTTTGAATCAGATCCAACCAATACCGCCATTCTCATGTCTATAAGTTGATTGGCTATATTCAGAAAACGATGCGCACCTACTAAACTGGTACCAGATGGTTAAGCATGCTTAACTGTGGATCAAATCATATATGCCCTTTGCATACTTGTTCACTTTTCTCTGTCGGAATAAAATCAAGGGATAGATTACAGTCAAATTCCTAAAACTCATAACAAAAATACAATCAAATCCTTAATATTTTTAATTTATGTAATCAAGTTTCCAAACTTACTTTATGATCGCATTCTCAATGTCAAATAGCATTTTCATAAGACAGATCATGCATCATGCCATATGCATACACCCATGCACATGATTCACTTTCAATTCTTATCTTTCACGAGGATCTCATCAGTTTTTCTTTCTAGGGATCAATGTTTGCATCCCATAATTTATCGCTCGCATCCAACCTGGCATCACGAGGAGCCTCTGGCACACACCTCCGGGCATCCGGCACACACCTCCGGGCATCTCGTATCCCAACTAGCATCACGAGGAATCCCCCCAGCACACACCTCCGAGGCTTCCGGGATTATGTACCGACATACCACCAGGAATTTCCCCTGGAATTACGTACCGTATACCACCGGGCATCTCGAAACTCCCAAGGACATTCGGCACCCCCACATTCCGGGCATCCGGCACCCCCACACTCCGGGCATCCTGACACTCCCAGGGCGTTATTGGCTCACACCTCCAACGGTATCCTCATTTATTATAATTCATATCCACAATTGTGTCTCAAAATCAGCATGGCACATGATGTGATGGCAACAAGGTCTATTTCAACTTTTTACATTATGTACCATGCTATATGATATCATATATGCAACACAATACATCACATCACATGAAACAAGTTCTTTTATTTTTCTGAAAACATATGAATGTTCGGATGAAGCATCATACACAATTCCGAAAATACTTCCAATTTAATGCATAACCGGACTCCAAAAATTATGAAATTTTGATAGATTATAAACAACACCTAAAGGTAGTCATCTCGTAATTACATTATGCCAACAGAGAACTCTACAAGATTGAGTACGGTCCATGCATTGCAGATTTCGAAATTCGAACAATTCTGTTTGCACAGTTTCAGAAAACATTTCGATTAAATACCCAAATGAACTTCAAAAATTATGAAATTCGAACATGTGATAGTAAAGACATAAGGGCAGATATTTCATGAGGAACACTACACCAAAAGATTCCCATATAATTCGGCATAGACCATGCATCACAGTACCACTATTCTAACAGTCCAACTTGCACAGTTTTTGAAACATTTTTGATTAAATAGGCAAATGAACTTCAAAAATTACGAAAATTGAATATGTTGTAGAAAAGACATAAAAAAAGATATTTCATGCAGAAAAAATTTCTAAAAGAATCTCATACAAAATGGTATAGACCACGCATTGCAACATTACCAAGTCCGAACACATCAGATTGCACAGTTTTAGAAACATTTCCGATTAAATACCCAAATGACATTCAAAACTTATGAAATTTGAGTATGTGATAGCTAAGACCATAAGGTAAATACTTCATGAAGACATCGAAGTCAGATTCGTCCTAGGTAATGATATATAGGCGGTTGAAACCCCTGTTCCTAGTACTGAAATTTCCAGATCTAGTCTTTCCAAAGAATAACGATTTCACCCACTTATACTTGTTTTTTTTTTTTGTCCCAAATTTGAGTATGTTATACTCCAAGAAGTCCTTAACAACTTTTATTTAGAAGTCAAAGCCAAAATCCAACTCGAACATCACATGCAAGTCACTAGAACATCCAAGGTCAAGCTGTTTTCTCAAGAACAGTACATTAGACTAAAGTACCATTCTTATAACTTCAATTTTTCGCATTCTATACATCCGAAATTGTCACCATTCAATCACACGCACTAAACACAGCATGCAAGAGTAGATCAAGAGATCCCACTTGCCTCTAATTCCAGCAAACAACCGGCAGCTCAACGGCGGAACATGGCAGCTCGACGACGGGGCACGGCGGCGACGAACCTCCTCCTTCCTTTCTCTCTTCTTCTCTTCCTCTCTTTCTCTCTTTCTCTCCTCTCTCTCGGCACCTAGACCGACCACCCCCTGGCCCCTTTTCCTTTTGGTTGAAAAGAAAGCTTGCATGCATCCTCATTTTGCATGGGGGACACTTGTTCCCAAGAAGGAGACAAGTGTCTCCCTTGCCGAAGACACTTGGAGGAGGCCATTCGGCTCCTCCCCCCTTCCATGCGTCGACAACCCCATGGGCTCTATGGGCCGGGCCTCTTGGCCCACTTTAGGCCCAACACACTTGGGCCTAAAGTCCAAACTTAAATGGCCCATATTTATTTTTGATAATCCATCTTAATCCCACTTATACAAGGTACCAAATAACAAATTTAAATGGCCATAATACTTTGTAACATAGTTTAATAAAATCCAACTTATAAAATTCATGGCCAAAACATAATTTCCTCATCAAATAAAATCCTTGGTCTCACATGGACATAGGACGCGTTTCCGACAAAATAATTATCCATTTATATAAATACCAGATCATTCTTATTCACTTGGCCATAAATCTTGAAATCATAAATCGATAAACTCCTACTTATAAAACACATGGCCATGAGTTATTTTTGGGATGCCACAATGTATTGTTGATTGACAATGTCCATATGAAGGAAAATAACCTAAGATAGAAAGATAAAGAAACGAAAAAAAAAAAAAAATTAGCACTCATAGATTAACTGGAATGAAGCGGCGGTCCTCGAGAGGAGTAAGCTAGGGCTTGCAAGTGCTTGCCTAGATCTTACCTAGACTTGGGCAAGGATTTCCAAGCCCTCGCACTTTGGTCTAGCCACCACTCCACGAGGGTTGGTTGAACCTCGCATCAAGGTGGTGAGGGTTGGACGTGAGGCTTGACCTACCACCACCTACCCTTGTGCAGTGGTGGCAAGTGGTGGCGCCACCACCATGCCAAGGTGGTTGGCCGTTGTAGTGGCTAGCAAAGGTTGCTGTCTCGTTGATCCTTGTGATGCTTAGGTGATGGTCAACATCTACCAGTGAAGAGAGACGTTCTAGTTATGCTTTATCTCTTTTAATCTTTTGGGTCTTTTGTTAACATGGCACCTCTTGACATCAAAGCACTGTTAATGTGTAGGGGTGATCAATTCTGAGGTGGGTTGGTTTCCACCTGGAAACTTGGAATTGAACCAAACAAGGCTGGCTTCCAATTTATAGGACTGGGAATCGACCCTATTGATCCTTGGATTGACATTTTTTTTTAAAAATAATTTCTTTGGGTTCTCCAATTCAGGGAACTATATTGACAAAAGCATAATCTATTCTCGCGGTGTAGATCACGCTTCATAGGAAACTCATAGTGATCATTGATCTAAAAAATTCAAGCATTAAGATCCTCGTTGACAAGGATAAAACAATGTCTACCTAAACTTGAAAATTACTGGTAACACATACAATTAATAAATTGGAATCAAGCAAGAGTCAGTCGTATTAATTTTGCCAAAAGGAACCCAGACAATACTCAGGCACATAAAAAACTAGCCAGTGCTTCTGCAAGTTATGTAGGAATCAACTAATATAGGTGTACCCCTCCTAGTTTTGTAGAAGTTGAACAGCTTGCAGCAGTAAAAGGCCACCAGCGCCATAAATCATGAACAACTCGACGTCAAAACCCGACTAGGATATTACATTGGAAAATGACATGGTAAAATTGAGAGAGACAATAAAGAAAAAGAGCATTGTCTCATGCTCCCTAGGACGCCATTTGCATATAGAAGGAGGTGGCATTTGTCTTGTTCGATTGAGCCATTACTCATTACTTCAATGATGTTGCGGATCAGGACCTCTGGGACTCGCCCTCATAAGCTCATAATAGCTTCCTTGCATGTCATCTCCCTTTCCACAGTCTTCACGTAATGCTCGAACCACCATACTAATTGTCTTCCCTCGGCTCACGACATGGGAAACTCGTACATGGAAGCTCGGAAGTGAAAGCACTATCAACATTAGGCACAGATAAATCTTGAACGCGCCCATCGCCATTTTTATTTCTTTTGAAGGTAGCAGAAAAGTTCTTGGGTTGATGGAGAATCAGAGTAGGGTCATCCTATATATAGTGCTTAAAAATGGTTACCTCTTCATTTTTATAATGGTCAAAGTAGATAAGCGAAAGGTACTGGGTAACCAGTTCAGTCACTTGTTGTCCATTTTGTTCTTGGAACTAAAATCATTGGATTGGACATTGCGTTATGTGTAGATTTCCCACCATGCTGAAGATGCCTTGTCGTGTATCGTGCAGTATTGAACAAAACAACACGAGATTTCTTACCTATATATGGTGGAGAAGCTTTGTTGCTCGCTCTCTCTTCTATCGGATAAAGAACTTTTTATGATTAATGACTAAGCACAAAAAAAAAAAAAAAAAAAAAAACCAAACTCTTTTAAATCTATAAACAGTGGATTTAGTTAGTTAATTGAGTTTGGTTATTGTGATCGTCATAGGTATCAATAACTTCGTGATATGGTTATCGACAATGACAAAACCAATCTATCAATGACCACAATGTGAGGCTCTCGATAACCATACAATACAACTATTGATGAGTGCTAGAGCGCGATTGATCAAGGAAAGTGCTTCAAGCCATTAGATGATCACCATGACATGAATATCAACATCTATGAAGAAGAATCATCAACAACTATATGGAATCAACATTGACAAATAGCTGAGAGGTGTTCAACAAAGTTTGTAAGATTTTGTGGGACCATAGCCAATTGTTCTAAAAACTTAAGCTGTTAGAGTAAAACATGGTTTATTATTTAAATATTCTAACATTCTTCCCGTGCTTAGTCTGGTTTTTGGCCTAGTACTAAACATGGAAATTTAATTGGATAGGCAAATGGGGCATGGTAATATTTGAAATCGGGACCTCCAACATTGATATCATGTGAGATTTGTGTGATCATAGCCGACTGTTCTAAAAGTTTAAATTGTTAGACGAATGTATGGTTTATTATTTAAATATTCTAATAAAGTTTGTTGACAAAGCTTGCATATAATTCATTATACTAAAATTTGGCTAAGTGTTGGAAGCATGAGGAGGACATGAGGACAAGAATATTGGCGGAAGGCAAGGGTACCAATAAATGGTTAAGTAGCCTATGGCCTTGGATGCTATAATTGTTTGTGGATGAGATCAGCATGTAAATAGGAGGTATGGAAACTCAGGAGTGTAGTTGTAACCTGTTGACACCTGAAATTTGCCAACTCATTCAGTTATTTATTGCATAGAAAAATTGAGGATCGACCTCGACCCCCAAAAAAATAAATTTTAACTTGCATTGGTATATTAGGAGCATTTTTCATTTAATAGTAATAAATCCACATAAACCATAGTGAAGTTTTGAGCATAATTGAGTTATCTAGACCAAGCCTGCAAAAGCGCAAAACCAGGACAAGCCTAAAGTTTCTCTAAAGAGGCCGAATATACATGTGCCTAGCAAACGTGGTATCTCAAACTAGGAAATATTAATTTGTTGAAGCAAAGTTGGGGTTGTAGTTAAGCTTTATATTGTAAAAATTTGATTATAGGGGAATAAGAAAGGGTGTATAATAAGAAAGATCACATAATCTAAAATAGGAAATAAATATATCCTCGATTTTTGCAAGACAACCCTAAGCTTAACCCTAAATAAACCCATTAGAGAAGGTTCACAATTAGAAACCGGCAATACACAATAGAAAAGAAAAATGACACAAGAGAGCACAAAAAAACATGCACACACGAGTTCTCTCTCTTCCGCAGCCCCAAAATTTTTTTAGTAGGTAGTTTCTCGATATCGACAAATACACATTCATCAACTGTTGGATCGCTCTCAAATTTTGTGGAGTGTATGCTAAATCATTATTCTTGAGTTATCTAGTGGAGATGTTGAAAAAGTATTTTAAAATGTCTTTGAAGGGGAAAGTCAGATAGGTCGGACTGCTGTATAGTCCAATCCGCGGTTGCATGAGTATGCATTTATTCTAAGTCTAAACGTGTTAAAATTTTGAGAAGACCTCTACGCCACCTATTTCCTTAACCCCAACAAAGTAGGGATGACCGGTTTCAAGTTCTGTATAGGTTTCATCTAGAGTTTGGAACCTATATGTTAAAATAGATTACTCATTTTATTGAAATCTCGAACTTACCTTATCATAGGTTCCAAGATTTACCCAGATTTTACAATATTATTAATTGAACGATTGTAGTGAATTAAAATCTTTAATGATCACCATTTGTTGCTACAATTCATCGATCATAACTTATACTTTGACACATGAAAAATATGAACATAAGTAAAAGTCTTAGTCATGAAATGAAAACTCATACTAGTGCTTTTAAATTATACACACATCATCGAACAACTAGGTAGAGAGAAACCACAAAAATAAAGCTTCATCAAATCCACTAGTCAAGTAATGTGAGATAATACTTTAGCAATTTAACTCAGTCATCTCAAGTATTATATCAAATTAACGTGAGGGAGAGCGTTACATAAATTCATTGATATACTGTGGGATTTGCTTTTTCTCTACCTAGATACAGGACAACTTTTACACTTTCAAAGAGAAGGGTATCCCCAACAAGGACAGTATTAAATACGTTGGAAAAGGTGGCTAATGTGCATTCTTATTTAACTTGGTTCGAAACTTTAAACCAGATATCCTTAACCAAAAAAAACTTTAAACCAGATATCTAGTTGGCCTGTTGGATTGATAGAACTGTGTCGTTTACGACCCTTTGATGGCCAACATCTAACCCAAAATCTTTTATTTTTAGCAATAATTTTCCATGATGACCAAACTTAAGAAGTTTCGGGTGGGTCATTTCTGGTTTGACGTAGGAAAAAGAGCACAGTGACGGATAAAAGAGATGATTGTGTCAGCATGTAATCAAAATACTACTGATTGAAAGCTCTTTCCAAAAGCATTGGGCATTGGCTGATCAGCTAAAATGGAGGGTCCTTTTGAGCAAACAGACAGACATCACACGTAGTAATTGCACTAAACGCATAAGTTGAGCCAAAAACATGTAGGCGTTACGCGTGTCAACGCAACATTTTTTTTTTTCAAAGTAAAACAAAACTATATCAGCTTAAGCGTCATTTGAGGAATTATTGTTTGCTGCGTGCTTAGTTAAATAAATCACAATGCACGACCTACAAAAGGCTTAAAGGAGACTTTATTTCGGGGTTTAGCATCCTTTAAAGTCAAGATAATAACTTTTACCATTTGATATGGTCAAAGTACTCCTATTTCTTTATGGGCTCCATTAGCATGATAGTTTTCGGTAACTCATTGGAATGAAGAGGCGGTCCTCATGAAAAGTAGGGGTAACTGATTGGAATGAAGAGGCGGTCCTCATGAAGAGTAGTGGTTTGGCCACCACTCCACAAAGGTTGGTCGACCCCTGCATCGAGGTGGCAAGATTTGGGCTTGAGGCTTGACCTACCCTTGTGCAGTGGTGGCAAGTGGCGGTGCCACCACCCTGCAGGGGTGGTTGGCCCTTGCCAGTGGCTAGCAAAGGTTGCAAATCATGCTTGAGCAAGGGTCAACACTTGCTGGTGAAAGTAGACCGACAAGGGCAATGTTCTAGTTTTGCTCTTTCTCTTTTAATCTTTTGGGACTTTTGTTAGGTTGATCGATTTTGAGGTGGGTCAATTTCTTCCTTGGAAGTTGGAATCGGACCAAACAAGGTTGCTTCCTAGATTTGTAGAATTAGGAATCAACCCTGTTGACTCTAGGAATGGCATTTATATATATATTGGGTTTCTTCTATTCAAAAGAACTTTTTTGACATTTTAAGTATCATCTATCCTAGTGGTCAAGATAAAGTTGCATAGGGAACTCATAGTGATCATCGATCTAAAAGGTGTAAGCATGAAGATCCTCATTGACAAAGGTCAAACAATGTCTACCTGGACTGGAAAGGCACTAGTGACACATCCAATTAAGAAATTGGAATCAAGCAGAAGACAGTCAAATTATTTTGCTAAAAGAAATCCAGAGAATACTCGGGCATATAAAAAATTAGCCAGTCCTTTTGCAAGTTAAAGGAATAAACTAATATAGGTGTACCCCTCCCAATTTTGCAGAAATCGAACAACTTGCAGCAGTAAAAGGCCCCCAGCGCCATAAATCATACGTAGAAAAATGAAGTACAATGCAAACTAGGAGAAAAAGAAAAACAGAACTGGGTAGGTTCCATTGGTCCGAATCCATTATTCTGGTTTCGCACAAGGAAATGGGAAACCGACCGGTTATTGTTGATTCTAATTTTGTGGAATCGGAACCGGACTAGTTACTACTCGAACCACCCATCAGTACTCTTCCTTGCCGTTCCCACAAATTCGGTAAGCCACTCAACGTGAAAACCTGACTATGATATTACATTAGAAAATAGCATAGTGAAATTCAGAGAGACAATAAAGAAACAACAGCTTTGTCTCATGCTCCCTGGGACGCCATTTGCAAATAGAAGGAGGTGGCAATCATCTTGTTCAATGATGTTGCGGATTAGGACCTCTGGGACTTGCCCTCATAAGCTCATAAGGGCTTCCTCGTCTGTTATCTCCCTTTCCATAGTCTTCACGTAATGCTCGAACCACCATACTAACGGTCTTCCCTCGAATCACGACATGGGGAGCTCGTGCACGGGATTTTGGAACCGAAAGCAATATCAGCATTAGGCACAGACAACTCTTGAGCATGCCCATCGCCTTTTTTATTTCCTTTGAAGATAGCAAAAAGGGGCTTGGGTTGATGGAGAATTAGAGTTGGGACATCCAATATATAGTGCTTAAGGACGGTTACCCTTTCAATTTTTTAATGGTCAAAGTAGATACTCGAAAAGTACAGGATAACCTGTCTAGTCACTTGTTGTCCATTTTGTTCTTGGAACTAAAATCATTGGATTGGACATCGATTTGCTTGTATATTTTCCACCATGCAAAAGATACATTGTCGTGTATCGTGCAATATTGAACAAAATGACATGGGATTTCTTACCTATATATGGTGGAGAAGCTTTATGGGTAAAGAACTGTTTGTGATTAGTGACTACGAGTTTATGCACACAAATTAAAATAAAAAAAGCTAAACTCTTTTAAATCGACAAACTTTCGATTTAGTTGGTTAATTGAGTTGGGTTTTTGTGATGGGCATTGTTGTCGATAACTACATGATATTTTTATTCGACAATTACAAAACCAATCTCTCAATGACATCATCATGTGTGGCTCTTGACAACCATACAGTACAACAATGAGTGCTGGAGTGCAATCGATTGAAGAAGACTGGTCAATATAAGTGCTTCAAGCCTTTAGACGATCAACATGACATGAATATCGACATCTATGAAGAAGAATCAATGACAACTATGCAATCGACACTGACAAATAGCTGAGAGGTGTTCAGCGAAGTTCATTGACACAGCTTGCAAAGACTTAGCTATCCTAAAATTTGGCCAAGTGTTGGAAGCATGGGGAGGACATGATGACAAGAATGTCGATTGAATGCAAGGAGACCAAGCAATGGCTAAGTAGCCTATGGCCTTGGAAGCTGTAATCGTTTGTGGATGAGATTGGTGTGTGAATAGGAGATATGGAAACTCGGGAGTGCAATTGTAACTAGTTGACACCTAAATTTGGGCAACCCATTTAGTTATTTAGTTATTTAGTTATTATCTACTAAGCCCGTAGAAGCACAAAATTTGGACAAGCCCAAAGTTCCTCTAATGCGGTCAAATATACTTGTGCCTAGCAAACGTGGTATCTGAAATCTGGAAATATGGTTATATTGAAGCAAACTTGGGGGTAATGAAGGTTTATATTGTCAAATTCTGATAATAGGGAAATAAGAAAGGGCCTATACTCTAAGAAAGATCACATAACCTAAAATAGTAAATGAAGATATCCTCGGTTCTCGCAAGATATTTTTAAGCATAACCCTCTACAAACCCATTAGAGATGGTTCACAATTAGAGGTTGGCAATACACAATGCAAATAAAAATGACACAAGAAAGCACAAAAAGACGCACACACAAGCTCTCTCTCCCCCGGACCCCCTAGAAAAATTCCAGCACAAATGGGCATTTATTAACCGTTAAATCGCTCTGAAACTTTGTGGGGAGTATGCTAAGTCATTATTCTTAAGTATTTTTTTTTTGATGGAGATGAAGAAATAATATTTTAAAAATGTCTTTGAAGGAGAAAATCAGACTGGCTGGACTGCTAGGGAGTCAAATTTGCAATTGCACGTAAGCGGTGAGTGTGCATTCGTTTGAAGTCAAAATTTTGAGGAGACACCTACGCCACTTATTTCCCCAACCAGAGGAAAGAATCAAGCATCAAAGATCCAAAGACCCTTGTGATGTCCACAGTTCCCGACGTTGCTGTTCGCCACCTCCTGCCACCCTGTCATGATTGTCATGAGTCTTGTTGTCCTAGAGTGATTACTTGACTTAGCCCATGTTGCCAGCCCTCTCGTCCAAAGTTTCTGGCCTTCTCCGTTCTTGGCCTTGGCGGTTGCCACAGTGGATACCCTTAGCTGGTTGCAGTTCAAAGTTGGGGTCTCAATTTAGGTAATTTCCCTAAAATGATTCTCAATTTCAATATTCAATTGCTTAAATTGCAAGGATTAAGATTATAACTTGGCTTGGTGAATATTTTAGGTGTGACATCTCAGATTTTCAGTTATGTTTTCTATTGAATAAATCGGGCATTTCATCGATACTCCTATAGGACTGTTCTAGCGCTGATTCACTCTCAAAATAACTAAACTATTTAGGGAAGCAATTAGGGAATTTTAATGCAATATACTTGAGAATTCAACTAGAAATTGACTTCTCAACCGTGCTCATCTTTAGAGGTCATTACGACACAATATAAAATCGATTTGAGATCAGAGATATGTCGATTCGACTGAAATGTGTGGCTAATCGTGGGTGACACCACTAAATTGGAAAATTCTCGTCGACCGGTCCTAGATTGATTATTATGTCGTTTTGGTACCTTATGTCCGTATTTGAATTTTTGAGATTTTCACAACAACCGAGAGTTGCCAATGTGTCGAGTGGGTTCATTGTGACTCAAAGAAAATTGACCACGGGTCATTTGCACTAAAAATTTATGAAAACTACCCAATAGCCTAGGTCACGCTAAAAATGCGCCCGAGTGAAATTAACCACGAATTTAGGTCCGATTTTAGAAATTGAAGATTCTGTCATATCACAATAAATTTTAGGAACGTCGACTTAGTCTCGAAAGATTTTTCTGTAACCCGAGACTTTTTGGGAAAAATTAGGCAAATGACTATTTTTGTTTAGAAAAAACCGATGATCGTTTTTTATCGCAAAATTGGGATGCAAGATGAATTCATAGGTGAGGAAAAATATCAATTTGATCAAGGACTTGACAACGGGATTTATTGAGGCTAAATAAGATTGAATTGAGCAAGAAGCTAAGTCCAATTGAGGGAATAATGTTGCAAATTCGTAACTGCCCCCATCCACCACCAAAATGGACTAATTTAAGGTTGCAAAGAGATGCATTGGTGGCCTAATGGAGGCCAAGGAAGGGCCGGCGGCTGTGGTTGGTCAAGGGAGACAAGATAATGGAAAAATTGGCCATGGTGGCCCACCTCCCTTATCCCTTCCCTTCCTCTCTCCCTAGAGCTGCTGTCCACCCCATTCCTCTCTCTCTCTCCTTGCTTTGTTCGAACCCTCAAACCAGTAGAGAAGCTAGTGGAAGCCAGTAGTTGGCCAAGAACCGTCGCACGCCCTCGTCGTCTCGCCGGAACGTTGCCTGCGCCACCGCTGCTGCTCCACCTCTACTGCGTGCATCCGTCACCCTCACGCCGTTGTCCGCCCCTATTCGTGTATCTTGGGGATTGTCCAGCCACCGTGAGTGGTTGAGGAAGCTTGCCGAGCCGCCGTTTAACCCGTCGAGCACCTTAGCCACCTCCACCGGTCTTGTTTTCCCTTAACTAGCTTGTTTCCTCTCTATTTCAACACAAAACAAAAGGTTTGCTAGTGGGTTTCCAGCAAACTATTGGGCTCATTTTTGGAGGTGTTCTGGGCCTCGAAACCTAGGCCCGCTTTAAGAAGTATTGTCCCTTGTGATGTTCTTGTCGGTTTGATTCGACCCGTTCGTTAATCCTGTGAGTTTTACTCACTAAACCTTGCTTAGTATGCTAATGATGCTTAGGGGTTGATTAGATTTAATTAAGTGCAGTTAGGTGGATAGATTAGATTAGAGTAATTAAATTAGAAACTTATCAATGCATGTTAGGCAAATGGTTAGTGTAGTTAGCAAGAAAATAGGTCATAGTATTTATCGAATGAATCTCGAAAATTTTCCGGGTCCATTTTGAGATCCAATTAGGCATTACGGGCCTAAATTGGACTTATTGTATTTATTTAATAATTTCCATAATTAATTAATTAATTAATTAATTTCTGAAAATTAGGCTAGGATAACCGATGACCGGAATTTTATGCTGATTATCATGGTGCAGTTTGTTTATTCATTTGAGTACTACATTGTGCTGAATTGATTTAATTTGATTTTAGGATTTTATTCCTAAATTAATCAATTGTGGTAATTGATTGGAAATTAACCGAGTGTTGGTTTATAGCGTCAAAAATATGTAACGGGCTATTGAAAATGGTGGGAATTGTGGAAGGTGAAATTATTATATTTTGTCTAAGGCTGACCATGCACCCATAAATGGTTATTTTTATCGGGTATGATAAAAATGAGAAGTTAACTATATGTTTGAATTGGTATACTATTTTGGCTCGGGGGCTCTAAATTATTAGCTTTGGGCGAGCATATAAATAGTATACCATATGATTAGCTTTGGGTGAGCACGTATTATCAGCTTTAGGCGAGCATATATAGTATACTTTAATGGCCATGGGGGCCCTAATCATTCAGCTTTGGCCAAATATATACAGTATACTATATTATTATTTTTGGGTGAGCTATACTATCTATTTTCAACTTTAGGTGAACAATCCTAGACTAAGGTCAGACTTTATAGATAATATTGAATGTACCAACCAGGGGAAGGTCATAATAGCATGTAATTGACTAAGTCGATTGAGCAATGCTTTGATTTAATGTTGTGAATTGATGCGGTTCCTGTATATATGATATATACTGACTTGTAGGAAGGAATCAAGACTAAGGTAAGTTCTCTGATTTGTGTTGTGCTTAGGCAGCCCTAAGGTGTATTGGTTTCCTAATCAAGTCTTAGGGGATATAACTTATTGAGAATTAGTCTCATCCCGGTTGTGGATAGATTATAGTAGAGCAATTAAATTAGTGCCTTATCAATGCATGTTAGGCAAATGGTTAGTATTATTAGTTAGTGAATAGTCTTTAGTATTTATTGAATGAATCTCAAAAATTTTCCGGGTCCGTTTCGGCGTCCAATTAGGCATTACGGGCCTAAATTGGATTTATGCATTTATTTAATATTTTCCATAATTATTTAATTAATTAATTATTTCCGGAAATTAGGCTGGGATAGTCGACAATCGGAATTTGATGTTGATTATTGTGGTGCAGTCTGTTTATTTATTTGAGCTGTAATTGGTGCTGAATTGATTTAATTGTGTTTTTAGGATTTTATTCCTAAATTAATCAATTTTGGTAATTGATTGGAAATTAACTGAGCGTTGGTTTACAATGCCAAAAATATTTTGGTAGACCATATAAATGGTGGGATTTTCAAAGGTGAAAATACTGTATTTTGGCTAAGGTTGACCGTGTACTCATACACAGCTATTTTTATCGGGTATGATAAAAATGATGAAATATTATATGGCGAAAATGGTATACAATCTTGGCTTGGGGGTCCTAATCTATCAGCCATGGGTGAGCATATATATTATCAGCTTTGGGCGAGCATATATAGTATACTATAATGGCTTGAGGCCCCTAAATTATTAGTTTTGGGCGAGCATGTATACAATATACTATATTATCAGCTTTGGGCGAGTTATACTATCTATTTATCAGCTTTGGGTGAGCAGTCCTGAATTAATAGGACCTTATAGATAGTATTAAATGTACCGACCAAGGAAAGGTTGTGGTGACATGTAATCGACTGAGTTGATTGATTGATAATTTAATTTGATTGGGTGATGTGATGTGATTGTGTATATTTGATATATATACTGAACTGCAGGGTGAAACTGAAGCCAAAGTAAGTCCTCTGACTTGTGTTGTGCTTAGGTAGGCTCTAGAGTGTATTGGCTTCCTAATCGGGTCTTAGGGGGTAGAACTTGTTGAGACGTAATCTCACTCCGTTGTGGGACAACATTTCAGGTCTTTAGATGGTAGTATCTCCACCTCCTCGTCCTCTCATTCATTTTGGCATACCCAAAGAGATCACCGAGATATGATACCACTTCCCGATAGACCTCACCTTGAAGGACTAGAATATGTCCTAATAAAGTCAATTGTTTAGGTTGACGTGAATGAGCCCGATAAGGTGCCTTAGAAGTACTAGTCATGATATCGCCACTACCATGACGGGCGAAGGGAGGGTACTTTGTCGGAATTTGATGTACCCCGTTTGTTTTGGAAGCTGCTTTTGGAAAGGGTACAACAGATCATAAAGATGGATGGTGGTGTATGCAAAGGGTTTTAATCTAGAGGATGACTTTGACTCTCCAGTATACTCAACTGAGGGTGCTAACTAGAGTGATGAAGAAAGAGAGATGGCTAAACAGGATGAGGAATGGGAGGAAGAGCTTGGAGGAGAACCGGAAGAGGAACCAGAAGAAGAGCTTGAGGAAGAATCTGAAGATGAGTCAGAGGAGGACCCCGAGGATGATCTAGAGTATGATCCTAATGAGGATTGAGACCCCACTCCTGTTTAATGACTCATTTATGTTGAACCGGTTTGAGTAGAAATTGACTTTCTAGCATGGCTTGTGTGTGTGTGTGTGTGTGTGTGTGTGTGTTGTGTGTGTGTGTGTGTGTGTATACATGACTAAGTTGTTATAAATGTATATAAGTATGTTGGTTTTAGGTTCGAGTTTTTAATCTTACTTTTTATCCCATTATTTTATTGTTTGGGGATTTTATATTTGTTTCTGCATGCGTATTAAAATGAAAGGGTTGGCGATGTGTCTTGGGACATTGCTATTAATCAACCAGAATAGGGATGGGTGTGTGCCCGAGGATCAGGGCGTGACAGATCAGAGATAGGTCGATTCGACTAAGATGTGTAATCAAAGTGTGGGTGATTCCACCTGATTGCAAAATTCTCATTGATTAGCATTAGACCGATTTTTCTATCGTTTTAGTACTCTATGTCCGTACTTGAAATCTTGAGATTTTCACAACAACCGAGAGTTGCCAATGTGTTGAGGATGTACATGGTGGCTCGAAAATAATCGACCACAGGTTAATTACATTGAAAATTGTTGACATCTAATTTTTTGCAAATCTAGGAAAATAAAGAAGATAAAAATTGCATTGGAACAAATACAAGGAAAAAAATGAAAAAAATGGGGGAAATTGATTTGATTCATTATGCATGGAAAATTGGAATTCTGATGGATCTTTAGATTTTGTTAAATGCAGAAGCAATTTAAAAATCAAGTGAATAAAGGGCAAGAATTTTTGCGAAATGGAAGAAATTCGAGCAAAATCGAGTTGATTGCGAAATCATGCTATGATTTATAGCTTTGATTTAATGTGACTGGAGATGAAAACTCTGAAAATGCCATACAAAGCGGCCGTTTGGAATCATTATAAAAGAGAGGTTGATTTTTTCATAACGGTGGAATTCGAAAAATTTGAGAGCAAATACATGAGGAGTTTTTTTTTGGGGTCTTTTTTTTTGGTTTGACGAGAGATGTGAATTGAAGAGAGAAAAGAAAAATTCGTTTGTTTGTGGAAAGAAAAAAAAAAAAGAGTCAAAAGAGTGTTGCAATGAAGAAGTCTGCGAGTTAGTGACCGTCCATTGGGAAGAAAAGTAAAAAAAAAACAATTGACAAGACCCCTACTATTCATCTTCTCTAGGGGGTTCTTTTTGCTACACCGCCGGTCCCTGCATCTTCGGTCTTCGGGCTACGCCGCCGGCCTCCGAGCAGTAGCGACGCTCCTATGTTCGGCCTCTGCACGACCCGGTGCTCGACGTTACCTGCTGCGGTGCCGTCGCCCACCACCTCTGCTTGAGCCAGAACTTGACGACGCCCCGCTCGAGCTCGCCTCTGCTCGTGACCTGACGCCGGAAGAATTGGGTTGAGCTCGCCTCTGCTTGTGACCTAGCGTTGATGCCCAACAGCACCACCGGAGCTCGACGCTGTGCCTCGGTCACCTCCGCGTCCCTGCCGTTCCTACACCGATGCCCGACGACCGCCGATCTCGCCGCGCCGCTGTCCCTGCTGCCACCCGACGTTGCCGGAATCCTCCTCACCCACGACTGCACCGGCCCGACGTGCCGACGCTACCCGAAGCTGAAGACCAGCGACCAGACCCTGCAACCCAAGCTGCGCCTCCCCTGTCGAGCGTTGCTTCGCCCTTTCTAGACCTCCGATCAGCCACCCTTGGCCGGGCCCCACGGCTGCCAAGCCCATTTTTGAGAAAAGGAAAAATAAAAGAGAAAACACATTAGGTAGTTTTTTTTATAGTTTATTTTATTTTTTTTTTTTTTTAGTTTAGTTTATTTTACTTTATCATGTTTTTTTAGTATAATTAGTCTTTAATATATGATTGGAAATTTCAACATATCACCTGATTCGCAACCACGCCAAGGTTTTATTTATTTATTTCACCTATAAGGCTTTAGATGAACTAATTAATCAAGTGGGAATAAAATTGCTATTTTGATCTTTAAGGTTTAAGATCAATTTATCGATTTTACTAGCGAAATATCATCCCTTAATCTAAACGATGTGTGATATTTTTTTGGTAATTTTGGATGGTATTGATTGCTTTATTTATCTTGAAATGTGTTTGAATTATAATATTGCATGTTTTAGGGTTTACATATTTAGACTAGGAATCTTATTTCGAATTTTAAAATAAAAAAAATAAAAAAAATCAAATCAATCAATTTAGGTTGCTAGATTTTTAGTTTGGATTGCATGTTTACTTATTTGACAATTATTAATTTCGAAATTAAATAAAAACAACAAAAAAAATCATCATATACATGTCATGTAGTGTTAAAGCATATTTTACACGTCATTGCATATTAGGATTAAATTGCACTTAGTTTAATTCTAGATAATATTTTTTTCTTAATTTGTTATAAGTTTAGATATTTTTTAGATATATTGCATTTTAGGATTATTTAGGTTAAGATAATGTTTTAGTTTAAATTAGGATTTGGCTAAACCTAATTCCTAATATAAATTAAATAGGATCTTAATCTAATTAGGTAATTTTCACATTTCACCAAATTTCGAATTTCATGAAAAATGCAAAAAATGTCATAGGTTAAATTAGTTTTATTATTTAGGATAAAATGCATTCTTTTAGGAAAAAGAAAAATGTCATATGCACGTCATTAGGTTAGATTCATTGAGATGCATGTCATTTAGTATTTTTGCTAGGCCCATTTAATTAGAAATTACATGTCGTTAGAATTAGGTCATTTAGTTAATATCGCATTGCTTATTGCATGATTTTCATTAATTAAGTGAAAAAGAAAAAGAAAAAAAGAAATTGCGTGTTAACATTGCAGATGCTTTCGTTGATGTGGATTTTAATTTAACATTGCAGATGCTTTCGTTGCTTTGAGGTAAGTTTTTGCAATTTATTTATTGTTTATCTTGGTGTTAAATTGGTGGATTGCACACCTGCATAATCATCTCACATGTTAGGGAATTAGATTTAAAATCAATTTAAGCTGCCTGTAAAAAACATTTTCCAAAATAAAAGAATGGTACCGAAAAGGCATTAGAGAAATCTAGTGTAACCAAGTCCCCGTATCCATAGTCTTTGGTTCGTAGGAGTAAAGTAAAACTCCCGTTACTTTAGTTGGGTTTCTAATCGATCCACTCAAAATAGATTAGTGGCTACTCCTAGATAAAATCTATCTACATGTTAAGAACTTAAACTTAAGTCGCGAATTGGTATGGGCTTAGGAGAGCATGAGTTAAGTCTAGGCTTAACAATCCATTAGCCAAATCTTAGGTGGTTCACACCCGAAATTTAGGTCGTGACAGCTTGGTGACTACGCTGGGGACTTGAGTTAAAACTCTTAGTGAACTTAGGCCAATTTTCTTTTTGAAAAAATATTTTTGTTTGGCAACAAGGATCCTAGGTACGTCCCTAACATTTAAGGTGTTAAATATTTTTGTAGATGGAGAGATATAAGGGGAGTAGTCTTTGCTAAACATTGTCTTGTAGGTTGGAGTTGGGGATGAATGTTTTAAATTCAAGTTATTGAAGTGTTGCTTGATTTAAACTGTTGTGCATGTCTTGCATTTACACTACATTTTGCACACACGACCCGCTGCCGAACTTGGGCTGCACTAGGATATTTAGGATGTTGTTGAGTTGGATACGACTTCGACCGTGAGGCCGCGTAGTAGAGGTTGCTCAACTCAATCCCGAAAGTTTACTATTGCCTGCGAGGCTGCGTTGCATTGGGGTATCATTCTTGACTGAGCCGGAGTTAGGAGGACTTGACTTAGTATGCGAGGCTGCAACTAAGTCATCCCATCCTTTTAACTCCATTTTGCTAAGCCGTCTAGATAGAAATCGAGCCTCACACTTCATGCACTTGTCTATGTGGTTGCTTTAATCGTATGGTAAAGTAAGCTCTCTATCCTTTACTCTTGCAATTTACTTATTTACGTCTTTGGTCGGTCCATGACATTAGGTTGGTCGAGTCCTGGTCTATAAACAATGAGAAGATCCGACATTCGGTTCGTGCTTGCACCAAAGGTTAAGCTCAAATCATGGTGGGATCGTCTAGGCCACGAGGGCCAAAACTATGTAGAGAGCAGACTTGGTCGCCTTGTTCCCCTCCTTGACGTTGATGTCCAGAATGGCGTCATGCAAGCACTTGCTCATTTTTGGAGCCCCCAAACATCAACGTTTATATTTGGTAAGCATGAGTTGACTCCGACTCTGGAAGAATACAGCATTGTCATAGGAAAACCCTTGTAATTGGAATTAATAAATCCACCCATCGGATTAGAACCAGAATCAATTTTGTCAGATTTTTTAAAGATGGATAAGAATTTGATAAAAAGAGTGCTGAAAGATAATTGTCTTGCATGTCCTTTTTCTTTCCTAGATCAGAGTTTTGCTAGTGCTAACACTCTCTTAAAAAGTAGGATCTTCCTCCTAGCTTTTTTTTGGATTTGTTATTTTCCCTCTTTGTAAGGGTGCCATTAATCCTTCTATTGCATGGGTGGTCAAACAAGTGTGTGCTAGGATTAGTTTTGTCAATACTATTCTAGCTGAAACATTTTTGTCACTCACCTGATTTAAGGAAGATGAAGATAAAACCTTTCGTGCACTAATTGAACTTTTACAAATTTGGTTCTTTTCTCATATGAGTAAGGTCAATATTCGCATGAACATTATTAATATCACCAATTTCCATCATCCTATCGAAGTATTTAAAAATCATCAAGATCGAACTCCAAATCTTTCTTACTCAAAATGGGTCAAATTATTGAAAAATCCGAATACCAAGATTTTCCTATGGCATGCTAAATGGTTCCAAGTCTCCAAAGCACTTCTCTCTCATGGCGATGATGAGCCGATCCCGTTATTGGGGATCACCAGTGCCACTTCCTATTACCCACTCCGAGTGGCTTGTCAGTATAGAGTTGTGTAAGATCTACCGCCCCTCTCAAGCTGGGTTTGTTCCAAGTCCGATTCACTGCTAAGGATGGCGATCACAAGAAGGAACTTCACTATATCAAACAAGCTTGGCTCACATGTCGTGAACAAAAGTTGATCTTACCTGAAGATGAGCTTGAGGGAATGAAAAAACTTACTATGCCACAGCTCAATACATCCGTCAGCACAAGATTCTAGCCGAGTATCTCCCAAAGGTGCCAGATGTGACCGAGAAGCCCACTCGGCAAGCGGAGCTTAACCGTCACAAGAGGAAGATTGAAGAACTTGAAGAGCAAGCCAAGAAGGATGCTAAGGAGAAGAGGCAATTACGTCGAGCGTTGGCTTCCCATGTGTTTATAGATTGGGCCAAATAAAGTGGCTTGAATCTATTTGGTCTTTTTACTTTAGCTTAATGTTTAGGAAGTTGAGTCGTTTACTTTATTAGTTTAAGATCTTGCAAGTTCTTTACATTATTAATGTCAAACAATTTCATTAATGAATAAAAGCGGTTAGACTTTCGTCATGGACCGGCATTGTTTTATATGAAGTGCTTATGTGTATTCATTTATTCAATTTAGGTGATAATGGATCCTCCACGCTCTCCCATCATTACACGATCAAGGGCTAAAATGGCCGACCAAAACGAGATGCGCGATCGCATGTCCTCCGTGGAAGATCAACTCAAACAGTTAGCCTCCTCCATGCAGCTTATAACAGCTCAACTTCAATCTCTCTAGGTGAATCCGAGTCCCCACCCGCTCTCCTTGAGATAGTAGCCCCGAGGCCGGCAAACAGAGCCCAAATGAGTGATGACGAAATGCCCGGGTTGGAAGATGACATGGTCCTTGTTGGAAAGGCCAAGCTCGACAGTGTTCCCAGGACAAATGAGGATGAGCGCGTTGCAAAGCTGGAGGAGAAAGTGAGACAGCTACAGGATTCACAAAGCTCACTCCCGTTCGAACCTCTCGGTCTATGAGAAGGTCAAAATGCCGAGCAAGTTCAAAATGCCAGAATTTGAGAAGTATGACGGGACATCTTGTCTGAAATATCATTTGTAGATGTACCACGTGCACATGGCCCAGTACGTCAAAAATAAGCCCCTCATGATCCAATCGTTTCATGCAAGTTTGACCGGGCCCGCACTAAACTAGTACATGATGAAGAACGTAAATCTCCTCGAAACCTGGAATGAGGTAGCAAACATGTTCCTCAAACATTTCAAGTTCAACATGGACATCGCGCCTTCCCGAGAAGACTTGGAGAGGATGGAAAAGAAAATGAGCGAGTCATTTAAATAGTATGCTATGAGATGGAGAAACCTAGTGGCCCAAATTACTCCTGAGCTTACCAACAAAGAGTTGATGAAGTTGTTCGTGAAGACCCTTCCATCTGAGTTCTGTAACCGAATGGCCAGTATGTATGTCGAGAGTTTCAATCAGCTTATTCCTGTAGGAGAACAGATCGAGATGGGAATAAGGGAATGATGATTTTCTGAGTCATCTACTAAAAGGTTCTTTGCCAAGAAGGAGAAGGAAGTGGCCGTGGATGTGAACATGGCTTATAGCCAAGAAAGTGCCAAACATGCCCCAACTATACAGGTGAACCCAAGACAGCAACAACCCGCTAGCCGTCAATCATTCGCTCAAGCGAATAATAGAAGGCAGTTCTCCCCTCTCCCTGGGTCTCCATCCCAAGTGCTGACAGTCCTCCGAAAGAAGGGTTTGCTTACTAGTGAACCAAAGCACCCTAACTGTGAAGGCATTCGCGGTTATGACTCAACGAAGAAATGTGACTACCATAGAGGTGAACTGGGGCATTCAACTGATGAATGTTTCACCCTCAAGCACAAGATCCAAAATCTCCTGGACACAAAAGCCTTTTCATTCCAAATTGCTCGACCAAATGTCCAGAAAAATCCGCTACCAGAGCATGAGGGTACGGTAAATGCTATCCTGGAACCCGAATTCGGACGGATTAGGAACTCAAAGGTGCACATGGTAGATGCCTACAACAGGCTAGTGAGATCAGGAAGATGTCCCTTTATCGGTGATGAGACACAGAGTTGCCAAAATGGTGGATGATGGCATCATTGTGTATGCTGATTGTAACTACATAGTTTCTACTATCTCCCACCTCATCATTGATTGGGAGGAGGAGCAGGCTGCACTTGATGCTGACAAGAAAGAGGTTGATCCTTTGTTTGTGGACATGCCCCCATTAGAGGATGCATCCGACGAAGAGATAGTCATAAAAGTGCCTCAGCCATATGAGTATGTCAATGACAAGGCAGTGCCTTGGTCCTATGATCTGGATGTGGACTTTGTAACAAGGTTTGGTCGGACCTATGGTCAAGCCAGTGCTCAACTTGCAAAGCTGGTCACCGATGAAGAGGCTAAGGAGTTTATGGCTGTCATCAAAGCAAGTGAGTATAACGTGGTTGACCAACTACGAAAGATGCCTGCTCAGATCTCCTTACTCGAGCTCTTGATGACGTCCTCCGTGCATCAAAAATCACTAATGAAGGTGCTGAGTGAAATTCGTGTGTCAGAAACCGTGGAAGCAGACAAGCTGGAAGAATTCGTGGGATTGGTCCTTCTCAAGGATTTGATTGCCTTCTCTTATGAGGAATTCCCTCTTGAAGGCAGGGGACATAACAAAGCACTCTACATATCCGTTAAGCATAAGTCTTCCCATGTGTCCCAAGTGCTCATCGATAATGGGTCAGCTCTGAACATTTGTCCGTTGGCCACTCTTCACCACCTCAAGGTAGACCCATCGAGGATACATGCCATGAAGACTTCGATGCGAGCTTTCGATGGAACAAAAAAGGAAGTGATCGGGGAAATCCACCTCGATGTACAAATAGGACCGGTCATTTTCAACATTCCCTTCCAAGTGCTGGACATCCCTACTACATTCAATTTCCTACTAGGTCGTCTATGGATACATACTGCTGGAGTAGTGCCTTCAAGTCTACATCAAGCTGTAAAATTTGTGATCGAAAGGAAGTTGGTCACCGTGTATGGTGAGGAAGACCACTAGATCTATCATGAGACAGCTATCCCTTATGTAGAGCCGGATTCCTAGTTTGAATCAAGTTACCACTCCTTTGAGTTGGTGTCCACCATACATGCTTCTCGGAGTTCATCACCACCTACCCCTGAAGTATTAGATGCTGCCCTCATGGTGGGAAGAGTAATGGTTGGGAATGGCTTCTGCCTTGGCAATGGTCTTGGGAGAAATAGTCAAGGCATTCGAACCCCCATTGAAGCCCCTCAAAGGTCCCGTTCTGTTGGTTTAAGGTACCATGAAAGAGGTGGGGAAGTTTTGAAGGATGAAGACAAGAAAGGCGGAGCTCGCCACTTGACCAAGGGCGAGGGAGGCAAAACCCACTACCCTTGAGCATTCACAAGACATTCCCCGGTCCTCCAAGAATGATGCAAGATGAAGCAAAAGTGATAGACACTCTGGGGCAACCTAGTGGGAAGTTCGATTACCTAGTGAAGTATTTGGCCCCTCCCAGCTACTACATTGATCCTCGCGAGATAATCCCAGATGGATGGGGTGGCATGGATGATCCGACACCCCGAAGACAGAGAACCCTGATGATGAGCTTAAAGGAGTTGCAAACTTATTCGACAACCTCATCATAGGAGCCACTGATGAAGAACCCCTTGAAGAGATGGGCCTTGGCCCACAAAAGTAACTCTTCTACTGCTTTTGCACATTCCCCTACGTGGGAATTTTTATTATTTTCTGAATGATGTTTTCAGTTTCTTCTTTTAGTGATTGAGTGTTGCATTTTTTTCCATTCAATAAATGTAATTGATTGATGAATTTCAATGAAATTACAAATTTTATTTTGAGGGCATGATGAGGTACACCAAACCAGCTCGGTGATGATATCCAACTAATAAAGACAAGAAAAATCCAAGGAGAACTCTGAGGCCTAGGCTTCATCATACTTCCTCGTGTCAAAATGTTTCAAAAAAATGTTTTTGCCAAAGATTTTTTTTTTAAAAAAAAAAAAGAAAAGAGAAAAGAAAAGCAAAAATGTAGATTACTCTGTTTGTCTTTCTAATTTATCTACTTCATGTTTCAGGAACAATCTTATGGCATGCAACGGTGTGGAAATGGTCCAATCCCATGCAATAAGTATTGATAATAATGATCCTAAAGACTTGATCGAAGACTCTAGCGAAGTGCAACATAGCTGGGAACAACATGAAAAACTAAGGCTCTCACATTTGAGCAGACCGTCACTATAATTTAAGTGACACTGAAGAAGCCAAAGAGGTGAAAATTGGGGCGAGTCTCCCCAAAGACGAGGCTGAGCGCCTAATTCAGTTACTGAAGGAATATCAAGACATTTTTGCATAGAGCTACGTTGATATGCCTAGGCTAGACCCGTCAATCGTGGAGCATTGCCTACCTACTAATCCGAACATCCCACCTAAGAAGCAGAGGCTGCGGAGGACTAAGCCCGAGCTCTCGAAGAAGATAGAGGAAGAAGTGATGAAGCTTTTGAATGTGTGATTCATTGAAGTCTCACAGTACCCTGAATGGGTGGCTAATATTGTACCGGTGATGAAAAAGGACGGTCGAGTTTAATTTGTGTTGACTATCGGGATCTGAACAAGGCTAGTCCAAAGGATGATTTCCCATTACCACACATAGATGTCATTGTGGATATTATTGCTGGTTTTGAACTATTCTCATTTATGGATGGTTTTTCTGGGTACAATCAGATAAAGATGAAGGAGGAAGACAAGGAGATGACTACATTTATTACCCCATGGGGAACCTTTCATTATAAGGTCATGCCCTTCGGACTCAAGAATGCAAGGGCAACCTACCAGCGAGCCATGGTTGCATTATTTCATGACATGATGCACCAGGAGATTAAAGTCTATGTTGATGATATGATTGCAAAGACCCAACCAGGAAGAAGCCACATCGAAACCTTGAAGAAGTTGTCCGATCGACTCCATGAGTTCAAACTTCGTCTAAATCCCGCTAAATGCATGTTCAGAGCAACATCCGGTAAATTGCTCAGATTTATTGTGAGCAGTAAAGGGATTGAGATTGACCATTCCAAGGCTAAAGCCATATGTGAATTGCAAACTCCGTCAACAGTTAAAGAAGTCCGAAGCCTTTTAGGGAGATTGAATTACATAGCGAGATTCATTTCCCAACTCTCTGAAACTGCCAAGCCATTCTTCAAGCTTCTAAAGAAGAATGCACAGGTTAACTAGGATGATGAGTGTCGAGAAGCGTTCAACAAGCTGAAGCAGTACTTGATGAATCCACCAGTTCTTGTCTCACCCTCACCGGGACATCCTTTGATTCTCTACCTCGCTATTCATAGTGAGTCATTGGGTGCAGTGTTGGCTCAAGAAAGTCCTGTTGACAGAAAAGAATGGGCCATTTATTACCTAAGCAAGAAGTTCACTGTATCAGAGTTGAAGTATTCTGATGTTGAAAAGACTTGTGTGGCATTGGTGTGGGTGTTGCATAGATTGCGACAATACACACTACATTATCAGACATTCCTCGTGACTGAGAACAACTCTATCAAGTACTTACTTGATCGGCTAGCTTTGGTGGGTAAGTTGGCCAAATGGCAAATCTTGATCTTTGAATTTGATGTGCAATTCATGCCACAAAAGTCGGTTAAGGGCTGAGTGATCGTTGATCTATTGGCTGAAAATTCAAGAGTCCCTAATGATAATGACAGTTTCCTTGATGACCGTGTCTTGAGTGTAAATGAATACTCATGGAAGATGTTTTTTGATGGAACTGTAAACCAATCTAGTTCGGGTACTAGGGCAGTTATGATATCTCCAAATGGTCAACACCATTCCGGTAGCTGCAAAATTGATATTTTTGTGCACTAACAATGTGGCTGAGTATGAAGCTTGCATCCTCGGGCTTCAGGCCGCGATTGAGATGGGGGTGGCTAAGTTAAAAGTGTTCGGAGATTCTGCACTAATCATACTGTAGACCGTGGGAGAATGGAAGACTAAGGATGCCAAGTTACTCCCATACCACAAGTATTTAGAAAATTTGGTGAAAGAGTTTGAGGATGTTTCGTTTGAATACTTGCCGAGACCTCATAATCAATTTGCAGATGCACTTGCAACGTTGTCCTCTATGCTGTAAGTCACTGATGGGTTGGAGGTTGAACCTCTGAAAATAGAAAGTTTTATTGAAGCCGGCTTATTGTATGATTGTGACTGAAGAACCTGATGGAAAATCATGGTATTACGATATCATGAGTTACATTAAAAAATAGGAATTTCCTGAATGAAGCACTCAGGCTGATAGGAAGTACATCATAAAGATGGCCTTGAAATTTTTCGTTAGTGGTGAAAATTTGTACAAGAGATCTTACGATTTTGTCTTGTTGCGATGTATAGATGTAGTCGAAGCCACTCAAATCATGCAAGAAATGCATGAGGGAGTATGTGGCCCCCATATGAATGGACACATGTTAGCTAAGAAGATCATTAGGTTAGGCTACTATTGGCTCACACTGGAAAGTGACTGCATCCGGCATGTTCGGAGTTGTCATCGCTGCCAGATTCATGGAAATAAGATAAATGTTCCTCCAACTGAGCTGCATCAATTTTCCGAGCCATGGCCTTTCTTGATTTGGGGTATTGATGTGATTGACCCAATCATTCCTAAGGTTTCAAATGGGCATCGATTTATTTTGGTGGCGATAGATTATTTCTCCAAATGGATTGAAGCTGCATCCTTTGCAAGTGTCACCACTCGTAATGTTGTGAAGTTTGTCAAATGTGACATAATTGCTCGCTATGGTGTCCCTGAAGCAATCATCATTGATAATGGGACCAATTTGAACAACAAACTTGTTGATGAGTTGTTCGGAGAGTTCAAAATCAAGCATTTGAATTCGTCTCCTTATCGCCCTCAAATGAACTGAGCCATTGAAGCGGCCAATAAGAACATTAAGAAGATTTTGGCTAAGACAGCAGAGAATTATCGAGATTGGCATGACAAGTTACCCTTTGCACTGATGGCGTACCGGACATCGATCCGCACTTCCACTAGGGCAACCACGTTTGCTTTGGTGTATGGCATGGAGGCAACTCTACCTGTAGAAGTGGAGATTCCTTCTCTGAGAGTTTTATCCCAAGTGGAGTTGTCTGAGGCGGAATGGTCACAACAAAGATTCGAATAGTTGAACTTGATCGACGAGAAAAGACTAAAGGCTCTCTGCCATGGCCAATCATATCAATAGAGAGTAGCTAGATCTTTCAACTGGAAGGTGCGGCCGAGACATTTTGAGGTAAATGACTTAGTCCTAAGGAAGCTGTTGCCGATCTTTCCGGATCCTGGAGGCAAATTTGCTCCAAACTATAGCAGCCCATATGTGGTAAAGAAGGTACTTCCTGGTGATGCCTTGATCTTGGCAGAAATGGATGGTCATGAGTTTTCCACTATTGTTAATTCAGATGCAGCCAAGAAGTATTACCCATGATAGAATTTGCCATGTCATGTCTTGAATTGCAAGCATTTCAATGATCAATAAATTGCTTCAATGAGTTCAATTGTTCAAATTTGTTGCATTGTGTGAGATGAATTGAATGTGTCAAATGGGGTACTTTGGAATGACAAAAGGCAAGCCTTGTTCCATACACTATTTCATACATTAACCCCCAGTGAGTTGTGTGAAAAATTCCATGCCCGCAATAAAGAGGGCTATCTCACAAATGGTATGTCAACCAAGGTGATAAGAGGCATTTTTTTCCTCTATCCCAAACACTACAAGTGATCCATTGCTCAACCCCTTTAAGCCCCATAGACTTATGGAGATTCTTTTAAAATTATCCCTATTAAGGATCATCCCATACTGGGGCAAATTTAAAATGAATGGTAGGAATCTTTTTCCTCACATTTGCATCAATCTTCGAGTATCACTTTTGCAGTGTAACTTACACGGTAATTCAAGTGCCTTAGGATCACGAAGAGTAGTTCTTTCTTTATCCTACACACTCTTGACTCTTACATAGCCCATTTGAGCCTATAAATTCATTTCATGTCAAACCCAGTTGGTGATCATCCCCCACACTAAGGCAAGATGAAAGACAATCATTCAAGTAGCATGGTCTAAAATGCTCATAGAAGAAGACTGTGTAAGTCCAAAGAGAAGAAGTGCAAAATAGGGGCATGAAACATCAATATGCCTGGTAAAAGCAAGGCCAACGCCTAGAAAAGAGAAAAATCAAACTCTTGATATAATGAGTTGTATCCCCAACAACGCGATACTAAAAACTCAAATGCTATTGCAATCAATGGAGTTGTGGTATAAGAAAAAATCTTCGACAATGGAGAAGGAAAGTTGTGAAAATATCAAGATGATCACCAATTTTGACTCCTTAAACACTTTTTGAGCCTAATGATCCTTTCATTTCTCAACCCATGAACCAAGCCTACGTTACATCCCTTGCAAAGTCTCTTTTTATTATGGCACTTGGATTAACCTAGAGGTTCACATGTTTTAAGCTTCGCTCGAAGAAGTGCGAGCAAAATTATTCCTTTCTTATTTTGCAGGGTTTTGATTTGTAAACCCATAGATGATTACTGAATATCACTCATTCTTTCAAAAGCCTCAACTCAAAGAGTCCCATTTTTATTAAGTCGTTGACCAGGCCCACATTATGGTCCCTATTAAAGACCTCTCAAATTGGTAAGGTCGTACCACTTGCGAGATTGCACAAAACCTTGTTTGACATGATGACGGTGAGATAAAGTGATTGTCAAAATCCTGCATCAAAGGACAGGATGAAACGACCATTTTTAATGTGGATGAGTGCAAAGTTCTTTCAGACTGAAAGATGCTTCATTTGACACATCCATAATACTCATGTGTTCAGATTGGAATATCCTTTTGAAATTCTTCCCAATGGAAATTAGGTAATGCAAGAATGATAAAATCATCACGCATGAACCTTACTTGAATTAATGCATGTTTGTGGATGCATATTGCCTCTCCTACAAATGTGTTTTGCAGGAAACGTATCCCCAAGGAATAGAGATGTCACCAGGTAAGTCTATCTCTATCCATACATTAAATAGTTGTCATTGTACATGTATTCCTTTTCAAGCACTAGCGCTCGATGGAGTCGTCCCCCAAAGATTTTTCCTAGATTCATCAAGCGACCGTAGAATGGTACGGGTCCTAGAAAATAAATCTCAGTTTATGCGACTGTAGAATGGTACAGGTCCTAAACAACCCCAGTTCAGGCGATCATAGAATAGTACGGGTCTTGGAAAATCATTTTTCGTCAAGGCGACCGTAGAATGGTACGGGTCATGGAAAATCATTTTTCGTCAAGGCGACCGTAGAATGGTATGGGTCTTGGAAAACAGATTCCCGTTTAGGCAATCGTAGAATGGTACGAGTCTTGGAAAATCAATTTTTTTGTCAAGGAAACCGTAGAATGGTACGGGTCCTAGACAACACTTATTTCCTCATTCAGGCGACCGTAGAATGGTACGGGTCCTGGAAAATCATTTTTTTTTTGTCAAGGCGATCGTAGAATGGTATAGGTCCTAGACAACACTTATTTCCTCATTCAGGCGACCGTAGAATGGTACGGGTCCTGGGAAAGTAGTCTCTTTGCAAAGCCATGTTACTATTCTAGGCGACCATAGAATGGTACGGGTTTTGGACATGTAACATCAACTATCTCGAATTACTCTATCCTCCTTGAAGGTAAGTTATTTTAGGTAGGTTCATTTATCATTTGTGTTTCCATGCATCATATAAATTGCATTCAAAAATGTAATTGATTTTCAAAAAAAAAAATCATTTAATGCATGTGTATAGTAAAAATTTAGGTCTCAATTTGTCTTTGAAGGCAATCTCTATGAGCTCACCTTCAAAGAGGGGCAGTTGTTGACACATAATTTTTTGCAAATCTAAGAAAATAAAGAAGATAAAAATTGCATTGGAAAAAATACAAGGAAAAAATGAAAAAAAAAATGGGGAAATTGATTTGATTGATTATGCATGGAAAATTGAAATTCTGATGGATCTTCAGATTTTGTTAAATGCAGAAGTAATTTAAAAATCAAGTGAATAATGGACAAGAATTTTTGCAAAATGGAAGAAATCCGAGCAAAATCGAGCTGATTGCAAAATCATGCTCTGATTTATAGCTTTGATTTAATGTGACTGGAGATGGAAACTCTGAAAATGCCATACAAAGCGGCCATTTGAAATCATTATAAAAGAGGGGTTCATTTTTCGTAATGGTGGAATTCGGAAAATTTGAGAGCAAATATGTGAGGAGTTTTTTTGGGTCTTTTTCTTTGGTTTGACGAGAGTTGTGAATTGAAGAGAGAAAAGAAAAATTTGTTTGTTTGTGGAAAGAAAAAAAAAGAGTCAAAAGAGTGCTCCAGTGAAGAAGTCTGCGAGGAAGTGATTGGCCATTGGGAAGAAAAGTAAAAAAAAACAATTGACAAGACCCCTACTACTCATCTTCTCTAGGGGGTTCTTTTTGCTGCACCGCCAGTCCCTGCATCTCCGGTCTTTGGGCTATGCCACCGGCCCTTGAGCAGTAGCGACACTCCTGCCTTCGGCCTTTGCTCAACTTGGTGCTCGACGTTGCCTGCTGCGTCGCCGTCGCCCATCGCCTCTGCTCGAGCCAGCACTTGATGACGCCCTGCTCAAGCTCGCCGTTTGCGGAAGTGGCCGAGCTCGCGCTCGTGACCTAGTGTTGATGCCCAACAGCACCACTGGAGCCCGACACCATGCCTCAGTCACCTCCGCGTCCTCGCCGTTCCTATACCGACGACCGCCGATCTCGCCGCGCCGTTGTCCTTGCTGCCACCCGACATTGCCGAAATCCTCCTCACTCGCGACTACACCAGCCCGACGTCCCTACTTGCCGTGCCGACACTACCCGAAGCTGAAGACCAGCAACCAAGCGCTACAACCTAAGCTGCGCCTCCCCCGCCGACGCTACTTCGTCCTTGCTAGACCTCCGATCAGCCACATTTGGCCGGGCCCCACTACCGCTAAGCCCATTTTTGAGAAAAGGAAAAAATAAAAGAGAAAACACATTAGGTAGTTTTTTTTAGTTTATTTTATTTGTTTTTATTTTTAGTTTAGTTTATTTTACTTTATCATGTTTTTTTAGTATGATTAGTCTTTAATATATGATTGGAAATTTCAACATATCACCTGATTCGCAACCACGCCAGGGTTTTTTTATTTCACCTATAAGGCTTTAGATGAAATAATTAATCAAATGGGAATAAAATTGATATTTTAATCTTTAAGGCTTAAGATCAATTTATCGATTTTACTAGCGAAATATCATCCCTTGATCTAAACGATGTGTGATATTTTTTTGGCAATTTTGGATGGTCTTGATTGCTTTATTTATCTTGAAATGTGTTTGAGTTATAATATTGCATGTTTTAGGGTTTACATATTTAGACTAGGAATCTTATTTCGAATTTTCAAATCAAAAATAAAAAATAAAAAAATCAAATCAATTAATTTAGGTTGCTAGATTTTTAGTTTGGATTGCATGTTTAATTATTTATTATTATTTGAAATAAAAACAACAACAAAAATCATCATATACATGTCATGTAGTGTTAAAGCATATTTTGCATGTCATTGCATATTAAGATTAAATTGCACTTAGTTTAATTCTAGATAATATTTTTTTCTTAATTTGTTATAAGTTTAGATATTTTTTAGATATATTGCATTTTAGGATTATTTAGGTTAAGATAATGTTTTAGTTGAAATTAGGATTTGGCTCAACCTAATTCCTAATATAAATTAAATAGGATCTTAATCTAATTAGGTAATTTTCACATTTCACCAAATTTCGAATTTCATGAAAAATACAAAAAATGTCATAGGTTAAATTAGTTGTATTATTTAGGATAAAATGCATTCTTTTAGGAAAAAGAAAAAAATGTTATATACACGTCATTAGGGTTAGATTAACTGAGATACATGTCATTTAGTATATTTGCTAGGCCCATTTAATTAGAAATACATGTCATTAGAATTAGGTCATTTAGTTAATATCGCATTGCATATTGCATGATTTTCATTAACTAAGTGAAAAAAAAATTGCGTATTAATTAGAAACCATATCTAAGGTTGTTGATAAGGATTTTAATTTAACATTGCAGATGTTTTCATTGCTTTAAGGTAAGCTTTTGCAATTTATTTATTGTTTATCTGGGTGTTAAATTGGTGGATTGTGCACCCGCATGATCACCTCATATGTTAGGGAATTAGATTTAAAATCAATTTAAGTTGCCTGCAAAAAACATTTTCCAAAATAAAAGAATGGTACTAAAAGGGCATTAGAGAAATCTAGTGTAACCAAGTCCCTGTACCATAGTTTTTGGTTCATAGGAGTAAAGTAAAACTCCCGTTAGTTTACTTGGGTTTCTAATTGACACACCCAAAATAGATTAGTGGCGACACCTAGATAAAATCTATCTGCATGTTAAGAACTTAAACTTAAGTCGCGAATTGGTATGGGCTTGGGAGAGCCCGGGTTAAGTCTAGGCTTAATAATCCATTTGCCAAATCTTAGGTGGTTCACATCCGAAATTTAGGTTGCGACAAAAATTTCAAAAAGCTACCCGGTAGGCTAAGTCATGCTAAAATTGCGCTCGATTGAAATTAATAACGAATTTGAACCCGATTTTAGAAATTGAAAGTTCTATCATGTCACGAACTCGTTTAGGAATGTCAACTCATCCTTTAAAGATTTTTTTGCAAATCGAGTTTTTTTGGGGAAAATTCAAAGTAGGGCCGTTTTTTGATCGGAAAAATCAAAGGACTGCTTTTGATCGCGTTTTTGGGATTCAAATTGGTTTAATTGGCAAGAAAAAATGTGAATTGAAGTGTGGGCACCTTAGTGGTATTTATGGACTCCAAATTAGGTTTAATTGGAGAGGAATTGAACTCAATTTGGGGAAAATGTGTTCAAATTCATAGAACATGGTTCCCTCAAGTTTTTGGACCACTTGGGATTAGTTCTAGGCATATTTTTGTGCACCAAATTGGCTGAGGAAGACAGTCAATTGAGGTGGGGCCTTGCCAAGGAACAAAGAGATGAGAATAGAAGACTTTTGTGGCCATTGCGTCCCTCCAAGCCTTCAGCCACTTCTTCTTCAGCAGACTTGGTTTCTCCATTCGAGATGTTTTGAAGCTCCAAAATTTGCAGAGAAACCAGCCAAGCTCCTCTTAGCCCGTCGCATGCCCGCCGAACCTCCTGTCGCCACCACACGCACCGCGAGTCGCGCGCCGACTCGCGCTTGTCCACCACTCGATCCACCTCCTAGCTTGTTGTCCCGCGAGCCCGGCCTGTGTCCGAGCCTCCTCGATTGCCTGCCGGAGCTCCCTTGGCCATCTTTCTAGCAGCCACCGTCGCCCTTGCTCGACCGCTGCAGCTCAGTCCGCCCGCCTGGTCTTTTTCGGCCCAAGCCAAGCACCGTGCAGCCCTCCTTCAGCCTTGAGCAAAACTGAAACCCAGCAAGGTTCTTTGAGTTTCAAGGCTCGTTTTCAGGCCCATCCCATCCCCGTTTGGTGTCGCCGCTTGGAGGTTTGTTGCCCGTCTCCGCGTCGCCGTCGCCGTGGACTCACTAGATCACTAAACCGGTGAATTTACTTGCTAAACTCTATTTAGGGAGTTAATGATGTTTAAGGATTTATTAGTTTAGGCTAAGTTGGTTTAGGTGGTTAGTTAGAATGGATTAGTGATTTAATTATTGAATTTTTGCATGTTAGGTGGTTAGAACGATTTAATTAGAGACTAGATAAGTTGTACTATTTATCTAAATTGGTTCGGAAATTTTCCAGGCCCATTTTGGTGTTTCATTAGGCATTTCCGGCTTAAATTTCTATTTTTGGTAATTAATTGCATTTATTTAATTATTTTTTGTATTTATTTAATTATTTATTATTTTCCGAAAATTATACCTGGATAGCCGGTGACTGGAATTTCATGCTGATTACAATGTTGTGCTTGGTTTATTTAATTGAGTGCTAATTTGTGCTAATTGAGTGGAAATTGTAATTTTGGATATTTATTCCAAAATTGTGGAATTTTGGTATTTTAATTAGAAAATACTGGACGACAGTTTTTAACGCCAAAATGTCTTTGTGTACTATATAAATAGTGGGATTTTCTAAAAGTAAGATATTGCATTTTTGGCTTAGGCCGATCTTGTACCCATACACGATTAATTTTATTGGGTATTTTTAATACGATGATTCAACAGCTTGTGAAAGTAGTATATTATATTAGCTTGTGTGAGCAATGATCGTTTTTCAGCTTGTGAGAGCAACAATCTATATATCAACTTGTGAGAGCTATGATAATCTAATATCAGCTTGTGATAGCTATGACCATCTATATATCAGCTTGTGAGAGTTATGACCATTTATTTCAGCTTATGTGAGCAGTAATCGTATCGAATGAATTGATAGATGGTATCGAATTTATAGGTGGTACGGATCATATCGACTGTGTCGAATTGAGTTGATTGATTGAGTGGATCGATGGATCGATGATTTGAATTGAATTGATCGGTTGAGTATATGAATCGTACGGACTTGTAGAAGGAATTGAGGCAAGGTAGTTCCTTTGTCTTGTATGTGCATAGATTGCCTTTAGGCGTATTTCCTTCTTAGTCGAAGTTTAGGGGGTGAACTTGCTGAGATATTATCTCACCCCGTTGTGGGCTTAACCTTTTAGGTCCTTAGATGGCAGTTCCTCCAAAGCGTTTTGGCCGGCCCATGAGGGTTATTGAGCGGGTTTTAAGCTACCCCAATCCCGGGAGTCACTAGGTCTATGAACTTGTGGTGACCACCATTTTGGTCGAAGATGACCTACTTTATAGGGTACCTTATCGATTCAGAGTGTAGTTTCGTTATAGACCCAATGGATTCAAGGTGGGTCCTCTTAAGGGTTTTAAAATTCCCACCGTGATAGTTGATGCCATTCTAGGTAAGAGTGCAGCTGACCCTCCTGATGTGTGGTGGAGACCTGACGCCCCCGGAGCCTACGGAGACAAAAGGGTCGGCAAATGTGTCTAGCTAGCTAGTCTTTGGACAGCTTTGTTTGAGAGCTGGTCTTTTGTAGACTTTATGGTTCTATAGACTTTTGTCTATAGACTAGTATTGTATATAAACTAGTCGACTGTGTATAAAGGTGTGTTGTGGTTGTACAATTGTGGTCATGCTTTTCTACCTCATCTTTGTGTTGTTTGGGGATTTATTTATACACTTCCGCATGCACATTAAAATGAATGGGTCGGTGACGCGTCTTGGGACGTCCCAATTTAAATTGATCACCGAGTGATGGGCACGCGTTCGAGAATTGGGGTGTGACACAATGACTACCAAGGATTCGAACGTCTATCCCCCGCTTAGTAATAACCCGCGGCTATCCAAAATGTTCCGGAGGAACTGCCATCTAAGGACATGAAAAAATTGAGCCCACAATGGGGTGAAACAATGTCTCAGCAAGTTCACCCCTTAAACTTCGATTAGGAAGGAAAGACGCCTAGGCCATCCTAACCACACAGCCACACAATCACAGAGATTTACCTTGTCTCACATTCTTCCTGCATGTCAGTCTAGTTCATATCACAGACATAAACAATATTCTTACTTAGTCAATTGGAACGCCACAATTCATCTCTCAAACAGCCACATGGGTCTCGATTATAGGGCTAAATCGTTATGACACGTCACATTCCATGCCACAAAATTTTGTCTCATAATTTGGCGTGTCAATTTCACTCATCATGTGTTCCAATTGTTAATCATAGCCACAAGTGAGCATGGCTTACTTGACGTTCGGCGGTCTTTTGGCATAACCATGTATCGTCTTGTCCCATCAAGGACGGCAATGTCATTACGTCGACCGCATTTCACAAGGGAGCATCGGTCCAGCCTCTACTGCGATCGGCATTCATTGATAGGGCATCCCATATAGGGGGGCACAGGTTCTCATAACCATTCATGCACCCATCCAATTCTTGGCCAAACACACAAATGTATAAAAAATAATCGTATTAAAAACACACGGTATAAATAATCGTGTGTGGGTACACGGTCAATTTGCATAAGAAAAATTGATACCATTCCTTTAAAAATCCCACTATTTGATATAGTATTTAAAACCATTTTCGGTATCAAAACCCGACACTTGGTAATTTCTAAATAATTACCAAAATTTCCAAATTTGGAATTAAATATTCAAAATTATAATTATCACTCAATTTGCACAATTTAACACTCAATTGTAGAAACTAAATATACCATTGCAATCAGCACAAAACTCCGGTCACTGGCTATCTCGATATAATTTCCGGAAAATAATAAATATTAGATTTAATTAAATAATGCAATTTAAATACCAAAAATACCAACTTAGGCCGGAAATGCTAATCTAACCACCTAAACGGGCCTAGAAAATTTCTGAACCTATCTAGATAAATAGCACGATCTATCTAGTCCTTAATTAATCCATCCTAACCATCTAACATGCATAATTGAATAATTAAATTACTAGTCTACACTAACTAACCACATAATCCCTAATTAGCCTAAACTAATCACCTCTTAAGCATCATTAACTCCCTAAGCAGAGTTTAGCAAGTAAACTCACCGGTATAGCGATCCGATGAGTTCACAGTGATAGTGACTGCGAAGGTGGGTGATAAACAAGCCTGCGGGACACCAACCAAGGCCCGAAAGGGACCCATATTAGATTTGGATGTTGTCGAATATTGGAGTTTGAATTTTCACGTGGTCAGCAATTAGGAAAAGGAACTTAATTCCTTCTTCCAGTCGGTACATGAAAAACAAAACAGGAAACTAGAGATATTGACTTCTACTAGAATTCGGTCAAGATTCTTATAAAAAATATGGGCCATTCTTTTTTGTTTTTTTTTTTTTTTAAAAAAAACCATGTGGTTACACCGTTGTTGATGAAGAGAGTAGCGGGTCTTCGTGCCGTCATATCTAGTGAAAGAGCACATAGTCTTGAATTGTTGTGGTGATTGAGCGCTTCCTGCGGATTATTTCTTCAAGGAATTATACCAACAATTTTAGTGTTGAATTCAAATCAAATCTTGTGGTAAGATTTGCATGTATAATTCATTCGTGCGTTATTTGGTATAATTTGGGTTGAGAAATACCGTGAGTGTTTGAGTGACTCGAGTGTGTAGTCTCCCTTGTATTGCTTGATCTATAGTGAATCTGTCGCTCCTCTCCCTATGGAGATAGGCCTCTATGATTGAACCACATAAATCTTGTGTCCAATATATTTTCTTCTTCTATTTATTATATTGTTTGATCGCTCAAACTTTCCGCAACATTTTTGACTTCAATCCTTTCTAAGCTTAGAAAATAGACTTTGAGACCTTCGATTTGATAGGTCTCACGTCCTGAACAGAGATCATTTGGCCCTCAAAAAAATCTCGGAAACTAGTTGATTATGCAGTTTTTTAGGTTGACTTGTGGTTTTGTTCTTATTCCGAATTTGCTATTTTCGTATTGATTCTTGTGATCCGAATTTGGATTAGTTTTCGACATTAAATCACATTGAGTATGTCATATATATTTTGTGGATTTTTCAAAGGTGTTTGGTCCATCAAAATCACTTGAAACTGAACCTATGTTGATCTGCCCTACATTGATCTAAGTTGCATTTCTATGAAATTGAACTAGTAAATGAGTCCATTTGATTTCATAATCTTCATAATACTTGAAATACATGTCATGTGCATTCTAATGATATATGATTCACATGATTTGATCATCGTTTGGTATGTCGATTGCATGTTCATATACGTTAGGGTTCTACTACACTTAACACATTCCATAACATGCATCTTTTTGTTATTTTAATCTTGATTTGTTAGATTTTTCGAACGTCATTAAATAATAAAAATCAAGCATGTTCTACGATGTTGCAACTAGATCATAGGCTTATCATGAAGTCACTAAAACATATTTGTTTGGATTTCTTAGAGATCAAACCTTGCAATCAATCCCATCTCAACTTTTGAAGTGTGTATTATAAGCTTCGTGTTCATGTATGATATGTCATATTTGAACATCATTTGATACATGAATGTCATGTGTTAATTAGACTAGTTGCAATTGAAAATCATCAAGCATATCGTTTTAGCTCTAAGTCATTTTTGTGATGTCAATGACTTGTATTTTTCCTTTTGCATCTCAACCTAGGATTAGATGTTTTACCCAAATCATTACTGCATCCAATTCTTCATTGTATGTGAATCTCATGCCATTCATGCATTATTTAAATGATATTTTGAACTTCTAAGCATAAATCTTGTTATGTTTTTGTAAGTAGCTGACATGCGTACTTTTATGAACATTGATTTTCGAACATCGAATTGAACTCCGATTGAACTTGAACCCTCTAGAAAGTTGTAGGACTCATGTAGATCTTTCCAACACTAGCAATTTCATGCAATTTGCTTACCATTTGGCCCTCTTTCCATTTTTTCCAAGTTAGGTTAGAATTTTGAGTTAGGATAAATTCGGAACCTCTATCCTGTTTAGTCAGTCTTTTGCTTTTTTTGTGTGATTTTTTCGGTATGGGTTTTTTGAGTTGGATCCATAATGAACATTTTTCGTCACTCTTTGGACTACGTCATGGTGAAATTTCGTATTTTTCAGACTCTGTTTGATAGGTTAAATCTCAGTTGAAATGGTATTTTGCCTCGTTTTCTGAAATTTCTGATGCAATATTGAACCTCATTAAATTTTTTAAAAATGCTTACACGGTTTGTTTCAGAAATTTTTTTTATCAAAGTTTGTTCCTTATGATGTCACATGTTGTGTGATTTTCCTAAGGTCAAATCATCAACGGATCCTTTTCAATTTTGTTGATCCCATTTGTCTTATCTGTGATGTTCTATTGTAAATCCTTGTTGTGATTTTCTATTAGGATTTTTTTAGGATGACTTACATGTGGAATTAGGGTTCATCGTCTTCATAAAATCAGTTCAAAATTCCTTGACCTTGTTAAAAATTCTCAATAAATAAAATGACATTTTGATCACATTTTCTCCAAAATTAATTTGAAAGATCGATTTTGTATATCAAAATGGCTTTGGTACATATGATGCTTTCGACATTAAACGTTTTAGGTTTTTTTCAAATGCTTGATTTGACATCGAGATTGTCAAGGTTTGGACCGTATTTAAAATACATGCGACGTCTGTGAAGGCATGTTATGTGAGCCTTAGACTAACCTTAACAATTAAATGTGTTCCATAGCTGAGACATTCCCTTGTCCAAATATCTCGTTTTCATTTCTCGACGTTTCAAATACATCCAAACCTTTTGAAGCATCATATAAACCACACATATTCATGAAAGTATCTCATTTATTAGAAATGTTAGTGATTGTGATTGGCGCATGTCCATTGAATAAGTAACTTGCCAACGGTTCACTCAAATTGATTAATTGTTTGGGAAATAAAGCCTAAGGGACTACATGCATGTTTAATTATTGCTTATGCATGTGGATGTTAGATATATGTTAGATGCGATGCCTGATTTTGTGGGTAAACCTTGGGATTCACCTAGAACACGTCCTAAGGACTTATAAGTATTAGTGGCCATGCGAGAACATAAATGGTCACTAATGGCTGTAAGTCATAAAAATGAATTGGGTAGGTGTCTAGAGGGATTGATACATGAATTACAAAGGCCAACGCTAAGGCCTTGTTTGTTCAATTGTGTATATGATTTCCTTATTTCATTTGATTGATTGTTTCTCATGTTTTTGTTTGTTTTGTCATGAATGATTGTTTCTTTCCTGTTGTATGTACCTAGCTTATATTTAGGTTAGAATTAGATTAGACCCCAAAGATGGAGATACCTCAAGATTTGAAGATGATAAAAGGTCGATGTCTATTCCGACCGTATTTTTATACCCATTTTCCCAATATAAGTTTCGGGTTCTTCACTTGTAAAGACACCCGATGAGTTGTGGGTTCTTTTATTTCCTTTATTTCCTTTGAGCTTTAGGGTTGCATATTAAATTTACTGCTTTCTTTACTACTTTATTGGATATTTATTTACTGTCTTGTCTTTTATATTCAATTGTGTGCTTTCTTTTCTATTTCATAGATATAGACTTGCATAAAAATGACCATCTGTCATGATCACTTAGTTTTAGGCTCATCGATCCTGAAAAAGTAAAAAGAAATGCATGGACATCTTAGGTAACATGACATACTATTAGGTTTCGAAAGGGCGCTAATAGAAATATTATTATTATCCAAGTTCTTGAACCTAGATATCTAGTTGCGTAGAAATTGATGGACAACTCCCAACCGCCAATTGGGTTTTCTAGCCAACCCCCCAAAAACGAGGCTGGTGGCAACTCCTATTCTTATTAAATTGTTATAAACAACTAGATCAAATATAAGATAAACCCACTGTAAGGGGTATGGGCCTTGATAACATTCACCATGGTTTAGCATACCCACTATGAAAAGTTCCTAATGGATGAAGTGATGCCATCCATAGGGAGCGAGCACTAATGGGAAGGTTACCATGGTAAAGGTAACCCAAAATTCAATATCCACACCCAACCTTCTTTTCCAAGGTGTGTCGCCCGTGTGGATGCAAATCATGACACATTCTGCTGTTAAGTGAATTACGAGCCTAGGAGAGCTCACGACCATGTGCAAGGGAACTCACAAATGATTCGTCTCAAAAGGCAAGATAATGATGCCTTCATGGATGCGAGCTGTGAGAGATCTTCCATGGTCAAGTACCCCTAAACCCAATCATTTTCCCTTTTTCATTGGGTCGAGGAGGTCAGATCACAACAATGTTACAGCTTGCACATGTATGGCATGGTCTTCTATGAGATGCATGAGACATGTGCATGATTAAATGTCATTTTAGTGACTTAGAAGGCACGTGCATGCTATGTTCGTTGTGTTTATGAATTGAGAGACATGTGGATGTCCTAAAAGTTGTTGTTTGAGTCTCAAAGGCTTTGATAATGTTGAGGATGCTGACATCCATCATTCATCAATATTCTAGCTATTATTTGCACTAATTATGACATGTGTGGATTTATATGTTTTTATTTAGGATTCGAGGGACGTAGGTTGAGAATAGGTTCCATCATGTATATAGTTAAAGCAAAGTTTAGGCTTTGCTATTAATTTGCCGTTGACATGTTTAGGTCGGGAAATCGTAAGCTTCGATGCAAGGCATCCACCTATACGAGGTTTAGGATCTTAGCTTATTGAGTTTTCAACTCACGGTTGTTATTTAACTTTTTTTCAAGTCAATAGGTTTGGACTCCTTATCCCACCGCTTCATGCACTTTAGGGTGCTTGTTAGCATGAAGACTACAGTGATAGATGTGTTTAGGAGGATGCTCTTTTCCAACGAGTCACCACTACTATTTGGGTTGATGAGAGGTATTGCGACCTTATCCCACACTATTACCAGGCGTGGTATGCGTGGTTTGATGGAGACCTTTTTAGAGCCCTCTATGGGTTATGCGGTTCACCTAGATCGGGAGAGGATGCAGGCCCGCTAGATAGCCCTGTGGATGACACCTAAGCAACAAGTCCTAATAGAGAAGTCACTTTTTAGTTAGATCTCAATAGAGGAGATAGGCTCCCTCTCGCAGCTTTCAATCCCCCCCCACCTTGATATCTTTTTGAGTGTGTTGGAGATGACCAAATTAGAATAGCCCTAGAAATGAGGACTTGTAAATTATAAACGTTCTAATTATATAAATAAAGCTATGAAGTTATGTAGTATGTATGCGAGTGTGTTTTTCTCTAATCATCCATTGTTTGATTGTTGATGATTGATTGGGTAATTGGAGATCGCACGCTTTCGCATATCCTTAATGAAAGATAAAAATCAATGAGATGGCGGCGCCTCTAAGGATGTCGCGAATTAATCCCAAGGAGGACTTCATGTTCCTGAGTCGAGGTTAGGGCTCAGGGTGTGACACGTTGCCATCCCATGGACTTCATATTATCATCATGCGGTGCCGGTTTTAAAATATGTCTTTTAAATGAGGATGATGAAATCATAGAACAATAATACTTATGCTGGTTCTTATTTGATATCACCATATCTCGTTTGGCTCCACTACGTTAGATCTTCCCTAAGTTGTCAAGATTCAAAAGCTTAAAGATAAAAGATCGCCAATATAGTTAATTAAAAGCATCAATATTTCGTTGTTTTACTACTACAAGTCCAATTTTGATAAACACATGATACATGGTACTTTTCCTTGCCATGCCCACCATCTTCATTAAGAACTCACACATTAAAACCTATTATGGCATTACATTATGAAATGAGGAAGCGAGATTTAGAACTCATATAAAAAACAAAAGGAGACGATAAAGAAAGAAAAGCATTATCTCAGGCTCACTAGGGTGCTATTTGGGAAAAAAAGAAGGCGGCAATTGCCTTATTTAGTTATGATGTGGATCAGGACCTTCAGGACCGGTCCTCATAAGCTCATAACGACCTTTTTGCCCGTTGTCTCCCTTTCCATAGTCTTCACGTAATGCTCGAACCACCTTGCCAAGTGTCTTCCCTTGGATCACAACATAGGGAGCTCGTGCACGGCAGCTCGGAGTCGAATGCAATATCAGCATTAGAGATAGACAAATTTTGAGCATGATCATCGCTATTTTCATTTCTTTTCGGGATAGCAAAACGTTCTTGGGTTGATGGAGAATTAGTGCTACGACCTCCTACATATAGTCCTAAGGATGGTTGCCTTTTCATTATTATAATGATTAAAGTAGATACGCGAGAGGTGAATCTTAGTCACCTGTTGTCCGTTTCGTTCTTGGTGCTAAAAATCATTAGATAGGACATTATTTGATCTGTTCAATCTTCCATTGTCCCACCATGCGTGAAGATGCATTGTCGTCTATCGTCCAAGATTAAACAAAACATGACGGCTCTTTGGCTCAAACTCTCTTCTAATGGGTAAAGAACCGTTAGTGCAGTAATGGGGAAAACTATTAAAGAAATCATAAATCCGTTATAAGTATGTCAATTTAGTTCTAAAATATATATATATATATATATATATATATATTTTACTTTATTTATTAATTGAGTCATGAACATTTTACATTTGTGCCAATTCAGTTTGTCCATCCAATTTTGACCAGACTGACATGGACGCCAGCCATTCTATATGATACGGGCAACGCCGATATGGATAACTAGCCAAAGGAGAGGACCGGCAAGGGTCAGCCTTGCTTGGGGAGGATCAAGCCTTCCCCAGCCATGGTGAGACTGCCCTCGCCATGGCGACCATCATGATGGGTGGGTGAGTTGGTCGTGGAAGATGCATTCCGTTGCAAGGAGGAGATGCATCTCACTCTGATGAAGACATCCCTGTTCTTCGTTGGCCATGGATTCGCGGTGCACGACTCGAAGGGCGAGCTTGTGTTCTGGTCGACTCATATGGGCCTGACGCTCACGACCCTGGCAAGGTCGTCCTCATGGATGCTCACGGCCGGTGTCTCCTCACCGTCAAGTGCAAGGTATTACCAATCCCAATTGATTGGCGTCCTTCTTGAGATGTTGTCCTGTTGAGTGGTTCGGACTCGGTTTCTGAAATCGGCTGGAATTTGATTAGTAACAGAGGTCATAATCAGTTTGCTGGAATGTTGATCGGAAAAGGCAAGATTCTGGAGTTGATTTGCTTTTGGAACAGGGACGTCTTCATCATCGTGAGATGCGTCTCCTCCTTGCAACGGAACGCATCTTCCACGACCAACCCACCCGTCATGATGGATTGGCTTCAACGAGCATTTGGCCGGTCACCGAACCTCGACAATAGGTGGGAGGAAGAAGATGAAGCGAAGGAAAAAAAATCACAAAATATTAAATATTATTAAAAATTATCCATATTAACATTAACCATACCATATAGGACCATCAACATTCATGTCAACAATATTCAGTTACAATTGGCTAGATTAATTGAATTGGTGAACTCAATTGGCCAAAAAAAAAAAGTTTGACTAAACTGACACAATTGTAATAGGTTTAAAGCTTTTTTGGTAATTCTCCCTAACTAATGCCTTACTTTATTTTATATATTTAGCTTTGGACCTTTTGAAGAAGCTTCAAAGTTAGCTGAAACTCACCCATATTGTAATTTTTCCTCTCTTAACCACCTACCTTTCTTCCCTTCTCTTAATCTTTCTTCATCTCTTCCACTTCTAGAGGGATGAGATTTGACCCAGATCTCTCTCTCCCCTCCTAGTTAATTGTCCTTTTATTTCCTTTCATTTTTTCGTTACTCTTGTGATCTAGTTTTAGATTTAGGAGTTTTGCTCTCCGGATCTTATATCTGGGTGACTTTCTCTCCAATCCAATTCTAGATTTTAGATTTTTATTGAATAAGTACTTTGTCTCTAGTTTCAATAGTGGTCATTGTAGCTCGGTGTCAAATATGTGCATGTTCAATGTGTTTTAGTTAAATGCTTTGGTGCTTCGCATTCGCTACGAGGCTCGCTTTCACAGGTATACATGCTTATGTTGTCTCCTACAATGATGGTATTGGGTATGTCAAACCTAGGTGCATATCACCGAAAGGCAAAACCGTACCTACAAATAAAGAATCCAGCGTGTGGTTATCACTAATGATGTTGTGTGATTGCGTAATTGGTCACCAATCCTTTCGCATGGATGCAGTCATCAATCTATCATTAAATGACAAGCCTGTGATTATTTATGATTTTTTGTTGGTTTTGGAGCTCTAGGGCTTATCTTATTATTGTGACTTTTGAGATTTCTTATTTTATATCATTTTGATAATGAATGGAAATTTCTTTTGACCAAATAAAAAGAAAAGAAGGTTCAAAGTTGGGTGGGTTTGTGTATAATCGTTGTCGAAAGCCTAATGCCTTTTTACCTTTTGGCATGATCGCTTGTTCATCACTATTGTCTTATAGGGGTGTCAAGAACCGAACCGAAAACCGAACAGAACCGAACCGAAAAGTTCGGTTTGGTTCGATTCTCATTAAAAATCAATATTTTTTTAATGATTCGGTTTTTATTGGTTAACCGAACCGAACTGAACTACAAACCGATAATAAAACCGAATTTTAATGGTTTGATTTTCTCTCCCGACTCCCATCTCCTCTGGACCACTTTCCCGTTTGATGCTCTGTTTTGCCCTGTCTCGCTTCAACCGAGGGGGGATTCCTTGTTCCTCATTTATGCTCGTGTTTAATGTGAAGGAATCGTTTCTGAGTCGACCTTGAGCATTTTTTGTTTGCTGTATGTTGATTTTGGCTTGAGGTTTTGTCTCGGATGTCTTCGGACGCCCCCACTCGGTCGACAACCACTAGATGTTCGACATGATGCCCGAACCAGATCCGTCTTGGCCTCATTTGGTTTAGGCTGAAAACAAACCAAAAAGAAAGAAAAGAACCGAAAAGAAAAGCAGAAAAAACCAAAAGCTGATGGGCAATGGAGGGCGGTCGCGGAGGAGAGGAGAGAAGTGGTCTTTCGACGAGAAGCGGTCAAGTCTCAGCGAGATCGAAAAGGCGAGCAGATGGGCCTTGGACTTTGGGTGGCACAAGAAATATAAGAAAAAACCAAGAAAATGGGTCTCTGGCGAAGGCAAAGACAGTACCCAAAGTCGCGGAGGAGTCCTCGAAAAACGATGATAAAACTTGAATAATGAGAGAGAGAGAGAGAGATGCTGAGATGCTGAGCTTTTTGTTGGGCTTTTACACGTTGTTTAAGTGGTTTGACTCGTAATGCCCGCACGGGTAATCACGATGTCCCGCATCCGCACGCCGTTCATGGCCGTTGTCCTCGCCGTTTCCGAGCGTCCCAACTTTTTATCCGCTTCATCCAGCCAAAAAATGAAACAAAAGAACCGAAAAGAAAACCAGAAGAAACCAAAAGCTGAAAATCAAAAACCGAAAAATCAAACCGAACCCAACCGAAATTTTTGTTCAGTTCGTATTCGATTCGGGTCTCATTCAGTTCGGTTCAAAAGTTTTTTTTAACGGTTCGGTTTGGTTCGGTTTTCAAAAAAATCGAACCGAACCGAACTGTTGACACTCCTATTGTCTTATGTAACAAACCAATGAATTCGTACATCAAAACGATGTGCACGTCGTGTTGCACGGCTTATATTCATGTTCGTCCACGAGGGTCGTTGAACGTGGTACTCTGAGTCACTTCCTGTTAATCCTCGAGTAATCGCGCGAAGATGTAGTCCGGCCAAAAAAGGAGTAATCACCAACACTTCGGTTGGAAGTCGCCAGCTGAATTGCGTCGTTACTCGAGGCTCCTATTTTGCCCCGTCGCTTTGTGCTTTTTCCTACGTCAAAAAGAACTAACGACACGGTTCACTTTTTTATTTTCTTCTATAGCCAAGCAAAATGAGAAGGCATGATCGCACCTTTTCTAACGTAAATGATGTCGTCCTTGTCGGGGTAGCCTTTTTCTTTAGAAGTTCCGAAGTTGTCAAAGAACTTAGGTTAAGAAGAAGAATATCCCCATATTTATCCGATATTCTTCGTAATACTCTCCCTATGGTTTAATTTAATTTTGTACAAATGAACAATCGACATCGTCCGACTATGAGATTCGACTGAGTTACATTAATGCTGTCTCTCTCTACCTAATGACTCGTATTTTTCAAGTTGGACATTTAAAAATGTATCGGAGCCAGGCCTCAAATCTTTCATGATTTAGGATTATTTCGTGCATGTGTGGCGCTACATTCTTCTATTCACATGCCTTCTCCCATGCCAGCCAGTTTCAATCTCAATTTGCACTTGAGAAGGTGTCATAGTATTAATCCAAACATCATTCGAGGGACAATGATATAATTTTGCAGGTTTATCAACAAAATCGTTCTTAAAAAAAAAAAACAAAATCGTCATTATAGTTGGTTCACCTATCCTGACAAAATAGTTTCCATCGTGACGAAGATGGGCTAGTTAGGACGAAGAAACTAGGCCAAAGCTACAAAATTTCATTGACATAGGCTAGTTTGGGTACCATAGATCAAACCAGGCTACCATTATCATTTGCACCATTTCGTTGGCCAATGCACCACTAACATGCTGAACGGTGTAGTTGTTGTATCTTTTCATTTAGGGAAAATGACACCATACATAACTTTAATATAATACTCACTTATGTTTCAATAATTTTTCTTTCGATCAGTTGAACGCCATTATTTATGTACGATGTTCACTTAAGTGGCATAACACTTTTTTTCAATAACTTGAACACCATCACTTATGTACATCACTCACTCTATATAACTCTTTATCCAATCACTCAAATATCATAACTTCGAAAAACATTCGCCATAAGTGCCATGCCACATTGGATTTTCGGCACTTGGATGAACATTTAAAAAAAATTATAGCACTCAAGTAATAAATTGAAAGTCATGATACTCAAGTAAATGTTTTTAGAAGTTGTGGTAGTTAAGTGGTAAAAAAACAAAAAAAAAAAAATTATGATACTCAAGTAAGCATAGTACGAAAATCATAGCGCTTGTAATGTATATATCACACTATTTTTAACTTGTCCAATAAAATATCAGGATAAAATATAATTAAAATCCTAAAATTTATAGCAAAATTACAATAAAATCCTGTTATTTTTTAATTTACATAATCAAGCTCTAAAATTTAGTCAAAAAGTGCAATCAAGTAGCTCCATCCAGGCTGAACGAGAAAAAAAGTTAACGTTTTTTTTTTTTTTGGGTTGGGGGGTACATTTTGAACCCACGTATTTTTTATTTTCCACCACGTGAATCCCACGTGAGAAGAAAAAACCAAAGTTAAAAACATAAAGGATATTACAAAAGAAAAGCCAAAACTGAAAGGAAGAAAACAAGGAAACCACCCTCTGGTTAATCGGAATGGGGGCAACGCTGCCGCTTCTCGCGTGGTACCCCAGATTATATCATTCAAGGTATTATTTATTTTAATCCATCTTATATCGAGCTTTGTGATTTTTATGGGAAAGATACCAAAATAGTTCTAAACCTTTTGCATTTGTACCAATTCAGTCCTAAACTTTTTAATTGAACCATTTTAGTCCTAAACCTTTTACATTGGTACTAATTCAGTCAATCCTGCTAATTTAAGCTGAAAATTGCTAACGTGGCCGTCGCTGGTCTTATGTGGCGCCACGTTGACAAATTTTATAATTTTTTTATATTTTTTTAGATTTTTAAAATTTTTTTTTATCTTTTTTTTTCTCTCTTTTCTCCTTACCCCTTGGACAGCGAGGTCGCCCGCCGCCCGACCATCGCCGGCCACAAAGCAGTCGGGGCGAGGGCCGCCGCGCCCGCCGGCCATAGGTGAGGGTGTCGGCCCCCGCCTAGATCCAAGCAAGGGCCTCTGCGCCCTTGTCGGCCATGTGCGAGGGTGTGTGGCAGCCCTCGCTCGTGGCGAGCGAGGGCGCAGCGGCCCTCACCTAGATCCAGGCGAGGGTGCAGAGGCCCTTGCCAGCCAATAGGCAAGGGTTTTGGCCCTCGCCTTGACTAGCCTGTGGCCGGCGATGGTTGGCCGGCCGGCGACCTCATCGGCCAAGGGTAAGGAGAAAAGAAAAAAAAAATTTAAAAATCTAAAAAAAATATTAAAAAATTATAAAATTTGTCCATGTGATGCCACATAAGATCGCCGGTGGCCACATCGGCAATTTCCAACTTAAGTTAGTTGAATGGATTGAATTGATACAAATGTAAAAATGTTTATGACTAAAATGGTTCAATTAAAAAGTTTAGGACTGAATTGGTACTAATGCAAAAGGTTTAGGACTATTTTGGTACTTTTCCCGTGATTTTATCATTTGACTTTCAAGTAGGCATTTTCCCAGGAGATTATCCATCTTGATAATGCTTTTACTTGAGCATGATTAACATTAGAGTTTTCACATAAGTAATCTAATAATGCTCTCCTCTTTATTTGGTGTGCGATTCAGTTCATTCATATTCCATTCTCCATCTTAAAAGTCTATCGGGAACTACCCTTCATTTGAGGTCTCTCATCCTGGTGACCACTCTCTACCCTTATCAAACCAGATTGTCACACCTCGCGTAGTCCTTGGCAAGGATTGACAAGCCTCACTAGCGACAGCCAAAGACCATGATCCTCGTGGACAACAAAAGATAATGCCATAACATAAAAGGTTATGACTTTGTTATGACTTTCGGCGATATCTTACAAATAGGTTTCCATCCAACTACATCTGGTATTTAATTTTTATCCCGTTTTGAAAGTGTCTTGAAGTATCAGTGGGACACTGAAGGACATAGGGACTAACATAATTTTCTTTCGCACATCGACGCTTAATGCTCGGCGGATGCTAGATCCACAATTGATCATACCCCACGATGACCCTCTTTTTGGTCCAAACATATGAAGAAAACTAACATATCTGATGTATAATTGCTTTGATTAAAATAAAATAAAAAAGTACAATGGCAGAAGATAATGCGATGACAGTTACGTGCAAGAGCACCTTTAAAGTATTGTGTCATTTCTTTTGTAGTTTTGCCCCTTTGGGCCTAATCTATGCTAGTGGTCTGATTAAGCCTGTATTTTATTACCCAATGCGCAAATTGGGAAGGACTCGTCCCACTATGAAAAGTATGGTGACGTTGCCATATCATGGACTTCAAATTCATCATCAAGTGGTTTTGGCTTTACAATATGTCTTTTAAATTTAGACTATTTGAATGTCCAACTAAAAAATTTAAACGGGAAAAGTACAAAAAAAAGTTCATAAACCTATTACATTGGTATTAATTTAGTTTTAAACCTTTCAATTGAACCAATTCAGTCTTAAACATTTTCACATTTGTATCAATTCTATCCATCTGGCCGATTTTGGCCAGCCGGCACTACTAACGTGGACGCTAGCCGGTGGTTGCATGCTGATGTGGATGCCAGCCGGTGGCTGAATGCTGACGTGATCATTTTTTAATAATTTTTTTATTTTTTTTGAATTTTTATTAATTTTTTCTTTCCTTTTTTTCTTTTCTTTCCTCCCTTCTTCCTCCTTGGACTATCCCCACGATGGCCACTCATAGAAAAATGAAAGGAGACAATAAAGAAAGAAGAGCGTTATTTCATGCTCACTAGGATGCTATTCACGAATAAAAGAACGTGGCAATCGTCTTATTCAGTGATGTTGCGGATCAAGACCTACGGGACTGGCCCTCATAAGATTGTACCGACCTTCTTGCTCGTTATCTCCCTTTCCACGGTCTTCACGTAATGCTCAAACCGCCTTACTAAGTTTCTTCCCTTGGATCATGTCAAGGGGAACTCGTGCACGGGAGTTCGCAAGCTAAAGCAATATCAGCATTAGGCATGGACAAATTTTGAACATGCTCATCGCCATCTTATTTCTTTTCAGGATAGTGAAACATTCTTGGGTTTGATAGATTACGACCACCAATATTGTCCTAAGGATGGGCCCCTCTTCATTATTCTAATGGTCAAAGTTGATACAGGAAGAATGAATCTTAGTCACCTGTTGTCCTTTTTGTTCTTGGAGCAAAAATCATTGGATAGGACATTATTTGAAATCTTCATCGGTTTAATCTTACATGTTCCCACCATGCGTGTAGGTGCATTATCGTGTATCGTCCAAGATTAAACAAAACACCATGGCTCTTTGGCTCAAACTCTCTTCCATGGGGTAAAGAACTGTTACTGATTAATGCCTACTTTATCCTATGTATACTGTATTTGACCTTTGAAGAAGCTTGAAGGTTGGGCGGGTTGTCTCTTTGTTGGTAAGGTCGTGGAAAAGTGTAATGCCTTTTCACCATTTGGCATGATCGCTTGTTCCTCATTGTCGTCTTATGTAACGAGCCAATGAATTTGTACATCAAAATGACGTGCAAGTCGTGTTGCATGGCTCAAATCCTCCACAGGGGTCGTCGAGTGGTACTCGGAGTCACTTCCTGCAAATCCCCGAGGAATCGCACGAAGATGTAGTGCGGCCGAAAAAGGAATTAATTACATCGACACTTTTGTTTGGAGTCACCAGCTCAATTGTGTCGCTACTTAATGCACTGCACTTCAGATTTGGTTTTAGTAGGTGCATCATTTTCGCTTCGGGCAGATGATTATCTGATATCACAATCTATACTACTCGGATTACTAGATGACCGTGTGTGTACAACTCTTTCGCAAGCCCCGAGTTCCCTCTCTCTCCCTCCCTCCCTCCCCCGGCCCCCAACATCAACACGTGCAACTGCGGTCACTCGAGAAACTTATCTAATCAATTCTAAACTTTTTGCCTTTGCCAATTTAATCCTAAATTTTTTTACAGAATTCTAATACAATCCTCCTAGTTAATTTTCGCCAGAAATCACTGATATGATAATCTAGTCATCGTTGGTTGTATAACGTGACATATCGCCACATTAGTGATTTACTACAAAAATTGACTGGAACTATTATATTGGAATTTCAAACAAAGTTTTAGAATTAAATTGGCAAAATTGGATAAATTGATTGAATGGACTCAATTATAACCAATGAGAAAATGTTTAGAACTAAATTGATCCAATTGAATGGTTTAGCATTAAATTAGTACAAATGCAATATGTTTAGGGCTTTTTTGATACTTTTCTCCAATTTTTCCATGCCTGCTCTAGTCCAAGGTAGAATCGATCTGATCACACACCCCTAGTCAACAAGGCTCATATATGATAATAGCATCTCTTTTTACTCCATTACCTTAGATCTTCTCCAAGTTGTCAAGATTCAAAAGCTTAAAGCTAACAAAAATGCCAAAATAGTTTGTCAATAGCATCCATATAAATGTTACACTACTATAAGTGCAGTTTTGATTAACACAGTACTTGGAATACTTTTCTTTGCTATGCCCACACACTCCATGAACAACTCAACATTATAAACCCTACTATGGCATCACTTTGAAAATAACCTAGTAAAATTTGGAAACTTAGAGAAAAACAAAAGGAGATGATATGGGGAAAAAAAGCGTTATCTCATGCTCACTAGGATGCTTTTCGTGAATTAAAGAAGATGGCGATCGTCTTATTCAGCGATGTTGCGGATCATGACTTCCCGGACTAGCCCTCCTAAGCTTGTAACGACTTACTTGCCCATTGTCTCCCTTTCCAGAGTCTTCACTTAATGCTCAAACCACCTCACCAAGCGTTTTTCCTCGGATCATGACGTAGGGAGCTCGTGCACTGGAGCTTGGAAGTGGAAGCAATACTAGCACTAGGTATAAATTTCGAACATGCTCATTGCTATTTTTTATTTTTATTTTCTAGGACACGAATGGCTCTAGTGTTGATAGATAATTAGCGTTAGAACATCCTATATATAGTCCTAAGGATGCTTACCTTTTTATTTTTTCAAATGATCAAAGAAGATACGGTAAAAGTGAATCCCCTTTCACTCGTCCGTTTTGTTCTTGGAACTAAAAGCATTGGACTGGACATTGCTTTGTTTGAATCTTCATTACTTCAATTTTATATTTTCCCACCTTGCCTGAAGGTACAATGTCGTGGATCATCCATTATTCATGATGGCTTTTTTGCTCAAACTCTCTATCCTATTGGGTAAAGAACTGTTACTGATTAATGCCTAATTTATTATTATTATTATTATTATTATTATTATTATTATTATTATTATTATTATTATTATATTGACCTTTTAAAATAACCTTCAAAGTTGGGTCGGTTTTCTCTTTGTGCATATCGTTGTGGTCAAGCCTAATGCCTTTTAACTTTTCGCATGATCATTTGCGTCCTCATTAATGTCTTATGTAGGGAACCAATGAATTTGTACATCAAAATAATTTGCATGTTGTGTCCCATGGCTCACAATCAGAGGAAATTATCCAATCAGTCATAAACATATTGTATATATGCTAATACAATCCCGAACTTTTTAATTTTGCAAAATTTTGTCTTAAACCTTTTCTTGAAATTCTAATTTAGTCATTCCGGTCAATTCGGTTGGGAATCGCTAATGTGATGAATTGACATCAGTAAAAAAAAGTTTATAATTTCCTCTTACAATCATGTTCTTTTTTCCCCTAGGGTCGTCGAAGGTCATTTGTCCTCATCATTCTAGAGATAAATGACTTAAAATGTTAAAGTAACTGCGTCCCTTGATCACTAAATTTGAGTGGATTTTATTTATGTCGATTTCCTCCACTTAATAACTTACATCTTTTAGTTGGACAATTTAATACGGTGTTAGAGCCAAGTCTTAGAGTCTTTTTTGCCCTAGGCTTATTTCGCATATGTGCGGTTCTACGTTCTTTGATTCACATGCCTTCTTCATGCCAGTTGGTTTCAGTCTCAATTTGCATCTTACGAAATTTCCTGGTATCAATCCAGCCTGACTTGAGCACTCGGTTTAACTAGGCTCTTACATACATGTAGGCTCTTCAACAGATGTTGGGATTTAAGCTCTTGATCGAATTAGTACAATGTTGGAAAAATCATTTATCGTGAAAACTTAACTAGCATTAAAAAGGTCCACAACTGATAAGTAGGCTCAACCTACGGTACGACCATAGAGGCTTGGTTAAATGGAGGCCCACTGAACACCCTACAAGCCCCAGGAACCAATTGGATCTGAGCCTTTAACTTATACATAGGACTCTAAAAACCCCATAAGCCGATTAAGTCTTAGCCCTGTCCAAGAGGCCTTGACTAAATTGGTTTGCATGTAGTCGGTGGAATTTGAATAAAGAGAAAATTACCAATTCAATCTTAAACATATTTTATGGATACTAGTTCAATCATAAACTTATTAATTTTGTTAACATAGTCTTAAATTTTTGCGCGAACAAGTCCTTCCAGCCAGTTACCACCGGAAATCATTGGTGTGGCAATTTACAAATTGTCCCCATTAGCTTGTCACATAGGACGAATGGTGATGACTGGACACCACGTCATCAATTTTCAGCATCAGTGCTGAAAGGACTACATCAAAATTTGACGCAAAAGTTTAGGACTAAATTAATAATATTGAAAACTAATGGGGTTATTATCCTTTTGAATAAATGAAATTCAGCTCCTAAGTTGAAATCCCCAACGCCCTTATTGCTGTGCCAACCAGAGTAGGGGAGGTAATTGAAGAGGCAATGACAAAACTTGGCAAATTGTTGACGAAATTTACCTTTATATTTGGTTCATCGCGACGAATATAATAACAAAAGGTAATTTGGTCGTGATGGGCCATTCAGACAAAGAAACTGGGCCGTATGTATCAACTTTCTAAATTTGATAACGAAAATACAATCAAAAGTGCTTTGGCCCATGTCTAAAATTCTCCAATTTGTATAATCAAATTCTAAAACTTAATCAAAAAGTGTAATCAAGTATTTTCATTGGCCTTCTAATTTGAAAGATGGAAAAAGTTGACGTAACATTTTTCAAATTCATGTAGCATTGATTTGGCACCAAGTGAACCCTCAAGAGGATAAAAACAACCAGAGACAAAATGATACATAGGAAAAAAAGAAGAAGCTGAAAATAAAAGGGCATCCATTAATTAATCAATGAAATGGGACGGTGTCACCACCCCTCGTTGGATCTTGGCAAGGGTTGACAACTCTTGCTAGACACAAGCTAGGGCCAACGATCCTCATGACAACCCGGCAAGGGTTTGAAAGCCCTTGCATGATGGGGGCGCCTTGCATTACCTAGGCAAGTGGTGGCACCACCATCGTGTAAGTACTTGCTTATGGCAAAGGTAATTGGCCCTCAGTTGTGGTGGCGAGGGCCTCCGGTCCTTGTTGATGCCCAAGAAAGGGTGAAGGCCCTCCTCAATGAAGGTGGCATGGCCGCATCGCCCTTCAATCAATTCGGTGAGGGCCATTGTTCCAGTTTTGATTTTTTTTTCTTTTATTTTGGGGATTTTTACTAATGTAGCACACACTTAGCAAGGGCTTGTGAGGGTCGGCCAAATGTGGCCTCCAACATGGCCTCAAAATTATTTAAATATGCCAATGCGAGGGTCAACCAAACATCGGATTGAGGTCTCAAGGGCCGGTTGCAATGGTGATTTACCTTACTGTGGTTGTGACATCCCAGATTTTCAATGTTGTTTTTTATTATATGAATTGGGCATTTCATTGATGCGCCTATAGGGCTGTTCTCAGAGTTGATCACTCTCGAGATAACTTGATTATCCAGGAAAGCCATTAATGAATTTTCATGCGATAGATTTGAGAATTTGACCAAGAATCGGCTTCTCGACCGTGCTCATAGTTAGAGGCCATTATGGCATAGTATAAAATCGATTTGAAATCATAGATAGATCGATTCGATTGAGATGTGTGGCTAACTATGGGTGACACCATTAAATTGGAAAATTCTCGTCGGTTGGCACTAAACTAATTTTTCTATCATTTTGGTACCATGTGTCCGTATTTGGATTATCGAGATTTTCACGACAACCGAGAGTCACTAATGTGTCTAGTGGGTTCATAGTGGCTAAAAAAAAAATCAATCACTTGTCATTTACACTAAAAATTTCTGAAAACTATTCAATAGCCTAGGTCACGCTAAAAATGCGCCAGATTGAAATTAACCTCGAATTTGAGTTTGATTTCAAAAATTGAAAGTTTTCTCATGTCACAATTATTTCTAAGAGCATCGACTCAGTTTCAGAAGATTTTTTTGCAACCTGATACTTTTTGAGAAAAAGTCGTCTTAGGACCGTTTTTGTCTAGAAAAAGTCAGGGACCGTTTTTAATTGCAAATTTGAGAATCAAGTGGATTGTATGGGTGAGGAAAAATGTCGAGATGATCGATGGTGGGTTGATTGATTTTATTCTAGCTGATTGGTGTTGATTTAATAAAGAATAAGAGTCCAATTGAGAGAGAAACTTAGCAAATTCGTAGCTCCCCCCTTTGCATATGGTTTTGGACCATTTCAAGCGTCCAAGGATTTGAGCATTGTTGGCTAGATGAGGGCCAAGGAACCAGCTATGGCTGAGGATGGTCAAAGAGACAAAGGATTGGAAAATTTGGCCAAGGAGACCCCACCAAAGCCAAAGCTTGTCCCCCTCTCCTTCCTCTCTCCTCTCACCGGTCGGCTAGCCTCTTTATTGTGCCTTGTGAGCGTTGAGTACCCCAAAAGATTGAGCAACCACTGTCCGAGCCTCCTGTCGCCGCCGCACGCCCTCGCCACCATGCCAAATCGCCGTTCACTGCCCATTAGAGTCGCATGCTAGCCCACGCAAGCTACACACTCCTCCGCCACCCCATCTATTTCATCTAGCCTTGCTTGTTGCCCTTCAAAGCCCTAGACCACCACCAGAGCTCCTATTGCCACCGTGAGCCACCGTCTCCCCCGTCCAAGATCGCTGTTGTCCCAGCTGGTCTTGCCCCACCGAACCAACCTTGTTTCCGTTCTTTTGCAACTCACAATAGAGGCTGAGGAAGTGGGTATTCCAACAACTTCTACGCCCGTTATGGCCTGCTTCCGGCCCAGCTTGCTTGGCCCGCCTTGGGAAAAGTCGAGCCCTGTCGCATTCTTGACGTTTTGAATCGAATGGATCGCGAAGCAAGTGAGTTTAAATCACTAATCCTCGCTTAGTAGGCTAATGATTCTTAGGGGTTGATTAGGTTAATTAAGCATGGTTTAGGTTGATAGATTAGATTAGATTAGTTAATTTAATTATCTGCCGATACATGTTAGGTGGTTAGTTAGTGCAATTAGCGAGTAGACATGTTCTAGTATTTATTGAATTAGTCTAAAAAAATTTCCGAGCTCGTCTCGACTTCCAATTAGGCTATAATGAGTCTAAGTTGGATTTATTGCATTTATTTAATATTTTTCATAATTATTTAATTATTTAATTATTTGCCGGAAATTAGGCTGGGATAGCAGATGGTCGGAATTTTATGCTGGTTATTGTGGTGTAGTTTGTTTATTTATTTAAGCTCTAAATTGTGCTGAATTGAATTAATTGTGATTTTAGGATTTTATTCCTAAATTGGTTTAATTTTGGTAATTAATTGAAAAATTACCGGGCGTCGGTTTACAGTGCAAAAAATATATTATGGGCTGTTGAAACTTGTAGGATGTTCAAAAAGAGAAATTATTATATTTTGGCTAAGGTCGATCGTGTACCACACACGGCCATTTTTATCAAGAATGATAAAAAAAAAAATGGAATTTGTTGTATGATTGGGAAGGTATACTATATCGGCGTACGGGCGATATGTCAGCTTTGTAAAGAGTAGTATACTGATATACTATATCAGCCTACAAGAAATATATTAGCTTAGTAAAGAGCAGTATACCTTATCAACTTAGATTGAGCATTGTCGGTATACTATATCAGCTTACGGACGATATGGCAGCTTAGTAGAGAGCAGTATACCCGTTCATCCCAAAAGCAAGCTATACTATCTATTCATCAGCTTAGCAATGAGTAGTCCTAATATGAGCGAACTTATAGATAGTATGAGATGAGCCGACTTAGAAAGGGTCGTGATAACATGTAATCGACTATGTCGATTGATCAATGATTTGATCCGATGTTATGAATTGATTGATTGATGTTATTTGAAACATCTGTAAATGATATTGATCTGTAGGGTGGAATTGAGGCCAAGGTAAGTCCTCTGGCCGTATAGTGCTTAGGCAACCCTTATGGCATACTGGCTTTCTAATCAGGTCTTAGTGGGGTAGAACTTGTTGAGACATAGTCTTACCCCGTTGTGGGATAACATTTCAGGTTCCTAGATGGCAGCACCTCCCCCTCCTCCCATGCATTTTGGTATACCTGAAGAAATCACCGAGATAAGATATCATATTCCAATATACCCTCACCTTGAAGGATTGGAGTATGTGCTAATAAAATCCACTATCTGGGTTGATGTGGGTGAACCCGAAAAGGTACCCCACAAGTATCGGTCATGGTATCGTCACTATCACGATGGGCGAAAGGAGGGCCATGTGCTAGAATTTAACATGCCTCGGTACGTTTTGGAGGTTGCTTTTGGTAATGGTACAGCAAATCCTTAGGGTGGAGCAGTAGATGATGCGAAGGATCCAAAGCTTGAAGAGCCAGAGTTCTCGATGTACTCGGCAGATGGCTCAAATGAGAACAAGTTGGTGGAGCAAGAAGAGTTTAGTGATGAGGATTAGACGTAGTTGCTAGACCTCCACCCCTGTTTGTTAAACCTTAAATATTTGGCATAATCAAAGTTTGGTTTGGCTTGTATTATATATGACTAGTTGTGTTATAATATATGTATATATATAGCATGGTTGGTATAGTTTGAAATTTTATGGTCTTACTTTTCTATCCCATTGTTTTATTGTTGGGGGATTATTTATATGTTTTCACATGCGTATTAAAATGCAAAGGTCGATGATGCGTCTTGGAATGTCGCTTTTTAAATCGACCAATTGAGGGATGGATGCATGCCTGAGGATCGGGGCGTGACAGTGGTGATGCCAAGTGGCTGCACCACCTTAGTGCAAGGGCTTGCTCACAACGAGTGTAGTTGGCCCTCACTGCTATTCAGTGAGGGTCGCCAACCATTGTCAATGCTTAGGGCGAGAGTCAATGGCCCTTGCCAGCAAATGTGGGGCAAAGGCGCCACGTCTAAAGAGGGCTGATATGCCTTATTTTTCCTTCTTTCTTTTTTTATGATTTTTCTTTTTCTTTTTCTAATTTTCTAAACTAAAGTTGTGCATTGGTGGTTATTAGGGGCAAAACAAAACCCCAGCCTCACTCGGTCTTAAGTCTCACTCTTAAATCAATTACTTCTCGCCTCTCTCGCCTCCGCCGCCTCTCGCCTCTCCCCTCCATTGCTTCTCAGCTCCCGAACTCTCTCATTGCCTCGCCCTCCTCTGTCGCTCTCGCATCTTAGCCAAGTTAGCTCACCTCTCAGCTCTTGCTCTCACCCTTTATCGCTCTTTCCTGTGCTTAGAGCGTGGCATGACAAATCCAAATAGAGGCAAATTGAGCAGGAGCACAACAAGTTTCTCGAAGCACTGGTCAAGACCTTCCACGACCAAAAGTTAAGCTAATGGATTACTAAACAAACACTTAGTGCGGACTCTCGAAAGCACATATCAATCGCAACTTTGGAGTTTTAATTGAATTATTTGAATACACAAATCAATTTACTTTGGATTCGCCATTAATATATTATGTGTCAATGAGAATCCAAGTAAAAAATGGTAGAACATTTTGCTTTTGCAAATCATAGATTTCATGGATACATGGACTTGATTATGTTAGATAAATTAATGTCATTTCGATACCTTTTTCTCTATATTTCCAAAAAAAAAATATTGCAAGCAGTCTTGACTAATTTTAATCATAAACCATTAAATGTGAGGAGTAATCATGCAAGTACACAAGCAAGAATTTAACATTCAATAATCAAAGCGACGGGCAAACGGCAGTGAGCACAATGAAGCTGACTGGAACGAGGCTGGGAAAGTTGCAGGGACGGTTATTGTGACCAAGGGAGCTAGACATGCGTCAGCACGACGATGGAAGAGCTCTGAGGTTGGTGAGGCTCGCTAGATCGAGGCAGGAATTGCAAGTACGCCGGGAAGATTTGCTGGGAGCGTTGCTAGTGCGTTGGAGTTGTCAGGGCGGGTGTTTGGACGTGAGTTGACTGGTCACGGTGGCGCTGGTTTGTGCAGGTGCTGCAGGGATCACTGGAGTGGACCGGCAGAGCAGCTGAGGATCCGGCGTAGGTGCTGGTCACAATGGCAAGGCGCGGAGGCTGGGCTTGTAAGAGTGGACTACGCAAGGAAAGAGCCCGGCCAGTGGAAACGACGGAGAAGAATTCTCACTCTTTTTTCTCACGTGTTTCACCTCCCTCCAATGTATCCCAACCTCTCTATTGTGAACAAGCATTACGTAAAGACTATGGAAAGAGAGATAACGAGCAAGAAGGTCGTTACGAGCTTATGAGGGCCAACCTTGAAGGTCCTGATCAGCAACATCACTAAATAACATGGTCACCGCCTTTTTTATTATTATTATTTGCGACGTCCTAGTGAACATGATATAACGCTCTTCTTTCTTTATCGTCTCCTTTTGTTTTTCTATGAGTTCCAAATCTTGCTTAGGTTAATTTCAATGTAATGCCATAGTCTTCATGTAATGCTCATTAAGGCTGTTCGAGCATTGCGTGAAGACTATGAAAAGGGAGATAACGAGCAAGAAGATCGTTACGAGCTTATGAGGGCCAGCCCTGAAGGTCCTGATCCGCAACGTCACTGAATAACATGATTGCTGCCCTTTTTTTATTTGCGAATAATGTCCTAGTGAGCATGAGATAACGCTTTTCTTTCTTTATCGTCTCCTTTTGTTTTTCTATGAGTTCCAAATCTTGCTAGGTCATTTTTCAATGTAATGCCATAGTAGGGTTTTAATGTTCATGGAGTTTGTGAGCATGACATGGAAAAGTACTAAATGTAATGTGATCATCAAAATTGGACTTATAGTAGCGAAACATTATATATTGATGCAATTGTCTAACTATGTTGGCATTTTTATTATCTTTAAGCCTTTGAATCTTGACAACTTGGAGAAGATCTAATGTAGTGGAGCCAATCTATGGTGATATTAAATATGAACTAACATAAGTATTGCCGGTCTATGGTTTATCGTCCTTATTTAAAAGACATATTTCAAAACCAGGACCACATGATGATAATATGAAGTCTATGGGATTGCAATGTCACCATGCTTTTCACATTGCGACGAGTCCTCACCAAATTGCGTATTGGGTAAATAAAGAATAAGCACAACCAGACCATCAGCATAGATTAGGACCAAATGAGAAAAAATTAAAAAGAGAAGAAACAGCATTTTAATGGTCCGCTTATCTTCTCCATATGTTTGGACAGAAAAGGTCATTATAAAGTATCATTGGTTGTTAATGCGGCATCCCCTAAGCATGAAGCCTCCATATGTGCAAGATAATTATTTTAGGGACACTGATAATTTCAATAGTGGAAAAAAGTTTAACAAAAATTGGAGTTGGATGAACACTTGCCAAAAAGCGACATCAACATAGTTTATTGTAGGGATAAATGGTGATCGCGACGGTATCAGTGTCATAACTATTGTACATTGCTCACTTTAGTACCCATATTTTGCATATGGCTCTTTATGTGTCACAATGTTCAAGGAGTGATCACTTAAATAATTTCAATAGCGCAAAATCTGACGTGAATCATCAAAATTTGCTTAAATGAGCAATTTTAGATAGTTTTGGCTCTAGATTGATAGCACTAAAGTGATCATTATTAAAATTTTGGGATAAAACATTTTGAAATTGTGTGATGCATCATTTATATACTACCAACATCATTAAATGCGTCAATTTTTCACAAATTGAGAAATTGGTTAAATTGGTTCCCAGACATCACCTATCATTGATCCTCATAGTTGATCAAAGAGAAATAATCTATTTTCACAAGGCTACAAACTTTGTTGTTCAACCTAGAGGTGATTAATTCTAGAATAGGTTGATTCGCACTCTGAAATAGGAAATCGAATCAGACAGGGCTGGTTCCCCGTTTATGGAACTAGAAACCGATCCTGTCCATCCGGTCCAGTCCTCAATTGGACTAGGACCGACTGTGCATATAAGAATTTATTGAGCTAGTCCCCAAAAGAGAAAAACAATAGGGCAAATACAAATACAAATACAAATACCAAAAAAAAAAAAAAAGCTTATGAGCATAAAAGTCACAAATTGTTCGTAACTATTAAAGCAGAGTCCACCTGATTTAAGATTAAAAAAAAAAAAAACAGAAAAATCATCTCCACCACGGTAGATAGTTAGAACTACATCATCAATAAACCAACTAGATGAAATTTAATGAATCCTCCTTAACTTATGCTTGTCCCGCTACATTTCTTAAGCAAACTCCATCTGAATGCACCTCGACACGATGCCAACAGCAGAGGAGTTAAAGCAGATACTCATTCAAGCATAGTAATCAAAGTCTTGTTAACATGAACTATTTTACATTTCTTAAACATGTCAATATGCAAAATTTCAATTCAATTGAATCTCGTCTCTGGAAGCACACAATCCATACAGACCACTTGATACTTAACAAAACAAGTGCTTCCACACTTGCATGGATGGAAAATTAGGATGAGAAAGTTATTTACAAGTTGGTTGATAATTGAATTTTGATGACTCATTTAGGTATTCATTGCATAGAAAATTAAGAATCGACCCTGACCTTTAAACAAAAATTCCTTAAATTATAATTGCGCAATAGGATAATTTTTTGTTTGATAACATTAAACCCACATAAAATGTGTTCTAATTGGATTGGAGCTAATGGTCTCAAGCAGAGAAGCCTTGAACTTTATTAAATTTTTGTATTAAGCCTCCAAGAGCATGAAAATTTGGAGCAAGTCCGTTATTCGCCTTCATGGCCGAAATTCCCGTGTGCTTTACCCTCGTGGTATTTCAAATTAGAAGATATTCATTCATTGGGGGCAAACTTGGGGAGTAATTGAGCTTTATATAATCATTTTTATGTCACGTGGAAATAAAAGAGAGGTTTCTTATTCATAAGTATTTCATATATCCTTTATAGGAAAGTGATATCTTGCAAGAATACTCTAATCACATCCTATGTAAGCCTTGGTTCCTTTTAGATTATGGAGAGCTTTTTTTTTTTTTTTTTTTTTGGTCGAAGCTCACTAGGACATTATTCGCAAATAAAAAAAAGGGCAGCAATCATGTTATTCAGTGACGTTGCGGATCAGGACCTTCAGGGCTGGCCCTCATAAGCTCGTAACGATCTTCTTGCTCGTTATCTCCCTTTTCATAGTCTTCACGCAATGCTCGAACAGCCTTACTGAGCATTACATGAAGACTATGGCATTACATTGAAATTAACCTAAGCAAGATTTGGAACTCATAGAAAAACAAAAGGAGACGATAAAGAAAGAAGAGCGTTATATCATGCTCACTAGGACGTCGCAAATAAATAAATAAAAAGGCGGTGATCATGTTATTTAGTGATGTTGCTGATCAGGACCTTCAAGCTTGGCCCTCATAAGCTCGTAACGACCTTCTTGCTTGTTATCTCTCTTTCCATAGTCTTTACATAATGCTTGAACGGCCTTACTGAGTGTCTTCCCTTCAAACATTACGTGAAGACTATGGGATTACATTGAAAATAACCTAGCAAGATTTGGAACTCATAGAAAAACAAAAGAAGACGACAAAGATAAAGGAGCGTTATATCCTGCTCATTAGGATGTCGCAAATAAAAAAAGGCGGCGATCATGTTATTCAATGATGTTGTGGATCAGGACCCTCGGGGCTGGCCTTCATAAGCGCGTAACGACCTTCTTTCTCATTATCTCCCTTTCCATAGTCTTCACGTAATGTTGGAACAGCCTTACCAAGTGTCGTCCCTAGGATCACATCGTGGGGAGCTCGTGCACGGAAGCTTGGAAGCGAAAGTAATATCAGCATTAGGCATAGGCAAATTTTGAACACGCTCGTCCCCATTTTATTTCTTTTTCAGGATAGCAAAACCTTCTTGGGTTCGATGGATAATTTAGGTTACGACCACTTATATATATAGTCCTAAGGATGGTCCCCTCTTCATTATTCTAATGACCAAAGTAGATACGCGCAGAATGAATCTTAGTCACTATTGTCCATTTTGTTTTCGGAGCGAAAATCATTGGATAGGACATTATATGAATCTTCATCTGTTCAATCTTACGTATTCCCACCACGCGCAAAGATGTATTGTCGTGTATCGTCCAAGATTAAACAAAACACCATGGCTCTTTGGCTCAAACTCTCTTCCATGGGGTAAAGAACTGATCCTGATTAGCGCCTAATTTATTCTATGTATATTGTTTTTGACCTCTGAAGAAGCTTGAAAGTTGGGTGGGTTGTCTCTTTGTGGATAACGTTGAGGAAAAGCGTAATGCATTTTCACCTTTTGGCACGATCGCTTGTTCCTCATTGTTGTCGTATGTAAAGAGCCAATGAATTTATACATCAAAACGATGTGCAAGTCGCGTTGCATGGCTCAAATTCATGTTCCTCCACGAGGGTCCTCGAAGGTGGAATTCCGAGTCACCTCATGCAAGGGCGACTCTTTCGCGAGCCCCAAGCTCTTCTTCTTCTTCTTCTTCTTCTTCTTCTTCTTCTTCTTCTTCTTCTTCTTCTTCTTCTTCTTCTTCTTCTTCCTTCTTCTTCTTCTTCTTCTTCTTCTACATCAACCCATGCAATTGCGGTCACTCAAGAAAATTATTCAATCAGTGCAATTGCGGTCACTCAAGAAAATTATTCAATCAATTCTAAACCGATAATATTGATGTCAATTTAGTTATAAACTTTTTAACTTTGCAAATTTAATCATATGTCTTTTCACAGAGTTCCACTGCATTCCTCAAAAATTGCTATCATGGCAATCTAGTTATTGTTGGTAGTCTTACATGACACATCACCACGTTAATGATTTCCAACAAAAATTAGTCGGAACAATCATATTGAAATTTCAAGTAAAGGTTTGGAACTAAATTAGCAAAATTAGAAAGTTTAGAACCGAATTGAAATTCATACGATATGTTTAGGATTGATTGGACAATTTCCTTAGGAAAAGTATCAACAAAATTCTAAACCTATTACATTGGTATCAATTTGGTCTTCAACCTTTTATTTGACAAATTTAGCCCAAACATTTTTACATTGATACAATTTAGTCCATTCGGCCAATTTAGGTAGAAAGTTGCTAATAATGTGGATGTCAATTGTCCTACGTGGCACGATTGGCTATGTGATATGGCTGATACTAACATTAACATTCGAATTGACATCGAATCCTCAACAACTAGGTACTAATCACACAAGTCTTTGCTTGAAATTTATTTTCTTCTTTGCGAAAATGATCAACATCTTCATTAAGAGCATCAAGCAGTTGCGTTAAGTTACAGATTTGCAACGCTTTAGTACTGCAGAGTTCATCAAGCAGTCGTCTTCAGCATATTGAATCCAGCAGTAATAGATTCTTGCTTTTATTGAATATGTAATGTCAACAATTTTGCCAAATTTAAGGCATTATAGTATCTTCATTTACTATTCTAGGAACTCTAAACTTTGGACTTTGCTCCCAAAAAGCTGGTGGCCGCTAGTGTAATTAATCAAATTGAGCAGATTTTTCGGCAATTCCTCTAGTGTGGTCCCAATCTTGGTTACGGGTGGGACTAGAGTATCTTGGGAAGAAACATCCCAAAGCAAAAGGGGGATTGGGTCCGTTCGCTTTTGTGTGAGTATGCTGCAATGATTAAACATATTTGGCTCCTATTCTCTGATAAAGAATCGCTTTGGACCAAGTGGATTCATTCGGTATTTTTAAAGCATAAAAGCTTATGGAATGCACCCAGACCGACCATATGTTCCTGGTCCTGGAATAAACTTCATGGCATGCGTGACTTGGTTCAGCATTACTTTAATTGGAACATTGGTAATGGCCTAACGGCTTCTTTCTGGTTTGATCCATGGCATCCTCGTGGTCCACTAAATAAGCTATTCTCGGATCATGACATATATTGCTCTCGTATCCGCGGAATGCTTCGGTGGCTATTGGAATTGCGGAAGTTTGTTTCAATGGTTATTTCTGGAATGATCCGATTCTGCCTCAACATAGTATCTTCATTTACTATTCTAGGAACTCTAAACTTTGGACTTTGCTCCCAAAAAAGCTGGTGGCCGCTAGTGTACCATTGATGTGGCCCTTATTAAAAATCCCTGCGGTTAATCCCCATATCAAATACTTCTTAATTCTCGCATCATAGTCGAAGAAATGATTGAGATATATATTACCAACCAACACTCACTCACTCTCTCTCTCTCTCTCTCTCTCTCTCTCTCTCTCTCTCTCTCTCTCTCTCTTCAGCTCTGTGATTTTCATCCTGAAACAAATATGCATTGCTCTTATCATGAGGACCTTCATGTTTCACTAAGATAACTACAGTCATATGGTGTGTGAATGAAGCAGTACCTTGATGAATATCTCCATTGGAGCATCAAATACCGCTTCCGCTTCCACTTCCACTTCCACTTCCGTGGGATTTGGGATGGGCTTAAGTGATTTTTTGTTAATATGTATATGTCCGTTGTTGAGAAAACTTCCTAATATTTTTTTGAAGATTAACAAAACCTTTCATAAGTGTTGTTGAATCTGACGAAATTGTTTTCAAGTGATACTCATGAAAAAACAATGTTCAAACTCTATTTATTGTCATCTGAACATTGCGTCTAAATTTTTGAATATTTACGTCAAGAACATTATTATATGTCATGGACATCATTAGAATAATATGAGGATATTAGCAAAACTTGCACTCGAGTATTATCAAGACACTTGGCATCTTCAGACTTCATGAAAATTCTATCCAAGCTCTAGGAGTATTTAGACTTTAGACAATATCATCTTATCAAGAAGTCTATTTAAACTAAAAGACCTATTTAGACTCTATTCCAAATATCGTTAGACTTGGAGACATGTTCAAACACTCTTCCAAATATCATTAGACTCAGAGACCTATCTAAATGCAAACTTCAGTTCTAATAACTATACAACTAGTAATCTGGCTCAAATTTCACTTTTAGAAAATAATGATTAATCTTTAATCTTAAAGATTTTTTTGCAATGGCATTCATCAATGTAAGACATCATAATTGATTGACGATCATTTTAAGGACAAGTGATGTTCCTTATTTGAAAAACTCCACTCATTGAAGTTGAAGATTTGTTTGTATTGGTGACCAAATCAACGGGGATTTAGTTCTTATCTCTCAACGGCTACTCAATCTTCCGTATGTAATCTTGTCCAAGAAGTTGATTAGAGAGTGATCCTTTCAACACTGTCCAATGGTTAGTTTAAAAGTTGATGAATATAAAAGGAGACCAAGGTGTAAAGAGAATAGAGAGGTCTAGAATAAAAAATTTCAAAGTCTAAGAGCACTTCAATGCTTGTCTTTCATAAGTTTACACTTATAATCATTTCTAGAGAGAAGAGATCTAAAGGCTTGGTAATAAGCAACACCAACTTTTGATAGAAGTGTTTTGATATAAGCGGCACAACTTGACTGTAATCTCCTATTAATTATTTAGTGGAATCCAGTCAGTAGACTATTAACAGGGGATAGTGGACGTAGGCTTCCTATAAACCAAGCCACTATAAATTCTACGTGCAAATTCTCTTCTCTCTAGAACTCTAGTTGATAAATTTTTTATAGACTTTTTCACACTAGTAAACTACATCTGATCTCTGTTCAAACTCCGACCTTTGCACTCTAGTAAATGTCATCATTCTACTACCGTTGTTTGGACTCAGATCTTCACTACTTTACTTCTGCTTTAAATTTGTGAAAATTTGTCAAAATCACCTCTTCACCCTCCCTTTAGGTGATATTACTAGCACCAACACCTATCACCAGCATTGCTCTCAAAAGATGCTGAACAGGATCAAATGGTCATTGAACCCACGCATATCCAAGCAAAAATAGGACCTAATGCTAACATTTCATGAATTAACATGATGGCAAGAAATAAGTAAACTGATGTAAACTATTTCTGAAAGAACTCATGAATAAGTATAGCCCAAGGGGTATGACATGACTAGTTTTGTTTCCAAAGTACAAGGGAGACCATCCTTATTCACTGGTTGAGAGATTGTTCAAAACTTCCTTTTGATGGTAATGGAATTCTATTTCAGCATTTTGCTAGGGGATGATAGACAAAGAAGCAGGAGGAAGAACCACGAAATAAGAAAATATATGTGTGATATAGCTAGTATAAGTACCTAGAGGGGGATGAATAGGTATAAAAATAATTTATCGAGTTATGAAAGTAATACTCGGCAGATGATAGAAAGGAGACTCCTCTTTAGTTAATAGAACAAACTGTTAACAAAGTAAAATGAGAAGGGAAGAGAAAATTCAACACGAGATTTATAGTGGTTCGGCTTATTCCAAGCCTACGACCACTCTTCTGCACTGACAGCCTATTGGTTGGATTTCACTATGAACAAAAGAGATATTACAGCAATGCACTTCCTTGATTCCACAATATGGATATTCTACCACACTTCCTCAAGGTTTCTCACGATATGAACTCTCTTCTGTATACAAGGTTTTCGCTCAGTAAATGAAATGACTACGAATCAAGGAGCTTCAGACTTTGGAATTCTTCTATCGCGCACACCTCTCGAACAACTGGAACGTCTTTCTTTTATACTCCTTTATGCCATCATACCCGTTGGCACTTACTAAAGGAATTCTTCCAATCTTTCCGTTGGACAGAATCAATTAAGAAGATCATTCGAGCTATTAAAGGAACATGTCGATAGCCCATCAATCCTGCTCGCCCATACAATTAGGATCTTGGTTTCCATAAGTAGAACCTTCTAAGAATACTTCGCCAATCATCGGATCCTTAATCAATCTTGATTTGAATAAAGGAACCGTTATGTCTCATCCAGCCAAGAGATCTTCTCCAATCGATAAGGCTAAGTCCGCAATGAATCATACAGATCTGGATAGCCTTACTTCAACGGATTAAAAACTGTCACTGAGAATAGACTTTAAGTCTTGAGTCTGGCAGTCCGGAAGTCTTCAGACTTTGAATAGATGAGTCTGTAGATCTTCAAACTAGACTGATAGGTAGATCTTCAAACTAGACTGATAGAAACGTTTTGTCAGCTTCAAAATATTCCAGAAAGATTTCTCCAACAATGTGTGCTTAAATTACAATATTTCATTGAAGGATCAACATGACATTCCACAGAATTATAGTAATCTCCTGATGCACATGCTAAGAACAAGATAGTAAGATAGTTTAGTTTATTTTGGTAGGTTTCATACCTGGCTCAGTTGAATTTCATTTCCCAAACATGCTAAGTTGGTAACTCTTCACAATTGATGAATTGGGAGGAATTCGATAGAAATGAAATAAGTTCCAAGCTAATTAGGATTGATTCTGAGGAAAGTCGACAAACATGAAACAAGTAGAACAAGCTGATTTTGAAATGAAATATGAGATCATTTACTCAAAATAATAATAATAATAATAATAATAATAATAATAATAATAATAATAATAATAATAATAATAATAATAATAATAATAAATAAAATGATCATCGGCTCATTATAGACCCTAAATTGAACCACGTAAGTTCAACAAATTCAACCTTTTATCCTCCTCTTTTCCCATAAGATAAGTCCCTTCAAAAGTCAATCACTATGTGGAATCCACGATACCGATGGCAAACAATGGTCATAAACAATGCGAGTCGAAACCATGGTTGAAGATGAAGTTCTTCTGTCATTTTGCTTATAGCCCTTTTACAATCAGTTTGGCTTTGTAACAGTCCACGGTTGGTACTTCATTTTATACACTTACTTGACACCAATGGGCTTCTTACATGTGATAAAAAAAGTTAGCATTCATGTGTCATTCCTTTCAGTGGAGTCAATTTATTCATCCATTACTTGGATTCATTTCTCTTGTCCACGACTACATCATCATAGGATACGGGTCTCATTTAGCTGATAAACAAAAATTTAAGCATGGTTGAGGACTTGCTCTTCTGCATCCAGACAAAGAGGCAAATGAGGACATTGAATTGGTATCAGCAAACTAAGTAATACCAACATTGACACGGGACATGCAACACAGTACCCGACACATCATTTCTCAAAAAATAGAGAATTTCGACATGTTAGGACACATTGTATAATACATATATATTTTTATATATACATAATAAATTATCATTTTTATTATTATTTCAATCAAATTAATTTGATTCAAACTTACAAATAAATAAATAAAAGATTAAAAAAGAACATAGAATGATTTATACTAAAAACTATAATTTACTATTTGTTAATATCATATTTTGCTTCAATTTTGAGCAACACTGTAAAAGGAGTGATGCTTGCTGAGAGGAGGAGAAGGGGGAATTGTGTGTTACGGGAAGTGAGATTTAGAAGAAAATAAGACTAGATTTTTCTTTTTTCTCCATTTATTATTTATTTATTTATTTATTTTGGTTTTACATATTGACATTTTGACCTCTCATTTATTAAAAAATTTTAAAATTGACTCTATGCATGTTGGAATTCCAAACTCTCGTGTTGGAGTGTGTCGGGAGAATTGATCACGTGTCGGATTTTCTGAAAACCATTGACCGTGTGTGAGACACATGTTGGAGTATCTAACATGAGATAAAGACCCCCAAAGAATGTCGGTACTTCATAATCAGCAAATGTTCTTGACAATGACAAGAAGAAGAAGAGACTTGCTAGAAATCAATTAATTTTTCTAGGTCTTGTTGATCACCATGTAGTGATCGAGCAAGGTTTTCCAAATCCATGGACTTATGAATATGGCATGGCCTCGTTATTAAGTTCTAGGACAGCAAGCTTTATGAGGTTGACTTTAGAGACTATTCTATTTTAAAATGGGTAACGTGGGTTATCAAAACTTTCAAAGAAACATGAATCAGCAGGTCAACACCTTGTCATCATAAGTTGGGATCCCAATGTGACTTTAGGATATTAGGTACTTATTTAGTCCCCCTCAAGTTTCATCTAGGTTACAACATTTCCACGCTGCCTATTCAATTATTTGAGGTGAATCATAAATTTAACAAAGCTACTTACTATGACTTTTTTTTTTTTAAATGATGTTTCTAGATTACTATTTATTATTTATTATTATTTATTTATTAGCTAAATTTATATTATTCCTTAAAACTAATCAGCTAAACTAATCTTAAGTGAGCTTCAACTAAACTAAGAATCCGAAATCTAATCGGTAATGAATACACCAATTATTAAACCATCAAGTAAAAGCACGACTTACACTAAAAATCAAGGAATACTTTTTTTTTAATTATATGAATTTTAAATGAAAATAAGATAAATTTTAAACAAAAATCTGACAACCTCACCATGGCCTATTTTTCTAATTGATTTTCCAAATTTTTATATTTTATTTGTTATTTTTTATTATTTTCTGGAAACATCGACTCGGGCCGGCCCTTGGGCCTGGTCTGAATATGGTCTAAAATGATTTCACGCTGGGCCAGGGGACGCGATCGGGCTTTTATATAAAGTCCCTTTCATAGTTTTAAACCTCCAAAGCCAATTTTAAAAAATTACCCCACCGAGTCCAGCTTTACTATAACCGAATTTGGCCCATTTTAATTTTTAACTACACTAACACCAAAACCCTATTAGGCCTTTGCTCACATAAAGCCCACTTTTCAGTAAATCTCAATGAACCCCCATGGTAAAACCATATCGACCCTTTTTGTTTTTCTTTTTTGTTATAAAACCCATTTTCTTATTATATCTCATTTCCTCTTTTTCTGATTATTCTTTCTATTTGTATTTCCTTGCTTCATTTTCTTTCGTTCTTTTCATGACTCAAAGCTCTTTGACCTCTTTTTTCTTCATGTTTTTCTTCTTTTCATGAGTCCATTTCATATCTTGCTCAAGAAATAGAATTTCACCTACATCAAGTGTTAAATTGAACACCACCGTTGCGCATTCCTAACTGAACATGTCAAAATGAGTTATAAATCCATTATTTAACATCTATTTGATGGGCTAAGTTGTTATATGGGTTAGTCTTATTTAGTAAATTAGTCATAAATGCGTTCGAATGTTAAGGTCCAAAATAATATAGGTGTTTCATAAATTTATTTTAACCCAACCTACCTCTATAACTCTCTCTCGCCCTTAACTGATCTTGCGCTCATTCATTCCATGCTTTCACCAAAATTTGGATATGAATTTTCTAAGATTTATTTACATATTAAAGTATTTTAGCAATATAGGTCAATCTAGGTATGAATTAATAGATTTGTATCACAAATTAAATGAGTCAATTTAGATCGGATATTTTCTACACTACTTCCTGAACATCACCGAATTACCTCTATCAGCTACCACTTCCAGCCAACAGCCACCCAATATTTCACAATCAAAGATGATAAAGCTAGTGGAGAAACAAACCGACATGTATATCTGACGAGGTTGACCAACGGTCATTGGCTCTAGCCATTTCCTCAATATCCACATAGACGTCACAGGAATATATATGTAAAATTAGGGGTGATAGGACCGGACCAGAGGAACTAGTTCTCAGATCTGAAATCGAGAATTGGATCAATGGCCCCTAAAACTAGACCATATATGACCGATTGGTCGAGTTCTTGAGTGGGCCAATAGAACCAACGCATGTTTAATTTTTTGTTCTTTTTTTTATCGGTCCGATATGGAATCAATGCATGTTCTGTACTTTCTTCTTTTTCTCATCAATCCGATCCAATTCTCAGATGGGCCAATGGAACCGATGTATGTTCTATTTCTTTCTTCTTCTTCTTTTGTTTTTTAATCGTTTTATTCTCTAGTTATACCTTCCAAGCATGAACTTCCAAGTATTTTTCTCGTAAAATGGGCACACCTCTTTAACTCTCTCTATATGTAGTTCAATTTGTCTTGACTCATTGTTTTATAGTTGTTGTTGTCGCAGGACTCCTGTCCTTTTTCTTCCCTGCCTTTGAACGCCAAAAAGAACTACTTGGAAAGCTTATGTGATGTGAGCATGCACCATCTCCTTCCAGCACACGAAAAATTCATCACAAGGCAGTGAAGTGAATTTGATATTAGCTTTTAATTTTTCGGAACATATGCTAAATCAATGATCAGAAGCTATTTTAATAGAACATAAAATAACAGAACATAAACTAGGGCTTATTAATTTTTACATATTTGTAAGAATTGTTTTTTTCTTTTAAGACTATTCGGATAGTTTCACACATGAAACCGGTGCCTTGAAAACATTTCATCAAACAGGTTTATGATTAACAATTTGAAGAGTAGATTCTAACTTTTTTCTACCGCAAATTCATGGCCTGACTCAAGTCAAACTAAGAAGCGATGTTTGAAATCAATAAAGACCGGTTCATTCAAAGTCCAATCCATGCTTCCACATGGATCGTCGAGTCTCAGTTCCCAATCACAATCGAAACAGGATGAAGTGGAGAGTCGGAAATTACAACAAGCTCTCTCGAGCCCACGATTGAAGCTTCGACGAACGGACAACAAGGGAGTCGGGACAAACGAAGGAGTCTTCGACTAAGATCTAGCCACTTCGCTGCTCTCGATGGCGACAGATGACGACGAACATCGAATCGTACCCTCGAAGGTGATCGGAATCGGGGGCTACAAGTAATCTCATCTCGATGAAGAGGACGAAGACCGAGATCTTTCTTAGGGATGGATATTGTGTTTTCTTTTTAATATTATTATTATTGATTTCCCCTCCAGATTTTCCCTATAAAAAAACTCTCTTCTTCCTTCTGTGCTCTCCCTTCACCTTGTTTTTTGCGTGCGCATGACTGGAACTTTTTTGTTATAATTATTTTTTGGATTAATACTGTGAAAACTTTAAACTGATATACTTGCGATAAATTAATCTCAAATTAATTTTTTGAACATAAAAAATCTCAAGCTAGTACACTTGATAAATTTAATCTCCGTTAATTTTTATTAAATTAGATTAATATTATGAAAAACCACAAATCGATTAACTTATGACAAACATAGGGTAAAATCCCAGATTGATACACTTATCAACTGTCATGTGTCATCTAACTTAACAATTTAATGGAAACTAACGTTAAGTAAATTTGTCATGAGTATACTAGTTTAGGGGTTTTTATGGTCAAAAAATTTGTTTGGAGGTAAATCTATCGCAAGTGAACTTGTTTGGGATTTTTTGTGGTATTAGCTCTTCTTCTTTTTTCTTTTTTTTTTCTCCCCCAAAACTACTCCTATAGGTCTTGGGGTGGAAAATTCTAAATATTCCTTTTATGCAGTCAATCTACATCCTTCAATGTGATGATGATCCAATGGTCACGGTACTTGCTTGAGATGGCAATAATCTTTTTGGTAATGACAGAAATTGTTATTTTTCTGGTCGAAAAAATTATGCTAATTACTCAAAAAGACACATGAGAAGTACTTAGACTTTCATGGCAAAACAAATTGATACAGAGCAAAACCTAGATTACATCAAAACAAAACCAAATCCATGGAAGAATGAGGATTAATAGAGCACTGGCAGGATTAAGCAAACACTCTTTCTATAAGTACGGATTTGTTAAGCAAAATAATTGGCAGCCGATCACTGAATCTCGTATCATCATTAGTGATTAGCACAAGCCGAGAATTCCTTCTTCAGCAATTACAACATTGCCAATTGACAGTGCACACCTCTATTTGATTTCCTCTACACCATCATCATAGGGAGACAACCAAAATAAGTTAAATAAACACATATTTAACTTTTGAGAAGCAAATCTTCGTAATTCAGCAAGATAGCATAACTCATACGATCATCATTGAAATTGAAGGCAGATGATTGTACATAGATAAAGCAGGGGGACATCGAATCTCCAAAAACATTATTAAACTCTTGGATCTAAATCGGGAGAGTAGAACTTTCAATTTTAGAAGTAGATTAGGAGAATTCAAACTCTCAAATCTAGAACTAGACCGAGAGCATAAAACTCTCAAATTTAGATTGTAAAAGAAGAAAAAAGAAGAAGAGGAAAAAAAACCTCAAATAAAATCAACAACAAATGAAAGAGGGCCACCTATACAGAATGTCAAGGTTGAGCAGCCCATAAACAAAGAAGTGACAAAAAAAAAAGAAAAAAAAAATTGCCAACATAGTCCGCTTATGACCACAAGCTATATTGCCATGCTCACAAGCTCCGCGGACAGCTCGACATTGTAATACCCTACTAGGGCGTTACATCGGAAAAGACATGGTAAAAGTTGGAACTTGTAGAAAACCAACCGTAGACGACGAAGGGATGCTGCTGATCAGGAACTCCGGGACCAGCTCTCGTGAGCTCGTGATGACTTATCTTCCCTTGGATCACGACGTAGGGAGCTTGTGCACGGAAGCTCGGAAGCAAAATCAATATCAGCACCAGGCATAGACAGATTGTGAACATACTCATCGCCATCTTTGTTTCTTTCAAGGATAAAGAAAGGGTGTTGGGTTCAATGGAGAATTAGGGTTAGGACATCCTATATATAGTCCTAAGGATGGGTACCTTTTTAGTTTTCAAACGATCAAAGTAGATACGCGAAGAGTGAATCTTTAGTCATTGTTCCGTTTTCCTCCTCCCCTGCTTAGCGGAGAAGACTGACACATCTAAAGTGCAAGGGCAGAAGATAATGTGTTAACAATAAAATGAAAAAGGACCTTTATACCATTAGGTCATCTCTGTTCGACTTTTTTTCTCATTTGGGACTAATCTATGCTAATGTTCTGGTTGTGCTTATTCTTTATTTAACCGACACGCAATTTTGTGAGGTCTCGTGGCATTGCGAAAAGCATGGTGACGTTGCCATCCCATGGACTTCATAGTATCGTCATGTGGTCCATAGAACAATAATACATGTGCTGATTCATATTTGATATAACCATAGCTTACCCCTATTCATGTTGTCTCGAAAAACATTGACAAATGCCACTTTTAACGGTTTTTGTCACTTGACTGCACTCTTCAGCCAAGTTTTACTATTTAATCACACAAATTAAAAATTAGGAAAAAGAAAACTAAAAAACTCACACTATCATATTTATCCCAAATTTTCTTTTTGTGGCATTAAAAATCTCAAATTATACCCACCATAACATATTTACCATAAACCAAACTTATGCCTATGTAGCATATTTATCCTCTGTCAAGATTTTGATAGATGATTTCTTAGTCAAAACAAGGTCATTTTTTTTATACAGGCGTCGTGTCAACATCATTGGCTTTTCTAATGATTATGTACGCAAATTTTTAACGGTGCTCATTGATGTAACTTTGATGGAGAGTAAATGTGTCATGCATGTACAAGTTTGTAATATTTGGTGTCACAGAAAAAAAACATTGACAAATGCCACTTTTAACAGCTTTTGTCACTTGACTACACTCTTCAGCCAAGTTTTACTATTTAATTACACAAATTAAAAATTAGGGAAAAAACTAAAAAACTCACACTATGCTCACTATAACATATTTATCCCGAATTTCCTTTTTGTGGCATTAAAAGTCTCAAATTATACCCACCGTAACATATCCCAAATTTTTGTCAAGATTCTGTCAGATGATTTTTTAGTCGAAACAACGTCGTTTTTTATATGGGCGTTGCTTTTATAATGATTATGTAAGCAAATTTGTAATGGTGCTCATTAATGTAACTTTAACGGAGGGTAAACGTGTCATGCAAGTACAAGTTTGTAATATTTGGTGTAACAGAAAAAAAGTTTATGATAAATGTGTCTTAGTGGATATAGTTTGAGGCTTTTGGTGATTTTTTCCCCTAAAAATTTTTAGGATTAAATTGCCATTTCTTTGCATATTTTAGGATTTTGACTGCATTTGTCCAGAAATCTTGCTTTTGGTGGAAATCTACAAATAAGTGTTCATCCAACTCCATTTTTCACTCGGACCAAAAAAAAAAAAAAAAAAATCTCCATTTTTCACTTGATATGTTGCCAATTTGAAAGTGTCTTAAAGTATGAGTGATAGTGATGCTTAGTGGGAGAATTACCAAAAAAGTCCTAAACATATTACCATTATGTCAATTCATTCTTAAACTTTTTTTATTGCCTAATTCAGTCTTAAACCTTTTGTATTTGCGTTCGTTCAGTCTATTTGGTCAATTTTGACCCGTCGGTGCTGACATGGATGGCGACAGAAGTGACAAGCATAATTTTTTAATATTTTTTTTTCGAATTTTTTATTAGTTCTTTATTTTATTTTTCTCTTTTTTTCCTTATTTCTTCCTTTGGCTGGTCATCAAAGGCAAGGGCGAGCCTCGCCCAGCCATAGCCAAGTCAGCCTCGCCTAGCCATAGTGAGGCTCGACCTCCCCCAACCATGGTGGGGCCTGCCCCCGAGCCACTAGTGAGGTCGAGCCTCACCATGGCTGGCAAGGTTGAGGCTCAACCTCCCCATGGTTAAGTGAGGCCAAGCCTCGCTAAATTTGGCAAGGTCTCGCTCAACCATGGTGAGCGCAAGCCTCACCATTGGCCAACAAGGCTAACCTCAATGGCCCTCACCCTTGACTCACAATGACCAGCCAAAGAAACAAAGAAGAAGAAGGGAGAGAGAGAGAGAGAGAGAGAGAGAGAGAGAGAGAGAGAGAGAGAGTGACCAGCCAAAGAAACAAAGAAGAAGAAGGGGAGAGAGAGAGAGAGAGAGAGAGAGAGAGAGAGAGAGGAAAAATAAAAAAATTATCAATGTCATCATTGGCCGGACGGCCGATATCCACATCAATGTTGACCAATCAAAATTGGTTAGATATACTGAATTAACACAAATGGAAAATGTTTAAAATTGAATTGACCAATAAAAAATGTTTAGGATTGAATTACTACAACTATAATCAGTTTAGGATTTTTGGTAATTTTCCCAAAGCTTAGTGGATGCTAGATCCACAACCAATGATACTTCAAAAATACTTCATAATGCCCCTCTTTTCTGACCAAATATAATTGCAGAAGATAATGCGTTTACAGTTATTTGAAGGAGGACCTAATCTATGCTACTGGTCATTTCCTTATTTATTTTTACAGCAAATTCATGGCCTGACTCAAGCGAAGTGATTAAGTGATGTTTGAAATCAATAATCACGATCGAAACAGCATAGAGGGGAATTTACCTGGTTTATCACGGATATCTAAAGTGCTACAAGAGCTCGAGCCTCCGATTGAAGCTTTTCATGAATGCATACAAGCGGAATCGGGACAAGCGAAGGATGCTTCGAGTGAAATCTAGCCACTTCGCAGCTCTCCACGGTGACAGATGACGACGAAGAGCGACTAATATCCTCAACGGTGGATCGGAATCGGGATCTACAGGCAATCTCTGACCGAGCTCCGATGAAGACGACCAAGACCGAGATTTGCTTTTTTGGGAGTTTTTTTTATTGCCTATGACGTTTTGCGTGCGGATGACATTTTTCTTTTTCCCTTTTTTGTTCTCGCCGATAAACTCTCTTCTGCCTTTCGTGCTCTCCCTTCAACTTGTTTTTTTTATGAGTGTGTATGATGATGTTTTTTTTTTATGAGTTAATATCACAAAAAACTTCAAATCAATATATTCATAATAAATTCATCAAAAAACTAATTTTTTTACCACAAAATACTTTAAACTGGTACATATGTAATAATTTTACCATCATTTAACTCCGTTAAATTGGATTAATAAACAAAAAATCATAAATGAATACACTTTAAACAAATGGAGGGTGGTGGTTAAAAAATTAGTTTTAAGTAAATTTGTCACAAGTATATCAATTTATAGTTTTTTATAATATTTAACTTTTTTTTTGTTTTTTGGAGCTCCCCCAAAACTCCTCCAATTAGTTTTGGAGTGAAAATTCTTGATATCCTTCAATGCGCTGATGATCCAATGGTCATGGTACTTGCTCGAGAGTGACATGGCATGGCCTTTTGGTAATTACGGAAATTGTTATTTGGTTATTGTGAAGATGGCAATTTAGTGATTTTAACACGGCACGTTCTACATATATAGCCCAGGATGGTTACCTTTTCCATTATTCTAGTTGATACGCGAAGAGTGAGTCGTAGTCACCTATCCATTTCGTTCTTCGAGTTAAAAATCATAGGATAGGACATTGCTTCGTTTGCCATTCTATCCATTTCGATTTTATTTCTTTCGCCACCATGCCTGAATATATATTGTCATGTATCGTTCAATATTTAACATAACACATCATAGGACTACCTAAATATGGCTGACAAGCCTTTCTGCACAAACTCTCTCTTCTATTGGTTAAAGAACTGCTAATTATTAATGCCGAAAGATGGACAGGGACAAGGATTACGTAGCGAACCAGTGGATTTGTTAGTTATTAATCATTATTGCAATGATCAGAGTCCAATACGCGAAAAGTGAAGCATAGCCATTTGCTGTTCGTTTTGCTCTTTGAGCTAAAATGATTGGATTGGACATTGCTTCGTTTGAAAATCTATCTATTTCGATTGATTTCATTTTTTTGGGCACCGTAACCACCTGTTCCAATAAATCGAAACCAAGAACCGGACCGATTTCCTTGGGAACTATTGGTTTTGTTTTGGTCCAATCCGGTTCGATTCCAAACGGTTTCTAGTTCTTTTGCACATCCTTGCTCTCTAGTGGTCTGTGAGGTTTTGGCCTTACCAAATTGGTGAGCTCAAGCTCACCCTTGGCCAACGACCTCAAGTCTCACTAGAGGCCAAATCAACAAGCTCGAGCTTCACTAGCCTCTGGCAAGCTTGTCCCTCACCTATGGCCGACTGTCACTATGGTCGGCCACTGGTGAGTAGGAAAAGGGAAAAATAAAAAATAAAAAAAATATATAATTAAAAAATGACCACTTTGTAATTATATTAACCTTGTTAGGTAACCCATTTACCCTAAGACCTATTTATTATGTGGGCTGAAAGTGGGTCTTTCACAGACCCACTTAGACCCATTTGTTTTAGCATTTTCTTTTTACAATTCATATTTGACCCATATTTTACCATTAAGGTGACCCATTTACAACCCACTAAAATAAATATGAGTTAAAATATGGGCATGTGACCCTTTTTGATAGCTCTAATAGCCCTTAAGGAGGATTCCCTTTATATTGTTCTAATGATCGAAAGTTGATACACGAAGAGTGAATCATAGTCCGTTTCGGTGATGGAGCTAAAAATCATAGGATAGGACAATGCTTCGTTCGAAATTCTATCTACTTCAATTTTATTTCTTTCGCCACCATGCCTGAATATATTGGGTATCGTTCAATATTTAACATAACATCATAGGATTATCTAAATATGGCGGACAAGCTTTTCTGCGCTCTCTCTTCTATTGGATAAAGAACTGTTAATTATTGATGCCAAAAGACGAGTGAATTGGTACGGCAAAATAGTTAGGACGTCGTATTGGCATGGCTCGTCAGCGAGGGCTGCTGAAGGTGGTAATGTAATCCGAGTCACTTCCTGCAAATCGTCGAGGAATCGCGCGAAGATGTAATACGACAAGAAAAGGACTAAATTTCAAGGTTGAGCAGCCCCTTAACAAAGAAGTGACAAAAAAAAAAAAAAAAATGCCAACATAGTCCGCTTATGACCACAAGCTATATTGCCATGCTCACAAGCTCCGCGGACAGCTCGACATTGTAATACCCTACTAGGGCGTTACATCGGAAAAAGACATGGTAATAGTTGGAACTTGTAGAAAACCAACCGTAGACGACGAAGGGATGCTGCTGATCAGGAACTCCGGGACCAGCTCTCGTGAGCTCGTGATGACTTATCTTCCCTTGGATCACGACGTAGGGAGCTTGTGCACGGAAGCTCGGAAGCAAAATCAATATCAGCACTAGGCATAGACAGATTGTGAACATACTCATCGCCATCTTTGTTTCTTTCAAGGATAAAGAAAGGGTCTTAGGTTCAATGGAGAATTAGGGTTAGGACATCCTATATATAGTCCTAAGGATGGGTACCTTTTTAGTTTTCAAACGATCAAAGTAGATACGCGAAGAGTGAATCTTTGGTCATTGTTCCGTTTTCCTCCTCCCCTGCTTAGTGGAGAAGACTGACACATCTAAAGTGCAAGGGCAGAAGATAATGTGTTAACAATAAAATTAAATAGGACCTTTATACTATTGGGTCATCTCTGTTCGACTTTGTTCTCATTTGGGACTAATCTATGCTAATGTTCTGGTTGTGCTTATTCTTTATATAACCGACACGCAATTTTGTGAGGTCTCGTGGCATTGCGAAAAGCATGGTGACGTTGCCTTCCCATGGACTTCATAGTATCGTCATGTGGTCCATAGAACAATAATACATGTGCTGATTCATATTTGATATAACCATAGCTTACCCCTTGTTGACGCCTTAATTTTATTTAGGTTTTATTTTATTAATTAAGTTTTCGAATAATAAAAAACAAAAACAAAAATAAGAAAAGCAAAAGCAAAAGCCTAGCCCAGCCCTTCCTCCCTTCGCGCGGGCCCTAGGCCCACTCTCCTCCTTCTTCACCCCCCGGCCCGGCCCCTCTTTCTCTTCTTCTTCCTCCTTCCCTCTCCTTCACCGCTGCAACTCACGCGCACGAAGGACGGCCTACGGCCGAAGAGAGTAGGCCAACGTCGGCCGGAGATGATAAGATCTCAAGCGCCATTAATGCTGAGTAGGCTTCGCTGGAAAGCTCGATGGGACACCGTTTAGCGAAGGGGAACCAGTGGGCAAGTTGGAAGCCGGCGGCCGAGGCCCTCCGTCGACCGGATTTCCTTCGCCTATAAATAGGTGTCCGCAAGCACCGTCGGAGGGGGTGGCAAGCTCGGAGATCTTTCACTGAGAGACATCGGGAAAGATCAAAGGGCGAGCGCAGGGGAGAACTTGAGTCGCGAGCTGAGCCCACCCTCCACCGAGACACTTCGGGGAAGGCCGGCAGCGAGTGAGTTCGAGAGGGTTAGATCTGGCCGGTGGAGGCTCGGATCTGGCCGGAGTGAGAGAAAATCAAGGCTGAGGAGGTCCAGCCGAGATCTGCGCCTTAGATCTGGGGTGACCGAGCCCTCTGCGGCCCTGACACCGTGCCATCGTGCCACCGTCCTGACGCCGTCGCCGCCATTGCTTCTCCAGAAACCCTCGCCGCGCCTCGATCGTCGCCGCCAAGTGGGAGGCTATCTGTCACCGTTCCTGTTCGAAGAAAGGTGAAAACCCGCTGTCGTTGCCTTTGCTATTCATCTCAATCACCGTTTTTTGTTGACCTAGTTGCCGTTGCCGCTGTCATCGCCGTCGCCATAGCCGCCGTAGCCACCGTCACCGCCATAACACCTCCGTTCCCCCGTTCGACGCCACGGATTCGCAAACCCTAGGGTTTGCGATTTTTCGAGTCACGAAGCGGATCCGGTCTCGAAAGTCGGGTAGGGTTGGCAATTTTGGTGCGGCCGGAAGACGGGTCGCGAGCCGGAGCCGAGTCGGGTAGGGTTTCGCCGGGAGATTGGGTTGCGGGGGCCGGGTCATCGGGTCCGCCGGGCTTCCCAAACACCCGGCCGCGATGTCATTTTAAGGATTTAAAAAAAAAAAAAAAAAAAAAAAAAAAGTCGAGCACGCATAGCGGCCCGTCTCGCGTTTTAATGGCCCGAGCCGGACACAACTCATGGATCCAACCCGGGTCGGTTTTTATTATTTAAAATAATGTTTTAATAAATAAAAATAAATTAATAATTTATTTTCAAAAATGATAAAAAATGATTTATTTTCGAAAAATATTTTATTTTCCAAAAAAATCAAAAAATTTCATATTTTTCAAAAAATGCCAAAAATAAAAAAAAAAGCCAAAAATTCATGAAAAAAAAAAAAATTTCATAAAAAGAAAAAAAGACTTGCATTTTCTAAAAATACCCAAAAATCCAAAAATCCCTTTTATGTCAAAAAAAAAAAATGAGAAAAAGACCTAAAGAATGTTTTTTCATCTCCAAAACGCATGAAAAATCCCCCAAGCATAAAAAAAAAAAAATAATAATAATAATAATAATAATCTCAGGGTTTAAACAAGATTAAATACCGAAAGGGCATTAGTGATTAACTAGTGTAATCAAGTCCCCAATCCTAATTTCTCTGGTTGCGCAGGAGCGAGTATTTCTCCCAATACTTTGCATGAGTTTCTAATCAACCTACCCAAAATCGATTAGTGGCGAGTCCGTTTTAAAAATTAACTTGCAGGTTAAAAACTTAGACTATTAAAGTCGTGAATTGGTGGACTTGGGAGAGTCCGGGCATAACTAAATTCAGCCGAGCCATTAGCCTCCACTAGCGCCCGTACCCGATTGCGAGCGCCGAAAAAAAGAGATCGCAACAGCTTGGTGACTCCGCTGGGGACAATTTTTGAGGACTTAGGCCATTTTGTCTTTGTTTAAATACTTTGTTGACTTTAGTTTTTTTTTTTCTTTTGTGCAGGGTAATAGCTTAGAGTTTTTTTTATCATGTTAAAATAAAAATATTTTGTGATTATAAACTGTTATACGTGCTTTATTGCTTTAACACTAAACATGGCACACACAACCCGACCACTGGACCTGGGCTGCCAAAGGATTTTTAGGATAGTGTTAAGAAAGATACGACCTCGAACGCAAGACTGCGATGTAGAGATTGCCTTTCTTTTCCCCTAATTTCTTAGCCGAGGTTAGGAGGGTATGCTACTAACGCGAGACTGTGACGAGCGGATACCCTTTTAATTTCAACAAACCTTCTCAGTTAGAAATCGAGCCGCACGTCCCATCTGTATGTCTCTGTGCTTGCTATTTTCTTTAAAAGCAAAGTAATTTATTTACTTTTACTCAGTCTTTTCTAGCTCATGGCAAAGTAGGGTCAAGTTGTGTGTTTCCCTTTCTTATATGCGATGGGAAGAATTGATATCCAGTTCATTCCTACCCCCAAGGGAGAGCTTCTCATATGGTGGAAGCAGTTAGATTAGCTTGGCCAAGAGCGCGTCAAAGCAAGAATCGGCCATCTCCTCCCATTGCTCCAAATCAATATCCACTCTAGAGTTATGCAAGCACTACCACATTTCTGGTGTCCTGAAACATCTACCTTTGTGTTTGGAAAATTTGAACTGACTCCAACATTGGAAGTGTACAGTCTCGCCATAGGAATGCCCTTGGGAAGGGAGCTCACTAAACCACCATTTGGCATTGACCCCGTGGTCAGTCTATCACGCTTTTTAAAAAATCATTCGGTAAAAGAAATTGTTGGAGCCAACAACAATGCTTTTCCACTATCATCATTAACTGAATGTTTTGAAAAACAATAAATGACCCAAAAAACCAAGATCTTCTTATTGGCCTTCCTTGGATTTATCATCTTCCCATATGGAAAGAATGCCATAAATCCTCCAATTGCATGGGTAATAAATCAAGTCACTTTCAGAGCAGGATATGTAAACATGGTTTTAGCTGAAACCTTTTTATCCCTTAATCGTTTCAAGGACCAAAAAGAAAAAATCACGAGGGCCGCTCCAGAAATTTTACAAATGTGGTTCTTTTCCCATATCAAAGGATTTGGGCATCTCATGCAAATATTTGAAATCAACGAGTTTAAACACCCACTACAAAAGTTTCAAACCTTGGAAAAATATTCTCCCAATGAAGAGTATTCTCGGTGGATTAACTTGCTAAAAGACCCAGTCCCTGAGACATTCCTATGGCGAACTAAATGGTTCATTGCAGGAGAGGCGCGCTTTGCGCTTAATTATTACGACCCCATCCCGTTGCTGGGCCTCTCCGGAGCTACCTCATATTATCCATATAGGGTGGCTTGTCAATACAGGGTCCTCCAAGAAATCCCGCCACCGCTCAAATCAGGATTATTCCGAATCCTTTTCACCCATACAGACTACAACTACTTGGAGGAGATCCGCATAATTCAGAACGCATGGAGTAGATGTCACACTGAAAAAGATTGTCATACCCAAAAGGTTGAAGGGTCAGAAAAAAGCTCATCATGCCTCCATATTCTACATTATCAACCATATAATTCCTGAGGAGCTACAACCAGTAACCCCCGATGTAGTTGATAAACTTACCCTGCAATGGCGAATTGAATCTCTTGAAAAGAACTTGGAGACAAGCAGGAGGCACATATCAAAGCTAGTACGAAGGAACAAGTAGCTTCACAAGACTGGAACTTCACATCGCATATAAAAATGGGCAACTTGGCTTTTTGATGTGAATATTTCTAATGTGAATATTTAGGATCGTTCTACCTTGTTTGAAAGGCCCTTTTGGCATTGTTTAAATCCCCTATTAAATAAATAAAAATGACTTGACCCTTGCCATGGGCCAGTGTTTCATATGTTTCCCTGGCTTACATTCTCTCCATTTGTTAATGCAAGTAATCACGACATAGTTGCATTCACCAAAAGTTAAACTAGAATGGCTGAAGAGAACGTACCAAGCGGTATCGAGATTGTGGAAAATGAAATGAAGCAGGTTTTCAATGTGCTTTGGCAACTCTCAAAGCAGATAGATTCCATCCAAGGTAAATTTGCTCCCGCCCCAGCCTAAATCAAAGTGTTGTTGCCACAATTGTCTATCCGAGGTGAACAAGCAAGAGATACCGATGATAATATGCCTGAATTAGAGGATGACATGCACCAAATCATAGTTGAGAAAGCAAAGCCCAACAGTTTGTCAAGACTGAACATGACAAATGCCTCGAGAAGCTCGAAGAGAGGCTAAAGCAACTGCAAGGCCTTCAAGATCCTACTACAACAGACCTCTCCATCTACTCTAAGGTCAAAATGCCAGAAAAATTCAAAATGCCTAAGTTCGAGAAGTATGATGGCACGACTTGCCCAAGGGCTCATTTGCAAATGTATTTGGTTCGAATGACCCAATACGTTAATAATATGCCTCTAATGATCTAGTTGTTCCAGTCAAGTCTAGTAGGTCCTACCCTAAGGTGGTACATCACAAAAAATATAAACCGCCTTGAAACATGGAGTGAAGCAAGTGAGGCATTCCTCAAACAGTACAAGTTCATAATGGTTATTACCCCTTCTCGTGAGGATCTTGAGTGCACGGAAAAGTAAAAGCATGAATCTTTCAAAGAATATGCTATTAGATGGAGGAATCTAGCCGCCCAGATCAGTCCCGAACCAACTGATTTTGAACTAAGAAAAATATTCATCAAAACCCTCCCCTATGAATACCGTAACTGAATGGTGACTACGATCGCTGAATCATTCAATCAACTCATTCCAGTAGGAGAGCAGATTGAGATAGGGTTGAGGGAGGGTTGGTTCACTGAACTTGCACCCATCAGCAGAAGGCTCAACATGAAAAAAGACAAAGAATCCTTGGTAGATGTCAATGCAACCTACACTGCAAATACCGGTCACCTCCCGACCGTTCAAACAAGCACAGGGCAACAACAGACCACCAGTCGTCAACCACCCCAGCACTACAACAATAGAAGACAATTCACCCCGCTTCCTAGATCTTTATCACAAGTTTTGGAAATCCTCTGGAACAAGAACCTCCTCTCAATTGAGCCAAAGTGACCTAACGCTAAAAAATTCTCCAGCTATGACCCATCTAAAAAATGCGACTATCACATGGGAGAAGTAGGCCACTTGACTGGCGAATGCTTCACCCTTAAGTATCGGATCCAAAACCTACTAGATACTAAAGCTTTTTCATTCCAAACTACAAAACCAAATGTCCAAAGCAATCCACTCCCCGAGCACGCCGAGAAGGTAAATGCGATATTCAGTTCAGAGGCCAATCAAATCAGAAATGCCAAAATACCTACTGTTGACATCTATCGAGGGCTGGTAGAAGCTGGGTATTATTCAATTAATGGAATACCACCCTTAGCAACAATGAAGGAAAGGGCGTCAAGGATGATGGAGGCTGGAATAATTGTGTACGCTGGCCACACCGGCATGGTCTCTACTATATCGCAAGTCGTCATCAATTGGGATGAAGAATTTGCCGCACTAAGCATAGGAAAGGAGAAGAAGGATTCCACCCCCATTTGAGGGCGTCTTTGAAGGAACCATAGTTCAAGCATCGACAGCAGAAGCAATTATAGTCATTGAAATCCCCAAGCTCTACAAATACAAAGGCAATAATGCAGTACCGTGGTCTTACGACTTCGATGTTGGCTTAGTCACGAGATCTGGGCGAACCTATGCTCAAGCCAATACGTAGCCTGCCAAGCCCATCACTGACGAAGAAGCCAAGGAGTTTTTGGCTGTAGTCAAAGCCAGGGAATACAATGTGGTGGAACAATTGCGAAAATCACCAGCACAGATTTCTCTGCTAGAATTACTTCAGACATCTGTCAAGCACCAGAAATCCCTCATGAAAGTATTAAGTGAAGTACATGTCCCTGAAACGATTGAGCATGACCAACTCGAGGAGTTCATCAATACCATCCTTCTAAAAGATCAGATGGCGTTTTCTGATGAAGAGATCCCTGAGGAGGGTAGAGGACACACCAAGGGCCTCTACATATCAGTCAAGTGCAACGCATCTCACGTCGTTCGAGTGCTGATTGACAATGGATCTACTCTTAACATATGTCCACTAGCGACACTCTGTCGCCTTAAAATAGAGAGATCATGGATCCAGGTACCCAAGACTTCTGTTCAAGCATTCGATGGAACAAATAAGGAAACAATGGGAGAGATTGAGCTCGACATTCAAATTGGCCCAACTATATTCAAAATTTTGTTCCAGGTGATGGATATCCCCATTGTGTTCAATTTCCTCTTAGGGCACCCATGGATCCACGTCGCAGGAGCAGTACCTTCAAGCCTCCACCAAAGTGTGAAGTTCGTGGTTGGAGGAAAACTGATCACAGTCTGAGGAGAAGAAGATCACCGCATCTACCACGAGATGGCCATCCCTTATGTTGAACCTAGTGACAAAAGCAAAACTAGCTATCAATCGTTCGAGCTCGTGTCTACTATACACGAAACTCGAGGGACTTTGCCCCTTGTCCCCGAGGTATCAAGCGCTGCAATCATGGTAGGAAAAATCATGGTTGGACACAATTTCATTCTAGGACAAGGGCTTGGTAGGAGAGGCCAGGGCATCCGTCAGCCTATTGAAGCCTTGAGGAGACCCTATACTATCGATTTAGGATATTCCCCTAATAGAAAAGCAAAGAAAAAAGTCGGCCTTGTATATCCCCGTCTCGAGGAAACTTTCCCACGCCCAGCCAGGATGATGCATGAGGAAGAGGAAGTGAATACTTCAAAATGGTTTAACCCCAAAAGCGCGAAATTGCCCATAATCCAGGAAGACACAACTTGGCCCTCACTTATAAAGAAAGAGGGCCAGATGACATGACCACCATGTTCGAGGACATTTTCATAGGTGCCATTGAGGAAGAGTAGTTAGAAGAGACAGACGATAACTTCTCGTTCATCCAGCTTCAACACCAAGTCGAAGAATTATGCGAGATTGTACACCATTTGACAGAAAACTTCGCTCAAGCTACCCGTGCATTCCGCTCTCATCACAATGAGGAGCTGGTAGTAAATGAAGAAGACCCTACTAACACGACCTGGCGAGGGGCACGGCTACCCTTATCCCTAAGAAGCACACGGCTATATTCGTCTCTTCCTAAATCAATGGCCATTATTTTCCCCATCCTCTTAGAGCAAGGGATAATCGGCAGGGAATTGAGCCATCCTACTCCCGAGTACTTCCTTGATTATGATCCATCCAAGCAATATGATTATCATTTGGGGGAATTAGGACACTCGCTAGATGACTGCACCATCCTGAGAGACAAGGTTCAGGATATTTTGGATGCTGGGGTATTCACATTCCGCTCTTCGTGGCTGTGTTTTGGCAAGGATCACCTCCTCGTGGTATCGAGCACCCGTACCATGTTCCCTGAGCATGCTAAGGAAGCACGTAAAGGAGAGGCAATCATGGACACTTTGGGCCAACCAAGTGGAATAATCTAGCGGCAGGCGAGGGTATGGGAACGGTCCAAACCAACACTGTAAGTAGCCATGATAGCAATTCTGATGATTCAGATGATGATTTTGATGATTCCGACAAAATTCAACGGAATTGGAAGTGCCACGAAGAAACAAGGCCCCATACTACTGAAGACATTGTCATTGTCAATTTAGGCAGCACAGAAGGTCTAAGGGAGATAAAGATTGGCGTGAACCTTCCTAAAGAAGAAGCTGCAAGCTTAATTGCGCTCCTAAAGAGGTATCGAGACGTATTCGCATGGTCATATGCCGATATGCCAGGCCTCGATTCAATGATCGTGGAGCATAGCTTGCCAACCAACCCTGATGTAGCCCCCAAGAAGCAACGGCTAAGAAGAACTAAGCCTGAATTGTCAAAAAAGATTGAAGAAGAAGTAATGAAACTCCTGGAAGTAGGCTTCCTCGAAGTCTCGCAATATCCTAGTTGGATAGCGAACATTGTACCGGTAAAGAAAAAAGATGGTCGAATTCGGGTTTGTGTCGACTACCGCGATTTGAACAAAACAAGCCCAAAAGATAATTTTCTGCTACCTCACATAGACATTCTTGTGGATAGTACTGTTGGATTCAAACTTTTCTCTTTCATGGATGAATTCTCGGGATACAACCAAATAAAAATGAAGGAGGAAGACAAGGAAAAGACGCCATTCATTACTCCATGGGGGACTTTTCACTATAAGGTCATGCCTTTTGGTCTGAAAAACGCTGGACCAACTTACCAACGTGCCATGATCATCCTTTTCCATGACATGATGCATAAAGAAATTGAAGTATATGTCAATGACATTATCGCCAAAACTAGACACGGAGAGGACCATGTGAAGACCCTAGAAAAATTATTCAATCGACTTCGTCAGTTCAAGTTGCGCTTGAACCCATCAAAATGTGTGTTCGAGGCAACTTTTGGCAAATTACTTGGATTCATTGTGAGCTGTGAAGGGATAGAAGTGGACCCATCAAAAACTAAAGCGATATTTGAGATGCCTCCTCCCTCGACTGTAAAAGAAGTCCGAAACCTCCTGGGAAGATTAAATTATATTGCGTGATTCATTTCCCAGTTTTCTGAAACTGCAAAACCTTTCTTTAAACTTCTCAGGAATGATGCACAAATCAAATGGGATGACAACTACCGACTGGCGTTTGAACATCTAAAGCAGTACCTGATGAAACCCTCGGTTTTAATACCCCCGACTCCAGGGCACCCTTTGACCCTCTACCTTACCATCAACAGTGAATGCCTAGGTGCAATGTTGGCACAGAAAGGACCCCATGATGGGAAGGAGCAAGCCATTTACTATTTGAGTAAAAAGTTTACCACGTCGAAACAAAACTACTCCAAGTCAGAAAAAACATGCGCTGCATTGGTATGGGTGTTGCACAGACTCCGACAGTATACCTTGCATTACCAAACATTCCTTGTAACTGAGAGTGACCCAATTAAGTATTTGCTCGGTTGCCCGGCCTTGGTGGGAAAATTGGCCAAATGGCAAATCCTGATCCCAGAATTCGACATCCAAGTGATGTCACAAAAATCAATTAAAGGTCGGGTGATTGCTGATATGTTAGCAGATTGCCCTAAGGAAGTATGCGAGGATGATTCCCCAGACGACCGAATTTCAATAGTAGAAGAGGACACATGGTCTATGTTCTTTGACGGAGCTGTAAATTTGTCAGGTTTCGGCACCGGGGCAGTCTTGATATCCCCAAATGGGCAATATTATCCTGTGGCTGCAAAATTGATGTTTCCGTGCATCAACAATATAGTCGAATATGAAGCATGCATCCTCGGCCTGCAAGCGGCTATTGGAATGGAAGTGTCAAAACTAAAAGTGTTCGGTGACTCCGCCTTAATTATCCTCCAGACTTTAGGCGAGTGGAAGACAAGAGATGCCAAACTAGTGCCTTATCACGACTACTTGGAAGAATTGGTGGGAGAATTCCATGACGTCTCGTTTGAATACCTACCTAGAATTCATAACCAGTTTGCTGATGCACTAGCTACGCTATCATCTATGTTGCAAGTAACGAAAGGGTTAGAAATAGAGCCTTTGAAGATTGAAGTCCTGGCAAGACAAATCCACTACATGACTATAACTGAAGAAACCGACGGAAAACCCTGGTATTATGATATCATGAAATACGTCCAGAAGCAGGAATTCCCTAAAGAAAGCACTCCCTATGATCAAAAATACCTAATGAAAATGGCTTCGAGGTTCTTCGTCAGCGGTGAAAATTTGTACAAAAGATCATATGACTCAGTCCTACTAAGGTGTGTGGATGCAAATGAAGCCACACAAATAATGTAAGAAATACATGGGGGAGTATGTGGCCCTCACATGAATGGACGTATGTTGGCCAAGAAAATAATAAGATTGGGTTATTACTGGCTCCCTTTAGAGAGCGATTGTGCTCAATATGTGCGAAGCTGTCATAGTTGTCAGATTCATGGAGACAAGATAAATGTCCCTCCAACTGAATTGCATCAGTTATTTGAGCCGTGGCCATTTTCAATGTGGGCATCGATGTAATTGGCCCAATCAATCCAAATGCGTCAAATGGGCATTGGTTTATTTTGGTCGCAATCGATTACTTCTCAAAATGGATCAAGGTCGCATCCTATGCAAGCGTAACTGCATGAAACGTTATGAAGTTCATCAGGCATGACATAATCGCCCGTTATGGCGTACCGAAAGCTATCGTCACCGACAATGGGTCAAACCTAAACAACAAGTTGATTTATCAATTGTTTTCTGAGTTCAAAATCCAACATCTGAAATCATCCCCTTATCATCCACAAATGAATGGAGCCGTGGAAACCACCAACAAGAACATCAAGAGAATCATATCCAAGACAGCTGAAAACTACCGCGCTAGCATGAGAGGTTACCCTTCGCACTAACAGCATATCGAACTTCGATTTGAACTTCCACTAGGGCAACGCCTTTTTCTCTGATTTACGGCATGGAGGCGGTTTTGCCTATAGAAGTAGAAATCCCTTCCCTACGAATTTTATCCCAGGCAGGATTGTCCAAGGAAGAATGGACACAACAAAGGCTCAAGTAACTGAATACGATCGACGAAAAACGACTGAAAGCCCTCTGTCATGGTCATTGTTACCAGCAGAGGGTAGCTCAATCGTTCAATCAAAAGGTACAACCCAAGCACTTTGAGGTAAACGAGCTAGTCTTGAGAAAGACACTACCAATCTTTCCAGAGCCTAGAGGCAAGTTTGCCCCAAATTACAAGGGTCCCTATGTAATAAAGAAGATACTTCCCGGAGGAGCCTTGATTCTGATTGAAATGGATGGGTGGGAATTCTCCAAACCAGTCAATTCCGATGCTGTAAAAAAGTACTACCCTTGAAAGATGTTCATTGTCTAACATTGCCAAGCATTTCCCTATCGAAATGAGAATGCCTATGCACCTTTTATATGAGTGTTGTATTTACACCATCATAAAAATCTGTTTGGGTCATTCAACGAAGAAGAATGAATGGTAATCACTAGCATTTAAAGAAGTATCGGAAATCAAGCAACAAACTCGATGGAATAATTTAGGCAAATCAATATTACCCAAGCAAACGCATAGGAGTGACCCATGACAAATTCACCTAATTTGGTGTCGTCCAGGAACCAGTCCGGTTAAATAAAAAGAAGCCCTCTATCCTAGACAATGACCTTAGATTTGGGATACCTCACTTTTTGTTCCAGATGCATGCTCTCACAAGAAATAATTACCATCGGAGAATTGGAAGTTTTGATTGTCCATCTCAAATTCCATAGAAGCTTGAGATACATGACTTTGCTTGATGCTGCTATAATCAAAGGTAGAAGGAAAAATTCCATAGAAGGAAAGCATTGAAAATCAATCAATGACCAGCAATCATGCATACGTGGCCACAAATAGAAAAGGCTAGTCGAAGGAAGCATTGAAATGTGAAAAAGGCCGTCGACAACTTCCCTAAGAGCCAGCACAAATAAACTCTGGGGGAAAGGTAACTTGGCATCATTTCTAACACTCACTCTCTGAACTCATATTGACAGGAAGCATTGGGATTTAAGAACCAGATTAAATGGTTAAATAGGGCAAACCAAGTGATCCAAGCCCGGGGCAAAAACAAAGATGTCCGATCAAATTATCAATCCCTAGCTGATTATTCATGTGACATCTTCCTATTCAATAGGGACAATCCATCGACACCCCTTTATGAATACTCTTTTTGACATTCAAGGTTTAATATATGTTTACCCCTAAAGCTGTCAATAGAATCCTTTTGAGCAAAAAACCATTCATTTATGTTAAGAATACAAACTCTATCACATCATATATTGCATGCCTTTTTCCAGGTGAATTTTGCATGATGACTTTGTCTATCTAAATCTTTAATTCTATTAAGGATTATTAGAATAGACTGCTAAGTGAAGAATACAAAATTAATTGAGTATGTTGGATGAGACGCGTCAGAATGATGACAGGTAAGCTATATCCCACACACAGTCCCCCATCTATACACTTGTGAGATGAGTGCAAAAAATTCCATGACTATAGGGTAAAGAGTTCTCTCGTGAATGGTACGATGACAAAACAGTGAGAGGCATTCCATTGCTCACTTTGAGCCCCATACACTAGCAAATTTCTGCCCTACCCCCATCAAAGAACCACCCCACACTGAGGCAAGTCGAAGGCAAGTCAACATCACGAGGTGAGAAAAGGGATAGAATTTCTCTTGCTTGCACTTGCATCAATCTTCGAGTGTCTTTATTGCATATGAACACTCGCGTTAATTTAAGTGCCCTAGAGTCATGAAGAGCAATTCTTTCTTTACGCACCTGTATCCATTGTACAACTCAATTGAGTTTGTAAATTCACCCTCACATGGAAGCAAAACAGAAGTTACTAACATTTAAGCAGCATAGCCTAGAGCGCTAGCTAAAGATGAAGACTCAAGAGTCTAACAATAGTGTCGTGCCTAAACCTGCCTAGGCCAGTTCCTCTAACGACAAGAATGAAAAAAACAGGGGCATAAAAAAACAATGTACCTGGTAAAAGCAAGGTCAATGCCCGTAAATGAAGAACTGGAATAAAAAATAGAAACATGAAAAAGCAGTATGCCTGGTAAAAGCAAGACCAATGCCCCCAGCAAAAAATACAGTCAATTGTATTCCCAAAAGAAGTTGCTATTGTAAAACCTTCATCTAACAGTGAGAATAAAGATCGGTGACAAGTGCCAAGGCAATCACCAACTCTCACCCTTTTATACATGAGTCAAGCCGACATTGCGTCCCATTGTAAAAGTCTCTTCAGACTAGGGCACTTCAATTAACGTAGGATTTTATATGTTTATAAGCATCACTCGAAGAAGTACGAGCAAGATTACTCTATCTCTTTTCACAGGGTTTTTGACTTGTAAACCTAGAGATGATCATGCAACATTTTGTCCATCGACTTCGACCTCTACAGTCCCATTTGATGAGCCGTTAACCAAGTCTTCATCACAATTTCAACAAAGACCTCTCACATTGGTAAAGTTGTACCACTTGCGAGAATACTCGGACCCCTATTGACATGATGACAGTGAGATAGTGTGGTCCTTATAAATCCTACATCAATGATCAGGGTAGCATTTTCCATGAGAGTGAGCGGAAAGTCCTTTCAGACTGAAAGTCCTTCATCTGGCATACTCAAGACATCTACATTCTAAATAAATGTTGTCTTTCAAAATCTTCTCCAGTGGAAATCAAATGATGCAAAACTAACAAAATTGTCATGCATGAATCTCATTTGAACTCATGAATTTACAGCATATACAATCATGTGTGCATATTGTGCAAATAACATATATACTTTCAGTGATCAGAGATATTGCCAAGTAAGCATATCCCTATCCCCATTTGTCTTAAAGTACCTACCACTGTCCAGGTATTATTTTCTTGTCACTTGACCTATTCGAGTCGTCTCTTGAGTATGGGTGCTTGCAACTGTCTAAGTATCCCCTTGTCTTTGAGTACCCACCACTTGTCGGGTACTCCCTCTTATTGACACTCGACCTATTTGAGTTGTCCTCAGAGTATTGATATTTGCGACTGTCCAAGTATCCCCCTGTTTTTAAGTGCCTGCCGTTACTCAGGTGCTCCCTCTGTTAACACTCGACTTGTTTGAGTTGTCTTTAAAGTTTGGATGCTCGTGACTGTCCAAGTATCCTCTTGTCTTTGAGTACCGGCCACCATTCGGATACTCCCTTTCCATGACACTCAACCTGTCCGAGTTATCCTCAAAATTGTATCATTGAATACTAGTAGCCATTCAAGTATTCCATCACATTGTGCGCCTGTGGTTACCCAGGTATGCTTTCTTACACTTGGACCAGCCTGAGTGGTCCCAGATCATATCATTAAATACTTGTGTTCATCCAAGTATTCCGGTACTTTGTACACCTACGCCTACCCAGGTGTTCCAGCCCTTTTGAGTGCCTGCGGCCTTCTAGGTAAGCCTTGTGCTACATTCAAGTTTATATTACTAAGAGGTGAGAGACCTTCACGAATATCCAAGGTACGTCCTCGATATTCCTAATTACCAGGAGGTGAAAGACCTTCACGAATATACGAGGTACGTCCTCGATATTCTCAATTTTCAGAAGGTGAGAGACCTTCATGAATATGCGAGGTACGTCCTCGATATTCCCTAATTGTTAGGAGATTGGAGACCTTCATGAATATGCGAGGCACGACCTCGATATTCCCAATTACCAGGAGGTGAGAGACTTTCACGAATATCTCAGGTATGCCCTTGATATTCCCATTTATCAGGAGATGAGAGACCTTCACGAATATCCTAGGTATGTCCTTGATATTCCCAATTATTAGGAGGTGAGAGACCTTCACGAATATCCTAGGTATGTCCTTGATATTCCCAATTACTAGGAGGTGAGAGACCTTCACGAATATCCAAGGTACGTCCTCGATATTCCCTTTACTAGGAGGTGAGAGACCTTCACGAATATGCAAGGCACGCCCTCAATATTCCCTTTACCAGGAGGTGAGAGACCTTCACGAATATCCAAGATATATCCTCGATATTCACAATTACCAAGAGGTGAGAGACCTTCATGAATATCCAAGGAGGTGAGAAACCTTCATGAATATCCAAGATACGTCCTTGACATTCCAACTACCAGGAGGTGAGAAACCTTCACAAATATGCGAGACCCATCATTGATATTTCCACACACCAGGAGGTACCCCTTCGATACCTGTGTTCATCCAAGTATCCTCCAAAATTTTGTACTTGTAATCATCCAAGTACCCTTTCAATACCTGCAAGCAATCAGGTATTCTTTAGAATTTCGTACTTGTGATCATCCAAGTACCCCTTCGATGCCTGCGAACGTCCAAGCATCCTTCAAAATTCATACTTGTGATCATCCAAATACTATTTTGATATTTGCAAGCAATCAGGTATTTTCCAGCATCTAGTACTTGTGATCATCCAGGTACTCCTTCAACGCTTGCGAATGTCCAGGTACCCTCCAGAATTCGCACTTGTGATCATCCAAGTATGCCTTTGACGCCTGCGAAGGCCCAAATATCTTCCAGGTTAGTACTTGTGAATATCCAGGTATCTTCCAGAATCGATGCCTTGAGAAAGGTCGGCGCATCCTCTCGAGAAAGGTCAGGTTCCTACCGGTGTCTTTGACAGAAGTCAGACACCCCAACAAATATGATGCCTTGAGAAAGGTCAGCACATCTCCCGAGAAAGGTCGGGTACCAACTGGTGTCCTCGATACAGATCGAGCACCCACAAATAGATGCCCTGAGAAAGGTCGACGCATCTCCTGTCACGGCGACCGAAGAAAGGTTTGGGTCCGAGACAAACCACTTACTGCTCTGACAGGCGACCGAAGAATGGTTCGAGCCCTGGAAAAGCATTTTACCGTCACGGCAACCGAAGAAAGGTTCGGGTCTGAGGCAAATCACTTATTGCTCTAACAGGCGACCGAAGAATGGTCCGGGTCCTGAAAAGGCAATTTCCTGTCAAGGCGAGCGAAGAGAGGTTCGGGTCCTAGAAAAATTATTGATTGTTTTAATAGGCGATCAAAGAATGGTTCGAGTCCTAGAAAAGCAACCTCCTCATATCACCAGGTAAGATGATGCCTTAATACTTGCCAAACTCGAGGTTCACACCCTATCTCACTCACTCTCGGTAAGTAACTACAGGCATCTTCTTATCTATCTTAGTATATGTAAAGCTATATTGCTCTTTTTCTGCATAAAATAATAAGTCCCAAATAAACTATAATCTGCTGCACATGCTGGATAAAATTTAGGTATCAGTTTATCTTTGAATGCAACCTCTGCGAGCTCACCTTCAAAGAGGGGCAGCTGTTGACGCCTTAATTTTATTTAGGTTTTATTTTATTAATTAAGTTTTCGGATAATAAAAAAAAAACAAACAAAACAACAAAAACAAAAATAAGAAAAGCAAAAGCAAAAGCCCAGCCCAGCCCTTCCTCCCTTCGCGCGGGCCCCAGGCCCACTCTCCTCCCTCTTCACCCCCCGACCTAGCCCCTTTCTCTCTTCTTCCTCCTTCCCTCTCCTTCGCCGCTGCAACTCACGCGCATGAGGGAGGCTGACACGCGAAGGACGGCCTACAACCGAGGAGAGTAGGCCAATGTCGGCCGGAGAGGATAAGATCTCAGGCGCCATTAATGTTGAGCAAGCTTCGCTAGAAAGCTCGATGGGACACCGATTCAGCCAAGGGGAACCGATGGGCAAGCTAAAAGCCGGCGGCCGAGGCCCTCCGTCGACCGGATTTCCTTCGCCTGTAAATAGGCGGCCGCAAGCACCGTTGGAGGGGGTGGCGAGCTCGGAGATCTTTCACTAAGAGACATCGGGAAAGATCAAAGGGCGAGCGTAGGGGAGAACTCGAGTCGTGTGCTCAGCCCACCCTCCACCGAGAGACTTTGGGGAAGGCCAGCAGCGAGTGAGTTCGAGAGGGTCAAATCTGGCCGGTGGAGGCTCAGATCTAGCCGGAGTGAGAGAAAATCAAGGCTAAGGAGGTCCGGCCGAGATTTGTGCCTCAAATCTAGGGTGACTGAGCCCCTCCGCAGCCCTGACACCGTGCCACCATCTTGACGCCGTTGCTGCTGTCATCGCCGTCACTGTTGCTTCTCTAGAAACCCTCACCGTGCCTCGATCATCTTCGCTAGGTGGGAGGCTGTCCATCGCCGTTCCTGTTTGAAGAAAGGTGAAAAGCCCGCTGCCGTTGCCTTTGCTATTCATCTCAATCACTGTTTTCCGCTAACCTAGCCGCCGTCGCCACCGTCATCGCCGTCATCGCCGTCGTCGTAGCCGCTGTAGCCACCGTCGCCGCCATAACACCTCTGTTCCCCCCCCTTCGGTGTTGTGGATTCGCAAACCCTAGGGTTTGCGATTTTCTGGGTCACGAAGCGGATCCAAGTCTCGAAAGTTGGGTAGGGTTCGCGATTTTGGGGCGGCCTGGAAGACGGGTCGCGAGCCGGAGCGAGTCGGGTAGGGTTTCGTCGGGAGATCGAGTTGCGGGGCCGGGTCATCGAGTCGGGCCGGGCTTTCCCGAACGCTCGGCCACGGTGTCGCTTTTTTAAGGATTTAAAAAAAAAAAAAAAAAAGGTCGTGCACAACATAGTGGCCCGTCTACGTTTTTAGCTAGCCCGAGTTGGACACAACCCGTGGATCCAACCCGGGTCGGTTTTTATTATTTAAAATAATTTTTTAATAAATAAAAATAAATAAATAATTTATTTTCAAAAATCAAAAAAATGATAAAAATGATTTATTTTCGAAAAATATTAAAAATAGTAAAAATAATTTATTTTCCAAAAAATATTTAAAAATATGTATTTTAAAAAAATCAAAAATATTTCATATTTTCCAAAAAATGCCCAAAATCCAAAAAAAAAAAAAAAGCCAAAAATTCATGAAAAAGCAAAAAAAAATTCATAAAAAGCCAAAAGACTTGTATTTTCTAAAAATACCCAAAAATCCAAAAATCCCTTTTATGTCAAAAAAATGAGAAAAAGACCCAAAGAATGTTTTTTCATCTCCAAAACACATGAAAAATCCCCCAAGCATAAGGAAAAAAAAAACCTCAAGGTTTAAACAAGATTAGGTACCGAAAGGGCATTAGTGATTAATTAGTGTAATCAAGTCCCCGATCCTAATTTCTCTGGGTTGCAGCAGAGCAAGTATTTCTCTCAATACTTCGCATAGGTTTCTAATCAACCTATCCCAAATCGATTAGTGGTGATTCCGTTTTAAAAATTAACTTGCGGGTTAAAAACTTAGACTATTAAAGTCGTGAATTGGTGGACTTGGGAGAGTCTGGGCATAACTAAATTCAGCCGAACCATTAGCCTCCGCTGGTGCCTGTACTCGATTGCGGGCGTCGAAAAAAAGAGGTTGCAACACCCCTATTCATGTTGTCTCGAAAAACATTGACAAATGCCACTTTTAACGATTTTTGTCACTTGACCGCACTCTTCACCAAGTTTTACTATTTAATCACAAAAATTAAAAATTAGGAAAAAAAACTAAAAAACTCACACTAACATATTTATCCCGAATTTTCTTTTTGTGGCATTAAAAATCTCAAATTATACCCACCATAACATATTTACCATAAACCAAACTTATGCATATGTAGCATATTTATCCTCTGTCAAGATTCTGATAGATGATTTCTTAGTCAAAACAACGTCATTTTTTTATACAGACGTCATGTCAACATCGTTGGCTTTTCTAATGATTATGTAAGCAAATTTTTAACGGTGCTCATTGATGTAACTTTGATAGAGAGTAAATGTGTCATGCATGTACAAGTTTGTAATATTTGGTGTCATAGAAAAAAAGTTCAGAATAAATTTGTCTTAGTAGATATAATTTGAGGCTTTTGGTGACTTTTTCCATTAATAAATTTAAGGATTAAATTGCCATTTCTTTGCATATTTTAGGATTTTGATTGCATTTGTCCAAAACTCTCGCTTTCGGTGGAAATCTACAAATGAGTGTTCATCCAACTCCATTTCTCACTTAATATGTTGCTAGTTTGAAAGTGTCTTAGAGTATGAGAGACAATAATGCTTAGTAGGAGAATTCCTAAAGAAGTCCTAAACATATTGTCATTATGTCAATTCATTCCTAAACTTTTTTTTGCCTAATGTAATCCTAAACCTTTTGTATTTGCGTCAATTCAGTCAATTTGGTCAATTTTGACCAATCAGCGTTGACGTGGATGGCGGCCGAAGTGAGATAGATAATTTTTTAATAGTTTTTTTTCGAATTTTTTATATTCTTATTTTCTTTTTTTTCCTTCTTTCTCCTTTGGCCAGTTGTCAAAGGCAAGGGCAACCCTCACCCAGCCATGGCTAGGTCGGCCTTGCCTAGCCATAGTGAGACTCAACCTCCCCCAACCATGGTAGGGCCTGCCCCTGTTGGCCACTAGTGAGGTCAAGCCTCACCATGGCTGGGCAAGGCTCGACCTGCCCATGGTCAAGCGAAGTTGAGCCTCACCAAATTTGGTAGGGTCTTGCTCAGCCATGGTGAGTGTTGGCCTTGCCATTGGCTGGCAAGGCTGACCTTGACGACTCTCACCCTTGACTCGTGGTGCCTAGCCAAAGAAACAAAGAAGAAGAAGGAGAGAGAGAGAGAGAGAGAGAGAGAGAGAGAGAGAGGAGAAAAAATAAAAAATTATCAACGTCATCATCGGCCAGACAGCCGATGTCCACATCAATGTTGACTAACCAAAATTGGTTAAATGGATTGAAACAGACACAAATGTAAAAGATTTAGAATAAAATTGACCAATAAAAATATTTATGACTGAATTAGTACAACTGTAATGAGTTTAGGATTTTTGGTAATTTTCCCAAAGCTTAGTGGATGCTAGATCCACAACCAATGATACTTCATAAATGCTTCATAATGCCCCTCTTTTCTGACCAAATATATAGAATAGATTAACGCAACTAAAGTATAATTGCAGAGGATAATGCGTTTACAGTTATTTCAAGGAGGACCTAATCTACGCGACTGGTCATTTATTTATTTATTTATTTTTACAGCAAATTCATGGCCTGACTCAAGCGAAGTGATTAAATGATGTTTGAAATCAATAATCACGATCGAAAAAGGATAGAGGGGAATTTACCTGGTTTATCACGAATATCTAAAGTGCTACAAGAGCTCGAGTCTCCAATTGAAGCTTTTCATGAATTTATACAAGCGGAATCGGGGCAAGCGAAGGATGCTTCGAGTGAAATCTAGCCACTTCGGGGCTCTCCACGGTGACAGATGACGACGAAGAGCAACTAATAACTGGGGCCTTTGTTTAAGGTCCTTAGGCTGGACCAACTTCAGTCAAGTCCCGGCTCGGCTGACCTTCCCTACCCCAGGGAGGGTCCCTTCATTGCCAGCGACTTGGCTTGTTCCTTGGAATTTTTTAGAATCCCCTAGGATAGAACTCCATACCCGGTAGCTTACCCCGCACGGGCTTAGGGGAGCAGTTTAAGGATCTACTCAGGTCCAAACTTTTCATGAATTTATACAAGCGGAATCGGGGGCAAGCGAAGGATGCTTCAAGTGAAATCTAGCCACTTCGGGGCTCTCCACGGTGACAAATGACGACGAAGAGCGACTAATATCCTCAACGGTGGATCAGAATCGGGTTCTACTGGCAATCTCTGATCGAGCTCCGATGAAGCGATGAAGACGACCAAGACCGAGATTTGCTTTCTTGGGGTGTTTTTTTTATTGCCTATGATGTTTTGCATGCGGATGACATTTTTCTTTTTCCATCTTGTGTTCTTGTCGATAAACTCTCTTCTGCCTTTCGTGCTCTCCCTTGAACTTGTTTTCTCTAGAGTGTGTACGATGATTTTTTTATTTTTTTTTTGGTATGGTAATTATGTATTAGCTTTAACCAAATTATACAAAAGGAGGTCCCGGCACCAAACTTACACTCAGAAGACAAACTAGTCTAAAGAGTGGAAGGGGGCTGAGAAATGGAAAGAAAACAGCCTGAAAAGAGGCATCAACAAAAGAAACGCAAACCAGCCCAAACAGGGGCAGCGAAACAGCCAAAACAGCGCCAAACCCAACCAATAACATCATCAACCAAAGGAAGAGAGAAGGAAATGTTTTTTCTTTTTTCCTGAGTTAATATCACAAAAAACTTTAAATTAATATATTCATAATAAATTCATCAAAAAAAATTTTACCACAAAAGACTTTAAACCAGTATATATGTGACAAATTTACCATCATTTAACTCCATTAAATTGGATTAATAAACAAAAAATCATAAACTAGTACACTTTAAACAAATGGAGGATGGCGGTCAAAAAATTAATTTTAAGTAAAATAGTCATAGATATATCAGTTTATAGTTTTAAATAATATTTTAACTTTTTTTTTTTTGAGCTCCCCCAAAACTCCTCCGATTAGTTTTTAAAGTGAAAATTCTTGATATCCTTCAATGTGCTAATGATCCAATGGTCATGGTACTTGCTCGAGAGAGGCACACAGATAAGTGACATGGCATGGCCTTTTGGTAATTACGGAAGTTGTTATTTGGTTATTGTGAAGATGGCAATTTAGTGATTTTAACATGGCACGTCCTACACATATAGCCCGGGATGGTTACTTTTCCATTATTCTAGTTGATACGCGAAGAGTGAGTCGTAGTCACCTACCATTTCGTTCTTCGAGTTAAAAATCATAGGATAGGACATTGCTTCGTTTGCAATTCTATCCATTTCGACTTTATTTCTTTCGCCAAGATGCCTGAATATATATTGTCATGTATCGTTCAATATTTAACATAACACATCATAGGACTACCTGAATATGGCTGACAAGCCTTTCTGCACAAACTCTCTCTTCTATTGGTTAAAGAACTGATAATTATTAATGCCGAAAGATGGACAGGGACAAGGATTACGTAGCGAACCAGTGGATTTGTTGGTTATTAATCATTATTGCAATGATCAGAGTCCAATACGCGAAAAGTGAAGCATAGCCATTTGCTGTTCGTTTTGCTCTTTGAGCTAAAATGATTGGATTGGACATTGCTTCGTTTGAAAATCTATCTATTTCGATTTATTTCTTCTTCTTCTTCTTTTTTGGCACCGTAACGTCATAAGATTCCTACCAAAAAACACTGTTAGTGGTTAATGCCAAAAGGTGTATTGGTACATCAAAATAGTTAGGACGTGGAGTGGCATGATTCGTCCGCGAGGGTTGTCGAAGGTGGTACTCTGAGTCACTCCCTGCAAATCGTCGACCAATCGCACGAGGACGTAGTACGACAGGAAATGGAGTTGATTTCGTCAACTCTTTTGTAGATTAGTCATTTTGTGTATTTGGGCAGATTATTATCCGACCCAATAATCTATACTGCTCCATTACCAGATGACCATAGGTGTACAGTGTCAGATTATCCTAGACAACTCTTGGGGCCAAGTTTTCTCTTTCCTCCTCATCCTTCTCTCCTGCCTACTACCCAACAGCAATCGGTTGCGAAAATTATATAGTCAATTATAAATTTATTATATAAATATCAATTTAGTTTTACATTTTTAAATTTTACTAATTTAATTTTAAACATTTACTTGAAATTTCAATATAATCCTTTCAATCACTTTATGCTAGAAATTGCTGACATTATGATTTAGCCATCGCGCCAATCCTGTGTAGCATATCACCATATTTTCGACTTTTGGCAAAATTGACCGAAATGTCTATGTTGAAATTTTGAGAAAATTTTTAGGACTAAATTGATGAAATGTAAACATTTAGGATTAAGTTTATATTTGTACAAAAGGTTTAGGGTTAATTGGGCAACTTCCCCATAGCCGCTCCGGTTCAAAATGGCAACCTCCACATGCCACGGACGCCTTTTCCCAGATGATTGAACTCTCTCTCTCTCTCTCTCTCTCTCAAGCTGGCCGAACTCGCTGCCTTGCGCTTTGTGGCGTCGCCTTAGATGACTGAGCTGTCTACACCGATGAACTCGCTTTGGACTAGTCTCCTAGATATCATCATGCCCTTGTATACAAATCGGGTGGGGGAAAGTGCGATAGAAAAATCACGATGCGTGATGACACACTTCCAGCCATGGAAGTACTGCCGATATGGTGACGGTGATGATGGCTTTGCCAATGACATTTATCTTGTTTGGCGTCTATTACCATTTTTATCAACCCCGCTTTCTTTAGTTTTTCTTTATCTTAATCTGCTTTTGAAACGTTTTACGTCATCATCACTACGATGTACCGGAAGCTCGGAAGCAAAAGCAATATCAGCATTATAAATAGACAAATTTTTAAGTATGCGTGTTTATTTCTTTTGAGAATAGGGAAAGGTTGTTGGATCAATGGAGATTTGGTCCTCGAACCTCTTATATATAGCCTCTATGGGGGTCAAATGAGTAGATCGAGTCGGGTTGAGTTTGAATCAAGTCGAAAATGATCCGATCCATATTAACCCGTTAAACTCATATTGACTCATTTTCATACAGTACAATTTTACAATTCATACTTAACCCAATCCATGCCTAACTTGACCTATATTAGTAAAACACATCCATATTCAACTTTAACTATGAAAATAAATACTCCTAGTTCATTTAACCCATAAGCTCTTCATGTTAATGTGTTACTTGGATAAAATTTTATATCAAATTTAAAAATTAAAATAACAAAATATGAATGTGTAAGTAAATAAAACGAAAAATGTTGAAAAAAAAAACAAAAAATCAAAGAGACCAAAGCTAACTATAGTATTTTATTTACTCGCTAGATCGGCGAGGCTAAAGTGCATGGTCCGAGTGGGCAGTTCCCTCTCTAGAATCGAGAACCACCCATTAAGGACCGATTCTAAAAAATTGGAATCGAGAACTGCCTCTTGATTCCATGGATCCACCCGAGAACCGAACCACCGTTTTGGTCCAATTCCGAGGTGGGTCGATGGAGCTGTCCCATCAAGCTTCACATACTCAATGCAACATTTTCTGACAAGCCAAAGTAAAGCAAAAAATAAAGAACTTCCCTATTCTTAATTGCAAGATTAATGAAAAGATGGAACTCATATTAAAAGTTGAGAGTCAACGCCATGAGTCGATGCATGTTGAGCTTAAGAGTCACAATCGTGAATAAGAGATAGAGAGACGACTGATACAAGGTGAGAGTGAGACAAGACAAGCACTTAGTTAATGCATGTTAAGCTTTAGATTAGGGATTTTAGGATTTTCATTTTTCTTAAATTTTTTGGTTGGAAATTTTTCTCAAAAATTAAATATATATTTATATATTACCAATCCAGTCAAAGTGGGTGAGCGGATGGTTTCACACCTAGAACTGAGAAGCATACCAATAACCACTTGTTCCAATAAATTGGAACCAAGAACCGGATCGATTTCCTTGGGAACTATTGGTTTCATTTTGGTCCAATCCGGTCCGATTCCGAGCGGTTTCTAGTTCTTTTGCACATCCCTACTCTCCAGTGGTCTATGAGGCTTTGGCCTTACCAAATTGGTGAGCTCAAGCTCACCCTTGGCCAACGACCTCAAGTCTCGCTAGAGGCCAAATCAACAAGCTCAAGCTTCACTAGCCCCGGTGAGCTTGTCCCTCACCTATGGCCGACTGTTGCTATGGTCGGCCACTGGTGAGAAGGAAAAGGAAAAAAGAAAAAAGAAAATAAAGAAAAAAATATAAATTTAAAAATTTAAAATTTAAAAATTTAAAAAATGACCAATTTGTAATTATATTAACCTTCTTAGGTAACCCATTTACCCTAAGACCTATTTATTATGTGGGCTGAAAGTGGGTCTATCACGGACGCACTTAGACCCATTTGTTTTAGCATTTTCTTTTTGCAACTCATATTTGACCCATATTTTACCATTAAGGTGACCCATTTACAACCCACTAAAATAAATATGAGTTAAAATATGGGCATGTGACCCATTTTGATAGCTCTAATAGCCCTTAAGGAGGATTCCCTTTATATTGTTCTAATGATCGAAAGTTGATACGCGAAGAGTGAATCATATTCCGTTTCCGTGATGGAGCTAAAAATCATAGGATAGGACAATGCTTCGTTCAAAATTCTATCTACTTCAATTTTATTTCTTTTGCCACCATGCCTGAATATATCGGGTATCGTTCAATATTTAACATAACATCATAGGATTATCTAAATATGGCGGACAAGCTTTTCTGCACTCTCTCTTCTATTGGATAAAGAACTGTTAATTATTGATGCCAAAAGACGAGTGAATTGGTACGTCAAAATAGTTAGGACGTCGTATTGGCGTGGCTCGTCAGCGAGGGCTGCTGAAGGTGGTAATGTAATCCGAGTCACTTCCTGCAAATCGTCGAGGAATCGCGCGAAGATGTAATACGACAAGAAAAGGACTAAATTTCATCGACACTCTGTAGATTCGTCATTTTTTTATGCAGCGTTAGGTCATCTTAAATAACTCTTTAGCAAGCCCCACGTTCTCACTCTCCTCCTCGATACCGGGAGATTTTATGAAATTGATGTTAATTATTTTAAAAATTTGAACGATTAAATAAATTAATGGTTTAACATTTAGCTATGATAGTGCTTACTACCCAACATCGACCGCACGTAATTATGACAACTCGAGAAAATTATCCAATCAGTCTTGAATCCATTGTGCATATGGCAATTCGGTCACTTTTTCAATTTTGTCTCTAAACCTTTGCGTGGAATTCCAATGTAGTCCTCTCACTCCCTTTATGCTAAAAATCACTAACATGGTGGTTTAAATATCACCAGCAATCCTACGTGGCATATTGCTACCTCAATGATTTCTGATGAAAATTGGCCAGAAGGAACATTGGAATTTCAAGTAATTATTTATGACTAAATTAAAAATTTTAGGATTGAACAAACATTTGTATGAGAAAATTATCCAAAAAGTCATATGTATTACAATTTTATCAATTCAGTTATAAACTTTTTAAAAATTTACCAACATAGTCCATCTTGCAAATATTGGCCAAAAATTACTGATGTGGACATGAGTTATCCTACATGGCATAGCTAACGTTGAAATGGACAAATTTATTAATTTTTATATACATTTTTGAATTATTTTTATATTTATAATTTCTTTTTCTTGTCTTTATTTTTCTTCTTCTTCCTCTACTGGTCATCTAGCCTTGCCAATCACTGGCAACTAGTTAGAGACTATGACTAGCAAGGGTCACCCTTGCCACAGCTGGCAAGTTCACGCCAATGGCTGAGGCGCAACCTTGCCCAAAGCTGGTTTGACCTCTAGCGAGGCTCAACCTTGTCAAATCTGACAAGGGCAAGCCTTGCTGGGGCTCAGTAACGTCATCATTGCCTAGCCTTTGGCTAGTCATTGGTCATCATTGAGACTAGGCGACAACCGACATCCGCGTTAGTAATTTTCGATTAAAAATTACTAAATGGACTATATTACCAATTTTTTTTTAAAAAAAGGCTAATAACTTAATTAGTACAATTAAAATGTTTATGACTTTTTGGCAAATTTTCCCATTCATACATAAGATAGGCTTAGGGTTAATTGGGCAATTTCCCGGATAATTGAACTCTCGCTCCCTTGGCACAGCTCGATTTCCCCGCCAAGCTTCGTGGGTCGCCTTAGACAATTGAGCTGTCTACACTGATGAACTCGCTTTGGCCTAGTCTCCCTAGATATCATTAGGCTCTTGAGATATCCCGATGTCACAGATGGTAGCGCCTGAATCTCTATGAGACTAGCGACCGGAGAAGACAAATTGGGTGGGGGAAAGTGGGATAGAGAAATCGCGACGGTAGTGCCACTGATACGGCGACGGTGATGATGGCTTTGCCGATGACACTTGTCTTATTTGGCGTCTCTTATCAATTTTTATCGACCACTGGTCGCTCTCTAGTTTTTCTGTCTTAATTTGCTTTTGAAACGTTTTACTCCGCCATCACTACGATGGTTTAGCGCGACAACAACATTGTGCGCCTCCCATATCAGACAACGGTCTCAGTTTCTCCCATACTTGTAGCGGGCAATGGGGTATAGAAGGGAAGGATCCTTTGCCCCTATATGTGCTCGCATCGTCTATACCATTAATTAGTTACCAAATCGCGTCGAACCCAATAGCCCCTCAAAGTTAAGTCTCTGCTTCTGCTGTTTATACATCGATTCCTTCGTCGATGAATCGCTTACTGGTTCCTCCAGTTTGATTCTCTCTGGTTTTTGAATTGCCACCCTTCGTGAGAGTCCTCACTAGGTTTGTTCCTATGATATTCTCACAAGTTATTGTTCTAGTTACTAAATTGGGACTTTGAAGCATGAAATAAACCCTGGTTCCATCCACTAACCAAATTTATTAGAATGGAGGAAGACAGACGGAGAATCAGAATCTCAACTCTGTTTCAAGTTGACCCTATTGCACGTGACGTCGAATTGAAATGAAATCCTCAATAAAAAAAAGGTACCATACACATATTGGTCTAATTTCTTAAAAAAACCCCTAACTTTACGTCTAGTCCTAATTTTGCCCCAAACCCTTTTTTTTTTTGGTAAAGGTAAAAGGTATTATAGTTTTGGACAAATATACAAGACCGGCTCCAAAGCTTACACTCCCAGGGCGCTACTCATAAAGAGTGTTAGAAAGCCGAAACAAAAAGATAAAGAGACAAGCACAAGCAAGAAGCAAAGACCAACCGATCACAAGCGAAAAGAAAACACTAAATAAAACCTCAGCCGCCTAAAGAGAAAGCCGAGGGCCGGACACCCAAGGAGGGTAGGAGAAAAGATCGCACAGCTTGGTCTTCATCCGGATCTACGCATTCTCCTCACGATCAACGAAGATGGAAGGGTCGAAGCCCCAGTTTCTCTCAAGCCTTCTATTTCTTGGAGTATTCGGGACATCAGAGAAGGTGAGAGCTTTGTCCTTGACCATCTTGGTAATGTGATTTTTCATTGCAGCAAGAACCACCACTTCGTCGTGGAATATGATAGCATTCCTCTTCTTCCAAATTAAGTAGCACATGGCAGCAAAAGAGTAACGAGCTAAGTTGTGAAAGAAATCATTTCCCTTTAGGATGGAGGTAGCCCATTAGAGATTCTCCTTCCACGGCCTAGGGCGCCAAGGAAGGTTGCAACGAGTAGCCCAAAAATAAGCAATGGAAGCTGATATGTGGCAATCAAAAAACAGGTGATCTATAGAGTTGCCGCAAATCCTTTTTGTGTAAGAAAAAACCCCAAACTTTAGATCTACTCCCAAATATGCCCCAAACTTTTTTTGTCTAAGAAAAAATCCCAAACTTTAGGTCCAATTTCAAATCTATTCCAAAATTTTGTTTTGTCAAAAAGAAAAATAACCAATTTTTATTCTAGTCCTAAATTTGCCCCCATTAGCGTTTTGTTCAAAGTCACAATTAGTCGTTCTTAATTTTTATATCCTAGAATCGTTTTATTTAGAAGATAATTTATCATATCTTTTTTATCAATGTGGAAATACCACATCAAGTTGGGACAAGAACATACGGTAAATTTGATAATAGATCAAAAGTTGGTGATTTTTCTTTAGACAAAATGAAATTTGAGATAGATTTAGAACTAAACCTAAAGTTCGGGATTTTTTCTATAAAAAAAAAAAAAGTTCAAGGTAGATTTAAGACTAGACCAAAAGTTCAGTTTTTTTTTTTTTTTTTTTTTTTAGACAAAAAAAGTTTGACACAACATTGAAACTAGACCTAAAGTTTAGGATTTTTGTAGGAAATTAGGGCCACGCATTTACCATCTCGTTATCAGCATATAAGTTTGTCGCTCCTTCAAAGTTGATTTGATTGGCAAATAGACTTTTGCTGATCGCTCATACATAACAAAGGGATTATCTCTCAAGGGATGATGAGAAGTACTGTCAACACAAATCATTATTAAGTTCGTAGAATTATGATCAAGTCCTGCGTATCTCCACCAAGCTAAGTAAGAAAAGCATAGGCTTTTTATCCTTGCAACTAAAGCAATCAACCCTTTTACTATCGAATAGAGAAGCAATAACATCTTGTTAATTCCATTCATCTAACATCGTGCTCAAAGTACATTAAGCAGTTACACACCCACTACTTTCTTGCCTTTAGGGGGAAAATTGTCCAAAAAGTTCTAAACCTATTACACTTTTGCCAATTCAGTCATAAACCTTTTAATTTTGCTAATTGAGTCCTAAACCTTTTCACTTCTTGCCAATTCAGTCCATCTGGCCAATTTTGGCCAGAAAATGCTGACATGGACGCCGGCGGTGCCACGTAGGACCGCCGGTCTTTGACGTAAACAATTTTTAATAATATTTTAATATTTTTGAATATTTTTGAATTTTTATTATTTTTTCTGTTTTTTTTTCTTTTCTTTTTTCTTTTATTTCTTTTCTTTTTGGCTTTTTCTTTTGCCTTTTCCGGTGGCGGGCCACCCGCCACAGCCCGCCGGCCACCGGCCACAGCCAGCCGGGCTGGCCTCGCTTGCCACGGGCGAGGGGCCCGGGCGAGGAGGAGCTCCGGCAAGGGCAGCCCTCGCCCAAGCGCGACCCGGCAAGGGTCGGCTAGGCGAGGGCCGGCCTCACCAAATTTGGCGGGAACCGCCGGGGCTTGCCCGGACCAGATCTAGCGAGGCAGCCCCTCGCCCTTGGCAAAGCTCGGGTGGGTTGGAGTTGTTGGCCAAAGACGATGAACGACAACGACGAAGACGATGAACGACAGCAGGGCGAAGAGGTAAGGTGAGAGGTGCGTCTTCCTCAATGGAGAAGATGAAGATGATGGCAGCGGCAGCGGCGTCGACACCAGAGGAGAGAGAGGTGATTTCATCGAGGTCGGTGGCGTCGGCTGGCTAGGGGTGAGGACGAGCCCGGCCGAGGGCTCCCCTCACCAGATCCGGCGAGGCTAGCCCTCACCCTGGCCAAGGCGGCCTCGTCCAGCGTCGCCGTCACCCGGCCAACGCTCGACAAGGCCGCCCTGGGCGAGGGTCGGCCTCGCCCAAGCAACCCTTGTCGGGTCGCGCTTGGGTGAGGGCTGCCCTCGCCGAAGCTCCTCCTTGCTCGACCAGGCCTCGCCTGTGGCGGGCGAGGCCAACCGGCTAGCAATGGTCGGTGGCTGGCGATCGCCAATGGCCGGTGGCCGGGCATCGGAAAAGGCAAAAGAAAAAGCCAAAAAGAAAAGAAAGAAAAGAGAAGAAAATAAGGGAAAAAACATAAGAAAATAATAAAAATTCAAAAAAATTCAAAAAATAGTAAAATATTATTAAAAATTGTCCACGCGCGCCGGCGATCCTATGTAGCATCGCCGGTGTCCACGTTAGCATTTTCCGGCCAAAATTGGCCAGATGGACTAAATTGGCAAGAAGTGAAAAGGTTTATGACTCAATTGGCAAAGTTAAAAGGTTTAGGACTAAATTGGTAAAAGTGCAATAAATTTAGGACTTTTTAGACAATTCTCCCTGCCTTTATGAGGAATAACAAGTCAACATCAAAATTCACAACCTTGCTTGAACGACCGATGTCAAACGATTGGTAGCATCATAAATAGCTAAAAACTCCATAGTAAAAAAGGGGGATAAAAAAAAAAAAAAAAAAATTCTAGAAATGAAGCGAGGCTAGCAGGGTTTCACGAATAATTGATACAATCATGATCCACTAAAGAGCAATTACTTCTCCAAGTGAAGGCAAGCTCCAAACTCTACTACCTGAAATGCTGGAGCAGAGTAGAAATAGCCGACAAACATCAGATTATCATCCTGACCTAGCCAAAAGGAAATACAAAATTAGTCCCAATCAAACAAAGGCAGCACACACAGGTAAGCATATCAGAAGAATAAGACGGTGATAACTTTGTGCTCAGTCAGCGACTGACCTGAGAGAAGTTAACGAGTCAACCCCACGATATTTGTCTGATATTAATCATCCACGGCGCCTTGAAAATTATTTTCTTCTTTGCAAAAACTGATCAACATCGTCGCTAAGAGCATCGAGCTTGGTATTAGCACTGCAAAGTTCATCTAAAAACTTGTCTTCATCATTGAAGCTCGCAATCGTTGCAAGCAACAAATCGTCAGTTCTGATATTGCTTTTGGTGAAGAAGATGAACTTCCAGGCGAAGGTAGCGGATCTTTAGTTGAAGAATTTTCTCTCTCCCAACAATGGTTCAACTTTGATGGTGATGCTTTTTGGGTCACCCTTTGATTTCAGTATCTCATTTCATCTTTAAAAACCAGACATCCTTGTTAATAATTGCCTTCTTCATGACTAGATTATATAGTTTATAACCCTTAGTCATGTTATTGCAGTGGATAAAAATGCATTTCTGGCTTTTATCATTTAACTTTTTCTTCTATTCATCCGGTATGTAGGGATATGGCACACACCCAAATACTCATTAGAATGAAACATCTGACTTGTTGCTGCTCCAAGCCTCTTCTAGGATTTTTCCAAGAATGCTTCTCATTAGACATGTGTTTAGCACAAATATAACACAAGCAATGGCTTTTGTCCAAAACTTCTTTGGTAAATCTTTAGCCTTTATATACTTATCGCCATTTCAAAAATTGTCCTATTCTTTTGTTCTACTATACCATTTTGCTGAGGAGTAAAGCTAATCAACTAAAGGTGGCAATTCGATAGGTTGGGTTGGTTTGGGTGAGACATAAATGAGTTCAACCGAAATTCACTCATTTAACTTATATTGATCCATTTATTTTCTATTCAATTTAGATAGCTCATACTTAACCTTGGAACAACACAAACTCACCCACATAACTCAATTTTTTTAACCATATTAAATTAAGCATTTAGCAATTTTAAAATATTTGGTATTTTTATCCTATCAAAAGATACGTGATTTCATTATAAATCAAGTGATATAGTAAAGGTAACAATCACACTCAAGTCATTCACACTCATTGTTTTCCAATCTTTAATTATAGCAAGTAACTTACACAATGTTTAATCCTCACAACTTTTAGAGAAATAATCTATCAATCTCGGAAAAAAAAAAAAGAATTCATAAATTTTACCTTAAATGAGTTTCAAATTTCATAATCTGTCGATCAAAAAATAATTTGCTCCAAGGATGATGTCAGTACTTCGCAATAAGAAGCTTTTCCGCACCACCTTCCACAATTTCTTTCCCATAATTATTGTGACCACATGGTAACAATTACGGTTAGATATAACAATTTCTTCGTGGAATCCTTTCATGTCTTTTCTTGACAACCCAATTCAGATATCAATTATGTATGTATATATATATATATATAATTTCTATTGACTCCACCCCTTCCTCCGTACCGGCACCACCCTGACCGTCGTAGCTCCCCTGACACCATTGGGAACACCAGGTACACAAAAGCTTCCTCCTAACCAACCCTCACTTCTCACCATCGTCCTCCGCAATCGTCGGCTAACACTCTGGCTTGAACAACCAACACTCTGTTCTCCACAAACCTCGCACGCTTTGCTCCTATTCCAACACATAGAGAGACCCTTGAAGCGCTAGCTAACATACAGCACTGCGATGGCACTCTTATACAGAATATGAGGAACTTATTAAGCTACTAGCAAAAAACATTCAAAAAGTGGCACTGCAAATGAACCTAGCCTCAAGAAGCTGCTAGATTTCATCTACAACCGAAAAATAGAGAAATTTCTATCCTCCGTCATTCAAAAACTAACAAAAAGAGACCGTGAAACACCTACGTTGGAAGGAGCGAAGGAGGTAGAATTGTCCGATGACATCGAAGAGGCAAACCTCTGTTGCTAGTCGAAGTACTCAGACTAACAGCAGTTCAATGAGAAGTGGCCAATGGGAGCTCATGCTAGAGGCGAGAGGGACTGTGACCAAGAAGTGATTGTTGCGGCGAGGAAGATGAATCTCGAAAGCAGAAGAGTCTAGGGTTCAAGGAGCCAACTGGAGAGGATGACATCAACTAGAGAGAAGGACTGAGCAAAGAGGAAGAGAGAAAGAGAGTATGAGCTTTAGTGGATTGGAAATGGATTATAAACCGAACCCATTTATATCCATTTATTTTAGGCTTTAAATTTTAAAACCCGTTACGGCCGGGCTCTTTGAATAAAGTGACACAAAAAATGCACTTTTGTACATAAGTGTCAATATCGCTGAGAGGTGGGAAAAAAAATGCACCCCACGTCAATGCTTGCATTTTCTGGCTTAAGTCCGTCCACCCTAGCCTTACCCTGCATCACCAACCAATCTTGCTGGGGCATGCGCCAGAGAGACGCGAGGAAGCTTCCGCCTCTCCTTCCTCGCCCCATCCGTCTGCTTTGTTTAACGTGTAGGAGAAATCGGAACAAATTCAAAAGCTGCTTCCCTCTGCTTCCCTCTGCTTCTCGTGGGATATTCGGACACGCACGTCCAAACAAAGTGATGGTGGCGTAGAGGTGCGCAGCTTTCGGAAAAGCGTATCCTGAGTGCGTCGACAAGGCTGGTGGCAAGGACGGACTCGTTGAGGCCTCATGGGGCCGCGTTCTCGATCGAAAGAGCGAGGTTCGATAAAATGGTGCTGAAGTAGTCCCTAAGCATGCAAAGAGTGAGGTTCGACAAAGGGAAATATATCAATTCAGTTCTAAATCTATTAGATTGATATTAATTTGTTTTAAATCTTTTAATTTGACCAATTCAATCTATCCGACCAATTTTAGCCAGTTGGCACCGATGTCATAACTTTTAAATAATTTTTATTTTTTCAAATTTTTTATTAGCTTTTTTATTTTTCTTTTTCTTTTCTTTTTCTTTTTGCTCTTCTTCCTCCTTGGATCCCTCCAATGGCCGGTGAGGCTTTGGCAAGGACTTCATGGCCCGAAGCTCCAACAAAGAATAGGGAAAAAGAATTAATAAAAAAATTCAAAAAAAATAAATATATATATATTTAAAAATTTGCCTTATTAGTATTGGTCGGACGAACAAAATCCATGTCAGCGCTAGCCAATCAAAATTGACTAGATAAACTGAATTAATATCAATATAAAAATGTTTAAGACTGAATTGGTCCAATTGAAAAATTCAGGACTAAATTGTTATCAATGTAATAGATTTATGATTTTTTTAGCAGTTTTTCCATTAGACGAAAGGTGTCGAGAAACTAGCGAAACTTGGAGCAAGCGTTTCTGAGTGGAGGACTTGCTCTTCTGCATCTAGTCAAAGAGGCAGATGAGGATGCCGAATTTGGTGTTGGCAAACACTCTCGATGGTGACAAGACAACACGCTGGAAATCCATTCGTTCTTCTAGGTTATGTTTCGTGGACTCATGAATATGGCATGGCGTCCTTATCAAGCCCCATGACAGCAATCCCTATGAGCTCGACTTTAGAGATTATTAAAAATCAATTAAAAACAAGCAATTTATGTCGACATGTTTTCCATGTATCATTTTTCAGCCATGTCAACAAGGCATTTCATCTTTGCATGGATAAATTTATCACAAGTGTAATAGTGAGGATTTTTTATTGTCTAAAAAATGTATTTTGGGATAAATTTGTCGCGAGTGTATTTGTTTGAGACTCTTTGTGGTATCAAGTCCTTTTTTTTTTTTAGCTCTCCAAAACTCCTTTGATAGGTTTTGGGGCGAAATTCTAGATATTCCTTTTATGCACTCAATATACACTCTTCAATGTGATTATGATCCAATGGTCACAATACTTGCTTGAGATGGCAATAATCTTCTTGGTAATGACAGAAATTGTTATTTGATTAGTGTCGAGATTGCCAAGGTTGAACAGCAGATAAAAGAGGTTCACCTATACAGAAAGTCAAGGTTGAACAGCCCATAAACAAAGAAGTGACCGAAAAAAAAAAAAAGAAAAATTGCCACATGGTCCGCTTATGACCGCAAGCTATGTTGCCATGCACACAAGCTCCGTGGACAGCTCGACATTGTAATACCCTACTAGGATGTTGTTGGAAAATATGGCTTCGAATTGGGTAGAACAATGAAATCGAATCAGGTAAAACAACTCAGACTTTGAGGTGTGATATCACTTTCTTTAAGGATTTATTTGCCCCACAACGTTGTTAATGGTCACCGGCAAAAATCCTCCAAGATACAACAAAGTCTCGGATGAGAATACTAGATAGCAATTCAAGTATTTCTCCAGGGTCTCTCTAAAAAACAATCGAAAAATTGGCTGCAATTTTTTCAAAAAGAATACTCGAAAAATGACCACTCACTTCTTTCCAAAAAATGACAACTATATATATATATGAAACAGTCTTACAACTCTTCGTGAAAATTGCCAAAGAATGAACAAACACGTCCTTTAGAAAATTATTCGGATAAACAAATGCGACTCTTCAGAAGAAGTTGAAAACAAACAATTGCAAACCTTCGGGAAAAGTTAAAACCGAATAAGTAATTTTCCAAAGGTTGTCTTGAAAAGACACAAACAAAATTGAATAATAATAATTTTTTAAATAGAATTTCGAATTTTCATTTTATATATTTTATTTCCAAAATTCTAAAAATAAAAGACAACCTTTGAATTTACTAAACCGAATTAGTAATTTTTCAAATGTTGTCTTGAAAAGACACAAACAAAATTTGGAATAATAATAATTTTTTTTTAAATAGAATTTCGAATTTTCATTTTATATATTTTATTTCCGAAATTCTAAAAATAAAAGACAACCTTTGAATTTACTAAAAAATTAATAATAAAGAAATAAAAATTAGAATAAATAACAAAGGGATTAGTGTTAACGGAGGCGTGTAAAGTGCTAAGTGCGCCAAATATTCTCGCACCCACACGCGGGTATGGTGGGATCTAGCCCCACCCAATCATTCTTTAAATACATAAAGAAAGACCCGCACTTTTAAATTAGCCCACTCCCTCCCACTTTTCCTATGTGGGACAAGGAAAAACACTCTATTTGTTTTAACAAACAAACCTCCAACAATCTCCCACTTTGTTTGTAAAACAAGGATTTCAAAATTAAAATTTTAAAAACCATACAGCCAAAATTTCAATAAGATTAATATACATACATAAAGGTCTCTTTCGAGTTAAACCTTTACTTAGTGCAAGTATATCAAAGCTCTATCAAAGTGACAAGTAGCTTGGCTTTAAACTTGTACTTTTATGTAATAGAACCGGACATACCACATATACACTAACCTCTTGTTTCAGCGAGAAGTTCTATATTACTCCGCACTATTATGGCATTGTGCTTGATCCTATTTCATGAGCCCTCTAGAAAGCAACCCTAACTTTCGTAAGAAGCAGCACCACTTCTAAGCTCATATAGGTGAAGTATCTACTATGTGTTTCTGTTACTATCAATACACTACAAACTTGTATCATACTTCATTAAGAATTCAATTCAGCCCACAAAACATAACAGACGATACTAACTTCTCATATCAGGGCTATGTTAGTATCAAACAATCACATTCAATAACTTATTCTTACCCATTAAACCTTGTAACTAGTGATGTTCTAGAAAAAGGTCGGGTTTCCATTATTGGTGATTTCAATTAAAGGGTTTCAGCCCCATTTCTTGTAAGGTCGTTATTACCATATATCTTGATAAAGCCTTTGTCAAAGGATCGGCAAGATTTTTACTTGACCTCACATAGACAATTGTTATGGTACCATCTTTAATCAAATGTCTCACATATTCATGTCTTAGACTAATGTGTCTAGACTTACCATTATAGGTGCTATTATAGGCTCTTGCCAAAGTGGCATGACTATCACAGTGGATAGAAATAGGAGGCATAGGACTAGGCCATAATTTGATATCCAACAACAAATTTCTAATCCATTCAGCCTCTTTTCCAATTGCCGCCAAAGCAATAAATTCGTATTCCATTATTGAGTGAGTTATACATGTCTGTTTCTTGCTCGCCCAAGATACAGTACCTCCAGCTAGTGTGCAGATCCATCCAGAAGTGGAACGCTCATCTCCCACACTTGTAATCCAACTAGCATCAGTGTATCCTTCTAGTACAGCCGGATAATTATTGTAGAACAATCCTAAATTTTTAGTTCTCTTTAGATAACCAAAAATTCTATTAATAGCTCTCCAATGTTCTGTACTTGGATTACTAGTATACCTACTCAACTTGCATACAGAATAAGCAATATTGGGTCTAGTACAATGCATCACATACATTAAAGTCCCTATAGCACTTGCATATTCTAGTTGTGCCACCGCTCTACCAGTATTATAATTTAATTTAATACTGGAATCAAATGTAGTACTTATTTCTTTAAAACCAAGATGTTGAAATTTATTTAATAATTTTTCAACATAACTACCTTGGCTTAAAGAATAACCCCCACTAGTTTTCTTAACTTTAATACCTAAAATAGTATCTACTTCACCCAAATCCTTCATTTTAAACATGGAAGTTAGATACTTCTTAGTCTCATTAATTCCAGTCATATTCATTCCAAAGATAAGCATATCATCAACATACAAGCACACTAAGACGCTATAGTCTTTAGTGAATTTAGAGTATATACACCTATCGGCACTATTATTGATGAAACCATTTGACAATATGACCGAATTAAACTTTTCATGACACTGCTTAGGAGCTTGCTTAAGTCCATAAAAAGACTTAATCAATTTACATACTTTTCTTTCATTTCCAGGAAGAACAAAACCCTCCGGTTGTTCCATGTAAATCTCCTCATTTAAGTCTCCATTTAAGAAAGCAGTTTTAACATCCATTTGATGAACACATAGATCATAAATGGAAGCTAGAGCAAAAAGAACTCGAATGGAAGTTATACGTGCAACGGGAGCATATGTATCAAAATAATATATTCCTTCCTTTTGTCTATATCCCTTAACTACAAGCCTAGCTTTAAAAGCTTGAATAGAACCATCAAAATGATATTTTCTTCTAAAAACCCATTTGCATCCAATAGGTTTTGATTCTTTTAGTAAATCTACTAATACCCAAGTATTATTAGATATAATTGAGTCCATTTCATCATTCACAGCTTATTTCCAAAAAGAAGCATCTCTAGAAGACATAGCATCATCAAAGCTTCCAGGATCATCTTCTAAATTTAACACTAAAGGGTATTTATTTATCACATTATTATCTCTATCTCCTTCAACAAGAAAAACATGAGTAATAAAATCAGGACCTAAGTCTTTTATTTTCCTAGCTCTAGTACTTCTCCTTGGTTCAATTATGTCTTTAGAATCATTTGTTTCTTTCTCTTGAGAATCACTTTGAGTTTCCATAGATCTTGAATTATTTTCAATAATTTCAGAACTTGTAAAACATTTATTCTCAAAGAATTCAACGTCTCTCGATTCTACTATGACATTAGACTCTAAATCAAGAAGCCTATAAGTTTTACTATTTTCAGCATACCCAACGAAAACACTTTTGATAGCTTTAGGACCAAGCTTTGTTCTCTTAGGATCTGGAGCTCGGTAGTATGCCAAACACCCCCACACTTTAAAATATGACAAATTTGGCTTTCTACCTTTTCATATTTCATAAGGGGTTATATCATTTTTCTTGGAATATATTCTGTTATGAATATAGCATGCAGTAAGTAATGCTTCTCCCCAAAGATTAATTGGTAGCTTTGAATTTGAAAGCATACAATTAACCATTTCTCCAAGAGATCGATTTTTCCTTTCAACTAAACCATTTTATTGCGGAGTATATGGTGCTGAAGCCTGATGAATAATACCATGTTCTTCACAAAATGAAGAGAATTCATTTAAGAAATATTATCCACCTCTATCTGATCGTAGAACTTTAATTTTCTTTTCTAATTGATTCTCTACTTCAACCTTATATTTCTTAAACATGGTAAATGCGTCATCATTCGATCTCATGAGATAAACATATAAGAACCTACTACAATCATCCACAAAGGTAATAGAATACCTTTTACCTCCACGTGTTAGCATACCATTAAATTCACATATATCACTATGAACCAAATCTAATAAATTCGAATTTCTTTTAACACTAGGAAATGGCTTCTTAGTAAATTTTGACTTAGCACATATTTCGCATTTATCAAATTCGCCATTAAAATTTATCAAGTCTAATTTTTTCATATTCTTCAAATAACGAATATTTATATGTGCCAACCTACTATGCCATAAAATTAAAGACTCGACAATATAAGCAGAGTTAGAAATGTTATTATTGATGCTCAATTGATACATGACATCATTGGCATAACCCTTCCCAACAAACAGCCTATTTTTCGACAGGATAACCTTGTCGGATTCAAACAAAACCCGAAACCCGCTCTTACAAAGTAAATCAATAGAAACTAGGTTCTTCCTAATTTCGGGTATAAATAACACATTAAGAAAAGTTATCTTCTTTCCAGAAGTAAAGTCTATCTCCACCATGCCTTTTCGAGCAACCTTTGCAAGAGCATTATTCGCCATCAGGACCTCTTGAACATTTGAATCAACAATCTCTTCAAATTACTTGAACATGTACTTGTTCTTGCACACATAGACTGTTGCTCCAGAATCTACCCACCAACCAGATTGGACAGTGGTAGAATTAATTTCAGAAACCATAGCCATCGCATCATTGATTTCAGAAATTTCCATGTTCGAAAACATGTTTGAAATCATGACTATATAATTTTCTTCAACCAAATTTGCATCTGCTTTCACCACTGGAATGTTCTTGTCCTTTGAACTGCTCTTGCGGTAAATGCAATCCTTGGCGTAGTGTCCCTGTTTGCCACAAACAAAACAACAACCATTTTGCTTCTTTTGTTCTGGCCAAGTTTCCGTTTTTTATCCACAACATTCACCTTGGAAATGTACAAAACAGAATTATCACGTAAACGTGACTCTTCCTCAATGCGAAGATGTTTCTGTATTTGCTCCAAGGTAAAGTCCTCTGACTTGTGAATCAGCCTTTTTCCATAGTCTTTCCAACTTGGAGGCAATTTCGCAATAATTGCTCCAACTTGAAAAGCTTCTGGAATATCAATCTTGAGGGCACAAATCTTTTTCACAATCACTTGCAATTCATGGACTTGTTCCAACAAGGGTTTAGTATCAATAAACTTGAAATCAAAATACTTTGCGATTAGATATTTGTTGGTACCTTACTCCTCCGCTTTGTACTTGAATTCCAGTGCATTCCAAATTTCTCTGGCCGACTTCATTTCAGTGAATAAGCCGTACAGATGATCAAAGAGTGTGTTCAAAACGTGTCTTCGACAAAGTAATTCATCCTCTGCACATTTCTTCTTTTCCTTATTAACCCTCTCAATGGCTTCGGCACTTGGCTGTCCTCCCTCGGCAGTAGGCATAGGATCTTCTGTAGGCGCCAAGTTAGGATCCAGTATGTAGGAAATCTTCAAAGTAGTGAGTAAGAACATCATCTTGTCCCTCCAGCGAGCAAAATTGTTCCCATCGAACCGGTCCAGTTTGACCATATCTTGATTCATAACTTTGATTGTCTCCGACTCCATTGTAGCAAGATAAATCCTTAAAATTGTTGGAAAATATGGTTTCGAATTGGGTAGAACAATGAAATCGGATCAAGTAAAACAACTCGGACTTTGAGGCGTTATATCACTTTCTTTAAGGATTTATTTGTCCCACAACGTTGCTAATGGTCACCGGCAAAAATCCTTCAGGATATAACAAAGTCTTGGATGAGAATACTAGATAGCAATTCAAGTATTTCTCCAAGGTCTCTCTAAGAAACAATCGAAAAAATTGGCTACAGTTTTTTCAGGAAGAAGACTCGAAAAATGACCACTCACTTCTTTCCGAAAAATGACAACTATATATATATGAAACAGTCTTGTAACTCTTCGTGAAAATTGCCAAAGAATGAACAAACACATCCTTTAGAAAAGTGTTCGGATAAACAAATGCGACTCTTCGGAAGAAGTCGAAAACGAACAATTGCAACCCTTCGGGAAAAGTTAAAACCAAATAAGTAATTTTTCAAAGGTTGTCTTGAAAAGACACAAACAAAATTCGGAATAATAATGATTTTTTTTTTAAATAGAATTTCGAATTTTCATTTTATATATTTTATTTCCGAAATTCTCAAAATAAAAGACAACCTTTGAATTTACTAAAAAATTAATAACAAAGAAATAAAAATTAGAATAAATAACAAAGGGATTAGTGTTAACGGAGGCGTGCAAAGTGCTAAGTGCGCCAAAATCGCGCACCCGCGCGCGGGTATGGTGGGGTCTAGCCCCACCCAATCATTCTTTAAATACATAAAGAAAAACCCGCACTTTTAAATTAGCCCACTCCCTCCCACTTTTCCTGTGTGGGACAAGGAAAAACACTCTGTTTGTTTTAACAAACAAACCTCCAACAGACGTTACATTGAAGAAAGACATGGTAGAAGTTGGAACTTGTAGAAAACCAAGCGGAGACGATGAAGGGATGCTCCGGATCAGGAGCTCCGGGACCAGCCCTCGTGAGCTGGTGACGACTTATCTTCCCTCCGATCACGACGTAGGGAGCTTGAGCGCGAGAGCTTGGAAGGGAAAGTATTATCAGCACTAAGGATAAAGAAATTTTGAACATGCTCATCGCCATTTTATTTCATTTCAATACAGTAAAACGTTCTTGGGTTGACGGAGAATTAGTGCTACGACCCCCTATATATAATGTCCTAAGGATGGTTACCTTTTCATTTGTCAAATGATCGAAGTAGATACGGGAAAAGTGAATCCCAGTCACTCGTCCGTTTTGCTCTTGGAGCTAAAAGATTGGATTGGACATTGCTTTATTTGAATCTTCATCTGTTCAATCTTACATATCCCCACCATGCGTGAAGATGCATTGTCGTGTATCGTCCAGGATTAAACAAAACACCATGGCTCGTTTGCTCGAACTCTCTCTTCTATTACGTAAAGAACTGTTAGTGGTTAATGCCTACTTTCTTCTATATTTTCTGGTTTTTGACCTTGTGAAAAGGCTTCAAAGTTGGGTCGGTTGTCTCTGTCTATATGGTTGTGGCTAAGCCTAATGCTTTTTCAAGGGAGAAGTCCATCAAAAATACCTTTAACTTGTGTACGGTGTTCATTTTAGTGTCACAACTTTTTATTGGCTCACTTACGTGCTAAAATCGAAGAAAAACATGCCCCTAGCGAAAAATTCTGGCTAGAGAAATTACATGGCTTTTATAATTAAAAATTTTATATGGTGTGGCATTTTTTAGCATTGAAGTGATTACTTTTTAATCAAAATTGACAATGAATGGATCATTCTTTTTACAATGACTAACACTACTGTGATCACTCTTAACTTGGCATACGACGTCATTTAGAGATTTTTTTGGTACCGAAGTGATCACTCTTTCATTAAGAGTGGCACTGAAGTGATCATTTTTTAACAACGATTGGCATTAAAATTATCATTCTTTTACAACAACTAGCATTGAAATGATCATCTTTTAACTTACCGCAGAACGTTGTTTAGAGATTATATGTTGACCAGGTAGGTTAGCAAGCCATGTAAGATTAAAAAATTAATAAAATATTATCACATCAAATTTCCGACAACTTAGATCGGAGTTGACACATAAGTAATCATTTTCTTTTAAAAGTAGCACTTAAGTGAGTCTGTAAAAAGTTGTGACAATAAAGTGAGCACCATACACAAGTTACACTTTTAGTGTACTTCTCCCGCCTTTTCACCATTTTGAATGATCTTTTGTGTCCTCATGATTGTCTTACAACAAGAGAATGTTGGTTCTGATTACTTTCCCTTTCCTTAATACATTTGGTTCGCTTTGAAGATCACACCATCACTAACGTATGTATTTAACCCCTTTTTTGCTTTTGAGACTGGCTCAATACAATCTTGTATCCACAATTGGCCTCAATCTGAGTGGACAAAGTCTTAGTTCTCAATTCCATGGTGGGAGCCGACCCATCGTGGAACCAATCATATCTAAATTGAACAATAGAAACTGTAGCTTTGTGAAATTAGATTATTTCTCTTTGTTTAGATATGAGGATCAATGATAGGTAATGTTCGGGAATCAATTTAACCCAATTTCTCAATTTGTGAAAAATTAACACATTTAATGATGTCGTTAGTCCATGAATTATGCGCCACACAATTTTAAAATTTTCTTTATCAAAACTTTAAGAACAATCAATTTAGTGCCATTTATAAGTGCAACTCCAATGAGTCACATCAGATTTTTCACCATTAAATTATTTAAGTAATAGCTCCTTAAGAATTGTGGCACGTAAATAGTCATATGCAAAATATTCGTATCAAAGTGAGAATTGCATAATAGTTATGACATCGATGCAATCTTGATCACCACTCATTCTTAAAATAAATTATCTTGATGTTGCTTTTCGGCAAGTGTTCATTCAACTCCATTTTCTTTTATTAAACTTCTTTTCAATTTGAAAGTGTTTTAAAGTGTCCCTAACATAACTTCTTACACATATGGAGGCTTCGAAATTAGTGGATGCTGCATCCTCAACCAATGATACTCTCTAATGACTTTTTTGGTCCAAAGTAGTGGAGAAGATTAACGCATCTAAAGTATGATTGTGGAAGGACAGTTATGTGGAAGAGGACCTTTAAAATGTTGTTTCATCTCTTTCTATTTTTTTTTTTTCCTTATTTGGCCCTAATCCATGCTAATGGTCTGCTTGTGCTTATTCTCTATTTACCCAATATGCAACTTCGTGAGGACTCATCGCAATGGGAAAAGCATGGTGACGTTGCAATCCCATGGACTTCAAATTTGTCGTCACGAGGTCTTGGTTCGTATTTGATATCACCATAGCTCTTTCGGCTCCACTACATTGGATCTTCTCCAAGTTGTCAAGATTCAAAAGCTTAGAGATAACAAAAATGCCAACACAATTATTCAAAAATATATTGGCCTTGCTCACAGCAAGTATGGTTGGCCTTGGCTTGTGTTCAGCGAGGGTTGCCAGCCCTTGTTGATGCTTAGGGACCAGGGCGAGGGTCAATGGCCGTTGCCGGCAAATGTGGGTTGGAGTGCCAAGCCGTTCAAACAACCTTGCGGGGGCCACTGTTCTAGTTCTGGACGTGTTCTTTTAATTTTGGGAAATTGTACTGATGCAGCATCCACCTTACCTCAAATCAATGCCACAGGACCGCAAAAAACATTGAAAAATGTCGTGTCGACATTTTTTCTCTTTCGGATTAAATGGTTAGAGGAGATACTTCATGGTGCATTTTCTTCACAAGTTTTAAAATTTTAACTACACTTGAAAAGAAGGTCGGGATCAACGATATGACTTACCGGAGTCACTTAAATATACAGCTTTTTTTAATAATTTACGTACAAAAGTGATAAAATTTGGGCACTAAATCAGTCATTTATAAAGTTTACTCTAAATTTTTATAAAAAAATTGACAAAATGCAGGCATAATCTCAAAAGAAAAATTACAAAGTAAATATTTTAACTTCATTACTAATTTCTTTATTTTGCTCAATTCATAAAGCAAATGATCCGTATAAATAAATTATTCTACATCATCGATATCTATTTGTTTTCCTGAAAAAGGAAGGAAGTATAATTTTCTTCACCTCTTGTAATTTCGCTTTTGTTTCTTCTCTGACTTCACTCAATTTTGAGATTGAATTAAGGGTGAGACTGAGAATTGAACCAAACCGACTGGTTCTTGGTGATCCTCACAAGATCCAAACTCGTTATTGGAAATTGGAAATAACCGGTTGAGTTCCCATATTTTCACAAAAAACGGGATCGGGCCTGTATGAGTTAATTTTCCCTTTTTAATTTTTTGTAATTTTTCCTTCTAATTTTCTAAACTAAAGCAGTGCCTCAGTGGTAGCCATAGCCTCTCAGACTCACTCTCAAATAGGCTGCCTCTTGACTCTCTCGCACCGATCGCCTCTCAGCTCTCGGACTCTCTCCTGGCTTCACCTTTCTCTATCACTCTCGCGTCTCAGCTGACTCAGCTCGCCTCTCAGGTCACTCTCGCCGAAGATGTCGTGCGGCCAAAAAAAGGAGCAAATTTCATCAACACTTCGGTTGGAAGTCACCAGCTTAATTGCGTCGTTACTCCAGGATTTTTATTGCGAGCCAATCGCTCCAACTCTTTTGCCCTGTCGCTTTGTGCTTTTTCCTGCGTCAAAACAGAAAGGAGTCGTCCCCAGCTTCTAGAGGTTGTAATTACGTATGATTAGGGCTGATAAAAGATTCTGTGCTAAACCAGTCAAAAGTTGAGCATGTCGTCCTTGTCGGGGTAGCCTTTTTCATTGAGCAGATCAAAAGTTGTTAAAGTAACTTAGGATAAAAAGCATATCTCATGCCAAGACTTTAAAAAATCATAAATTTATTATACTTTTTGACAACCCAATCATAAATGTTTTAATTATATCAATGAAATTATAAACATTTTCATATTTTACAAATTGAGTTTATTTGGCTAATTTTGACCTGAAATCATTAACGTAAACGTCAATCATCTTACCTGGCACGACCGACACTAACATAAATTATTTTTAATAACTTTTTCAATTATTTATTTATTCTTTTCTTTTCTCTTTTCCTTTTGTTTTCTTTCTCTTCCTTTTTTTTTTTCAATTCTTCCCTTCTTTCTTTGGCCAGTTGCCGAGCCTTGGCAACCAGCCAAAGGCAAGGACCAACGAGGTCCCTCATCGACCTCTAGCGAAGATCGCGTCCATCTTAAAGTATCAATTCCATGTGTCGTTCTTATTTCTATTTGTACGTGAGAGGGGTGGAATAATATTCCACATCTCTTATTTATAGGTTTTGTGTGACAATAATTATATTTTAAAAAAAAAAAAAAAAAAAAAGAGAAAAAGTCCCAAACATATTGTAATTTGCTGATTCAATCCTAAACTTATTATTATTTTTATTATTTTTTAGCCAGTTTGAGTCCTAAACTTTCGCAATTGTGCTCATTCAATTCATCCAGCCAACTCACGTACAAATAAAAATAAGAATGACACATGGAATCGATACTTAAACATGGACGACAACACCATTGATAAAATAATGCTCACGTAGGTCATATATAATAATAGCATATCTCTTTTGGCTCCGCTATCTCAGATCTTCTCCAAGTTGCCAAGATTCTAAAGCTTTAAGATAACAAAAAAGCCAAAATAGTTAGTCAATATCATCTATATTAATGCTTCGCTACTATAAGTCCAGTTATGATGACGCGTTACTTGTAGTACTTTTCCTTGCCATGCCCACAATCTCGCCATCATCAGATTCAGTGAGGCTGACCTCACTTAATAATGGCAAGGTCAAGCCTCATCCGCCCCTAGCAAGGCTTGACCTCACTAGATCTTACTAGTTCGAGCCTTGTCTAGCCATGGTGAGGCCAACCTCACCTAGCAACGAGGAGGGTGAGTCTCACCAAATCCAGCAAGGTCCAGCCTCGCCCAACCACGGCAAGGCTCAACCAAGGTTGGTGAGGTTGACCTCGTCGACTCTCGCCTCCGGCCGGTCATTGGCCATCACCGAGGGGAGAAGGGAAGAGGAAAAAGAACAAAAATAAGAAAGAGAAAAAAATATTTAAAAAATATTAAAAATTGCCGGCGTCCGCATTAGTGATTTTTGATTAAAATTGGCTAGTTTACTCAATTGGCAAAACATTAAAATTTCAATAACTTAATTGATAAAATTAAAAAATTTAGGATCGAACTAGCAAAAGTGAATCATCGTCGCTTATTGTCGATTTACTTCTTCTTAGCTAAAATGATTTTGATTGGACAATGCTTCGTTTGAAATTCTATCTCATGCAATTTTATATTTTCCCACCACGCCCGGTAGACGCATCATCGTGTATAAATATGTGGCATAACGTAATAGGATTCCTTATCTAAATATGGCGGACAAGCTTGTTTCGACGCCCGGCCGTGGTCACCTTAGACACGGTGCAGGGAACTCCGCCGGAGGGAGGCGCGGAGTGGGCTCGAGGTGATCGCGTCGATGGAGGAGAAAAAGTGGGGTGGTTGGGAAAAAAGAAACACATTTGTACATAAGTGTCAATTTGGCTGAGAGGCGGGAAAAAAGAAATGCACCCCACGTCAATGCTTGCCTTTTCTGGCTTTAGTGCGTCCACCCTAGCCTAGCCCTACATCACCAACCAATCTTTGCTGGGGCATGCGCCAGAGAGACGCGAGGAAGCTTCCGCCTCTCCTTCCTCTCCCCCTCCGTCTGCTTTGTTTAACGTGTACGAGAAGTCGGAACAAAGTCAAAAGCTGCTTCCCTCTGCTTCTCGTGGGATATTCATACACGCACGTCCAAACAAAGTGATGGTGGCGTAGAGGTGTGCAGCTTTCTGAAAAGCGTATCTTGAGTGCGTCGACAAGGCAGGTGGCGAGGACGGACTCGGTGAGGCCTCATGGGGCAGCGCTCTCGATCGAAAGAGCGACGTTCGATAAAATGGTGCTGAAAGTAGTCCCTAAGCATGCAAAGAGTGAGGTTCGACAAAGGGAAATATATCAATTCAATTCTAAATATATTAGGTTGATATCAATTTGCTTTAAATCTTTTAATTTGATCAATTCAATCTATCCGGCCAATTTTAGCCAGCTGGCACTGATGTGCTAACTTTTAAATAATTTTTAGTTTTTTTCAAATTTTTTTATTAGTTTTTTTCTTTGTCTGTTTCTTTTCCTTTTCCTTCGATGATCCGGTGAGGCTTCGGCAAGGACTTCACGGCCCAAAGCTCCAGCAAAGAATAGGGAAAAAGAAAAGAACTAATAAAAAAATTTAAAATATATATATATTTGAAAATTTGCCTTGTTAGTATTGGCCGGATGAACAATATCCATGTCAACGCTGGCCAATCAAAATTGACTGGATAAATTGAATTAATATCAATATAAAAATATTTAGAACTGAATTGATCCAATTAAAAGGTTTAGGACTAAATTGCTATCCATGTAATAGATTTATGATTTTTTTAGCATTTTTCCCATTAGACAAAAGTGTCGAGAAACTAGCGAAACTTGGAGCAAGCGTTTCAGTGGAGGACTTGCTCTTCTGCATCCAGTCAAAGAGGCAGATGAGGATGCCGAATTTGGTGTCGGCAAACACTCTCGCTGGAAATCCATTCGTTCTTCTAGGTTATGTTTTGTGGACTCATGAATATGGCATGGCGTCCTTATCAAGCCCCATGACAGCAATCCCTATGAGCTTCACTTTAGAGACTAAATTATTAAAAATCAATTGAAAACGAGCAATTTATGTCGACATGTTTTCCTTGCATCATTTTTCAGCCATGCCAATAAGGCATTTCATCTTTGCATGGATAAATTTCTCTCAAGTGTGCTAGTGTGGGATTTTTTATTATCAAAAAATGTATTTTGGGATAAATTTGTCGCGAGTGTATTTGTTTGAGATTTTTTTGATATCAAGTCCTTTTTTTTTTAGCTCTCCAAAACTCCTTTATAGGTTTTGGGGTGAAAATTCTAGATATTCCTTTTATGCACTCGATATACACTCTTCAATGTGATTATGATCTAATGGTCACAATACTTCCTTGAGATGGCAATAATCTTCTCGGTAATGACGGAAATAATTATTTGATTAGTGTCGAGATTGCCAAGGTTGAACAGCAGATAAAAGAGGTTCACATATACAGAAAGTCAAGGTTGAACAGCCCATAAACAAAGAAGTGACAAAAATAAAAATAAAAATTGCCACATGGTCCGCTAATTTTTACAAGCTATATTGCCATGCCTACAAGCTCCGCGGACAGCTCGACATTGTAATACCCTACTAGGGCGTTACATTGAAGAAAGACATGGTAGAAGTTGGAACTTGTAGAAAACCAACCGGAGACGATGAAAGGATGTTGCAAATCAGGAACTCCAGGACCAGCCCTCGTGAGCTCGTGACGACTTATCTTCCCTCGGATCACGACGTAGGGAGCTTGAGCGCGAGAGCTCGGAAGGGAAAGTATTATCAGCACTAAGGATAAAGAAATTTTGAACATGCTTATCGCCATTTTTATTTCATTTCAAGACAGCAAAACGTTCTTGGGTTGATGGAGAATTAGTGCTACGACCTCCCATATATAAAGTCCTAAGGATGGTTACCTTTTCCCATTTTCCAAATAATCAAAGTAGATACGGGAAAGGTGAATCCCATTCACTCGTCCGTTTTGTTCTTGGAGCTAAAAGATTGGATTGGACATTGCTTTATTTGAATCTTCATCCGTTCAATCTTACATATCCCCACCGTGCGTGAAGATAAATTGCCGTGTATCGTCCAAGATAAAACAAAACACCATGGCTCTTTTGCTCGAACTCTCTCTTCTAGTACGTAAAGAACTGTTAGTGGTTAATGCCTACTTTCTTCTGTATTTTCTTGTTTTTGACCTTTTGAAAAGGCTTTAAAGTTGGGTCGGTTGTCCCTGTGTATATGGTTGTGGCTAAGCCTTACGCTTTTTCAAGGTAGAAGTACATCAAAAATACCTTAACTTGTGTACGGTATTCATTTTAGTGTCACAACCTTTTATTGGCTCACTTAAGTGCTAAAATCAAAGAAAAACATGCCCTCAGCGAAAAATTTTGGCTAGAAAAATTACATGGCTTTTATTATTAAAAATTTTATATGGTGTGGAATTTTTTAGCACTGAAGTGATTACTTTTTAATTAAAATTGACATTGAATGGATCTTTTTTTTTACAATGACGAACACTAAAGTGATCACTTCTTAACTTGCCATATGACGTCATTTAGAGATTTTTTTGGTACTAAAGTGATCACTTTTTCATTAAGCGTGACACTGAAGTGATCATTTTTTAATAACGATTGACACTAAAATTATCGTTTTTTTACAATAACTAGCATTGAAATGACCACCTTTTAACTTACCCCCACAACGTTGTTTAGAGATTATATGCTAACCGGGTAGGTAGGCAAGCCATGTAAGATTAAAAAATTAATAAAATATTTTTCACATCAAATTTTCGACAACTTAGATCGGAGTTGACACATAAGTAATCATTTTCTCTTAAAAGTAGCACTTCAGAGAGCTCGTAAAAAGTTGTGATAGTAAAGTGAACACCATACACAAGTTAAGACAATTTTAGTGTACTTCTCCCGCGTTTTCACCACTTCGCATGATCTTCTGTGTCCACATGATTGTCTTACAACAAGAGAATGTTGGTTCTGATTACTTTCCCTTTCCTTAATACATTTGATTCGCTTTGAAGATCACACCATCACTAACGTATGTATTTAACCTTTTTTTTGGCTTTCAAGACTGGCTCAATATAATCTTGTGATGCACTAAAATGGGAGGTGGTCTAGCACCCCCGGTCCGATCATAAAAAGCAAACAAAACAAATACAATCTTGTATGCACAATTTGGTCCCGGTTCCGAGTGGACAAAGTCTAGCTCTTGATTCCACAGTGGGAGCCAACCCACCGTGGAACCAATCGTCCCTAAATTGAACAATAGAGCTTGTAGCTTTGTGAAATTGGATTATTTTTCTTTGATTAAATATGAGGATCAATGATAGGTAATGTTTGGGAATCGATTTAACCCAATTTCTCAATTTGTGAAAAATCGACGCATTTAATGATGTTGTTAGTCCATAAATTATGCACCACACAATTTTAAAATTTTCTTTACCAAAACTTTAACAACAATCAATTTAGTGCCATTTAAAAGTGCAACTCCAATGAGTCACATCAGATTTTCCACCATTAAAATTATTTAAGTAATAGCTCCTTAAGCATTGTGGCACGTAAATAGTCATATGCAAAATATTCGTATCAAAGTGAGCGTCGCATAATAATTATGAAACCGATGTAATCTTGATCACCACTTATTCTTAAAATAAATTATCTTGATGTTGCTTTCGGCAAGTGTTCGTTCAACTCCATTTTTTTATTAAACTTCTTTCCAATTTGAAAGTGTCTTAAAGATTCCCTAACATAACTTCTTACGCATATCGAGGCTTTAAGCTTAGTGGATGCTACATCCTCAACCAATGATACTCTGTAAATGACCTTTTTGGCCCAAACACATGGAGAAGATTAACGCATCTAAAGTATAAATGTGGAAGGACAGTTTTTTTTTTTCCTCATTTGGCCCTAATCCATGCTAATGGTCTGCTTGTGCTTATTCTCTATTTACCCAATATGCAACTTCGTGAGGACTCGTCGCAATGGGAAAAGCATGGTGACGTTGCCATCCCATGGACTTCAAATTTGCCGTCACGAGGTCTTGGTTCATATTTGATATCACCATAGCTCTTTCGGCTCCACTACATGGGATCTTCTCCAAGTTGTCGAGATTCAAAAGCTTAGAGATAACAAAAAATGCCAAGACAATTAGTCAAAAATATATTGGCCGTGCTCACAGCAAGTATTTTTAGCCTTGGCTTGTCTTCAGCGAGGGTTGCCAGCCCTTGTTGATGCTTTGGGACCAGGGCAAGGGTCAATAGCATTTGCCGGCAAATTGGGTTTGGAGGTGCTAAGCCGTTCAAACAACCTAGAGAGGGCCACTGTTCTAGTTCTAAACATGTTCTTTTAATTTTGGGAAATTGTGCTGATGCAGCATCCACCTTACATCAAATCAATGCCACAAGACCGCTAAAAATATTGAAAAATGTCATGTCACGCTTTTTCTCTTTCAGATTGAATGGTTAGAAGAGATACTTCATGGTGCATTTTCTATACAAATTTTTACAATTTTAACTACACTTGGGGAGAAGGTCGGCATCAACGATATGACTTACTGGAGCCACTTAAATACACAGTTTTTAAAATAATTTACGTGCAAAAGTGATAAAATTTGGGCACTAAATCAGTCATTATAAAGTTTACTCTAAATTTTTTATAAAAAAATTGACAAAATGCAGGCATAATCTCAAAAGAAAAATTACAAAGCTTCATTAATAATTTCTTTATTTTGCTCAAATTAAAAAGCAAAATCATAAAGCAAATGATCCATCCAAATAATTTCTTCTAAATCATCAATATCTATTTGTTTTCCTGAAAAAGGAAGTAAGTACAATTTTCTTCACCTCTTGTAATTTCGCTTTTGTTTCTTCTCTGACTTCACTCAGTTTTGAGATTGAACTAAGGATGAGTGATCGAGAACTGAACCAAACCAGTTGGTTCTAGGTGACTCTCACAGGATCCAAACCTGTTATTGGGAATTGGCAATAACTGGTTGGGTTCCTGTATTTGCACGAAAAACCGGACCGGGCCGGTATGAGTTAATTTTCCCTTTCTATTTTTTGTAATTTTTCCTCGTAATTTTCTAAACTGAAGCAGTGCATCAGTGGTTTTTAGGAGCAAAACAAAACCATAGCCTCTCAACTCATTATCAAATAGGCTACCTTTCGACTCTCTCGCGCCGGTCGCCTCTCGCCTTTCTCTCCATCGCCTCTCAGGTCAGTCTCGCCGAAGATGTCGTGCGGCCAAAAAAAGGAGCAAATTTCATCAACACTTCGGTTGGAAGTCACCAGCTTAATTGCGTCGTTACTCGAGGATTTTGATTGCGAGCCAATCACTCCGACTGCCCTGTCGCTTTGTGCTTTTTCCTACGTCAAAACAGAAACGAGTCGCCCCCAGCTTCTAGAGTTTGTAATTACGTAAGATTAGGGCTAATAAAAGATTTCGTGCTAAACCAGTCAAAGGGTACCGACGACACGGTTCATTTTTATTTTTATTTTATAGCCAAGCATGATAAGAAGGCATGATCGCACCTTTTCTGAAGTAAATCATGTCGTCCTTGTCGGGGTAGCCTTTTTCTTTGAGCAGTTCAAAAGTTGTTAAAGTAACTTAGGATAAAAAAGCATATCCCATGCCAAGACTTCAAAAAATCATAAATTTATTATACTTTTGACGACCCAATCTTAAATATTTTAATTATATCAATGAAATTATAAACATTTTCATGTTTTACAAATTGAGTTTATTTGGCCAATTTTGATCTGAAATCATTAACGTAAACGCGTCAATCATCTTACATGCTACGATCGACACTAACGTAGATTATTTTTAATAATTTTTTCAATTATTTATTTATTCTTTTCTTTTCTTTTTCCCTTTTGTTTTCTTTCTCTTCCTTTCTTTTTCAATTCTTCCCTTCTTTCTTTGGCCAGTTGCCGAGCCTTGGCAACCAGCCAAAGGCAAGGACGAGCAAGGTCCCTCGTCGACCTCTAGCGAAGATCGCATCCGTCTTAAATTATCAATTCCATGTGTCATTCTTATTTCTATTTGTACGTGAGAGGGGTGGAATAATATTCCACATCTCTTATTTATAGGTTTTTTGTGAGAAGAATTATATAAAAAAAGGAAAAAAAAGTCTCAAACATATTGCAATTTTGCTGATTCAATCCTAAACTTATATATATATATATTTAGCCAGTTTGAGTCCTAAACTTTTGCAATTGTACTTATTCAGTTCATCCAGCCAACTCACGAACTCACGTACAAATAAAAATAAGAATGGCACATGGAATCGATACTTAGATATGGACAACAACACCATTGATAAAATAATGCTCACGTAGGTCATATATAATAATAGCATATCTCTTTTGGCTCCACTATCTCAGATCTTCTCCAAGTTGCCAAGATAACAAAAAAGCCAAAATAGTTAGTCAGTATCATCTATATTAATGCTTCCCTACTATAAGTCCAGTTATGATGCACGTGTAACTTGTAGTACTTTTCCTTGCTATGCCCACAATCTCGCCATCATAAGATTCAGTGAGGCTGACCTCACTTAATAATGGCAAGGTCAAGCCTTATCGGCCCCTAGCAAGGCTTGACCTCACTAGATCTAACTAGTTCGAGGCTTGTCTAGCCATGGTGAGGCCAACCTCACCTAGCAACGAGGAGGGTGAGTCTCACCAAATCCAGCAAGGTCAAGCCTCGCCCAACCACGGCAAGGCTCAACCAAGGCTGGTGAGGTTGACCTCGCCGACTCTCGCCTCTGGCTAGTCATTGGCCATCACCGAGGGGAGAAGGGAAGAGGAAAAAGAAGAAGGGTTAATACCCTGAAAACCCTAAACTAGTATACTTGTGACAAATTTACCCCAAACTATTTTTTTGACTATAAAAAACCCCAAACTGGTAAACCTGTGACAAATTTACCCGATCGACCATAAAAAACCATAAACTGGTACATTTATGACATATTTACCCCAAACTAATTTATTTGACTGCAAAAAGAAACCCTAAACTGGTAAATTTGTGACAAATATACCATATGCTAAATTAGATTAATACCACAAAAAAATCACAAAATTTGTAAACTGTGACAAACGGAGCGTAAAATCCTAAATTGGTATATCGGTTAATTGTCACGTGTCATTTAACTTAATAATTTGAGAATAAATTTAACGAAAACTAACATAGGATAAATTTGTCACAAGTGTACCAGTTTGGGGTAAATTTGTCAAAGGTATACCAGTTTGGGGTTTTTGGTGGTCAAAAAAATAGTTTGGGGTAAATTTGTCACAAGTGTACCAGTTTGGGGTTTTTTAAGGTATTAACCCAAAAAAGAAAAAGAAGAAAGAGAAAAAAAAATAAAAATAAATAAAATACTATTAAAAATTTGCCAGCATCCGCATTAGTGATTTTTGACTAAAATTGGCTAGATTAACTCAATTGGCAAAACATGAAAATGTTAATAACTTAATTGATAAAATTAAAAAATTTAGGATTGAACCGACAAAAGTGAATCATAGTCGCTTATTGTCGATTTACTTCTTCTTAGCTAAGATGATTTGATTGGACCTTGCTTTGTTTGAAATTCTATCTCATGCAATTTTATATTTTCCCACCATGCCCCGTAGACGCATCATCTTGTATAATATGTGACATAACGTCATAGGATTCCTTATCTAAGTATGGCGGACAAGCTTGTTTCCGCAAACTCTCTTCTATTGGTTAAAGAACTGTTAAGTGATTAATGACTACTTCAATATATATAACCTCTAGAAGAAGCGTTAAAGTTGGGTCTCTCTCTCTCTCTCTCTCTCTCTCTCTCTCTCTCTCTCTCTCTCTCTCTCTCTCTCTGTGTATTTCGTTGTGGGTGAGCATAATGCCTTTTCTACTCTTGGCATGATTGCTCGTTCATCGTTATTGTCGTATGTAACGAACCAATGAATTTGTCCATCCAAACGATGCATGGCTCGTACTCATGTTCTCCAAGTCACTTCCTGCAAATCCTCGAGTAATCGCATTAAGATTTCGTACGGCCCACAAAGGGAGTAAATTTCATCAGCACTTCCACAGATTCATTATCACCAAGATGAAGGTCGTCGAATCAACGAAGATGTAGGATCCCCTACCCCGGTTCGTGCCCGCAACCTCTGTCCCATTCATCAGCTACTGAATCACGTCAAACCAATCGCCCCTCGAAGCTAAGTCTCTGCTTCTGCCGTTTATACATCAATTCCTTCGTCGATGAATCGCTTTCGAATCCCCGCCCTTCGTGAAAGTCCTCACTAGGTTCATTCTGTATCGTCACAAATTATTGTTCTAGCTACTAATTGGCACTTTCAAGAATGAAATAAACCTCGGTTTCATCCACGAACCAAAATTTGTTAGAATGGAGGAAGAGAAACGGAGAATCAGAATCTCAACTCTGTCTCAAGTTCACCCTATTGCACACGATGTTGGAAGAAGATGAACTTCCAAGCGAAGATGGTGGATCTTCAGTTGAAGATTTTTCTTTTACGCCTAGAAATGGTTCATCTTCGATCGTTATGCTTCTAGGATCACCCTTTGGTTTTAGTTCCGGCGTCATCTTCAAAAACTGGACATTCCTATTGATAATTACCTTTTCCATGACTAAATTATATTGCTTATAACCTTTAGTTATGTCACCGTAGTCGGACAAAAATGCATTTCTAACTTTTGTCATCCAACTTTTCCTCCTAAATAGGAATGTCACACGCAAATACTCGTAGGAACATAACATTTGACATGTTGCTGCTCCGAAATATTCTAGGGTTCTTCCACGAACGCTCTTTGTTAGACATATGTTTGGCACAAATACAACACAGGCAATGGCTTTTGTCCCAAACTTCGTTTGGCTAGAGAAATTACATGGCTTTCATAATAAAAAAATTTTATATGGTGTGGCATTTTTTAGCACTGAAGTGATTACTTTTTAATTAAAATTGACAATGAATGAATCAATCTTTTTACAATGACTAACACTAAAGTGATTACTTCTTAACTTGCCATACGACGTCATTTAGAGATTTTTTTGGTACTGAAGTGATCACTTTTTCATTAAGAGTGGCACTGAAGTGATCATTTTTTAACAATGATTGGTACTAAAATTATCATTTCTTTACAACAACTAGCATTGAAATGATCATCTTTTAACTTACCCCAGAACGTTGTTTAGAGATTATATGTTGATCGGGTAGGCCAGCAAGCCATGTAAGATTAAAAAATTAATAAAATATCATCACGTCAAATTTCCGTCAACTTAGATTGGAGTTGACATATAAGTAATCATTTTCTTTTAAAAGTGGCACTTAAGTGAGCCCATAAAAAGTTGTGATAGTAAAGTGAGCACTATACACAAGTTAAGACACTTTTAGTGTACTTCTCCCGCCTTTTCACTATTTCGAATAATCTTTTGTGTCCTCATGATTGTCTTGCAACAAGAGATTGTTGGTTCTGATTACTTTCCCTTTCCTTAATACATTTGGTTCGCTTTGAAGATCACACCATCACTAAAGTATGTATTTAACCTTCTTTTTGCTTTTGAGACTGGCTCAATACAATCTTGTGTGCACAATTGGTCCTAGTCTGAGTGGACAAAGTCTTAGCTCTCGATTCCACGGTAGGAGCCAACCCATCGTGGAACTAATCATCCCTAAATTGAACAATAGAGCTTGTAGCTTTGTGAAATTAGATTATTTCTCTTTGATTAAATATGAGGATCAATGATAGGCAATGTTCGGGAATCAATTTAACCCAATTTCTCAATTTGTGAAAAATTGACGCATTTAATGATGTCGTTAGTCCATAAATTATGCACCACACAATCTTAAAATTTTCTTTACCAAAACTTTAAGAACAGTCAATTTAGTGCCATTTATAAGTGCAACTCCAATGAGTCACATCAGATTTTTCACCATTAAAATTATTTAAGTAATAGCTCCTTAAGCATTGTGGCACGTAAATAGTCAAATGCAAAATATTCGTATCAAAGTGAGCGTTGCATAATAGTTATGACACCGATACAATCTTGATCACCACTCATTCTTAAAATAAATTATCTTGATGTTGCTTTTTGGCAAGTGTTCATTCAACTCCATTTTTTTATTAAACTTCTTTTCAATTAGGAAGTGTCTTAAAGTGTCCCTAACATAACTTCTTACACATGTCGAGGCTTCGAGCTTAGTGGATGCTACATCCTCAACCAATGATACTCTCTAATGACGTTTTTGGTCCAAACTAGTGGAGAAGATTAACGCATCTAAAGTATGATTGTGGAAGGACAGTTATGTGGAAGAGGACCTTTAAAATGTGGTTTCATTTCTTTCTCTCTTCTTTTTTCCTTATTTGGCCCTAATCCATGCTAATGGTCTGCTTGTGCTTATTCTCTATTTACCCAATATGCAACTTCGTGAGGAATCATCGCAATGGGAAAAGCATGGTGACGTTGCCATCCCATGGACTTCAAATTTGTCGTCACGAGGTCTTGGTTCGTATTTGATATCACCATAGCTCTTTCGGCTCCACTACGTTGGATCTTCTCCAAGTTGTCATGATTCAAAAGCTTAGAGAAAACAAAAATGCCAACACAATTATTCAAAAATATATTGGCCTTGCTCACAGCAAGTATGGTTGGCCTTGGCTTGTGTTCAGCGAGGGTTGCCAGCCCTTGTTGATGATTAGTGACCAGGGCGAGGGTCAATGGCCGCTGCCGGCATATGTGGGTTGGAGTGCCAAGCCGTTCAAACAACCTAGCGAGGGCCACTGTTCTAGTTCTAAACGTGTTCTTTTAATTTTGGGAAATTGCGCTGATGCAGCATCCACCTTACATCAGATCAATGCCACAGGACGCCTAAAAATATTGAAAAATGTCATGTCGACATTTTTTCTCTTTCGGATTGAATGGTTAGTGGAGATACTTCATGGTGCATTTTCTTTACAAGTTTTAAAATTTTAACTACACTTGAAAAGAAGGTCGGGATCAATGATATGACTTACCGGAATCACTTAAATATACAGTTTTTTTTTTAATAATTTACGTACAAAAGTGATAAAAATTTGGGCACTAAATCAGTCATTTATAAAGTTTGTTCTAAATTTTTAATTAAAAAAAATTGACAAAATGCAGGTATAATCTCAAAAGAAAAAATTACAAAGTAAATATTTTAACTTCATTACTAACTTCTTTATTTTGCTCAATTCATAAAGCAAATGATCCGTATAAATAAATTATTCTACATCATCGATATCTATTTGTTTTCCTGAAAAAGGAAGGAAGTATAATTTTCTTCACCTCTTGTAATTTCACTTTTCTTTCTTCTCTGACTTCACTCAATTTTGAGATTGAATTAAGGGTGAGACTGAGAATTGAACCAAACCGACTGGTTCTTGGTGATCCTCACCAGATCCAAACTCGTTATTGGAAATTGGCAATAACTGGTTGAGTTCCCATATTTTCACAAAAAACAGGATCGGGCCTGTATGAGTTAATTTTCCCTTTTTAATTTTTTGTAATTTTTCCTTCTAATTTTCTAAACTAAAGCAGTGCCTCAGTGGTAGCCATAGCCTCTCAGACTCACTCTCAAATAGGCTGCCTCTTGACTCTCTCGCACCGATCGCCTCTCGCCTTTCCCTCCATCGCCTCTCAGCTCTCGGACTCTCTCCTGGCTTCACCTTTCTCTATCACTCTCGCGTCTCAGCTGACTCAGCTCGCCTCTCAGCTCACTCTCGCCGAAGATGTCGTACGGCCGAAAAAAAAGGAGTAAATTTCATCGACACTTCGGTTGGAAGTCACTAGCTTAATTGCGTCGTTACTCCAGGATTTTTATTGCGAGCCAATCACTCCAACTCTTTTGCCCTGTCGCTTTGTGCTTTTTCCTGCGTCAAAACAGAAAGGAGTCGTCCCCAGTTTCTAGAGGTTGTAATTACGTATCATTAGGGCTGATATAAGATTCTGTGCTAAACCAGTCAAAAGTTGAGCATGTCGTCCTTGTCGGGGTAGCCTTTTTCATTGAGCAGATCAAAAGTTGTTAAAGTAACTTAGGATAAAAAAGCATATCTCATGCCAAGACTTTAAAAAATCATAAATTTATTATACTTTTTGACAACCCAATCTTAAATGTTTTAATTATATCAATGAAATTATAAACATTTTCATGTTTTACAAATTGAGTTTATTTGGCTAATTTTGACCTGAAATCATTAACGTAAACGTCAATCATCTTACCTAGCACGACCGACACTAACGTAAATTATTTTTAATAAATTTTTCAATTATTTATTTATTCTTTTCTTTTTCTTTTCCCTTTTGTTTTCTTTCTCTTCCTTTTTTTTTTTTTTTCAATTCTTCCCTTCTTTCTTTGGCCAGTTGCCGAGCCTTGGCAACCAGCCAAAGGCAAGGACCAGCGAGGTCCCTCATCGACCTCTAGCGAAGATCGCGTCCGTCTTAAAGTATCAATTCCATGTGTCGTTCTTATTTCTATTTGTACGTGAGAGGGGTGGAATAATATTCCACATCTCTTATTTATAGGTTTTGTGTGACAAGAATTATATTTTTAAAAAAAAAAAGGATAAAAAGTCCCAAACATATTGTAATTTTGCTGATTCAATCCTAAACTTATTATTATTTTTATTATTTTTTAGCCAGTTTGAGTCCTAAACTTTCGCAATTGTGCTCATTCAATTCATCCAGCCAACTCGCGTACAAATAAAAATAAGAATAGCACATGGAATCGATACTTAAACATGGACGACAACACCATTGATAAAATAATGCTCACGTAGGTCATATATAATAATAGCATATCTCTTTTGGCTCTGCTATCTCAGATCTTCTCCAAGTTGCCAAGATTCTAAAGCTTTAAGATAACAAAAAAGCCAAAAAAGTTAGTCAATATCATCTATATTAATGCTTCGCTACTATAAGTCCAGGTATGATGCACGCGTTACTTGTAGTACTTTTCCTTGCCAATGCCCACAATCTCGCCATCATCAGATTCAGTGAGGCTGACCTCACTTAATAATGGCAAGGTCAAGCCTCATCCGCCCCTAGCAAGGCTTGACCTCACTAGATCTTACTAGTTCGAGCCTTCTCTAGCCATGGTGAGGCCAACCTCACCTAGCAACGAGGAGGCTGAGTCTCACCAAATCCAGTAAGGTCCAGCCTCGCCCAACCACGGCAAGGCTCAACCAAGGTTGGTGAGGTTGACCTCGTCGACTCTCGCCTCTGGCCGGTCATTGGCCATCACCGAGGGGAGAAGGGAAGAGGAAAAAGAACAAAAATAAGAAAGAGAAAAAAATATTTAAAAAATGTTAAAAATTGCCGGCGTCCGCATTAGTGATTTTTATTAAATTTGGCTGAGAAGTGGGAAAAAAAAAAAAAAAGAAATGCACCCCACGTCAATGCTTGCCTTTTCTGGATTTAGTGCGTCCACCCTAGCCTAGCCCTACATCACCAACCAATCTTTGCTGGGGCATGCGCCAGAGAGACGCGAGGAAGCTTCCGCCTCTCCTTCCTCTCCCCCTCCGTCTGCTTTGTTTAACGTGTACGAGAAGTCGGAACAAATTCAAAAGCTGCTTCCCTCTGCCTTCTCGTGGGATATTCATACACGCACGTCCAAACAAGGTGATGGTGGCGTAGAGGTGTGCAGCTTTCTGAAAAGCGTATCCTGAGTGGGTCGACAAGGCTGGTGGCGAGGACGGACTTCTTGAGGCCTTATGACTTATGAGGTAGCGCTCTCGATCGACAGAGCGAGGTTCTATAAAATGGTGCTAAAGTAGTCCCTATGCATGCAAAGAGTGAGGTTCGACGAAGGGAAATATATCAATTCAGTTCTGAATCTATTAGATTGATATCAATTTGCTTTAAATCTTTTAATTGGACCAATTCAATCTATCCGGCCAATTTTAGCCAGCTCGCACTGATGTGATAACTTTTAAATAATTTTTATTTTTTTTCAAATTTTTTTATTAGTTTTTTCTTTGTCTTTTTCTTTTCCTTTTCTTTTTGCTCTTCTTCCTCCTTGGATCCCTTCGATGGCCGGTGAGGCTTCGGCAAGGACTTCACGGCCCGAAGCTCCAACAAAGAATAGGGAAAAAGAAAAGAACTAATAAAAAATTCAAAAATATATATTTATATATATATATTAAAATTTGCCTTGTTAGTATTGGCCGGATGAACAATATCCATGTCAACGCCGGCCAATCAAAATTGACTAGATGAATTGAATTAATATCAATATAAAAATATTTAGGACTGAATTGATCCAATTAAAAGGTTTAGGACTAAATTGCTATCCATGTAATAGATTTATGATTTTTTTAGCATTTTTCCCATTAGACAAAAGTTGTCGAGAAACTAGCGAAACTTGGAGCAAGCGTTTCAGTGGAGGACTTGCTCTTCTGCATCCAGTCAAAGAGGCAGATGAGGATGCCGAATTTGGTGTCGGCAAACACTCTCGATGGTGACAAGACAACACGCTGGTAATCCATTCGTTCTTCTAGGTTATGTTTTGTGGACTCGTGAATATGGCATGGCGTCTTTATCAAGCCCCATGATAGCAATCCCTATGAGCTTGACGTTAGAGACTAAATTATTAAAAATCAATTGAAAACGAGCAATTTATGTCGACATGTTTTCCTTGCATCATTTTTCAGCCATGCCAATAAGGCATTTCATCTTCGCATGGATAAATTTCTCTCAAGTGTGCTAGTGTGGGATTTTTTATTATCAAAAAATGTAATTTGGGATAAATTTATCGCGAGTGTATTTGTTTGAGATCTTTTTGGTATCAAGTCCTTTTTTTTTTTAGCTCTCCAAAACTCCTTTATAGGTTTTGGGGTGAAAATTCTAGATATTCCTTTTATGCACTCGATATACACTCTTCAATGTGATTATGATCTAATGGTCACAATACTTCCTTGAGATGGCAATAATCTTCTCGGTAATGACGGAATTAATTATTTGATTAGTGTCGAGATTGCCAAGGTTGAACAGCAGATAAAAGAGGTTCACATATACAGAAAGTCAAGGTTGAACAGCCCATAAACAAAGAAGTGACAAAAATAAAAATAAAAATTGCCACATGGTCCGCTAATTTTTACAAGCTATATTGCCATGCCTACAAGCTCCGCGGACAGCTCGACATTGTAATACCCTACTAGGGCGTTACATTGAAGAAAGACATGGTAGAAGTTGGAACTTGTAGAAAACCAAGCGGAGACGATGAAGGGATGCTGCGGATCAGGAGCTCCGGGAACAGCCCTCGTGAGCTCGTGACGACTTATCTTCCCTCGGATCACGACGTAGGGAGCTTGAGCGCGAGAGCTCGGAAGGGAAAGTTTTATCAGCACTAAGGATAAAGAAATTTTGAACATGCTCATCGCCATTTTATTTCAGTTCAATACAGTAAAACGTTCTTGGGTTGACGGAGAATTAGTGCTACGACCCCCTATATATAATGTCCTAAGGATGGTTACCTTTTCATTTGTCAAATGATCGAAGTAGATACGGGAAAAGTGAATCCCAGTCACTCGTCCGTTTTGTTCTTGGAGCTAAAAGATTGGATTGGACATTGCTTTATTTGAATCTTCATCTGTTCAATCTTACATATCCCCACCATGCGTGAAGATGCATTGTCGTGTATCGTCCAGGATTAAACAAAACACCATGGCTCGTTTGCTCGAACTCTCTCTTCTATTACGTAAAGAACTGTTAGTGGTTAATGCCTACTTTCTTCTATATTTTCTGATTTTTGACCTTGTGAAAAGGCTTCAAAGTTGGGTCGGTTGTCTCTGTCTATATGGTTGTGGCTAAGCTTAATGTTTTTCACGGGAGAAGTACATCAGAAGTCTCTTAACTTGTGTACGGTATTCATTCTAGTGTCACAACCTTTCGTCGGCTCACTTAAGTCCCAAAATCGAAGAAAAACATGCCCCCGGCGAAAAGTTCTAGCTAGAGAAATTACATGGCTTTTATAATTAAAAATTGTATAAGTGGTTACTTTTTAATTAAAATTGGCACTGAATGGATCGCTTTTTTACAATGACTGATAATAAAGTGATCGCTTATCAACTCGCTATACGACGTCGTTTAGAGATTTTTTTTATACTTAAGTGATCACTTTTTCATTAAGATTGGAACTGAAGTGGTTATTTTTTAATAACTATTGGCGCTGAAATTATCATTTTTTTACAACACAACTAGCATTGAAATGATTACCTTTTAGCTTGCTACACAACGTTGTTTAGAAATTATATGCTAACTGGGTAGGTTAGCAAGCTATGTAAGATTAAGAAATTAATACAATATTATCACGTCAAATTTCCAACAATTCAGATCGAAGTTGACACATAAATAATCATTTCCTTATAAAAGTGGCACTTAAGTGAGTCAGTAAAAAGTTATGACACTAAAGTGAGCACCATATACAAGTTAAGACACTTTTAATGTACTTCTCCCGCCTTTTCACCATTTCGCATGATCTTTTGTGTCCACATTATTGTCTTACAACAAGAGAATGTTGGTTCTGATTACTTTCCATTTCCTTAATACATTTGGTTTGCTTTGAAGATCACACCATCACTAACGTATGTATTTAACCTTTTTTTTTGCTTTCAAGATTGGCTCAATACAATCTCGTATGCACAATTGGTCCCGGTTCTGAGTGGACAAAGTCTAGCTCTCGAATCCACGGTGGGAGCCGACCCATCGTGGAACCAATCATCCCTAAATTTTACGGCCAAAAAAAAGGAGTAAATTTCATCGACACTTCGGTTGGAAGTCACTAGCTTAATTGCGTTGTTACTTGAGGATTTTGATTGCGAGCCAACCAGTTCACCTCTTTCGCCCTGTCGCTTTGAGCCTTTTTCCTACGTCAAAACAGAAACGAGTCGCCCCAGCTTCTAGAGCTTGTAATTACGTAAGATTAGAGCTAATAAAAGACTTTGTGCTAAACCAGTCAAAGGATACCGACGACACGGTTCTTTTTTCTTTTTTTTTCTTTTTTTTTTAGCCAAGCATGATAAGAAGGCATGATCGCACCTTTTTCCAACGTAAATGATGTCGTCCTTGTCGGACTAGCCTTTTTTCTTGAGTAGTTCCAAAGTCGTTAAAGAGTAACTTAGGATAAAAAAGCATATCCACATCTGAAAAATTCTTTAAAAAATCATAAATCTATTACACTTTTAACAACTCAATCTTAAATATTTTAATTGTACTAATGAAATTATAAAAATGTTAATATTTTATAAATTGAGTTCACTTGGCCAATTGTAGCTGGAAATCATTGATGTGAATGTTGGTCATTTTACATGATATAATATAGATTATTTTTACTAATTTTTCAATTATTTACTTATTATTTTCTTTTCTTTTCTTTTCTTTTTCCCTTGTGTTTTCTTTCTCTTAGGTTTTTTTCATTCTTCCCTTCTTTCTTTGGCCAATTGCCAGGCCTTGGCATCTAGCCAGAGGCAAGGACCAACAAGGTCCCTCGTCAACCCTAGCAAAGATTGCATCCATCTTAAAGTATCAATTTCATGTGCCATTCTTATTTCTATTTGTACATGAGAGGGGTGGAATAATATTCCACATCTCTTATTTATAGGTTTTATATCAAGAGAATTATTAAAAAAAAATTAAACATATTATAATAATGTCGATTCAATCTTAAACTTATTTTTCTTTTGGCCAATTATGTCATAAACTTTTGTAATTGTGTCAGTTCAGTCCATCCAGCCAACTCACATACAAATAGAAATAAGAATGGCGCATGGAATTGATACCTTAAGATGGACGACAACACCATTGATAAAATAATGCTTGTGTAGGAGCATATCTCTTTTGGCTCCACTATCTTAGATCTTCTCCAAGTTGTGAAGATTCTAAAGCTTAAAGAAAACAAAAATGCCAAAATAGTTAGTCAATAGCATCTATATTAATGCTTCATTGCTATAAGTCCAATTATGATGAACACATTACTTGTACTACTTTTCCTTGCCATGCCTTCCTTGCCATGCCCAAAAATTGAGGCTGACCTCACTTAATGGCGAGGTCAAGCCTCATCACCCCTAGCAAGGCTTGACCTCACTAGATCTGACTAGTTCGAGCCTCACCTAGCAATGATGAGGCCAACCTCACCTAGCAACAACAAGGGTAAGTCTCACTAAATCCAACAAAGTCAAGCCTTGCCAAATCACAACACGGCTCAGTCAAGGCTAGCAAGGTTGACCTTGTCACCTCTCACCTCTGGCCAGTCATTGGCCATCACTATCACTAAGGGCAAAAGGGAAGAAAAGGAAAAGAAAGAGAAAAGAAAAAAATTCAAAAAAAAATTTAAAATGTTATTAAAAAACGTTCAAGTTAGAATCAATTGTTAGTGTCCACATAATTGATTTTTGACCAAAATTGACTAGAAACTCAATTTGCAAAACATGAAAATATTAATAATTTAATTAATAAAATTAAAAGATTTATGATCGAATTGGTAAAAGTATTGTCCATTTGGTTCTTCTAGCTAAAATGATTTGATTGGACCTTGCTTTGTTTGGAATTCTATCTCATACAATTTTATATTTTTCCACCACGCCCCGTAGACACGTCATCTCGTATAGTATGTGACACAACGTCATATGATTCCTTATCTAAATATGGCGTACAAGCTTTTTTCCTTCAACTCTCTTCTATTGGTTAAAGAACTGTTAATTGATTAATGACTACTTCCATATATATAACCTTTTGAAGAAGCGTGAAAGTTGGATCTCTCTCTTTTTCTTTTTCTTTTTTGGGTATTTCGTCGTGGGTGAGCATAATGCCTTTTCTACCCTTGGCATGATCGCTCGTTCATCATTATTGTCTTATGTAACGAACCAATGAATTTGTCCATCTAAACGATGCGCACCTCGTGTCGCATGGCTCGTACTCATGTTCTCCAAGTCACTTCCTGCAAATCCTCGAGTAATCGCATGAAGATTCAGTGCGGCCCACAAAGGGAGTAAATTTCATCAACACTTCCACAGATTCATCATCACCAAGATGAAGGTCGTCGAATCAACGAAGATGTAGGATCCCCTACCCGGTTCGTGCCCGCAACCTCTGTCCCATTCATCAGCTACTGAATCACGTCAAACCCAATCGCCCCTCAAATCTAAGCCTCTGCTTCTGCCGTTTATACATCAATTCTTTCGTCGATGAATCGCTTTCGAATTCCCGCCCTTTGCGAAAGTCCTCACGAGGTTCGTCCTCTATCCTCACAAATTATTGATCTAGCTACTTTGGCACTTTCAAGCATGAAATTAACCCCGGTTTCATCCACGAACCAACATTTGTTAGAATGGAGGAAGAGAAACGGAGAATCAGAATCTCAACTCTGTCTCAAGTTCACCCAATTGCGCACAATGTCGAATTGAAATCGAATCCTCAGTAACTAGGCATCACACGCATATATGTCTATCATGCATTTACTGTATCACGGGATCAGTATATAACAATTTGCCGTCGCTTCTTCTAAGTTGATTTGATTGGCAAGGAGACTTTTTGCTAATTGCTCATACATAACAGAGGGAATATCTTTCTAGGGATGATGAGAAGTACTGTCAACATAAAATCATTATCAAGTTCATACTATGAAAAGGTTTGGCGTCTCTCTATTTCAAAGAACTCGAGCTAAGGATAGCATAGACTTTTTATTCTTGCAACAAAAGCAATCAACCCTTTTATTATCACATAGAGATGCAATATCACCCACTACTTTCTTGCCTCTATGAGGAATAAAGATTCGACATCAAAGTTCACAATCGATGGAGTGAAAAGTGCGAAGGACCTTACTTGAACAATTAATGTCAAACAATAGTTGAAACTAAGTCTCTCTCAATTTCGCCCCTCAATGATGAGAAACTACCTAGCAAATCATAACTAGCTAAAGACTCCATAATCAGAAAGAGGAAAAAAATAGAAATTAAGTGAAGCTAGCAGGGTTTCGCAAATGGATGATACAATTATGATCCACTAAAGAGCAATTACTTCAACAAGTGGAGGCCAGCTTCAAACTCTATTACATGATTAATCCACAGCTAATGGAAGGCAAGCACTTACCTGGAAAAGCTCGAGCAGAGTAAAAATAGTCGACAAAGATTAGTTATTTCCCTCGCCTAGCGAAAAGGAAACACAAAATTAGTCCCAATCGACAAAGGTAGCACACAGAGATAGCATATCAGAAGAATAAGACAAAACTTCAGTGCTCAGACAATGACTGACCTGAGAGAAGTTAATGAGTCAACTCCAAGATATTTGTCTGATATTAATCATACAAGGCACGTCTTTGCTTGAAATTTATTTTCTTCTTTGCAAAGATTGATCAACATCTTCACTAAGAGCATCAAGCAGAAGCATTAAGTTTGAGATTTGCAATGCTTTAGTACTTCAGAGTACATCTAAGCACTTCTCTTCAGCATATTCAATCCAGCAGTAATAGATTCTTGCTTTTATTGAATATGTATTGTCAGCAATTTAGCCAGATTTAAGGCATTACAGTATCTTCATTTACCATTCTAGGAACTCTAAACTTCGGACTCTGCTCCAAAAAAGCTGGTGGCCGCTCATATACCACTGATGCAGCCCTTATTAAAATCCCTGCCGTCAACCCCCATATCAAATACTTCTTGTTCCCCGCCTCATAGTCGAAGAAATGAATGATATATTTATTGCCCAACCACTCTCTCTCTTCATCTCTTCGGTTTTCATCCTGAAACAAATATACACGGCTCTTGTCATGAGGACCTGCAAGCTCCACTGAGATAACTACAGTCACATGGTGTGTCGAATGAAGCAGTACCTTGATGAACATCTCCAACGGAGCATCAAATACTGCTTCCACTTCTGCAGGATTTGGGATGGGTTTAAATGCTTTTTTGTCGGAAAGTATGCCTATCACTGGAATGACTCTCAAGAGATGCTGCAAAAGATTAATTGGTCATTAAACCCAGACATTCATACAAAAATAAGACCAAACGCTAACATTTCATTAATTCACATGATGGCAGGAAATAAGCAAACTGATGTAAACAATTTCTAAAGGAACTCATGAATAGGTATAACCCAAGAGGTATGTCATGACTAGTTTTGTTTCCAAAGTACAAGGAAGACCATCCTTAATCACTGGTCGAGAGACTCTTCAGAACTTCCTTTTGTTGATGATGGAATTCTATTTAAGCATTTTGTCAGGGGATGATAGACAAAGAACCCGGAGGAAGAACCATGAAATGAGAAAATGGGATTAGGCATATGTGCACTTAAATCACAATAATTTATCAAAGGACCAGCATGATATTCCACAGAATTATAGCAATCTCCCAATGCACATGGTAAGAACAAGATAGTAAGACAGTTATATTTATCCTGGTAGGTTTCATAACGTGACTCAGCCCAATTTCGTTTCCTAAACATCCCAAGTATGTAACTCCTCCACAGTTGATGAGTTGGGGAGAACTGGATAGAAATGAAATAAGTTCCATGTTAACTAGGATTGATTCCAAGGAGGTTTGCCAAACATGAAATGAGTACAGCGAACTGGTTTTTAAACGGAATAAGCAATCAGTTACACAAAAGGAAATGTAAATAATCATTGCTTCATTGCAGACCCTAAACCAAACCACATTAGTTCGGCAATTTCAACATTTTATCCTCCTCTTTTCCCATCAGACAAGTCCCTTCACAAGTCAATCAGTGTGTGAAATTCACAATAACAGATGGCAAACAATGATCATAGACCATTGCGTGTATCAAGCATGGTTGAAGATGAAGTTCTTCTGTCATTCTGCTTTAAGAAGACCCTATAGAATGAACACCACTGAAGCCCATACACTGAAGACACCATAATCTCATACAAGAACCAGCATCCCCCTTCTCCTGCACACAGACTCCAAAAGCACAAGCATGCAAATACAAGTATGCATCCTTAACGTTGAAGAATCAAAGTTGACATTGCATATGCAAATGTTTGACAAACACTGGAGCTATTAAGATCATTCCTTTCCTGAGCCCTTTACCGAGAAAGTTATCAACTGAGAGCGTGAAGGAAGAACATCCCACTAAGTATTGCTGACACTATTAAATGGACCGATGGTATCATTTCTTTCTAGAAAGAACATGCCAGTGTACACTAACCACACGATGCACTGAAAAGATCAGAAAAAACAGGAGACTGCATTCATAACACCGTGGAGCTGTCTTAGTATGAAAGAAAACTTGATATAAACCATTATTGAAAAGTGGTTTCGCTAGCATTCAACTCGGACATGCTTTCATTGTTCCAACTGAACTGCAACTCAATTCTCACAGGGTTCCTATCAATGCCAACAGGCAAAGCACATGCCATATATGCAGAATGTTCTGGAGATACCATGTCAAGAATGAAAGCCTAACAATGGAAATGGCTGGAGAAATGAACCTTGGAAACAAAGGAACACTCCATTATGCAACATCAAACATACACTCTTGTTGATGACTGTGCTCAAAAGTACCTACATTCTATTCAACTACTACAGACTATTGTCAAGAAAAGTGGTGAATGCTGGTTTAATGATGCTTTATATTAATTGAGAAGAGACTGCTGACATAGTTCAATCTATTACTACTAAAAGCCGTTCAACATTCAGCTATAAAGCTTGTTGTTCAGGTTCATACTTCTAAAATATTATCCATTCACATCAAATCCTCAGAAAAGGCCCCCACAACTTTCCATTTTATTATCATGGGAGAGAAGACTTTTAAGTGAAGTTCAACATTTCCATGGCAAAAGAGCGTAATGTATGCTAATACCTTGGACAAGAATGGCTCGAGTACAGTTACCACGTTGACAAGGGAAGGATCCAACCCGATTTCCTCATTGGCTTCCCTTGTCGCAGTATCTCCATCATCCTTATCACCCTCCTCTGCTTTCCCACCTGGCAGTGATACTTCACCTGCAACCCAAAACAACAATGAACCTAGATCACTGGACAGCACCTTCATGCTCTTGTAGTCACCATGCTTAAACCTACTGCAGAGATCCTAATCACCTGACACAGTACAAAACCAAACTTTCTGCGTTCACTGTAGTTGAAGTTTCAGTCCCAACCATTTCTGCTAGCCTCGCCTTTCTCTGCCTCGATTTTCTAGAAACAGAGAAATTCAACTTGGCACTAAAAGTACTACAAGATCAAAACCTCCCAATTCAAGGACCGGAATTAAGAATCTACCACTTGATTAAACTGAACCCACATTTTCCGAATCATCAAGAAACCTACAAATACACACTTGAAATGTGACAGCGAGTCAAAGTTAAAGCAATCAAAGACCCTTTTGCCTCCCCATTTCTCTCATCCGAAACAAGAACAAGAACCGATTACTTCACATCTAATCAGTCATCGTACTCGAAACGATACAAAAGGAAGAACCCAAATTCTTGAAAACGAAAATCAAACGACGACCATTGAAAGAGACGAACCCGAGTGGGTGGACAATCCGGAGGACCTCTTGGTGAGGACGACCCGCAACTCCCCATCATCGCCTTCGAAGAGGCAGATCAAGACCGCGGCTCTTTTGGGCGTGAACCTTTCCTGGTGGTCGCGAGCGATCGGGGTCGCCGACTCCGGGAAGCCCACTTGGGACACGACCTTGCCGGCGGCCTCTTCGATCCGCTGCTCCTCGGCGTCCTCGGGATCGGGCGGCGGCGGCTTGTACAGCCGGAGCTGCTGAGCCAACGCCGCCAGCCTCTGCGACGGAGGAGGAGGGGGCGGTGGGGAGCTGCTCATGAGGTTCAAGAATCGAGACGTCGATGCCGATGCCGATGCAGAAATTCTTCGGAGAACCGAGATCATCTGCAACTGGATCTTATACAGAAAGTGAAAAAGCTTTGTACTTTGTTGTTGTTGTTTAATGTTAATCCTGATATGAACATTTTCTCTTTTGCTTTGCGACCGTCGTCTTTTCTGATTTGCCCACAACAACGTTGAGAGCGATTCAAGCAGGCCACGTGCTATGGCGCAATGAATTTTTAATTTATTTAATATGATTTATTAAATTTTTAATTTGCTCCATGGAGTCCATAAATTTTGTGCATGTTTAATGTAGTACTTGGATTATATGATATTTAATGTTGTCCTTAAATTTGAATTAATATAAGAGTGATGTCTAATATTTTCATATAATTAAAGGATTACATTGAATATATACTAAAATTCATAGAATAATCAAAGTTGGGAAAATTGCCAAATAATTATAAACCTATTACAAATGCGTCAATTCAATTCTAACTTCAAATCTTAAGTCTTTTACATTTGTGTTAATTTTGGTCGATTAGCGTTGAAGTAGACTCAAGGCGATGCTGATGTGTTAATTTTTAATATTTTTATTTTTTTCAATTTATTTTATTTTATTCCTTTTTTTTTCTTTCAATGACATGTTAATTTTTAATATTTTTTATTTTTTCAATTTATTTTATTTTATTCTTTTTTTCCCTTTTTTTTTTTTTTTTTTCTTTAGCTAATTACTTAACTAGCCAAAGGTTAGGGTTAGTGAGATCAACCTCATCGCCACACAAGTAAGGCTCGCCAGCCACAGGCAATGCCTCGCCATCGCAAGGCAAGGGCTAGCCTCATTGATGTGGGCGAGATTGAGCTTGCCAAGCCATGGCAAGGCTACCTCATTGACTTTAGTCTTTTGTTGTGCAGTGACCAACTAGAGGGAAATGAAAAGAAAAAGAAAAGGAAAAATATATATTAAAAAATTACTTTCTCAACGTTGTTATGTCAAAATTGACCAAATTGAGTGAATGAGCACAAATGCAAAATGATTAAGACTATATTGACACAATTATAATAAGTTTAAGACAATTTTGATAATTTTTTTTTATTAAAGTTCAACAATTATTTGTGTCATTTTCGCAAATCATTTTGAATGTTACTGAGCATTGAGCTTCTCCAGGAGCAACAAGTCCGGCGTAATGCTAAAGACCAACCAGGCTGCACTTCCACTCTTCATTTATGATAATGGCCGTAACTCGAGACAAAAGAAATCTGTCTTACAAACAACAAAGCCCTCACTGCATATGGATGAGCATGAACTACAATAGGTCAACTCCAGAAACAACATACAACAGTTCTGACAAATGGAATCAAGGTACTAAATATATACAGCATAAATACAATATAAATCACAGCATTCAGGATTACAGGAGGAAAAAAGTGAACAGACAAGCTTATGTATCATGCAACCGTTTTATCCTCAAACCAACAGAATTTTTTAGCAAAAGCTATACATATAATTTCAGCAACAATGAATGATAAAATAAAGGCTTTTTCTCCCGCCGTCTCTGCAACTCGAAGGATAAAAAAGAAAATGAACACCTGCCATCAAATCTGTGCTAAGCAACCGCAGATTCTTTCTTCTTGTTTGCTTCCGCAGATTTACTTTCTGAAAGCAGACTGGTAGGTTTTCCAGCCACTGGATAAGACAATCTCCTTGCCTTTGTAGTTGCCTTCCCATTGGAGGACGGAAGAGGTTTGGGTGAAGTTACGGCCTTTGGCGTTTGTTGGTTCAAGCTTTTAACGACATTACTTCCCTGCTTGTTGAGTGGTTTCTTTGGGCTAATGGTCTGAATGGGTACTCGGCTTTCCCATGGGCGAGCAGCGATCCATCGCTCCATCCAGCTCCAACCCCAACCAGCTTTTCCGAGTTCATAATTCTTCAAGCCATTGGTATTAGAGTCGGCCCTCCACTGTGAATCATCAATTCATAAAATGTGAGGACATCAGGAATTGTATTCAGAAACTATAATCACCTCTGATATGTGAGCTGGCAAGATAAACTCCTTAGCAGTATCATCTGAGAACCGAATCCTTCAGCGACATTCTTTTTCTTTACAATTTATTTCCTTTTCCTTGAGAAGACAGGAATTATCTTGCATTGCAGAACACAGCCATGAGACCCAAAAAAACTAAAACAATACCAATTAACATCAAACCAAGCCTTATCCCACTATATGGTGAATCTTATCATGGCATTGTGCTTGATCCTAAATAGAGCCTTAAAAATAAATCTTGACGTATGTTATGTGATCTCCCTCACCTGATGGTTAAATGCATATGCCATGCTTCGTTCCGTTTAACTGCTGCTTCTTCTCTCTGATGTATCCTTGCAAGAATTTCTTCCATGGTTTCAGAGCCACCACACCAGTCAACCTGTCAGGCATGTAATGATGTAGTTTTAAGAGAATGCCAGGTGGTGTCATTTCAAACACATTACACATTCTTGCAGAACATGGATATATAACTATAAAGCCACAATGGCCACTGGAGAACATGCAACTTATTTCAATGACTAAAATTTGAAGTAGAAGGCTTCAATGACTACAATCCATAATCACATGCTGCAGTTGCCTTTTACGCTACAGACACAGAAAGTATGACTCGACAAGAATCCTTAATCTGGAGCTTTTACACATAGAACAGGACCATTATCCCAGCTGGGTTTAATATGCTGCAGGGGGCCATTGATCCCTTCCTTAATCAGTTTTCGATGTCCAAAAATTTTTGATATGGCTGATGAAATTTACCTCAAGATCGTGGAGTTTAGCCTCAAGTTTCATCTGGTTCTCCAATTTCTTCTGTTTTATCCGCCCTTCTGTCACCATACAGAGACGGCGCTCTCTAACCTGAGACTGTATTTTGCTCCAGGAATGAAGATACCCCAATGTTGTCGTTGCTTGCTTTTTGACCGAAAAGTTTTGTGTCAGAATCTGCAATCTTACAATTCCTTTCAAACGTCGTAACATTTTCCGTGCCTAGAACAGGATGAGAACAATTCTGTCAAATAAATTATATAAACGCATCTTCCAAAGAGTTAAGCAAGACAATCACTGAGGACCAGATATAATGGGGAAATTTACATCTTAGGTACCATATAAGTTGTGCCAATGATGATTCAATAATAGCACAATTGAAAGCAAAAGTGAAAACAAATATCTATAGGACACGCTGACACAGATGCAGGACATCTTCACAAGATGCTGTATTTAGCTAGTAGCTATCTAGCCATGGAAAGTTTTAAAAGATGACCAATCAACAGGATGAACCTAAAGGCAAACCATAATTGAATGAAGCATTTGGTGAATGTGGTACCATATATGCCCGGAATGCTGTTTGAATTCGTAGTGCAGCTCTATTCTCAATGGACATGCCAAGAGAACTTTTGCCAGCAGTAGCACCATTTTCCAAAGTTGTAGACTCTTTATTTGAGTGGGTCTTCCACTTGAAGGAATTTGACTTCCCAGGAGATGAAGATGCCTGTTTTCCGGGCTGAAAGCATAACATCAAGCAGCAATGCAACGTCAAAAGTAGGAAAGGCACAACCAAATTTAACCCTATTATCACATATTTGCTCCCTAAGTAACAGAAGTAGAGATTTCTTTAAAATCATAACCAGCTTCCAACTTTTACTCCAATTATAATTTTCCAATGGTTTGATATAGACAACAGAAAGAAAGAATTCACTTAAGACTTCATGATCTTGGTAAGCGCTAAAGTAGAAATTTATTTGAATGTTCTACTCTGTGTCCATTGAATAGTTCATATTAGAAGCCTTTTCAGATGGTGACCTGAGAAGCACCAAACACAGCAGAAGCTCATTAACACTACCAAACACTTATCAAGCAACTAGCCATTACTTCCGGAAGCTGACACCAATCATGGCAAGTTTCTTATCACAGTGAATCTAATGGGAAAGTAGAGACGACACAACAGATTTTATACAAGGAAGAACAATAAGATTTCAAAGGATAGAAATTTAATAACAAGCAGGAGAAAAGGCAGAACATTTTCAGAAAGCAGATTATTTCATCAAATGACTAATGTGTTCAAAGGGTCACTGTAAAAAGCATTACCAGGAAACGAAAAACTATCCATGAGATAAAGCCCAATCATGAATAGTTCCCATATGCATATAAACCCTTCTACATCATTAGAAACGTTTGTGCAAAATTCGCACAGTTTCAGGAAAACAACTCCAGCAGAGATGTTTCATGATTAGCTAATAACAGAGAACATGCAATTTATACAGGTAGAATTTAGAGCTGAAAGATCTTTAGACAAACTTGAAACAGTCCCATCATACCCAACTCAACTATGCTGGAAGCAAAAATGGTTGATCCATGCTTAATACAAATGCGACAGGACTAAGGAAAGAAAAAAAGTATCTGGACTGTTTTATACCTTCGACTGCTTCGAACCATTGTTCTTCACTCTCTTCAGGTTGATTATAGACTTGAACCAGTTCCCAGAACCCATATCTTTAAGTTAAATGCCTTTACCCGTGAAGAGCAATACCCTGTTTCACGAAAGATCAATGACATGAGTGCTGGCACAAAACACACCTTGGAAGATCGCACAATTAAGAACCACACCGCCATATATTCAAATCTCTGATTTTTTTCATCGACTCAAGAATGAACAGTCATAAACATCATGATATCATCACAATCGATCTCAATAGCATCATATAACAACCCAAGATCCTATTTCTACACTTGTGATCACACGTAATCAGTGCTTTTTCATAAAGAGAGCTAGAACATAATGTCATTGTATCTCAATTAGGAACACGTAACCACCTCCTCAATCAACCACTCTGTTAGACTGCTAATCTCAAACCATGTTGATCCAATTCCAAGAGAGCAGCACTTGACATCTCATCAAATGCGGACCACATAGAAAACATCAAAACGAAGCAGAACGCTCCATAATTCGAGCGAAATTGCAGAAAAACTCTAATCAGATTCCCAGATCAAGAAACCAAGCATTTGCTCCGCCAATCATTCACCGCCCCCGAGCCCAGATCCCAGTCTCCCCCAATCACCAAGAAACGCGTACCCCACATCAGATATTCAGGTGGAAAACCAGAATGGAACAGAACAAAAAGCAAAAGGGCATTAGTTCTATGAACAATGATGACGTACCCACAGAAGCAGCAACAATGAGGTCCAGTCCAGCGACGACCTTTTCCTTCCTCTTCTTTTCACACAAATGGGTACTCGATGGTCTTGCCTAAAGACCTGTGGTGGGGATAGCATTAGTAGTAAAGCACAAGAAAGCTCGAAGAAAAGGTCAGGCTGTCATAGCAAAGAAGAGAGAGAGAGAGAATAAAAAGTGGGTGTGGAATGTGGATATGCAAAAGGTCCACCTCCAATTCTACCCAGAATTTCCTGTTCTTTACTTTAAAAAAATCATTCATTTAATCAGATGGGGTCGATGGAAGATGTTTGTATTCATCCATCTCATCCTTGAATGGAGCACCCTCTCTCTCTCTCTCTCCTCCTCTCCTTGGTCCACCATTCTCGGCTCAATCAAAGTCTCAACCAACGAAATACAACTCACTCGAAAGGAGTCTTGCAGTTTGGTGCGAGGGAGTGTTGTTGGGGTGAAGAAGTCAGCAAAAAACAAAGGAGTCGAACGAGTACAGCGACAGCAGAACAAACCAATGGGGAGCTTGACCGTGATGGCCTGCCTTTCTAATTTGGTGTGGAAGAAAGTTCAGATTTTTATTCTTTATTTTTCAATGAATTGTTTTGTATATTTAGAAGTGTTCTCAAACTGTGCTACAGTACAAGCAGGAGCTGAAATGATTGGCATTGTGATATGATGATTGGGTTGGTGCACTTTCAAGAAAAGGAAAAAATAAAAAATTCACATGAATTTCTAAATCTGGATTGCCTGCTCAAGCAGATATTTTATTTCTCAAATGTAAACAGTTAGGGAGCAAATCAAGATGAAGTTTGCTGTCAAAATAGATCTTGTACCGGCATTTCGAAGTTAAATTCATGAGGAACTATCTTTAAAACTAAGCTTTCCATATCTCGGGGTAATGCCAAAAGCGTCATAACTCGCCGGCAAGATTCAATGAGAGATTCGCGAAATTGTGATGTCAATATCATAGATCAATTTCTTGCGAAACTGATTTAGAAATGAAATGATTTTTGGGAGATATTACTTTAAGAAAGATGCAGACGATCACAATGAAGTAATGCATTCAATTACATGGAGGAGTAGTCTATATTTATATTATTAATGAAAAATAAATGTATTTCCTCCTTGCAAGTTGCTTAGAAAAATATAATATAAGTTTAAAAAGAGGAAAATGTAAAAAGGGGTCACAGGCATTTTCGAAGTTAAATTTGCAAGGAACCATATTTAAATCTAAGTTTTCCTATCACAAGGAATGCCAAAAGTGCTATAACTTACCAACAAGACTACCCAAGAGTCTATGAAAATCATGATATCATTAATAGAGACCAGTTTTATGTGAAACTTAATCAAGAAATAAAATAAATTTCAAAAAATATTACTTAGAGAAAACACACAAATGATCATTGGTAAGAGAAAAAAATCTTTGAAAAAGGAAATATGCAATAGATCTTCATTTTTCTAATGAAAAATAAATGTATTCCCTCCTTTCAAGACTCGGCAAGAGTTTGCAAAATCATAATATTAATATTAGACATCAATTTCTTGCGAAACTTAATCAAAAAATAAAATGATTTTCAACAAATATAACTTTAAGAAAGCGCACAAATTAGTACTTTTAAGAACAGAAAATCTCCTAAAACAAAGTATGCATTCAATTATAAGGAGCAGTAATGTATTTTCATTTTTCTAGTGAAAAATAAATGTATTTCCTCCTCGAAAAGTTTATTAGAGAAAATACAGTAAAGAGAGGAAAATGATAAAAAGGTGGTCCCGGCGGGGCTCGAACCCGCGACCTTCGGCTCATAAGACCAACGCTCTAACCAACTGAGCTACGGGACCACGCTGCGGGGGATTTTCCTTGTTTTTATTAATTTATTATAAATCGAACCTTCTTTCTGTCCTACATTTTACGGACAAAGCACGCCAAGATTTTTCTCTTACTTTTTCGTTTTTATTTTATCACATCCACTTCTTTTGCTGATTTTCCAATTAACTAATAAATGGCCATACGTAACTTTTGACCTCGATTTGACAATTTGCAAGGGAGGAAATTATGTAGCTGAACCTGTTCTGGCGAAGACAAAGAAGGGAAGAATTAAAGACTATAGTTGGGGTCGGTCCAACTGCCAAGCTCCCCATTATCAAAACATTAGATAATGGCAATAATTACTGAAATGATTTAATGGTAAGGAATATCAATAATTGTTATTGTTCTTATCATTATGCATTAGGGGCCTCCAGATATGGCCAGCACATTTTTAGCCAAATTTAGGTAGTGACGCAGCATGATCTGGACCCTGGGGCAGCATTCCAAGCCTGCTTTCATAATTAGGTCTATTTCGAGCAATATTCCTATCATCATTATATTTCAACAGCTCCTGATTTAATCATGAAATTATTATCATCATTTCTAGCACCTACATTGCGTATTTCAATTAAAGATGTTTTTATGTGCCGAAGCCGCTGTAAGGTCCGTCTGCCTAGTGTTACCCACATAAATTGGGATTTTTGGTGGGATTATCCAATTATTATATTGGGTATTGGCCATTGATTTTTTTTTTTTTTTTTATTACTGGAGGAAGATTTTCTAATCCAGACAAGATGACAGTTTTTTTCTCCCGAAAAATAACCTCGTGAGATTATTCTCCAACTAGATTCATGAGACAACAATTTTTAAGATATAGACTCACATGTCACAACACCATATATCAAAATAGGCATAGCAAGGAATATATCATTAACTCCCCTCTTCTCTACGTGTATGATTCTCCTCGAGTGGTTATTCAACCCATCATCGCATAATCTCATCTACATGTTGCCTTTCGTCGAAATCCAAATTATAAATTGTTGGGCAGAAATGCGTTGCTGCTTTATTTTTCTCCTTGGGAAATGCAATTGCGTCTTAGATTTTTTTTGCAAATGATATAATTAAGTCAATGGAGTTCTAAATCTCTATGGCAATGTAATTGAGTACTAAAAACTTCGTGGAAAGAGTTGCACTCCAATTATGAAATATTTACTAAAAAGTGCAATCTTAAGACTGACACAAGAAAATTTGGGGGTAGTCACATAATCATTTTTATGTATTGTAATGGAAAGGACTTGATTGCATTCTATATTTGTCACTTTTTTAACGATTAAAAGAAAATTATTTAAAAAATTATAAATCTATTGTATTTTTATCAATTTAGTTTTAAACATTTCAATTTTGCTAGTTGGGTCATAAACTTTTTTATCTTTTGTCAATTGAATTCATACTACCAATTTTGGTTGGAAGTTGATGACATGAATATCGATCGTTCTATTTTACATGGCTGACAATGTTAACATGAACAATTTTTAACAATATTTTTTCAATTATTTTATTTTTCTTTCATTTTTCCTTTTCTTCTTTTTTTTTTCTCCATTTGTTTTGCTATAGTTGGCGAGGCTGGGCCCTCACCAGGCACTAGCAAGGGCGGCGACACTCTCACCTGCCCTCGTTTAGATCTAAGTGAGGCCATCGCAACTTGCATCACTCCACACAATGGCTCTAGGGTTCGTCTTCTTCATCTGTAGCACTCCATCCACCCATTGCCCAAATCTTCTTCTACTCCTTCATCTTCTTCTTCAAAAATTCTCTGCAAAACCTCCTAGGGTTTTCGAGAGCTTCAACCTTGTTGTGACCTTGAACTTGTTATGATTTTCACGTTGAATTCTTGATTCATCTGTGAAACCTAGGGTTTTCTTTTTTTGTTCGCTTGGCCACCATGAAGCCAAAGCTTGAGCTTGAGCGGCCATGGCAGCTACAAGCTCGAGATCTAACAATCATGGCTGAGAGTTAAGCTTGTGTAGCCATGGTAGGGCCACCTATGCTTGTGGCCGATGAGGCCATGGGGAGGCTGGGCTCACCTAGATCTAGGTGAGTGCTGCACAACCCTCGCCCTTAGCTAGTGAGGTTCCGACTGCCCTCGCCATTGGCTAGCGAGAATTCACAAAAAAAAAAAAAAAAAAAAAAAAAAAAGGAGAAGACAAAAAAGGAAAAACAAAATATTTGGAAAATATATTAAAATATTATTTAAAGGTTTATGGTTGAATTGACAAAAATACAATAGGTTTAAGGATTTTTTTGACAATTTTCCATCAATCAAAGGCAACTAAATCCTACTTTCTCACTACAAGCTTGATCAAAACCGATAGATCTTTAGGTTTGTTGTCTTAAGGTTGACCAAAGACAATAGAGTCATAAGTTTGTCGCCTTAGGCCACTATCAAGAGGCGATGAAACATTGATTTTGTCACCTTAAGTAGGGGTGTGCAACCAAACTAGTTATACTCAGAAATTGGATTGGATTACTTGCAAAATAGGTTTAGGAATCGGTTCCCATTGAAACTTGTGTGGGAACAAGTTTGTAGTGAATACCCACCTGAGAACTGGATTGGATTATCTTGTTTTGAAACTAGTTTCGGAATTGGTTTTATAAGTTTAAAAAACCAAAATCCTATTTTCTTTTTCCCTAAATTCTAACCTTAGCACTTTTTCATCTTTTGTCTTTCCTCAACACTCCTCTTCCCCTAAATTTTTATGGATGAATGGGGAATGAAGATTTATGTTTTATGTTTTATGTTACATGTTTGAACTTTATATCATTTATAAATTGTATGCGACTATGTTTTCATATTATGAATTGTTGTTTTTTGTGGATTAAGATTTCTATTGTTCATCTTTTACTTTGAATCATATCATTACTCATGGCCTCATATGATTTTGCTATTAAAAAATGAGCAAAAAAATAAAATAGGTTTTCAGGTAGACCCTGGAACTAGACTTGAAAAATAGGGTAGGTTCTAGAATCGGTTCCAAGCAAATAGGGTAGACTCCAAGGTCCAAAAACTAGGAACCAATTATAATAGGGTAAGTAGCTTTAAAACCTGCCTACCCTGGATCCAATCATCCCTAATCTTAAATTGTGTTTGGTAGTTTAGATTTGAGCTCGGATATGATAACAAAATATTACAATCCAATATTTGGCGATATCTTCTAGATTGGATAAACTGGAAATACCCGAATAAAAAATTCCAAGCTAAGGGGTGGGATAGACCCAGATTAGATAAAAAAAAAAATTTAAAATAATAACAATTTCCTTTCAACGATGGAGTGATGGAGTCTGGCTTCACCAGTCATCGCGCAAGGATCACCACCACAACAGCCTATCACTCCTGACCAACGTGCAAGACCACCGCCACAACAACCTATCTCTCCCAACCACTATACAATCATCATCACCGATTGTCCTCACCGTCCAACCAATTGTCCTCCAACGACTATCGAACCAAATTGGTGTTGACACCTATTTAAAATTTAATTTTTAGAAATAAAAGATAATATTTGATTAAAGGGAAATTTTGAAAAAAAAAATTTGAATTCAAAAGAATTCAACAATGAGATTTTGAAGTCACTTTTTTATTGAAGATGTTGAGTGAATATCGATCTTCAACGATTTCAAGTCTTTCCTCTATAAAAAGGATCAAGGTTTCGACGATTTCAAGTCTTTCGTTGAAAGAAAAGAAAATAGAAAAGTGAAAAGAGAGAAAAAGGAAGGAAAGCTTCGGTTCTCTGGAAAGGGTACAGGGGTCAGAGAGGGAGGTGATGTGAGAGACGGGAAAAAGAGCAAAAAAAAGAAAAAAAGAGGAAAAGGCAAAAAGATGAACAACTGTTCATCTTCCTCGTGAGTTCCCGTTCGGCGTCCCTGCTGCCCGCTTCCTCCGCTCCGCCGAGCTGCCGCTGCCGCTCCTGAACCCCCACACCGCCGCCGTTCTACCGGCCATCCGAGTCGGCACCGAACCTCCTGCTGCCCAAGCTTCCCTCCACCGACTATCGTCGCTCGTTCTCCGCGACGCTACAGCAGCCCGAGAACCTGCAATCCGCTCCAGCAAACCGGTGGTTCGCCTCCCCAGCCGACGCCACTGCACCTGCTCTGTACCCACGAAGCTCACCGAGACGACCTAACGTGCGTGCCTCGCGCACCGACGCCCCCTGCAACCCGCCGATCCGGTTACTGCTGCACTGCTGGCCACCGCCACCAATCCGCTGCTTTCCTCTGCCTGAGTCGAGTCGAGCCTCCACAGCCCGACGCCACCTCTGCCGCTCTCGCTGCACTTGCGCCACCATACCGACACCACCGGAATCCGAGTACCACCACTGCAGCCGGATCCGACACCCCTGCTCTGTCTCTGCCCAAGTCGGACTGCTGTTGCTCGAACGCCGCCCTTGCCCGCGTCTCTGTCCACGGCGACCATCCGACGCCAGCAACACCTCCGACGCACTGCCGCGAGCACCCGAGTGCCTCCACCGCCGTTGAACGCTGCTCTTGCCCCCCTGCTCGCTCAGCAGTCGAAGCTTGCCGCTCCTGACCTCGCCGACGCCGTGCTTCCGCACCGCCTCTGCCTGCGATCCGCTTCCTCGTTGACGTTGGCTTACCCTCCTTAGGTAGTTTTTTTTTTTTTTTTAAATATTTACTTTTACCTTTTTGTAGTTTAGTTTATTTTACTGTCTTTATTTTTATGTTATTTTTCTGTTTATTTTATTTGATAGCATTCTTTTAGTTTAATTATTTGAATTGTAGTATTGTATGTCAATAATTTGTAGACCTTGTAGACATTAGGGGTTTTATCTCAAATTAAGGTAATTATTAATTTGACCGTAAGACGTCGGGTCATTTTTTTAATTACTTTAATTTTTAGGAATTTTGATAATATTTCAATTGTTAAATTATTATAGAGTTAAAATAATTGTTAACTTAATCCGTGAGACAACGGATTATTTTTTGATTATTTTAATTCTTATTTTCATTCTTTTAAAATAATTATTTGTTTGGAAAGATTAAAAAAAATCAAAAAAATCAAAAAAATCAAAACGTACATAAAAATCTAAATATTGCATTAGAGCATTTAGGTTTAGTAAAATTAAGACTGTGTTTTTAGGGTTAGTAAATTAGAATTGTTTATAGGATTATAATTTTTAGATTATATTCTTAGATGGGTGATTTTTTTAAGGCTATTTTAAAATAATGTTGGCATGTTTTATTGATTTTTTTTTATATATAGCTTTTAAAATAAGATATAGCTTTTAAGATAAGATATAGTTTAAGTTAAATTGATTCCTAAAATAAATTAGAATATCATTCACTTTAATTAGTCTAATTAGTTTTTTTATTAATTCCGAATTTCAATAAAAAGAATCCAAAAAAATTAGGTACATATTAATTAATTTGCATAATAGGTTTAATTAGAATTTGTTTATTAGTAAAATATTGTCATATCTAGAACTTAGGTACTTAGGTCCATACACATTTCATATTAAAGCAACACACCTAGATATTTTTAGATTAAGTCAATTTTCATTTAGTAAAACAAAAGAGGAACAAAAAATGTTATGCACGCCATATGAGTTTTAGTTTGATTGTTTTAATAAAAAGGAAAATGCTAAAAGATGATCATTGCACCATTAAGTTACTTTCTTTTCAATAAAAAATTATGTCATTAAAAAAAAAAAGATCATTTCCTTGGTTAGTTAATAGGTTAATTCATAATTAATCTCATATCATCATTATTTAGCATAGGTTGCATATATGCATTAAAAAATGAATCATCATAAAAAAAAAATCATAAAAGAACATGCATGTAGAAATATCATGTCATTCATCCGATATCATGTAGCACATGCATATTTAGGATTATATAAATTAGATTGCATATATATAGTGATAAGTTTAAGTCATACCATATGAATTACATCTCGCATGTCATTAAAATAAATTCACGCATATTAAGTTAAATTAAGATTCCATATAATTAACATTTTTAAAAGAAAAAGAAATATTAGGTGTCATGTCATTTAGAAATCATATTTAGGACATGCCTTTTTATTAGCATTTTTTTATTTGAATTTTATTTTATTGATTGTGCACCCGCATGATCACCATTTGCATGTTAATAGCTTAAGTTTAAATTAATCAACATTGTCTACAAAATATTTTTAAAATTAAAATAAAAAGATACCGAAAGGGCGTTAGAATAATTTAAAGTAACCATGTCCCCGGACCTATTGAATCTCTGGTTCGCAATAGTAAAATATTCTCTCATACTTTACTTGGGTTTCTAACTAGCTCTAATTGGTTAGTGGCGGCTCCAAATTGAGTATAATTGCATGTTTAAATAGATTAATTTCTTAACATCAAGTCGCGATTGGTAGGACTTAGGAGGGTCCGTGCCAAGTCTTCGGACTTAGTAATCCATTAGCCTTTTCGAATAATTCACCTTCAAAAAAAATTCGGGAAGGTCGCAACGGCTTGGCGACTCCGCTGGGGACAGAGTTAAAACTCATAGTGGATATAGACCTGTTTCTTTTTTTGAAATATTTTGTTTGGCGCATGGAAACAAGGTACGCTCCTAACATAAAGTGTTAAATGTTTTTGTAGATGTGAGGTATAAGGGGAGTAGTCTTTGCTAACCCTTGTTTTGCAGGTTGGAGTTAAGGATGAATGGTTGAATTTAAACTATAGAAGTGTTGTTTGCAATTAAACTGCTGTGTATGTTTTATTATTTTTAGCACTACACTATTGCACACACAATCTGCTGCCGGACCTGGGTTGTGATAGGATTCTTAGGATGGTGTTAAGAAGGATACTTTCTCTAAAGCGATACTGCATTATAGAGGTTGACATTCTCTTCCCCGAAAGTTCTTCACGGTGTCAAATGTGTTTGTCCATATCTGCGAGACTGCATGATATTAGGCATTCCATTCGACTGAGCCGGGGTTGGGAGGACCTGACACGTTAATGCGAGACTACAACGGTCAGATCATCCTCTTAGTTCCATTTTGTTAAGCCATCTAGATAGAAATCGAACCTCATATTTCATGCGTGTGTCTATATGATTGTCATCCATTACTAATGAAAGTAAGTTGTTTAAATTCTCACTACTGCAATTTACTTACTTGCAATTCCGTCGGTTCATCACATTAGGTTTTGTCGTCAGTCTTATTTTATATGCAATGGGGAGAACCGACGTACAATTCATTTCCACTCCCAAAAAAGAGCTCAAGAGGTGGTTGGACCAATTTGATTAAGATGGTCAGAGATATGTGAAAGCTAGGATCGCCCGACTTCTCCCGTTGTTAGAGATCAACATCCATTCTGATGTTATACAGGCGTTACCTCACTTCTAGTGTCCACAGACTTCCACATTTGTGTTTGGTGAGTTCGAATTGACTCTAACACTTGAAGAATATAGTGTTGCCATTGGAATGCCCCTGGAAAAGGAACTTGTTAGGCCGCCTATCGGTATAGATTCTACTTCTGAATTATCTCAATTTTTAAAAATCAAAGCCGAAAGAGTAATGAAAGTTGTCAAAGCCAACTGTTTTGCATGTCCATTTTCATTCTTAGAAAAGTGTTTTGCAAACCAACAAATAATTTTAAAAGCCAGGATTTTCATGTTAGCATTTTTTGGGCTAATCGTTTTTCATTATCGAAAAAATGCCATTAATCCTGCAATTTCATGGGTGGTTAATCGGGTTTGCGATGGGCTGAATTATGTGAATATGATTTTAGCTGAAACATTTTTGTCATTAACCCGTTTCAAACAAAATGAGGAAAGGACAATGCGTGCTCTCCCTGAACTTTTGCAAATATGGTTTTTCTCCCACATAAGAGGATTTTGACATCTTATAAAACAATTCAGGATAGACGATTCTTGGCATCCCATACAAAAATTTGCGGTTCTAGAACGTTTTTCCCCACATAAACAGTATGCCCGTTGGATTAATTTTTTGAAAAGCCCTAATCCTAAGGCATTCTTATGGCATACTAAATGGCTCCACATTAAGGAGGTTCGTTTTCTCACAAACATGATGGACCAATCCCATTTTGCTTTGGGCCTTTCCGGTGCTACTTCCTATTATCAACATAGAGTGGCCCGTCAGTACAAAGCTCTTCAAGAAATTCCCCCACCTCTCAGGACAGATTTGTTCCAAGTTCGTTTCATTCGAAATGATTACGACTACTTCAACAAGATCCAGGTGATCATTACTACATGGAACGAATGTCATCCAGAGAAGATTTTGGTGCCCATGAGACTGAAGGGTGAGGAGGAGATTCACCATGCATCGGCGTTCTACATCCAACAACACCGGATTCCTACCACCTTGCGTCCAGTAGTCCCTGATGTGACCGAGAAGCCCACCCAACGAGCACAAATTGAGCATCTTAAGCGGAAAGTGGAAATGCTCGAAGCTGAAAATAATAAGTTTCGCAAGGCGTTAGGTTCCCCAAAGCATATAAAATGAGATATTTTGTTTTCTTAGTTCAATGTCTAAGGACCTTTATTTCAGTTCAGTGTTTTCAGTTTTTAGTTTCAGTTCAATGTTTTCAGTTTTATGAACTGTTTTCAGTTTTATTTTAAACGTTGAACCAAACTTCCTAACATTAAACTAAGAATTGAAATTCAAGTCCCTAAACATCAAACTAAAAACTGAAAACACTGAACTGAAATAAAAGTCCCTAGACATTGAACTAAAAAAACAAAATATCTCATTTTATATGCTTTCGGGAACCCAATGCCTTGCGAAGCTTATTTTTTTCAGCTTTGAGTATTTCCACTTTCCGCTTAAGATGCTCAATTTGTGCTTGTTGGGTGGGCTTCTCGGTCACATCAGGGACTACTGGGTAGGAATCCGGTGTTGTTGGATGTAGAACGCCGATGCATGGTGAATCTCCTCCTCGCCCTTTAGTCTCATGGGCACCAAAATCTTCTCTGGATGACATTCGTTCCACGTAGTAATGATCACATGGATCTCGTTGAAGTAGTCGTAATCCTTTCGAACGAAACGAACTTGGAACAAATCTGTCCTGAGAGGTGGGGGAATTTCTTGAAGAGCTTTGTACTAACGGGCCACTCTATGTGGATAATAGGAAGTAGCACCGGAAAGGCCCAGCAGCGGGATTGGTCCATCATGTTTGTGAGAAAAACGGGCCTCCTCAATGTGGAGCCATTTAGTATGCCATAAGAATGTCTTAGGATTAGGGTTTTTCAAAAAATTAATCCAATAAGCATACTGTTTATGTGGGGAAAAATGTTCTAGAACCGCAAATTTTTGTATGAGATGCCGAGAATCGTCTATCCTGAATTGTTTTATAAGATGCCCAAACCCTCTTATGTGGGAGAAAAACCATATTTGCAAAAGTTCAGGGAGAGCACGCATTGTCCTTTCTTCATTTTGTTTGAAACGGGTTAATGACAAAAATATTTCAGCTAAAATCATATTCACATAATTCAGCCCGTCGCAAACCCGATTAACCACCCATGCAATTGCAGGGTTAATGGCATTTTTTCGATAAGGAAAAACGATTAGCCAAAAAAATGCTAACATGAAAATCCTGGCTTTTAAAATTATTGGTTGGTTTGCAAAACACTTTTCTAAGAATGAAAATGGACATGCAAAACAGTTGGCTTTGACAAATTTCCTTACTCTTTCGGCTTCGATTTTTAAAAATTGAGATAATTCAGAAATAAAATCTATATCGATAGGTGGCCTAACAAATTCCTTTTCCAGGGGCATTCCAATGGCAACATTATATTCTTCAAGTGTTGGAGTCAATTCGAACTCACCAAACACAAATGTGGAAGTCTGTGGACACCAGCAGTGAGGCAACGCCTATATAACACCAGAATGGATGTTAATCTCTAACGACGGGAGAAGTCGGGCGATCCTAGCTTTCATATATCTCTGACAATCTCGATCTAATTGGTCCAACCACCTTTTGAGCTCTTTTTTAGGAGTGGAAATGAATTGTACGTCGGTTCTCCCCATTGCATATAAAATAAGACTGATGACAAAACCTAATGTCATGGACCGACGAAATTGCAAGTAAGTAAATTGTAGTAGTGAGAATTTAAACAACTTACTTTCATTGATAATGGATGACAATCACATAGACACACGCATGAAATGTGAGGTTCGATTTCTATCGAGATGGCTTAACAAAATGGAGCTAAGAGGATGATCTGACCGTTGCAGTCTCGCATTAATGTGTCAGGTCCTCCTAACCCCGGCTCAATCGAATGGAATGCCTAATATCACGCAGTTTCGTGGATATGGACAAACACATTCGACACCATGAAGAACTTTCGGGGAAAAGAATATCAATCTCTATATAACAGTCTCGCTTTAGAGGAAGTATCATTCTCAACACCATCCTAAGAATCCTATCACAGCTCAAGTTCGGCGGCAGGTTGTGTGTGCAATAGTGTAGTGCTAAAAATAATAAAACATGCACAATAGTTTAATTGCAAATAACACTTCTATAGTTTAAATTCAACCATTTATCCTTAACTCCAACCTGCAAAACAAGGGTTAGCAAAGACTATTCCCCTTATACCTCCCATCTGCAAAAACATTTAACACTTTTTGTTAGGAGCGTACCTTGTTTCCATGCTGCAAAACAAAATAATTAAAAAAAAAGAAACAGGCCTATGTCCACTATGAGTTTTAACTTTGTCCCCAGCGGAGTCGCCAAGCTGTTGCGACCTTCCCGAATTTTTTGAAGGTGAATTATTTGAAAGGCCTAATGGATTACTAAGTCCAAAGACTTAGCACGGACCCTCCCAAGTCCTACCAATCGCGACTTGATTTTAAGAAATTAATCTATTCAAGTATGCAATTATACTCAATTTGGAGCCGCTACTAACCAATTAGGGCTGGTTAGAAACCCAAGTAAAGTATGTGAGAATACTTTACTATTGCGAACCAGAAATTCAGTAGGTCCGGGGACATGATTACGCTAAATTAATCTAACGCCCTTTCGGTACCTTTTATTTTAATTTTAAAAATATTTTGTAGGCAATGTTGATTAATTTAAACTTAAACTACTAACATGCAAATGGTGGTCATGCGGGTGCATAATCAATAAAATAACATTCAATAAAAAATGCTAATAAAAATGCACGCCCTAAATATGATTTATAAATGACTAGATACCTAATTTTTCTTTTTCTTTTAAAAAAATGTTAATTATATGCAATCTTAATCTAAATTTAATATGCATGGATTTTACTTTAATGATATGTGAGATGCAATTCATATGGTATGACTTAAACATATCACTATATGTATGCAATCTAATTTATATAATCCTAAATATGCATGTACTACGTGATATGGGATGAATGACATGGTATTTATACATGCATGCTCTTTTATGATTTTTTTTTTTATGATGATTCATTCATTATTTTAATGCATATATGCAACCTATGCTAAATAATGATGATATGAGATTAATTATGAATTAACCTATCAACTAACCAAGGAAATGATCTTTTTTTTTTTTTTTTTTTAATGACATAATGTTTTTTATTGAAAAGAAAGTAACTTAATGGTGCAATGATCATCTTTTAGCATTTTCCTTTTTATTAAAAAAACAATTAAACTATAACTCATTTGGCATGCATAACATTTTTGTTCCTCTTTTGTTTTACTAAATGAAAATTGACTTAATATAAAAATATCTAGGTGTGTTGCTTTAATATGAAATGTGTATGGACCTCTAAGTACCTAAGTTCTAGATATGACAATATTTTACTAATAAACAAATTATAATTAAACATATTATGCAAATTAACTAACATGTACCTAATATTTTTGGATTTTTTTATTGAAATTCGAAATTAATAAAGAATAATTAAACTATCTAAAGTGAATAATATTCTAATTTATTTTAGGAATCAATTTAACTTAAACTATATCTTATCTTAAAAGCTATAAAAAAAATCAAGACATGCCAACATTATTTAAAATTAGCCCTAACAAAAATCACCCATCTAAAAGTATAATCTAAAAATTATAATCCTATAAAAATGCAATTTTCTAACCCTAAAAATACAGTCCTAATTTACTAAACCCGAATGCTTTAATGCAATATTTAGATTTTTATGCATTTTTTGATTTTTTGATTTTTTTTTTTTTAATCTTTCCAAACAAATAATTATTTTAAAAGAATGAAGATAATAATTAAAATAACCGAAAAAATAATCCGTTGTCTCACGGATTAAATTAACAATTATTTTAACTCTATAATGATTTAACAATTGAAATACTATCAAAATTCCTAAAAAATTAAAGTAATTAAAAAATGACTTAATATCTTAGGGTCAAATTAATAATTATCTTAATTTGGGATAAAACCTAGGTCTACAAATTATTGACATACAATACTACAATTCAAAAATATTAAAAATAAGCTAACATAACATGAAATAAGTAAAAAAATAAAACAATAAAAAATAAAAATAAACTACCTAAGGCTTGGAAAATGGGAGCAGAAACGGTGGTTCAGTGATGGGTCGTGATGGCTGGAGCAAGGCGGTCGTTGGAACTCCGGCAAGGCTCGGGTAGCAACCGGACCTGCAGCAAAAACAGGGGAGACAGCAGGTGGTGGAGCTTGGGGCGTTGCAGCGGCGGACACAGGCGGTGCGGGGGTCCGGCGAAACGCAGCTGACGCGCAGGCTACTGGCGCGGGCGTCGGGGGTGAGCGGCGAGGCGTCCGGCGGCTGGGTCGGCGAGGAGGGCTCGCGGGCTGGTGCGGTCAGGAGGCAGCAGGCGGAGGCGTCGGCACAGGGGTGCGGTGGCGCGGCTGGGTGAATGCGATGGCGCGGGTGCGGGCACGGTGGTGCGGGGGCTCAAACAGCGGTGACCGGCACGGGAGTTGATCAGCAGCGGTGGCGAAGCAGGTGTCGCGTGCGTCGCTTGTGGCCTCGAGCTGCAGGACAGCGGGCTGCTGTGGGTTTCGGGCACCGGTGGCTGCAACGAGGAGACGGAGACGGGGATGCTGGTGAGGGTCGCGGGTTGTCAGGTGGAGGGCTGCAGATCTGGCTCGGGTGGTCGCTCGGGTGCTGTGGGCCGTGAACAGGGATCGGCGGGGCGTCCGGCGGGGGGTAACTCGGGACTCCGGCACGGTAGCGAGCGGCGCCGGGGAGTTGCGAACTAGTGGCAGAACCTCGGCCTACAGGCGAAGACGCGAGGAAGATGAACAGTTTTTTTTTTTCTTTTTTTTTTTTTTTTTTTCCGATCCACGTCTCTTCCTCTCTGCTACCTTTTACTTTTCTGCAAAATCTTGACTTTTCTCACTTTTTCCTTTTCATCCTGCCGCACGTCCCTTCATTCCTTTCCTCTCTTTTTACTTTTTCCTTCTATGTTTTCTTTTTTCGGCCGAACGAAGAGAAGTCTCCCCTCTGTTTATAAAGTGAAAACTCGAATTTGTTTTCGCAGGTAGAGATTTTCGCTCAACTTCTCAACAATAAAGTGGCTCTAAAATCAATCGGTTAAGATTTTAAAAAATTTCCCTCTAATCAAAGATTATCTTTTATTTCTATTTTCTAAATTTAAATGATGTGTCAACAATTGACTATGGATGACGAATGACCGAAATCCATAGATCGACTTGAAAAGTCATCTTTGAAAAAGAAGAACAAGAAAAAGGCAAAACGCACGAATATTTGGGCTTTTGTATGTTGGTCCTAAATGGTGGTCACTTGATTTTGCTGCGATGCTTCAGTGTCTAATCCTGTCCTCTACTCAGATTTTGCGCTGACAATCGGAAGATTTCAATTGAAAAGGAGGAGGAGGAGCTTTGGCGAAAATGGCGATCGCTTAAAAGTGGTGCTAGATTATGTCAACAAGATGCTACCCTAGATTTGGAAAGTTTCACCTTTGTGAGCAAGTTGAGATATCAAAAGATTTTGAATCTTATCTTATATCGCACCAAATATGGGAAAGGATATTTTGAAATTTGGAGGATATTTGAAGGATTTCTAATCCCACCTTATTCTATCTTATCTTAATCTAAATCCAAACAACCAAATACGACCTTAGGTCATATTAAAGATAAAGATATACTACTTTTGTTGTCTTAGGATTTATCCAATGGGGAACCAAAATTGATTTTGTATCTTTAGGTCTACCTAACATGACAAAATTTTATATTTTCACTGCAGATTTGAAAGTTTTCCCACTCGATAGCAACAAATGTTGAATTTTGTCACTTGGATGTGAACCTTAGGTGACAAAACCATGATTTTGTCACATCAAAACTCACTCAAGGAGACAAATTTCACGTTTGTGGCACTAAATTCAAAACTTAAGGCTGTGAAACTTCGATTTTGTCATCTTAGGATATGATCAAATCGCCTTTGGTGGACCAAAGGCGACGAAAACTATATTTTGCCGCTTTTGGGTAACCTAAAGGCGACAAAAAATGTTTGGTCGCAAAATTGTTGTCGCCTTAAGGTATTTTTCATCTAGTCTACCTTAGTGGCACTCTTCGTTCTGCTGAACCAACTCCACTAAGAGTTGGCCCTTTACCAACGAAGACGAAATTGCACAACACAAAATGCTGCCCATCAAAGGCGGTGGACATGGACAGTTTATATAATAAATTCTTCTAGCAGGTATCATCCACATATCATCCACATGAATAATTTGGATATCATATTTCTGAATATGATTTTTTTATTGTTTGAAATAATTAGCGGATGAAATTTTTGTCAATTTTTATATACCAACGATGTGGATGCCTTAAATTCACAAAATTCCTCTGAGTTAAACATCTTGTTATCCAATCCATATGGGATGAACAAGTTACATATTCGAATCAAAATCACAAAAGACAATGCCATCTCGAAATCAATCTCCTCTTCACTAATGTTCAATCTCTCTTCTGTATTTATAAATCCGATTCGATCTGCGTATCGCAGAAATCGTTCTTGCTGTATATCATTTCGTGACACGACGGAATGTGGCCCTAAGACCAGCCTAAAACACTCGTGAGGATATAAAGAAGCAGAAGAGATAAAGGGTAGAGAGCATACGAAAGAATACACGTCCAGAGCGGGAACTTGGTGCCGAAGCTTGTGATGAACCCCATCAAAGTGCAGATCAGAAGCACGACCAGAACCTCGGCCGAGACGTTCCAGGCTATGTCCTTGATGTACACGAGGGCCAAGAACGTGGCTAATCCCATCACGTTATTCATGAACACCCCGTTGTAAACCTGCAATGCAAAGAAATCGAATTCTTACAACCTAATTCTCGTGAAAATGCAGAAAGATCTGTTAGCAAAAGCTTATACTGTGATTATACAGAACTAAAGTTGTCGTCAATATGAATGGGGAAGCTAAAGGATTTTGCAATTGAGATGGGTGTGCGGATATATGATTATCCTCATTTGACCCTTCAAGAATCATAAAGTTGATTAATGTCATGATGATCAATGAATTCTTCAAAATAGAGCGTTCAAAAAAAAAAAAAAAACATTCTTAAATTTGCTTCTGGCATTAGAACTCTACCTGCCGCTCGCTAAAATCTATCTCTGTCAATGATTTCCTTCATTGAACTGCAAATTAGGGCTTGTGGGTATTATAAAAACGACTTATTGGCTGCTCAAAATCAGGCACTATGATTTAGTTCTTGAGCCTATGAAGGTAAACTCGTTCTAGAATTACTTCGATGACATAACCGGGGGATTCATAGGATAGACAATTAGATTTCAGAGAGCTCTTGACATCTCCGGCCTTGATGTACACAAAAGACAAGAACATGAAGGAAGGAGAAGTACATGTGCTTATATATTCACCTCAGTTAACGCCCCGGAAATGTCCCTTTTGGTCTTCTTCTTAGCTGAAATAACGGCTGCGAGCACTTGACGGTAGCTTGTGGCCAAGGGAATCAACACGTAGGAGATGAAGAATGGGCGAATCCCTGCAGCACGCCCGAATTCTTGGAAGCTGTCCCCGAGGGGTCCTGCGAGCAGAACTGTTATGCCGGATCCTACGATTATAAGGAAACCAGCTTTTGTATAGTTCCACCACACGTCAAATCGGCCTGTGGACTTGCTTGTTTTATAACGAGGTAATAACAAGTTCTCTTGCTCTGGTGTTGTTTCCTGCAGATTCATGGCACCAAGAAAGTGCTGAAAAGCAAAATAATCTCAGTAGGTGAGTAGGTCATGTTGATGATATACGGCGAACACATTAGTTAAACTAAATCAGTCGCTAGTTTCAGAACATTTGGACCTCTTCTCATGAAATTCCAAGCCCACTAGGCGACAAGATGATTGAAAATCTTTAGGGAGCATTTCATTTTACCAACGAAACCCTAGAAACTAATAATTGAGCCAAAATGCACCTTCATTTGCACCTCATGATGTATCGCAAAATTTGCTACTGATACATATCTGAAATTCAGCATATAATTAGTGATGTAACTCAGTCATAAAACTAAGTGTTGTGTAAGACGACTATGAATGCGTTTGTAGGGACTAAACATAAGTTTGAGAATGTAACTAGAGTTTTTGTGGATGGTTGCACCGTACCTGTGACTGGTTGCCAGCTGAGGATCGAGCTTGAGCAAGACTGTTTACAGGGAGCGTGTCCTCGTCCAACCATTCGGAAATTCCTTGCACAAATTCAGATTCACTTATGGGTGCATCAATTGAAGAGTCAAATAGCTTCATCACAGAATTAGTGAAGTCGTCTGTGTTGAAACCCGCTTCCACGATCTGTATTCCCAGCATAAATGAGTACAATTCGGTTTTTGGTACCCGTGAATCCTTGTTCCGGTCCATCTTTTGAAAGAGGCTGCATGTACAACCAACTGAACTTCTCCAAAAAGCAAACAATAATAACAAAAGAGGCAATAGGAATCTGAAAATCTTGATTAATTTGCACTGTGAATGAAAAATGAAGATTAATTACTCTTTTATACGAAGTACGTTCGGCTTGCCGTGGACGGTGAGAAGACTCTGCAGTATGCTCTCTCCTTCGTATAATCGCACTAGATATTCAAGTCTCTTCTTCTGAATCCATGGCTTAAAGACCTGCACCAAGATTTCGTATTTCACCATTAAAATTGCAGGAAACCATCAATGAACTCAGTAATTCTAGCAATTCCTAGATGATCAAGAAAGAAGATTAATTTTGCTAGAAACTTTAGTAGATCATCGAATTTCTTTTTGCTTTACCTGGTAAGTGCAATACGTGACGAGGAAGATGACCGTAACTATGAGACTGACCAAAATCACAATTCGTTTCCCAGCGGTAAAATTAACGATCTTCGCCGATTGAAGAATGAGGAATGGAATCATGGAAACGAACATGATTCTGGCAATGTATTTAGTCTCCGGGTCAGTTTCGACACCTGAACCTGCAAATCCAGAGGAGTAAAACATCCAAACTATCACGAATATCCGTGAATTACATATAATATGAAAGGAAAGAACCCCTTGTTCAAGGTATACGTTAGAAGGAGAGACAAGATTGATGGAAAGAACCTGTGAGACGGCATGGCTCTCTGGTGGGTTGTCGATCGGACGAAGAAGGCGAAGAGCTCGAAAAATCACAACTGCCAAAAGCAACAATGGAACCCCAAACTAGCGAGAGGCTGAAGATCGCCGATCCTGCAAGCATGGCCATTGCCATCGTCACCATCGACTCAGTCTTGTCCGAGCTTGCTGATATTGCGCTAGCTACAAAGGAATTGAGAAAACACAAGATCAAGAAGATATAGAAGAAGGTGAAATTGCAAAGCTAGGTTAGGAAGATATTTAAAATATGTTTGTGTTTAACATATGATTCAAATCTAGTCAAATGTTAAAGTCTTGTTGTGATGTTGCAATGAATGTACATTAGACCAGTCAAATAAGTGAGTTAGGTCTGAAAAAAATGATTCAACCCAAATCAACCCATTAAATCCGTTATGACCCATTTTAAGCAATAAACATCTAACATACCTGACACCCAATTTATATTGCTAAAACACTTATGTATATAACCAAATTTAGGAAAATCCATTCCCAAACTAAGATGAAAAAACTAAATGAGTGGCAAGAGAGAGTGAAGTGAGTCATAGAGGTGGGTTGGGTCTAAGTAAGTGATAAATCTATTTAACATCCGTATTAAACCCGTTTATGACTCAAAGAGTTAGGTCTAAATCCATAAATATAATTAACCAATTTAAGGACCTAGCCCATTAAATATGAGTTGAAATGGATCTATGGTCCATTTTGAAAGGTCTAATGTACATGAGCAAAAATATCTCAAATTTGTTGATTGTTTTTGTTAACTGAGTGCATAAATGATGAATATTTTTAGACAAGAAATAGCCTCAAACTATATGACCTGTAGGCCCGCCAAAAAAAAAAAAAAAAATGTGAAAACAGGCCACTTTAGATAATAATTTATACATTCCATCATTTTATAAACTGTACTGCAATTAATCCCCCGCGAAATTTTTCACATGTTACGACTTTAATAACCCACGTGACGTCACAAATCATGGTGGGGCAATTACTTGAACTTTTCATATAAGCGAGTCTACATGGTGACGTGATTTGCAAGAAGACGGTATTTAATAGTATTTTGATGTTTAAGCTATTGTTTTAGATAATTCTTTTTTTGACACCCTGGTGATCTGTTGTACGAAAGAGATTTCTTATATTTTTTCCCCTCGAAATTATTTGTTTTAATATTGATCTTCTTCATTTGCGATCTGTGGAAGCTTCGAAGTTCGAAGGACCGACCAACGAATATTAATATAATTTAAGAGATTTTTATTACGTACTGAGATTGCATTAAATGCCCATCAGCAGAAGCTCCTTGGATCAAGTGTCACGTGAAGTGCACGAATGGTAAAAACTTAAATGGAGATATTGTAATATTTATAGAGTCAAAAAGGTATAATAAAAGGATATTTTCTTTTAAAAAATTTGAAAATGGATAGAAATGAAAACATTATTCTAAACTCCAAGCAATAGTTTGGTTACGATAACTTATAAATAGTATCAAGGCCTTATTTGAGTTGTTATGAAAAGTTGAGAAATTAGACTAAACAAATTAAAAGTTTACAATTGAATTGAACATTTACAGATTGTTCAAAAACCACATTAAACAAATTAAAGTCTAAAATATGACATTACACATTGAATCAAATTTAGTGTCATTTTCCCTAATGTAGCTGTCACTCTCATATAGTAATGGCATAAGAATATTCACCCATTTTGTTTGGCACGTGATGGGGGACTAGAGAAAAAAGTCATGATATTGATGTTATATCTAGAAAACAAAGATAGTGATGTTATGCGAGGAGAAAAAACATGAGAATTTGAGAAGCAAATTTTATGTAATCAATGGAAAAAGGAATTAGTCTAGCAATAGTTCAATTGATGAAAATAGTGTAATTGGAGAGAAATAACTCAATTGAAGATGGTAGTGAATGGTGAGGGGAATCACGCGATCTATTTAATTTGTAACGTGGAATCAAAACAAATAAATTATTTCGCAGCTGTGCTAAATTAATTTCTTTACATTTTTCCTTTTATTTTGGCCAATTTTTCTCTTAAGAAAGTTAGCACTTGGCTAACCAGGCACATAAGTTACCTAGTTTCCTTGAGAGATTACGCGGTGGAGATAGCACTATTACTCTCCTAGTCGTAACGAGTAGTAACACTTCATATGTTAATCAATATAAAGCACAACATAACTTTTTCTAGATATATAAACAAGAGTTTATCACTTATCGGGAAAAAAAAAAAAAGGTTATAATAAAGCACGAATATGGTCAAACTTGAAGTACCAATTTCCATTATCAAACTATAAACAATATCTCTTTGGCTTCATAAAGAGGCAAAATGCAAACCAACGTATAGCATAAGTCATCAATATTCGCTTGTGGTTGGCGGAAGATCAAAGTAATAAGCACGTTCATCAATCCCAATGTCGAATTTATTGACTAGAGAATTAAATTAAGGGTAATAAATACTGCCACGTGAATAGTCATAGTCGGCGCAAAAGCAAGCAATTGACATCCGATTACTTAATTTATTTACCCAATTTATCAAGGAGAAAATTATTTATTAGAAGAATTGGTGGACAATTGAGTATTCTTGGCTCCATTTGTTTGTGAAATAAAATAATTTTGAGAATATTTAGAAAAAAAAATCGATTGTATCACTTGAAATAATTAGTTCATGAAAAATATTTTCATCGTTGATGGACATTTATGTCTAAAAATTTATGTGAACGATAAAAATATTTTCATTCATTAATTTTTTAAGCGATATAAACAATCATTTTTTAGAAAATATTTTATAAATCATTCATTTTTTCCAAATAAGTGAAACCTTGGCAATTTGTGAATATTTAATGCTTAATGTAAATTCAACTTTTTCCATTTAATGACATAACTAAGTACCGAATAAATAATATTGGAAAGAGAAGGGTTCGTCTAACTGGAACAACGAGAAAATAAAATGAAATCAGAATTTCTTACCGATCATTATGATGACTTGAGGGAAGGCTCCCAGCATTTGGAACACAGAGGCACCGAAGATCCCAGTTCCGAACATGCGGAAGAAGAGCTCCGACCCCGAAGCCACGTACTTGCCGGCGAGGGCGAGCAAGAATTCGTACACCGCCACGAGAAACAGCTCGCCCCACAGCTCGGTCGTGCACGGCAAGAACCCGTAAGTCGGCTCGCACGTCACGTTCGCCACCGCCGCGAGATCCAGGGCCGAGGACGGCGCCCCATCGCTCCTGCCCGAGTTGTCCGGTATCGGTATCGGGCCGAAGGTTCCTTTAACAGACCGGCCGTCTGCCGAAGCGGTCAGTATGGCCAGAATCACGAAGAATGCGAGCCTCATTGAGAGAGAGAGAGAGAGTTGTGTAACTTAGAAGGGGAAGGAAGGAGAGACTCAGAAGAGAGAAGGAAGGACGAGGGGTCACGAAGGCTTCCGAATTATATATATATATATTTATATTTACGAGAGAATATGATTCAAGTCAGTAGGTGATGCACTAAAGTTCTGAAAAGAAGAATGTCGAGATAGAATATAACCGTATATTATATTCTATGAAGAAGTCAAAAGGGTTATTTACTTCGGTCCTTAGAATGATACCCTTGAAAGCGTGTACCACCTCATGAACTTGTCATGGACAATGTGGTGATATGATATAATTATTTTCTCAAAGATGGAGTTATATCAGGAATGATCTTTTAATAAATACTTAAAAAACAATATATTTATGTCAATCTTATCAATATGTTTATGTCGATTTTGTCTAAACATCAATCGTTTCAATGTGTTTATTGTCTTTATTAATGACATGGTGGATAGTCTTTTACTTTTTTGGACAAAAATATTCAAGCACGTAAGATGTTTTTCGAAATTTCAAGACATCACTTGTTTAGAATTGGTAATTTTCATGAGGGGATGTTGCTAATAAACTGACTTTCATGAAAAAAATCGCCACCTTCTTGCGTTATAAGTTTGAAAACATATAGACGACTTGATAAATAACAAATTAGCATAGGATTAGCGGACACAATTTTTTTGGCACGGATTACGATTACCATGGAACTCATTTTGTTAATTTCGATACAAAGAATTAGCAATACATGTATATTAGATGAAAGTTAAATTAATTGCGTTTGTATATATTTTCCACTATGCTAATTTTTGTGTCGAGATCAAGTTGTATTTATATTGCATCGTAATGCTACCTTGTTGTGTTAATTAATGTGGAGTGCATATAAACTTATTCTTTTTTAAAAAATGCACGAAACGAGGAAAAAATGCATATAAAACTAAAGAAATAAAAACCTTGGAAGTTGAAGTAGAAAGTGGGAGTATGTGAAGGTGAGAGTGGCACTTTATCGACACCCAAAATGTCTGATATTTAATTATTATGGATATGCGATGATCGTTCGAAAGCAATAAAAGTGAATTCAACAACCTCATATGCAACCGTTAAAAGTAACGATGAAAAGTCGAAAAACGGAAAAATATACTATCCGGGCATATTTGATCATCTGTGGAGGAAGCCAATTTGATGAATTGAATATTGGTCGATATTACCTATTTGATGACTCGAGTGTAAATGTTGACAAATATCGAGAAGTGGTAAATGATTGTGAATTATTTTAACAAAGTTGTCGACGAGCATGGAGCAAGGTGATTGATTAAAAGGATCACATCGAGGCTCTTGAGTGTAAACCTGGAGAATAGTCAAACCGTTGGAGAAGTGGAGGACTATTTCAAAGGAGCTCTGAAAAAGACTTGCTGACGTGGGTTGAGGGAACTATTTCAAAGGAGCTTCAAGGAAGACTTGCTGACGTGGGAGCATGAGACTGAAATTTCGGAAGAAACTACTCCCAAACAATTATAAGAGAACGTCTATAAATACCAAGTTTTCATCGGCTAGAAAGGCTCCCTGACAATCAAAATGTAATCTTCTATTATCTTTGCGTTCCTGCACTTTATTTTTCCTTAGTCATAGTTTTTCGATTCATGTCGTCGATTAAATTCCGACGAGTATCTTTATTCCGGTACTTCACCGTTCCGACGTGCATATCTATCATGAGTGTCACGCCGTCAATTAAATCCCGGCGTCACATCTTTACATGCTCTTGAGTTTTGTCGTCGATTAAATTCCGACACACTTCGTGCACGTATATTGCTATGGAAATGGTTGCATTTTCAAGCCTTGTTGTTGATTGAATTTTGGCATGGTTTATATGTATAATGTGGTTCGAAGTTCAAAATAAATGTTTATAGTTATTTCTTGTTTGCATGGATATTCCCTGTCCGGAATCGTTATAGAACCCATCTCCTCTCAGCAAAAGCCGAAGAATGACTTTCGGAAAAGATGTATCGTTGAGTATTAAATTCCCATGAAACACACTTCAATGCTACTTTCCTCTTGTGGGGTTAATTTTTTTATCGGCCTACCAATTTTAATGTATTAAGAAATTGGTGAGAGGGAAGAACTATCATATGACATGCTAACTTGGCATACAAAATCACTGCATTATCGTCATTGTGTATTTGCTAACGTATTTATTGCCATCTTATGTTAAAAAATCGTGATGAAACTAGTTTATTTGATGCATCTAATTATTTACATGTCAATTAGGGGGGAACGTACCGAAAAAGAAAGTCCTAAATATTTTATATTAGTACCAATTTAGCCATAAATATTTTCAAATTGATATCAATTCAGTCAATTCAATTAATTTAAACTGGAAACTAATGATGTGGACATTGGCTGTCATACACGATACGGCCGACGTTAACGTGAATATTTTTAATAATTCCTTTTGAATTTATTGAATTATTTTTCTTTTTCCTTTTCTTTTTCTTTCCTTTTTTTAGTGGCCATTGTCAATCGCAAGCGAGGGTTGGCCTCGTCGAGCTGAGGCGGAGTGAGCATCGATCGTCTAGTCTAGGACCCCCTTGCAAAAAATGGCAAGCCGAACCTCGCCCAAGCTAGGACGAGGGGAGGCGCAGCGAGGTGAGGTCACCTTAGCTAGGGCAAGGGTAGGTTTCTCCCTTGGGCGCAATTGGATGGCTAGCACTCACCTAAGTGAGGCTAGCCCTCACTAGTTATTGCCTGTGGCCATGGCCAACGAGGGCCACCGGCAAAAGGAAAAGGTGAAGAAAAGGGAAAGAAAAAAATAATCTATAAATTATTTAAAAATTCAATAAATTCAAAAAAAGAATTATTAAAAATGTCTATGTCAGCGCCACCCACATCATGTAGGACGGTCGGCATCATGTTAACAATTTTTAGCCTAAGTTGGATGGATGGATTAAATTATTACTAATGTGAAAAAGTTTAGGACTAAATTGGTTCAATTGAAATGTTTATAATTGAATGAGTACTAATGCAATAAATTTAAAACTTTTTTGGTATTTTTCCTATCAGTAAGCCCATTTGGTACTAGCACCTATATATGGTTTCTACAAATTTGAGAGCTTGAATTGGCAAATGAATGTATTTTAGATTCCGTCGGCATCATAGATTGTTGGAAATATTGCATTTGATTTTTCCGAAAAATAAATTAATAAAAAAAATTTCATAGATGTCAACGGAAAATATTTGGAAATACTAACTTTCATCAAGTAACTTCTATCTTTGCAAAGGACTATTAAACACAAGGAAATAAGACAACTTTCCTTGAGAATTATTATTTTTAATGCTTTCCACTCTAGTATGAAGCAAACAATTTTTTTTTTCTTTTTAGGCCCTACTATCTCCCTCTTGCAAAGCTAATCATGTAATTAGCACAAGCGTCAATTAGAAATACAAGTGCGATGCCACATTTAGGCTCCATTTGTTTTGTAGAAAAAATTATTTAGAAAAACATTTTCCTCATTTTTTGGCATTGGATTGCTTTGGAAAATGAATTGACAAAAATGTTTTCATAGTCAAAGGAAAGGTTTTCCCATCAAAGTTTAAATCTAGGTTAAAAAATCGGAAGTCATTTTCCAAAGTATGACTAAGTATCGACACTTGGACTAGAAACTCTACGATTGAACATGAGAATCCTAACACTCGTTCTTGTGCCCTTAGCAACAAGGCTAAGTCCTTGATGCCTAGGCCCAAACCTAGGTCCATTGAGGCTGGGCTTAGGACTCTAGAGCCTTGGCCCAGGTCCATTTAGGTAGCACTTCAACCCTTGGCCACAACACCTTGATCCATCAAGGCCAAGCTTGGGACGTAAGGTTTGGTAATGTCAAAGCCAACCCTAGGTCTTTGACACCCTTGCTAGGGTCCATTGAGGCCAAAATTATGTGAAATAATTTTCAAAATTTTTTAATATTTTTTATTTTATTTTTTTCCTTCTCTTTCTTTATTTTTCCTTCTTCCACCATTGGTTGCTAGGCCTTGGTGACAATTGGCAATCAGTCACAGGCATGGGCCGATGGCATGTGAGGCTCTACCTTGCTAGATTTGAAGAGCTCGAGCCTCATTAGCCTCTAGCAAGATTAAGCCTTCTTGAGGTGGGCAAACTTGAGCTCGCTAGATCCCCATGACATTAGCAATTGCTGACCTTGCTTGTAGCCGCCATCGAAGCCAGACAAATATCAAAGGAAAAAGGTAAAAGAAAAGAAAGAAAAAAGAAAACAAAAAAATTTAAAAGACTAATTAAAAATTTGATTTTTTTAAAAATTGTCCATAATAGTGTTGCCATGTCACGTAGGATGATCAACATCCATATCAACAAGTTTCAACCAAATTAGATTGTCTTTACCAAACGATAAGAAATATTTACCAATTTATTTCTAGATTTCAACCAAATACCAGAAAATTTTGTTATTTTTCTTGAAAATGATTTCCTAGAAAACTTTTTCAAAAAATATTAAATTTTTCGCAGAAAAAGTGAAGTCTAAGTATAAGAAAAAGACTTCTATCTTCGCAAAGGACAATTGAATACAAGAAACTCAAATCATTTTCCTTGAAACTCACTACCTTGGAAAATAATTTCCAACAAAGTTCACGGGGCCGATACTCAACAGACTTTACCATGTCCACCTTCATATATAAATCGGATTACATTTCTATAACAGAGAAATTATTCTTTTGAGATATATATATCGTTTCCCGACGCAACAAAATAGACCTAAGACCATCCTAAGACACTCGTGAGAATATAAAGAAACAGAAGGGACAGCGGGTAGAGAGCATATGCGAGAATACACATCCAGAACTGGAACTTGGTGCAGGAGCTTGTGATGACCCCCATGAAAGTGCAGATCAGAAACACGACCAGAACTTCAGCCGAGACATCCCAGGTTATGTCCTTAATGTACACAATGGCCAAGAACGTGGCTAGTCCCATCACGTTGTTCATGAACACCCCATTATAAACCTGAAATGCAGAGTGCTTTCTGTTGAGGAGACAAGAAAAGGGATACTGTACAATTCTCATCCATGTCAAGATTGATGGTGAAAGATGTTGAGAAAAGAGTCGACCATTCTTATGTCTTATCAAAGCGCTTCCATGCATGGGATTATAGTTGAAATCTCTCTTGTTCTTTGACCGTGATTATGCAATAGATGATGGGCAAGTTACTTATGTTTACACAAAATTCATCTGCTCATAGATTTTCCTTTTAAAAAAAAAAAAAAAGACATGAAGAAATGCGATAAGACTCTTCAATAAAAAATGAAAAAAGAAGGATAATTACTCTCATAGAGATTTTCTCACTGATTTTGTTAGTTGTAAATTTAACGGGTTGGTGACCAAGACAAATAAAATTTGATAACTCAACAGAAAAGTTAGATTTAAAATTACAAACCACGTTAATATTGGTAAATAGGTCAAATGAGAGTTGGAAATTCAATACTAATCGACCGGTAACCTAACAAGAGAAGGAATTTTAAATCACAAAAACAGACAAACTTAATATGTGTGTAGCAAAGAAAGTTAAAAGGTGGTAAATGATAATAACAATTGTTAAATTAAAAAGAAATACAAATAAACATTAGTAAGTAACTCAAATGAGAAATGATAAACCGACATTAGCTAGTAAAATTGGAAAAATGTTGTTAAGTCACTCAAATAAAGATTAGTGAAATCTTATAAGGGTTCATAATCTTGAGGGATTGGTAAGAAGGATAAGTAAAAGTTGGTAATTTTCTAATCATCACAAAGGAGAGAGTGATTTTACAAAAATATTGGACTTATCGATGAGTTATGGGGAAATCAGGTGAGTAGGAACTTTTTTTTTTTTTTTTTACTAACGGCTTTTTGGCGCTTACCAACTTTTCAAAATACTTGGAAGGAAAAAATCCATCATTTTTAATGGTGTTTTAATAAAATCAATTGACTAAATTAGGATCACTTCACCAAGATTACCGCGAATTCATAAAAAAACTAGGTTCAGAAATTCAATTGCACATGCGATGACCTACTTGAAAGAGAGAAAATCAAGGAAACCAGTAGTATTTATATACCTCTGTTAATGCCCCGGAAATGTCTTTCTTGGTCTTCTTTTTCGCGGACCTAATGGCTCCGAGAATTTGCCGGTAGCTCATGGCCCAGGGGATCAGCACATAGGAGACGAAGAACGAGGGAATATCTGCAGCAGTTGCGAATTCCTGCAAGCTTTCCATGAGGGGTTGTCCGATCAGGATCATCATGCCGGTTCCTAGGATTATCAAGAAACCGGCTTTTGTGTAGTTCCACCAGATTGCTAATTTGCTTGTGGGTTTGCTTGTCTTGTCTTGAGACAGCAAGCTCTCTTGCTCATCTGGTGTCCCCTGCAAATTCATGTGCACCATGGAAATGTACAATTACAAATAGAATGACCAATAATGTTAGCTAGGCATAAACCTAAATATGTTGTGTAAGACTACAAAAGCCTTCGTTTTATATATAAACAGTCTGAAGCAACTATGAATTTCCAAAAGGAAATTTGAGCTGTACCTGCGACTTGTTACTCGTCCTTTTGAAGATGCCGATGATGATGACTGAACTGCAAGACCATTAGTCGTAGGATCTGTGTCCTCGTCCAACCATTTGGAAATCCCTTGCACAAACTCGGATTCACTTATCGCTGCATCGAGGGAAACGTCAAACTTCTTCATCACGGCATCAGTGAAATCGTCGGTGCTCAAACTAGCTTCTTCGATCTGTATTCCCAGCATGAATGCATACAGTTCGGTTTTCGATACCTTCGAGTCCTTATCCTGATCGATCTTTTGAAAGAGGCTGCAAAGTACATATTTGAGCGAATAATAAAATGGGAAGAGGAATCTCAGAAATTTCATTTGCACCGCAGAAAGAAGAAAAAGAAGATTAATTACTGTTTGATTTGAAGTTCATTCGGCTTGCCGTCGATGGTAAGAAGACTCTCCAGTATGCTGTCTCCATCATATAATCGCCTTATATATTGAAGCCTCTTGCTTTGAATCCATGGCTTAAATACCTGCATCAAGATTTCCTTCATCAGCATAAACTTAATCACATTGAACCATATTCTAGAGATATACATCAAGATTTAGCCATGAAATGATTAGCTAGGAATCTAAATAGAGCACAGAATTTTCAATTTACCTGATAAGTGAAATAAGTGATGAGGAAGATGAGCGTGATTATGAGACTGATCAAAACCACTATCCGTATCCCGGTAGTAGAATTAATGATTTTTGCCAATGATAGAATGAGAAATGGAATCATAGAAACGAACATGATTCTGGCTATGTACCTAGTCTCCATGTCGGTTTCAACACCGGAACCTACAAAATCAATATGAATAATGAAAGGGAAAACATCAAATTATCACTATTATAAGATGTCCATACAACATGTATCAAAAGAAAATGCACGCATTTTAATTAATGTGGGGATTTAAAGCTTGGGATTTATATAGCGTGTACTTACTAGCTAATTCATACTTAGCACATGGCTCTATTATCATGATATTCTGATCTTCAAATGTATTACAAGGACAGACTATCAAAGAAGAGAACCTGTTAGGCTAATCGACTTTTTGGTGGATTGATTGGCTGATGTTGAAGATGACGAAGAGCTGGAAGAATCACGGCTGCCAAAAGCAATGATGGAGCCCCAAACCAGCGAGAGACAGAAGATCGCTGACCCGGCCAGCATGGCCATACCCATTGCCGCCATGGACTCAATTGTATCCGAGCTTGATGTTATTGCACTTGCTATAATGTGTATAGAGATAATTCACAATCATAACATAATGAATTAGTTACAGACATATACTTAAAAGTAAGTGTTTGTCAAATCTAGCCAGGATCAATAAGTTGTTTTTGAATATGCAGATAAAGCGTGTTTTGCTGATTATTTTGCTATTAAATGGATGTACAAGTGCTTGAATATTTGCGGAGAAGGTGAAACAAATCGCCTTAAACTAGAAGGCCCCAACATCAAATCTGATACACAACTTCTTCATGCCTTTCAACTCGGGATATAGAGTCAGTTAATTGCATGCGTGCATGAGAAATTGCTCTCCAAAATCCTTAGGATTCTATCCTCATTAACATGCCTCCTTATAGTAACATAAGAGCATCGGCATGAATGAATCATATGGTTATTGCTACCAGGTGATGTTACAGATGCATACTGGACTGACTTTTCTTCATTTTATCGAGGCAAAATTTGCGAAGGATGAGCTTTCGAGGTCATAAATCCTTATCGAGGCCACTAAGTAAGCTAATGATTACTTGTGTTGGATGGTCATGATTGTTGATGAAGTCCGACATCAATGGATCTATATCATAACTAGTCCCTAGCAAACACCAGCAAATTAAGCAGTACACAGCAAGAGTTCACGTGCGACGACTTTGTGATCCATGTGACTCCTCCGGATTTATCATGCTGCAATAATTAGTAAGCTTTTGGATTTACTAATCGCTACAACTTGCATAAGTTTCAGTTAATGAGATTCGCTTTTGCTTTTTGTTGTTTAGCCTACGTTATCTTGTCTGCACAAGCCTCTCTCACCACCTTTTGCGGTGGCTTCGATGGCGTGAGAATTGGCGAACCGCTCTAGATGGTCTTCAGCCGATTAGGTTGACATATTTGGCGATTGTCTAAAAGCTATCCTTTTCGACACCCTGGACTTGGAGCGATCTGTATTAGGATTGGTCATCCTTTCCCTTTCTTTCTTCTTTATCCAATTCTGATTCTGTTTATATTGTTTTAAGGTTCTTCAGGTTTACAAGTAATATGATAGTATATATTAACGAGTATGGGTTATATTTTTCGAAAACCCTACTAGGAAGAAATTTACTTCCATCTATACACAACCCTGATTGATAGATTCAAGTTATGAACATTGTCACTTGGCAAACTTAACTAAATATAATTTTGAGTGATATCTGCATTTGTAATCTACCAATCAAAAGCATGATCAGAGGAAGTTTTCTCCAACTAGCCAACCGTGGCCCTTGCGATAAGGAAAAATAGACCATATATCAACTGTGCAAAAGAAATTTACGTGAGCCACCTTATTCGCCCTTAGTTTAAAGATGATAATAACCCATAGTCTCAAATTAACCATGTATAAAGCCATTTGTGTAACTTCTTATTATACCGTCAGAGTGAGCTACAATTACTCTTTATGATGATGCCCAAAAAGAAAATTTGAATATACACAGGCAGTGTAAAGAAAGCTCTAGACAAGCGATCTAATCCATATTTGATTTGAGGGTTTTAACTGCTCATTCTCTCGCTAGCCATCAATCAATGGTGGATAAGATCACTTGTGGAAATTTTTTTGTCTACAACTCTAGCGTATGCTATAATTACTCTGGAAAGAAGCTAGCTTTTTGTGACAGGGCTATTTTTTTTTTCTCAATTATGTCTCTAATTGGTAGGTTATAAACAGTGAACTTAGCTAAATACGATTGTGGGTGATACCCACGTTTATAATCCATCAATGAAAAGAATGGTTGGAGTAAGTTTCTCTCAAAGAGATTGAGGAAAACATGGCACTCAGCCACAAAAGATGGTTGGATCAATTGTCAAGTGTGTCCGCTATCTCTCTAATAAGAGTCAAAGTTCCACCTATTTGCGTGACGAACTTTTGGCCGATCTACAGGTTTTATATTTCTTTAGCAACCTTTCAGAAAGAAAATATAACTTTTGTAGTGCAAATGAATAAAGAAACATTTTTTTATATTATTCTATATGGGCTGCACGACATTGATAGTCATTTCCAAGGAACAGATTATTGTTGAAATAGCTATTCAGTTTTCGTTTTAAGGGGTGAAAACATTGTAACTTACCAACTCGTCACCTATTGACTCATCATTCTCCCCAACAAGAATTTGTAAAATCATGCTTGCATGCAATGGGTCCTATAAGCATATTTTTACACGCGAGTGTAATCCACCCATAATTTATCTACATCATCGAAATCGATTAATCTAACATGATTTAACTTAGACCTATCAATTGAATTCAATGATTGATATGGATATAGAGTATAAGAATTCGATTTACCTAATAATTTCTAGTAGATGTAGAGGCTGAGGAAGCTAAGAATGGTAAGAATAAAGTACGAAGATAGTGGACAGCACATTAATAATTTCTCCTGCAACTAAAAGGAGTGTAAGACGAAAGCAAGATCTAAACTATGCATCGTAAGTGCTTGATTGGGGTATGGGTAGGAGCATAGGACTGAAGTGAGAAGCACGTTCGTGGACCGACGGATGAGGATTTTTCTAAAAACACTAAACAATACCCTCAACTTGCTCACCACCAATCAGAATATGGAAACCACGATTAATAATTTGACGAAATCAGAGCCGGATCGAGGAAATTTGTAAGATTCTATGTAGTCCCTCTTGAATGGTCAGAACTGGAGAGATTGACATGCGAACCTTCCCATATATTAAAGAGAGAAATATATCTTGGAAGAATCGACAAAGTTGGTGATCTCATTTAAGAATCCGTTGCAATCCAACGTGCGCCTTAGTTGCTTTGAAAATGTCCACTTTAGAGAGAGACTTGGGGATGCGACTTGAGGCTTAGATATGTAAATGTGTATTGAACATATGATATTTGAGTATTTAATAATCAAAGCATCATCTTCTGAAAGAAGAGAGGATAGATATATACCACATGGTAGGTAAAATTAGAATAATCTAAATCATTAATGTATAAGAACTAAAAGCTTAGAGGTACTCTTGTCTCTTTGGTTTTGAAGGGAGCCTATCAGAACCCTTTTCCTACTTCAAATTTCTGTTTTCAAGTACATCCGCTACATTCTTCAAAGTACAATAGAGGGATTACTTCTTTGTAAGTTTGGTCCTCATTTTGGTCGGGAAGATAAGAACAAAACCATTGCAAGGACGTTTTTCTTTCTTGCCCATGTTTTCTAACCAGGGTTTCATAATTTCACTCGAAATGCAAACTGTAGATAAAAACGAGAAATTCTCTAATACTCTATGACGCTATGAATACAAAACACCGAGTAGATGATGGGAAATATTGGATCAAAGCAAGAGAGAAAAGGTCAAAATTACAGCAAAAGAGATGAAGAAGAAGGGTTTCTCACCAAGCATTATGATGACTTGAGGGAAGGTTCCAAGCATTTGGAACAAAGAGGCCCCGAAGATACCAGTCCCGAACATGCGAAAGAAGAGCTCTGACCCCGAAGATAGATAGTGGCCGGCGAGACCTAGCAAGTACTCGTACACCACTATGAGGAACAACTCGCCCCACAGCTCCGTCGTGCACGGCAAGAACCCGTAAGTCGGCTCGCACGTCACGGTTGTCGTGGTGAGACCAAGGGCCAAGGATGTCCCATTGGTGCGATCCATGCTGTCGGAAATCGGATCGAAACTTCCTCGGATAAACCGGCTATTCGCCGACTGGGTCATCATGACCAGAAGCACAAAGAATGTGAGCCTCATGGTTGTCGGACGGAGAGAATGGTGGCGTGGTGTTTATTGCTCAGATGGAAGGGGAAGGGAAGAGACCCAAGAATAAAAGAATGAGGAAACGAGATTCGGCCATCAGTACGTGATGTACGAAAATTATAAAAAATTTGATGGGATTGGATATTGAAGAAGTCAAGGGACGGCAAGCGTTTACTTATGTTTATTTTTACTTTAGTCCGTAAATACCTTGATAATTTGTCTAAACAGCATCTTTATATATTTATTTCTATTAATTAAGCAAAGTCCATAGTCACTTCAGCCTCAATATGCTTATAAAAAATTCAATGAAAAACTCATGGATACAGTTAAAATACCTCTAGCAACACATAAATATAAATGGGCAAAGTTCATAATTTTATGATATTCGGATGATTAGCAAGTCATCAACAGGTCTTCCATTGTAAATTTGAATTCAGAATAATTGTCAGGCAATTGCAACATGTTCTCATAGTTCTTTTTCACAACAAATTGAAATTACATTAAAAATATATAAAAAAATTGTACGTGTTCTTTAATTCTTTATTAATGTAGTAGTTTACATCCTATGACATGATAAGCTAATGTCCAAAATCAGTGAAGCATCACTGATGTTTTATTTAATATGTTTCCCCTGTTAAAGATCTTAGTGATTTAGTACTTTTGATCGATCGTTTATAGCACATCTAGGACAATTTATCATGCAACTGTCCTTGACGAGAAGGCGTGAGTCGATGTTTAAATGCTGAATTGATAATCGTACCGTGAGAGAGAGAGAGAGAGAGAGAGAGAGTTAAACGCTGAATTGATAGTCGTACTGTGAGACGGAGAGTGGGAGAGAGAGAGAGAGAGAGAGAGAGAGGCGAGTAGGGTAAGGTACGAGTGACGATAGATAGATTCCATAGAGAACTTTTAACAATGCATGATTTTAAAAAGATTTTGCTAGCCGCCTCCCTCCATATTAAACCTTGGTCTTCAACTATTCTGATAACATATATATATATATCGCATGCTAAATTTAGTTGGAGCATTTGAGCTAACATTCCACCAGTTTGCCGAGACCCACGTGATTGTTCTCCACAGTACGCCGATGAACATAAAACCAACCATGGCATATTGACAATTCGTAAATCTTAGGTTCCATTTGTTATAAAAAAAAATATAGTTTTAGAAAATTATTTTCTGACTTTCCAGTATTTGGATGATAAAAAACTAATTGATTTAAGGAAAACCCTTTCCAACATCTTAAACAACTTAGATTAAGGGAAAAATGATTTATCCTTTTGATAAGAAGGCAATCACTTTTTTTTTTTAAATTATAAAATAGAAGAAAACTAATTATTATCCTTAAAAATGATTTCATGAAAGATATTTTCATTTATTAAGAAGTATTCAGTAAAACTAATGTACTCTTAGGTTATGTTCGTTTCTCGAAAAATACATCTTTTGGCAAATATTATCCTAAATAGATTACTCGGACTATTTGAAATAATTAGTCAATAGAACATGTTTTAATTATCGACAATAATATATTTTTATGCATTTTCGTAAACGATGAAAATATTTTTTATTTGCTCATTTTCGTGAGTAATATAAGATAAGCAATCGATTTTAAGAATTTTTTTTTTCAAATTATTCATTTTTTGAGAAAGGTTTTGTATCCCGATAGCGTGGCATACTTTCTATCGCCAGTCCTGGGTTTATGAGGAGTTACTAGGTAGTTGGATGCCGCGCTTGAGATTGTATGATCAGCTATTAGATTTACATTCGAGATGATGATGCTTCCTTTTTGTCAAAGAGAACTACTTGCTAGATGGCTATTCGATGTTTTTCTTATTTTATTCGCATAAGAAAGAGTGGACTCTCTCATGTTGGATTTTATATAGGCAAACAAGGTCTAACCTTTACAAATTAGTCAAAGTCAGACAATGTGAAGATCAAGCACATCGGAAATAATCGTCTTCCAATCTTGCATCATTTATAACAGCAAGGCTTTTTAAGAAAAGAGATTGCTCTAACGATTTTTTTTTTTTTTTTTTTTTTTTATTGTTAGTGTTATTTCGCATTTTCAAAAAAAAAAAAAAAAAAAAAATATATATATATATATATATAGACAAAATAAATAAATAAATAATATTTTTTTCCCTTAAAGTGTACACGGGACGGATTCATGGGGTTGCGAGGGCTGATAGCCCTGCCTAATGCCTCGTGAGGCATTTTTTGTGAGGAAATTCTTTGTCAAAATCGTTTCAAAGTTCAGGAATTCCCTTGGGGGGGAAATTTTATCTTCTTAGAAATCTTTTCAATACTATTTGCATGTTAAATATAATGTCATATTTAAGAATTTAGCTCTAATGTACTAAATTTCATGTGAATGCTCACGTCGTTGTGTTGGTTAGGGATTGGACAAGTACTAGGGGTTGAACGCAGATTTAAGAACACACCCTGCCCGGCCCAGCCCCGCTCCGCCCCGCCCCGCCCTAGTTCTATGACATCTTGAAATATGACTTGGCAACCTCCATTTGTTAATTTGGGAGCTTCCCATAAAACAAAAGACAGGCTGACGAAAGGCAGCATAACAACTCCTGAAAAAGATGTCTTAGATGGTACATGCCAAGGATTAGCTAGGGAAAGTTGCTCTCATTTTCTCTTTATTGTGTAGCCAATCTTAGAAGCGAAAAAACAAGAAAGGTTTGATCATGCAGCTTCATCATCAATATCAATACATATATATAAAAATGAGCAGTGACGTTTGTGATCTCCAGGCCTTTTTCTTCTTCCTGACAAACCAGAAAGGAAAAGATAAAAGGGCAGAAACAAAAAGAAAAGAATTTCAATCTTTTTATTATCAGAAAAAAGGAGAGAGACTCAATAAATCACATGCTGAATAGAGTCATTTGACTTGAGCTAACAGTCCACATGTCGACTTGGAATTGTTCCAACAAAAGGGGCAAGGAACCATGTCCCAGAAACCCGAGGTTGATTGGTTGGTTTTAGATTGTAATCGACATGCATGATGATGTCTTTAGTATCTTGACTTGACATTTCATGTTCCTAAGTTTGACTTTTGATTTTGTTTACTTGGACTGGCAGGTTTAGCTATGAAACAGAAACCGGCCTTTCCTGGTCAGAAGCCTTGAGTCAAAGTCGCCGACGGCTACTTTCTACCTCTTTAAGCATAGTACAGTTGTCGGGGGAAGAATAGATGTAGTGGTCAGTTAATTCTATTTTGTTGGATAATATCCACATGGTTTACCGATTAATCCAAATTTCATGCTCTTTGAAAAATGCAATGATGTCAATCCTCAAAAGAAATTATTATCAAACACCCTTTTCCAAATTGTGTATGCTCGCGGACGGGCTTACAAAGTTGGTATATAAGGCCATGCTGGAAAAGTTTTTTTTTTTTTTTTTTTGATGGGGGGGGGAGGGAGTATCGGGTTCGAGGTTTGATCATTTTGAGCAATGCACACGCATGTACATAGAAGAGAGGAGTGAGACAAAAAAGTGTGTACGTCCAGCTCGCCAAAAAAATATTAAGAAATGAAGAGAGAGTATGATTTAAATTTGGATTACTTTAGGAAACAACTTCAAATTGTTGAATGTTGGGAAAGATTTGATGCAAATTTAAACTTCATGAGATGTTTATGGGATAATTTATTCTGTTGAGTCTTTGAAATTATTTCTTTAATGCTAAGTTGTTATTATACGTCATATTAATCATGTACATCACTAGAAAATTTTAGCTTGCATTTTGAGATAGAAAACGAGTAAGATTTTGTCAATCCATTGCTTTAAGTTTGAGAGATTATTTCGTTAGAAATTATGAGGCTAAATATTGTGTAAGTTATTAGATGTAATTTGGGTTGGAAAACACTAAGAATATTTGAGTAACTCGAGTATGATTGTGACTCCATTATATCGCTTGATTTATAATATAATTATTTACTACTTTTCTGAATCATATCAATCAAATCATATAAATTTATTTTCATACTCTTCCCGTGGACGTAAGACAAATGAGTTAAAAGATTGATAAAAAGTAAATTGTGCGTAAGAATTGGGCAAAGATATGCACATCCTTATTATTAAGCTTATTTATGAACCCGGAGGAGCTAATTCCCAAAATCCAAATTGAAGTTTAAGTTTGACTAAAAGAATTACATTATCATTTAAAAAACACTTAAGGGCACATTTGGCAACCGATCAAATAGTGAAAATTTATATTCTTTTGTTTCTAGGGGTAGATTTGGAATATGAATCCGTTTTGTAAAATTTTTGTTTTTGAAAACAAATTTTTATTTTTTCTTTTATCCCGAAAACATATTTGAAACCGAATTGAGAAGTAAAAAAAAGTTGATTCTTTGTTCCCGAGAACAATTCCAAAATCAAGTCAACCCATTTTTTCTCTTTTCTCTTCTTTCTTCTTATTCTTCTTTCCTCTCTCTTCTTCTTCAACTACCATTGCCACTGCCACTGCCACCGTTATCCACCTCCGCCGGTTGCCACTTACCGGTTGAGCGAGATCCGGCGAGCTCACTAGAGGCTTACCCAACCACCAAGGCACGCGTATGATAAAATTTATACTTCTCTACTTCTTTATTTCTCTATTCCCCAAAACAAGTTTAGAACAGAAATCCGTTTGGTAACGCAATTTGATTTTTCTATTTTTGGAACAGATTTTTATTTTAGAAATAGATTTGAAGAATATTGATACCTAAATTTTGACAATCCAGTCATTTATTTAATGCATAGAAAATTAAGGGAAAAATATTAATTGCATAGCATATAAATTTAGGTGCATTTATTTTTAATTTGCATTTTTTACATTTATTTATTGGACCGGTGGCGGATGGGTTCAAATTAGTAGTTTTGAGCTTTAACTTGGCAGGCCAGACTAAACCCACGAAGCAAGCAAATTAGCCCAAGCCTATTTTTTTTTTTTTTTTTTTTTTTTTTTTATGATCGGAAATTATCTCGTGAAAAAATAAGGATTTGAAATTTTTCCGGGATATGATGGAATTTTTTGGATAGGGCACATGTGATAAAAAAAATATTACGTTTGAAAAAACAAATATTGCATTTGGAAAAGAAATCTTTGTGGATATGGATTTGGAAAAGTTAAAACCCTAATCATTGGCTTATAAATAGGTTAAACGCGTAGGGTTTTGGGGGCCACACATTGAATACATGGCCACAATTCTGAGAGAGCTCTAGACAGAATAAAGAGAAGAAAGCGTGAGAGATTGAGAGAGAAGCACGGCGTCAATTCAGATTCTCAATTTTGCCCCTTTTTGTCTTCCAGCAAATCACGTACTCCACTATATTATTTTTACAACCCATCATGATCATGGATGGTCACATGGATTATTCCATGATCTGACCATCACTACTTGGAGGCCGGCAAATCCACAATTCCAAAGTCCACGTAGAGACACGAGAGAAACACACGGAGACTTGAGAGGAAAAGCGGATCGTGAGGGAAATTGATAAACAAAGCTCTGCCTTTTTACCTTCGGAAGTTCAAACAAGGCTCCATCGACATCGGCGCTCCGTTGTTGTTCCACCGCAGCCCAACTTCGGCCGACAGTCCAGGTGCGTTTTCAAGGAGGACTGAACAGCATCGTCTCCAGCATCCGTTCATTATTGCAGAAGCATCCGTCGGTTCTTCAGGCCTGAATCGTGCCCATCACGGCCCAGCCCAACATTGGCGAAACCCGCTGGTCTTGCTGCATCGACGTTGCTGCTTCCTGTCCAACTCGACGCCACAGATTTCTTGGTGTCCCGAACGATAGCCCATCGAACTTGTCGCGGCTTTGTCAAGCCACGCCGAGATACCGCCACAGCCATTGCCCTAGAGCCGTGCTGTGCCGTGCCGCACCCATACCGATTGGATTTTTGAAAAAATTCAAATTTAGGTAGAGATCTATTTTATTTTATTAGGTAGATTTATTAGATTTAGTTGATTAGGAAGATCTATTTTATCTTGTTTCAGTTTTTTTTTTTTTATATATTTTTTGTCTCTTTGTTTGATTTATTTTTCGATGCATGGTTGAAATCCCTGATGGAGCATCTAATTCGCAACCGCACGGATTTTTATTCAATCTATAAGGCTTTAGATGGAATAATTATTCACGCAGTAGAAAAATTAATATCTTGATCTTTAAGGCTTTAGATCAATTTATCGATTTTATTAGCAAAATAATTAAGTTTGGATTTCAATTCGAATGATGGATAACATTTTTGATGACCATGGATGATTTAGTGTTTATCTCTTAATTGTTTTGTTCATCTTGAAAATGCAAAAAAAAAAAAAAAATGCATTTGCGTTCCATGTAGATTAGAATTGATTGCATGATAGGTTAGTTTATTTATTTATTTTAAAATGCAAGTTTAGAAGGCATTTAGAATAGATAGCATTTCACTTTAGTTTTCGCTTTAGTTAGATTTTTAGTGATTTTTAATTATGAATTTTCAAAAAAAAAAAAAAAAAAAATGAAAAATCATGCATATGTCATGTATGATTAAGTTCATGAAATTCATCTAGTGATTGTCATCTAGAAATTGCTCGTCATTAGAATTAGGTAATTTGGTTAATTTAGATTGCATATTTAATTGTTGCATTTTTTTAATTTTGAATTTCATGAAAAAAGAAAAAAGAAAACTTAGAGTTAGGGCATTATTTGCATTGTCATTGCATACTAGGGTAGGATTGCATGTTTAATTTTATTTTATACTTAGTTATAGTTTTAGATAATTTTCTTTAGGATAGACTGCATGATATTTTATTTACGTTATATAGCTTAGGTCATATTGCCATGTCATATAATTTCATATTAGATTAGCAACATGCATTGCATAAAGCATGATTCTCATTAAATAAGTGAAAACAAAAAAGAGAAATTGCGTGTTAATCAGAAATCATATCTTGAAATGTCGATGTGAATTATGATTTAACATTACATATGCTTTTGTTGCTACGAGGTAAGTTTTGCAATTTTTTTTTTTTATTTGCTTTCTTTAGTGCTAAATTGGTAGTTTGCGCATTCCCATGATCACCTCACATGTTAGGCAAGTGAATTAAAATTAATTCAAGTTGCTTGCAAAATATTTTCTCAAAATAAAAAGAGAAAGGTACTGAAAGGACATTAGAGAAGTCTAGTGTAACCAAATCCCTGTACCCAAAGTCTCTGGTTCGTAGGAAAAATAATTATCCCATTATTTTACTTAGGTGTCTAATTGACCTACCGTAAAGGCTGATTAGTGACGGCTCTCTTTTGCATGCTAAATATTTGAACCTAAGTCACGAATTTGTATGGACTTGGGAGAGCCCAAGCTAAATTAGACTTAATAATCCATTAGTCTAATTTTAGGTGGTGCACCTGAAATTTTGGTCATGACAAAGAAGAAATCAGAAGTTAAAATTTTTAATTTCTCAATTTCTGAAATAGAAATTAATTTTTTCAGAAAAATTTTTGTCAGAATTTTGTTATATACACCCCAAGCCATAGGCAAGCCTCACTTGGTTGGGCAAAGCTTGGCTGAGCTCGCCCAAGCGCCAATGGGGCTCAACCGTTGGCGGGCCACCGTGAGGTCAACGAGCGCGGTTGGCTAGGCGAGCTCCGCATCACCGGATTTGGGCGAGGCTGCTCGCTTAGCCAAGGTTGGCCAATAAGGCACAACCTTGTTGAGGGTCAGTGATGCTCCGGCGAGGTTGCCGGCCCTCGTCTTGTCGATCATCGGTCGTTGATCATCCTAAGGCCGGTGATCGCAAACTTTGAAAAGAAGAGAGAAAGAAAAGAAAAGAAAAGAAAAGAAGAAGTAATAAAATTATTAAAAAATAAAAAAAAAAATGATTTGAATTAAATATTTTCAAAATGGTATCAAAAGCAATTCTATTCTAGAAATAAAAATTTTGAATAGTTACCTAACAATTGAAAAGTGCTTAAAAATTGTTTTGGGAACAAAATAAATTAATCATTTTTGATAAGAAATTGTTATCGATAACAAAATGGTTACCAAACGCATCATATTAAAATAAAAATGAACTAGTTAGCCCCAAAAAGTAGCTCTAATGTAAACACTAACTTTTTTTTTTTTTATAGATATTTTATTTTATCATTTCATTTTTTTTTTTTAATTTTTATTCTCTATGCATTTTTATTTTTGATCTTGCTATGTATTTCATTGAGGAAAAACTATCTAAAAATGCAAGTTGCCCTTAAAATCCAGAAATGGAATTTCCTAAACTATATGCGCACTAACTAAAATGAAACTGAGCTAAATCTAGTCCTATGATCTAATTATCTAATCGAGGCTTGCCTTTTCCCATCTTTAAATATTATTTTTTATTATATTTTCCAGTCTTTTGCTTTTCCAGAACACGAATTCTATTTTAACTCTTTTCTCCGGTAAACTTTCCTCCGTTCTGGCTTACTGAATGCACATTCTACAGAGATTCTTCATGTAAATTACCAGAACAACCTTGACTTCCCCGGAACATCATATATTCCTATGGTGACCATCTCCGACCACCACCGGACCACCACCGTTAGCCATTGGCCGTCTCACATTGACAGCTCAGCTTTGCAGACATGTGCAATACCCGGACGAGGAACGAGAATACCACAGAGAAATTGAAGCATGGATGAACATCATCGGCCATTGACTCCAATACGTTTTCTTGCTGGCGGCCACCACAGAGTCATCATGGAGACAAACAACGCTGAAAAAGAGGGAGAGGAAAATAGAGACTTAGTAGGACTCTTGGCAAGCTAGGAATGCATCAATAACTATAGCTAATGACCTAAAATTCTGAGATTATCATATAAGCCGAGCTAAAACACATCTAGAACGATCAACAGCAAGGCAAATTCGCACTGATATGGTGTTTGCATTTCATCAAATAAGCTGTGCTTGGTTTCTTTTGTTGGTAGTGCTTCCTCATTGCTGTTTGTGTTGGTTTAGACTTGCTGGTTTTGTGCTGTTGTTTGGCCTTTTTTCTTTCCCTTGCCCTTGGCTTGGTTTCCTTTTACCTTGGCTCCTTTCTACTCACTCTGACTTGTTGTCTTCATGAGTGTAAGTTTCTTGACCGAGTTCTTGCTATATAGCTATATATAGCTCTTTTGGTTTAAAGTCGATATAATTCTTACATTTCACCCAAAAAAAAAAACAAAAAATCCATCGAGATGTTTATGCTCAAAACAAGCAAGAGATCAACTTTCAGTTTACTGTCAAACTCCGTCGTATTTTACTCAAGCAGAGATGAGATCTCAAAACCTCTGTTCTTAATCAACAACGAACCGAGACGGAGTATTTGGATTTTCCCTTGAAGATGTGATTGCCGGTCGCGGGCAGTTATCGAACCAGCAATAGGAAGTTCAGGAAATGACTCCGGTGAGTATTGTCACCGGCGAATGAGCTCCTACTGGTGACAAACCGATTCGAGCTACTCGGCCCGAAGGCATGGTTAAACAGAGCAACACCAGCGCGACCTGCAAACGGAGACCGCTGGGACCTGGACCCAAGTTGTGGGCTGGACTGGTAGGCGAATTGGGCCTGGTCAAATCCATCAATTGACACATTGTCCCGGGCTTTCGAGTTGAGCTTGAGGGTTCTGGGCCCTACGAATTGAGTTAATTCTGAATGGGCTGTGACGAGATGGTCGAATTGGGCTTTCTCTCTCTTTATTAGTTTGTTTGTTTGTTTGTTATTTATTTCTTTTACAAAAAAAAAAAAAAAAATCATATTCAACGGTTGTCAACATGGCCAAATTAAAAAAATAAAACTGAATTGGCAATCGCACAATAAGTTCTTGAATTTTTGGACAATTTTCACTATTGATATAAACTGGGAAAGATTGTAATTGCTATCAATTAATTTTGGTATTGAACAAATTAATAAACTCTGGCTTATTTAGTAAATTAAGTGATTTTTTTTTTTGTATTAGTCAGGGCAAAAGCCCATTAAAAAATTAAAAATTAATCGAATGTATCATCAAAGAACATACTTGATCTCATAGAATGAAAGGAACTAGAGCCAAAGGGGGTCGAGAGACGGTCTCATTAACACATTTATTATGTAAAGCTACATTCACTGGCCAATCGCACATGTGTTGCCTTCTTTATAAACATGTTTTGAAATAAAGCTCTCCAACTAATTGATTACCCATTGCATTTGTAGAAGCAAATTCTCTTCTGTTGCATTTTGCCTTGGTGGTCGATCTAATGAGAGGAACGGCTACTTTGGAATCACCTTTATCTTTTGAAACCCCAACAATGAAATTATGAGATTCAAACTACATGAGCAAATGTCAACAATCTAGTAAAACCACATAAGCAGTCGCCCACTGTATTTCGGGTTAAGCCATTGGTAACTGTGTTTCCTGGGTTATCCATAGCCATCTCATTCGTGTTCAATTTAACTCAACTTGAGAAACCATTATGAGCCTCCTTTGCTGATGAAATATCCCTTATACATTTGAATAACTTCAATGGAGAGTCGAGTAATGTAAAATCTAATTTTGAAAAGTCCCTCTATTCCGCCGTTGCCAAATTTTGCCTATATTTGACACTAAATAAAGCTAACCATTGAATATCCCCATGAAGAAAACTAAATGAATTTAGGTGTTGCGGAGAACCAGGTAATAATTCATCAAGAACTAACCCAATTCAATATTAAATTTCCCCAAAACTGATCAAATCATTATCGACTTAATCCAAGCAATGACCAATAGTATATTCTATCAGTAAAACTTAAAGATAATATAATGTTGAAATATTAAAGAAATAGGGCAACAACAACACCAATATTTTTACGTGGAAAAGCCAATGCGAGAAAAATCACGGACTGCTCAAAAAGTTTTACTAATCACCAAAAGTAGTATGATACACAAAAGTTCTTCTCTAATCACACATTAGAGGCTCTACATTAATGATACAACAATCTTTCATCACCACAAAGGTGGATTAACACAAAGAGAGTAAGAAAATCCGACCGTGATTGAAGAGTACGAGAGACAATTTGGAGAAAATTTTCAACAAATGAAACCAATTATCTTGTAGACCTTGATCTTAAGAATAATATAAGAAAATTTCAACTAATTTCGACAACATTTGGGCATCAAAACTAGACTAGAAAACCTGCCTCTTCTCCCTTCTCTCTATTTGCTCTTTGCCCCTTGCAAGAACACTCACTCTAGCATGCAAGAGATTTTTGTCTCTTCATTTGTTTTCTTTTTGAGTTTTTACCCTTGTTTTGTTTTATGTTTGTTAGGCCCCATGGAGATGAACCCAGCCAATAAATCTCCTCATTGTCTATATTCTGGTGTTGGTGTCTCCTCATTATTCTTTACCATTATTGATAGTGACAAAAACTTAATACTTACTTTCATTTGAAAAGATTGCCAAGAGAGAGCCTATCAACATATTTAGTTGGACTGCTCTTCCTTAATCTAGATATTCTCTAGCACCTACCTTCATCCATGGTCTCTTTCTCTAATCGAACAATAGAGGCTACCATTAGGATTGAGTTGCCACACCACAACACCTATCACTTGGATCACAAGATTTCTTTCTTAAGATACGTACCAAACACCTGAATAGATTGGGAGGCCACCAATTTACAACCCGGTTTTGATATCAATTGTTGGAAGTATGCAGCAAAAATCGATACCTTCACTCAAGAAGTTCTAAGCCCATCAACATATCTAATTAGACCAACTTTTACTAAAAGCTTAAAGTAATGAGTTATGGGCTATTGAGGATATATTAACTATTTAATACTACATCAATTCTCCGATGTTGGACTTATCTAACATAACTCACACGTGCATCTAACCATTAAGGCTTTGTTTATTTCGTGTAAAACAAATGATTTAGAAAATATTTATTAAAAATGATTGCTTATAAAAATAAATGAACAATAAATATTTTCATACATGAATTGTTATCGATAATAAAAATATTTTTCATTAGCTAATCATTTTAAGTGATACAAGTAATCATTTTTTTGGAACATGTTTTATTCAATTTTTGTAAATTTGCCTAATACTCAAAATATCTTTCAACTTTAAGAGCTAGGGGCCCGATCCGAATAGGGCCGCGGCTGGGTTTCGAAACTAGGCCGCATATATAAAACATGAAGAGCGGAGAAAGAGAAATGGGCATACTTGCACGAGCCCAAAGCGATTCTAAACCGAGTAAGCCCGAATCAGAAAATTCCCAAGTTAAATCTGGACCTCTCTGGCCGAAACCCCAATCTATTAGAATTGGCTTAATCCTAAGTCTAGAAAACTCTAATTCAGCCCAAATTTAGCTAATAGCGTAATTAAGCCCACTTCCTTACTGTTCTATCTCTACTGCGGTCCTCAATCTACCGTCCTCTTTCAATAAGCATGGTCCAGGTGGGTGGCGATGGAAATTGCCTACTAAGGATTGGTTCTGAAAAATTAAATTGAGAATCGTTGTTGATTTTATGCATTCATCCAAGAATTGGATCGCTAGTCGAGCTGGTTCTCAGGTAGGTCTATGTTCCATCAAGCTTCATTTTCCGTCAAATCAAAGTAAAGCAAAAAATGAAAAACTTCCTTATTCTTAATTGCAAGATTAATAAAAAGATTGGACTCATATTAAAAGTTAAGAGTTGACACCATGAATCGATAGGCATTAAGTTTGAGAGTCAAGATCGTGAGTGAGAGATACAGAGACGACTCATACGAGGTAAAAGTGAGACAAGATGATTGCCCAATTAATGAGTGTTAAGTTTCAGATTAAGGATTTTAAGGCTTTCGTTTTTCTTAATTTGTTTTTGTAGGAAATTTTTCCTAAAAATTAAATGTACTTTTATATATTACCAGTTTGGTTTGTGTGTATATTTCCATACTTAGAATAGTCTTTTTTTGAATAGTTCTCAGTTCTTTTGCATACTCCTACCCAACACCTTCTTCTTAACCAACAGAATACGGACCCACCATGGTTAAAACTCACTAAACCAAAATATCAACGAACAAAAACTCTACACACCAAACCATCAAGACACTGAACATGCATAATCAACAATCAAGCTAAAGGGTCACTACTACCGGATTCCTCTAGTCATCGAGCTGCTCTTTGCTTGGTAGAAGCTAAGAGGAGAGCCCACGCACATTTACAACCGAGACTCCCCGAAACATAACGTGAAGAATTCTTCTCGCCGTCAATGACGCAACCATCCCCGAATCTTCATAGCAAGCGACTTTCGGCTGGTCACTAGGGGTGTATGACAACTCCTTATTTATGTTCCGAAACAATTTTTCTATTCAGTTTATTTACGGAATAGAAATCCGTTGATAAAATTATTTCATTTTTCTATTTTTAAAATAGATTTTTGTTCCAAAAATAGGTTTGGAATAGAAATTAGAAGTAAAATTTTTCTACTTCGTTATTTCTGGAACAGAAATAAAAAATAAAAAATATTCTCATCGTTCATCCTTACTATGAACTGGTCTTCTATCCGTCGCCGACCACCGTCCATTGGTGTTGGCCGTCGCCATCCGACATCCGTTGTCCGAAAGGAAGAAATTTTGTATTATTATCAAATAAATTTTATTTTTAGGGTAGAAATTTTATATTGTTATCAAATGGGTATTTTTTTAGAAATTCATAGGAAATAAAATAAAATAATATATATATATATTTCTCTTATATAAATCAATTTAAAAAAAACAGTTATCATTCGCGTCCTATACAACCCATTTGTTTCCGCCACTAGTAACTCGAGAGGCTCACGCTCCTTCTCGGCGACGCCAGCTGCCGTGACAGATCTTCTTGGCCGAGCCTTGCGGGCAACGTTCAACTCGCACTCTCCTCCTCCGTATTGTCCTCGCGTCCTTTTCTTTTTGTTGTTTAGCCTGCGTCCAAAGCGAGGAGGAAAAGGAAGGAGAGAAGTGGGGGCTGGGCCAGGGAAAGGAGAGAAGCAAGCTGGCCCGTGGGGAGGGGGGTTTGGGTGGGGGAGGAAGAAGAGGACAGGTCTAGCCCTGGCTCAGCCTCACTCCATTTTCCATAATAATTTTTTAATAACAGAAAATAAAATTTAATTTAATTTTTTAAGTTTTAATATTAGTAATGCAAATAATCCTAACGTCTACATGCAATGCAATTTAATGAAAGTTATTTTGTTTAGGAGTAAGAAATTAATCCTTAATTATCTATGTGATTGAACCCTAAATAAATAGGCAAAATTTAAGTGTTAATATGTGGAATGGAGGTGGATATGATTTTTAATATCTGTAATAGGAAAGTTATTATTCTAGAAAAATAAAATTTTAGATTAATAAAATTAAAATTATATTTAAATATAGATAACGGTGTGAATTCTAATATAAGAAATTTAAAATTAAAAAAACAATTTTTTTTTTTCATTTAATCTTACCTTTTTCTAGCAAAAGAATAATCTTCTTTTGGTTTATATATTTGCATATAATTCTATCATATAATATAAATGCAATAATATAAATATAATATATTTATATTTATTACACATTTTAAGTATTTTAGTATTTTAGATATATTAGTGCAGTTTATAATTTAATAAATTATGATGGAAGGGGAAAAAAGAAATTAAAAAATAATTAAAAAATTGAGGAAAAAAAAGTAAGCAATAGTGCATTAGGAGATTTTTACTATATTCGTTTGTATAACTTTTAGGTTCATTTATATTGATATGTCATTTTATACCAAACAATATACATAATATGATGTGAAAATATATGATTTTTATTATTATGATTCATCAAACAATGGATGTGTATAACAAAATTCTTAGATTTTACCAAGTCTTGCGAATCGAAATAAATCCAGCTCAATGAGCTCCGGATTGTATGCACAAAGCTCTTTTGACTTTTTCTTTCCCTTTCTCTTTCGGCTCTCCTTTTCCTTATATCTCTTCTTTTTCTTTTCTTTTTTCGTAAAGCCCACTTTTTGACCTAGTCAAAGTATTGCAAAAAGGGCGGACCACCCGCGATCGTTCAGCCTTAGACACCCAATTGGGCCCTTCTCAGACTCAATATCCGTGCATTCTCGAACACGGCAAGAAAAAATAGAGAGAGAACACAGTATAGAGGTGCTCGGGGAGAATAGGCAGATTCAGAGTCGTGGGAAACGACAGGCACGCGTTTGTCTATTGTATCTTTTGTTGGAAATATGAAGGAGGGCATGTCAACATAACAATCTTGAATGTGTACAATGATAGTGTGAAAAAAGTATCAGCAAGTACAATTTTTATGACCAAAAACCGGACAGGTCGGACAGCCGGCCGGAGCAGGGGATTTGCCTGACGATGGCGCAGAAAAAAGACTTTACCGGAGACTACCAATCAATGCATGATCCGCATGCCGGTGGAAATTAGACTCGAAGGTGATCACCACGATATCCGTTTGGTCTACTGGGTTGTTTTTGAAATCCAGGTCAGTTCAAGTGCTTCCTGGTCTTTGTTGGTGTTGGGATATATAATACAGGAAAGCTTGACGGGGATCTTTGATTTATGTCATCGCGAAATCGCGGGAGAGAAATAAACAAGAAAAATAAGGATACTGAAATTTACGTGATTGATCGAGTATCGGCCCATGTCAGCGGGAAGGCGCGGCCAAAATAATCATTAAAATCGGAGAATTAGAGTTTACAATCTCTTAATCGTTTCAAGTATTTTTAAATAAATTTAACCACGAAATCATAAATGTTTATAAATAAACAACTCACTACATATTCAAGTCGCACGCCAAAATAGAAAAGTCTCCAACTTCTCTTGGGCGGACGTGCGGCTCCTTGCGGCTTCTTCTACGTCGGGCTTACGCTGCTTCGTAGGGTTACAGCCGCGCGCTTCTTTGGGCGGAAGAAAGACCTGCAACAATTATTTCTCTTTTTATACGTGTGCCCAGGTCAAACTTTGACCTGCGACCACCTACGTTTTGTAATTCACGCGGCAGAATGGTGCTGAGAGGCTTCTTTCTTCGGATGCGTGTGCGATGCGTTGACTTTTGGGCCCCACCTGCGTAACATATTTCGGCCAACTTCGGCAGGTAAAGAAAATTTCGTATCTTCCTTTTATTTTGTAATCCTTCAGAGACCGACGAAATTTCTTCTTGGTTTGAAAAATCTTTATCGATAAAATTCGGTATAATAAATCGTTATCGAATTGGCTCGATACGTTAATTTAACAGTTAGTATTCCAAAAGTTCCCTAAGTTAATCACTCGAAGCCTAAATCCTGCCTAAAGCCCCTCACACATTTCCTTCGCTCGAATCCATTGTAACAAAGTAAAAACCGGCATTGAACGTCACGGTTTAAGTTTTGCATTTTTCTTTTGGTGTTTGGTGTCCGTTTCTCATTGAATCCGTTTCATAAAATGCATGTCTAGAACTCTAGAATGTCAATGTGAACTGTAGATGAATGGATTTAATATTTTCAACGTCGAGTTCAATTAACTCATTGCTTGATTTGCGTTTGCTCGCCGATTCACTTGTTGCCTGTTTCACATCTTCGTAGGAGATTGTCATTTTTGAGTCATTCTTTGTTCGACAATCTATTTGCTTGAAGGGGGTTTATTACTCGGTTCGGGAGGCTGAGACATGGCCTAAATAAGGTCAAAACACCCTTGCCATACTAGTTTCGGTAAAATTGTCCAAAAGTCTTGAACCTATTGTACATTTGCTAATTTAATTTTTGGTATTTCAATTTTTCCAAGTGAATCCTAAATTACCTTTATCAATTAAGTCCATCCATCCAAAAGTAGCGAGGAAATTGTTGATATTGACATTTTTAAATAATATTTTAATAATTTTTGAAAATTTTATAGTTTTTCCCCCTTTTCTTTGCGATCTTTTATAGGTTTTTAGAGAGAGGGCCGCAACCCTCACTAGCCACAAGTAAGGGCTGGTGCTAGCCACAGGCAATGGTGTCCTCCCTCACTAGCTCCAGGAGAGGGCTCTGACGCCCTTGCCGGCCAAAATGAGGGCGCACAAGCCCTCATGCAGAATTGGCAAGGGCCGTGACTGTCTCGCCTGGCTAGTGAGGGCGTTGCGGCCCTTGCTGGCCCCATGTGAGGGTGGCAACACCCTCCCCCAAGGCCTGTGAGCCCTCACGGCCTTCTCTTTAAAAACCTCAAAAAGAAAAGCAAACAAAAGGAAAAAAGTCATAAAAAGTCATAAAAAAATTCAACAAATTATTAAAATATTATTAAAAATGTCTACATTAGTGCGGTAGTGCCCTATAAGACGGTAGCGTCCAAGTCGGCGAATTCGACCAAAATCGCCAGATGGACTTAATAGGCAAAAAGTAAAAATGTTTATGATTCAATTAATAAAATTGAAAGGTTTAGGACTAGATTAAAAAAAAAAAAGTGCATTAGGTTTAAGAGTTTTGGACAATTTTCCCTAATTTCTTGGTCTAGTTAGGGACAATCAGCCCTCATTTGTGCATGTCTTGCGATGCAAATTTATTTTTACATTTTCTTTTTGGTCGAAATATGGAGATAGGATGTTAAGTATGATATTCTACTTTGTTTCTACGGTCCAGCGTATTGTCATCACTGGAAATGAGATGTCTAGGACGACGGTTTTTTGATTTGAAAGTTCGATGCATCCTTCAAGTTTACACACGAATTGCTTGAATCACTTCGACTCACTTCCCGTCGAGTCGTCATAGTGTTTTCACATCAAACTTATCATCCTATGCATGTTTGTACGGAAATACGTGTACTACCTCATCTTTTGCTATATATTTTAGATTGCCTTTCAAAAAAAATTAAAACAGCATGCCCATTTAGTACATATGTTAGATTGCATTTTTTGCATCATAAGTTGCCAGAAGAGTACATAGATTATTAGGAAATTTTCGTAATGTTACAAGAAAATGCAAAAATGTATATACGATCCCGAATTCTAGAGTTTTGTAGGAATTGAACGTTTTAGGAGAGCTTGCATTCCCCTTGAAGATTTAGGCACATTTATCTTTCATGCAATGCTCACTGGTCCTATTCCGAGGTATTTGGAAGCATGTAGTAAAAGTTTGCTATCTTCGTATGGGAAGATTGTCAAGGGGGAGTTCAAGTCTGAGTCGTCAATATCTAGTTAGACCTACCTTCACTCAAAAGTTTAAGTCGTTTAGTTATGGGCTAATTAGGATATATGAATTACTCCACACCACATTAATTCTCCGAAATGGGAATTTTACACACATGTATCATAACAATCTTCCTTTCATGTGTGAGCTCCAATGTTTTTGCTTCCTCTTAATTCTACATTGGTTACTAGATTCCTCCTTGAGATATTCTCCAAATATCACTGGGCCACCAATCAACTATCAACTCTAATATCATTTGCTGGAAGTGTGCAGTAGAAACCCGATACTTTCACTTGGGGAGATCTCCAAAAGGAAACCCAAGTCCAAGTCCATCTACATATCCAATTGACCTAACTTTACTCAAAAGTTTGAGCTAATGAGTTATAGACCAATGGGGATATATTAAGTACTCCATACCACATCAATTTTCTGATGTGGGAATTCTCAAACACAACTCACATGTGTATCATAATACGATGTGTAGCATGGTATTAATTTTTGGCCAATACGACTTGGATTATTGGTAAATTTGCTTTAACTCCTATGTTTATTATTATTGAGTGTTTTATTACTCAAGCAATTATGGATGTTCATATAGATTATTTGCATGTTCATGAATAAAAAAAAAAAAAATTGTATAAAACAACGTTTTTTTCTGAACAAGAAAAGGAATCGGTAGCTTTGTTAGACAAAACTAGCTTAACCAAGTCCCAAACCTGAATTTTGATTCGTAGAAGTTAGATGGCCTCTCATGTCCGTCTTGCTCAGGTTTCCAATCCGGCTAGGGTAGGTTAGTGATACACACAAAAATAAAAGATTATCACAAGTGACGAGAACAAAAATAAAATGATTATCACAAGTGGACTAACTTTTGATCACCCGCTCTCATATTGCTACTTTTTCTCTCTTTTCGAAAGAGACAACCATTTTCCACAACAATCTCTTTTTAAATGGAAAAGTCGTCCAACAAATTTATACTACGACAACCAAGATGGTTTTTTATGACTAATTGAATGGGCTAGCATCTTTTCAATCTACAAAGGTGAAAGCAAAAGTAAGGATGCATTTATTTCACGGAAAACTTAATGATAAAGGATTTTTAAGTATACAATTAGTTTTCTTTTATGTGGTAATATATGATTGAAAATATTTTTTGATGTTTGGATCTTATTAGAAAATGATTTTAATTACTTTATTTCATGGAAAAAATTTGAATTTTTATATTTTTTCAATTTTAGTATTTTAAAAAATCAATTTTTTATTTTTCTTTTCTTTTTTTAAAAAATTGAATTTTAAATAATTTTCTTTTCTTTTCTTTTTCCCCCTTTGTCGGTTGCTAGCCTTGGCAATGGTTAGTCAAAAGCGTAGGCCAACATGGCTCGAGTCCTACTAGATTAGGATGGCTCGAGGCCCTCACCGCATTGGTGAGCTCGAGTGTTGCGCGGCCTTAGCAAGGGTCGAGCCTCACTAGATTAGCAAGCTCGACCCTCACGGGCCTCCAAGGGCGGCAACTTTGAGCTTGCCCTTGGCCGATCGTTGGCCTTCATTGTAGGCCGATGGCTGGTTGAAGAAGAAGAAGGAAAATGAAAAAAAAAAATGAAAATTTGAATTTAAATAAAAATATTAAAATAAAAAGGTTAAAATATTCAAGATAAACAATTTCAAAAAGTGTTTTCACCTCTTTAGATTTAAGAATTTAGTTTCCTAAATTTATACATTAATGTTTTTATTGACCGAAAAGTATTTTCGGTTGACAAATTATTTTTTTACTAAGGTGATGAAAGTCCAGAAAATTAGTTCTAGATAAATATTTGGGATAATACCCTAAAAAACCCAAAACCAAAGTACACTTGTGACAAATTTACCCCAAACTATTTTTTTGACCACCAAAAAACTCAGGTATACTTTTGACAAATTTATCCCAATTTGGTACACTTGTGACAAATTTACTCTATGTTAGTTTTCTTTAAATTTTATTCTCAAATTATTAAGTTAAATGATACGTGACAGGTTAACCAATATATCAATTTAAGATTTTACGTTCCGTTTGTCAGGTTTACAATTTTATGATTTTTTGTGGTATTAATCCAATTTAGCATAGGTATATTTGTCACAAATTTATTTAGGGTTTTTTGATCAATAAATTAGTTTATGGTAAATTTGTCATAAATGTACAAGTTTAGGGTTTTTATAATCGGTTGGGGTAAATTTGTCACAAGTGTATCGGTTTTGGGTTTTCATGGTACGAAAAAGAAAAAAAATAGTTTGAGTAAATTTGTCACAAGTGTACCCGTTTGGGGTTTTCAAGGTATTAACCCTAAATACTTTCCCCTAAGCAAATACACCCTAACTTCTATTAAGCAGAAGTGGTCTCTTTAACTTCTTTAATTGTAGTGTGATAGGCAACCATTGTAGTCTCTCCCCTTAGTAAAAGTCATTTTTATTGTTCTCAAGTGAGGTACATCATGTAATTAGTGCAATGCTTTTCACGCTATTCCATCAATAAAAGCACTTGGGAATTTTTTTTTTCTTTTTTGGTGACCTAAGGATCCCGCACACCGTACCAACACGACGTATGAAAGGCCCGGGGTAACGGGGTAAACACAGGGCAACACGCGTCTTAGCTACCACACATGTGCCACGGGTAAGTCACCCTACGACGCCCGCGAATTGAACTCCTCCCCTTGCGTTAGGGGAGAAGCTCGCGCCGGCGCCACCTAGGTGGGTGGTGAAATTTCTTTTTTTTTGGCCTCCATAAGAAGGCAAAATCTTATTTTCATATTGCTTTCAGATTAAAAATATAGTCAAGGTCTTACAATTCACTATTTTTGAGAAAAGTCTTGGTCAACTTATAATGGACATCACTATAAAAAAGGTAAAGCATTTAACAACTTTTATCGCAAAGTGACCAAAATGACTTGCTTTCATCATGCACAAGTCCTTAGATGATGAAATAGGCATTTAAACACTCAACATAACATAGGTTGTATGGATTTGAGTATGTCTTTAAACTGCACTCTAAGATGTAAAACTAGGACATATTCTCTCCGAATAGGGAAGATAAATATATATCTAGGAATTAAGGGGCTCTCTTAGGTGGGGAGGGCAACTCTGCCGCAACTTCTTTGGAAGTTGTTTGAGGAACTAGTAGGCCGATATGGTAGCTGTCCAAGCTAGTGAAGGTGGGAGAGGGAGGTGAAAGCCCTTCTACTAGGTTGAGCGTGCTTTGCATTGTGTCATTCAATTGATTTATTGGCCTAATACCCTTGGTTGAAAGACACTATGCGAATTAGTGCAATGCTTTTTATGCTCATTCCATCAATAAAAGCACTTGGGAATTTTTTTTTTTTTTTTTTAACCCCAAAAGAAGGCTAAATCTTATTTTTATATTGCTCTCGGATTAAAAAATAGTCAAGCTCTTGCAATTCACTATTTTAAGAAGTCTTTGTCAACTTGTAATGGACATCACTATCACAAAGGTAAAGCATTTAACAATTTTTATTGCAAAGTGACCAAAACGACATGCTTTCATTATGCATGAATCCCTAGATGATGAAGTAGGCATTTAAACATTCAACATAATGTAGGTTGTATGGAACTAAGTATGTCCTTAAACTACACTCTAGGACATAAAACTCATAGATATTCTCATGGGTAGGGAAGATAAACATATACCTAGGAATTAGGGGCTCTCTCGGTGGGAAGGGTAGACTCACTTTGCAACTTCTTCGGAAGTTGTTTGAGGAATTAATAGGCTGGTGTATTAGCTGTTTACGCCAATAAGGTGGGAGAGAGAAGTGAAAGCCCTCTACTAGGTCAAATTGTGCTTTGCATAATGTCTTTCAACTGACTTGTTGGCCTAGTACCTCTAATTGAAAGATACTATGCAAATTAGTGCAATGCTTTTCATGCTCAATCCATCAATAAAAGCACTTGGGAATTTTTTTTTTTTTGGTCCCCTAAAAGAAGAAAAATCTTATTTTCATAGTGCTTTCGGATTAAGTCAAAGGTCTTACAATTCACTACTTCTGGGAGAAGTCATGGTCAACCTATAATGGACATCACTATAAAAAATGTAAAGCATTTAACACTTTTATCGCAAAGTGACCAAAACGATTTGCTTTCGTTATGCACGAATCCTTAGATGATGAAGTAGGCATTTAATCAAGGTCCGTATGGACTTATGTATGTCCTTAAACTACACTCTAGGACATAAAAACTCGGAATATTCTCTCTGGGCAAGAAAGATAAATATTTACCTAGGAATTAGGAAGTTCTCTCCGATGAAGAGGGTAGACTCCATCGTAACTCTTTTGGAAGTTGTTTGAGGAATTGGTAGGCTGATATAGTAGCCGTTTTACATCGTGAAGGTGGGAGAAGGAAGTGAAAGCCCTCCTACTAGGTTGAACTATGCTTTGCATAACATCTTTCAACCAACTCGTTGGCCTAGTACCTCGTTGAAAGATACCGTGTGAATTAATGCAATCCTTTTCATGCTCAATCCTTCAATAAAAGCATTTGGGAATTTTTTTAGCCCCCAAAAAGGCAAAATCTTATTTTCATATTGCTTTGATTAGAAATAGTCACGTCTTACAGTCACTGTTTTTAAGAGAAGTCTTGGTCAACCCTAATGGAGACCACTATCAAAAAAGGTAAAAATATCATAGCTTTAATCGAAAGTGACCAAAATGACTTGCTTTAAATACACGAGTTCTAGATGATGAAGTAAGCATTTAAACATTCAACATAATATAGGGTGTATTGCCCTAAATATGTCCTTAAACTACACTCTAGGACATAAAATTCGAAGATATTCTCTATCAAGCAGGAGATAAATATATACCTAGGAATTAAGGAGCTCTCTCAAATGGGGAGGGTAGAATTCATTAACTTCTTTGGAAGTTGTTTGAAGAACTGGTAGATCGGTATAATAGCTACCCATGTTAGTGAAGGTAGAGAGAGAGGTGAAAGCCTTCCTACTAGATTAACTTGTGCTTCATATAGTATCTTTCAACCGACTCATTGGCCTAAGACCCCTAGTTGAAAGACACTGTTTCTGGGAGAAGTTTTGGTCACTTTGTAATGGACATCACTATCACAAAGGTAAAGCATTTAATAGCTTTTATTGCAAATTGACCAAAATAACTTGCTTTCATAATGCACAAGTCCCTAGATAATGAAGTAGGCATTTAAACTTTCTACCCCCTCCTCATCGGAGATATCCTCTCTTAGGTAGGGAAGACATATATATACCCATGAACTAGGGGGTTCTCTCAGATGAGGAGGGTAGACTCTACTACAATTTCTTCGGAAGTTGCTTGATGAACTAGTAGGCTGGTATAATAACCTATTATGTCGGTGAAGGTGGGAAAAGGGAGGTGAAAGCCCTCCTACCAGGTTGAATTGTTCTTCGCACAGTGTATTTCAACCAACTTGTTGGCCTAGTACCCCTGGTTGAAAGATACTATGCAAATTAGTGCAATGCTTTTCATGCTCAATCTGTCAATAAAAGTGCTTGGGAATTTTTTTTTTTTGGCCCCCTAGAAATGGCAAAATCTTATTTTCATATTGCTTTCGGATTAAAAAAATAGCTAGGGTCTTACAATTCACTGTTTTTGGGAGAAGTCATGGTCAACCAAAAGTGAACATCACTATAAAAGGTAAAGCATTTAACAACTTTTATCGCAAAGTAACCTATATGACTTGCTTTCATTATGCATGAGTCCCTAGATGATGAAGTAGGCATTTAAACATGTTTCGACATCCATGGTTATAATTCTACATTCATTGATACTTAAAATTAATTATAAGAGATGCTTAATGTTGATGTGTGTTATCTTGATGGCTTTATCAAATTGATCAGAATTGCCTTTATCTTTCATTCAATGAGTCCAAACATATTATTCATTTACTTAATATTTCTTTGCAAAACAACAACGAACATCAAATCTTAGTTATTTATCTCATTTGTTTGTTTGTTTTTTTTTCTTTTTTTTGGGCGAAGCAAACCCTGAGCACATATTTTTATTTTATAACTTTGGTGAAATCATTAGTAACTCTTTTTTTTTTTTTTCCCTTATGTTGGTTTGCTAATAACTATCTTTATCATTTTTTACAATACTCATTTTGTAATCTTCAAAGTCAAGTCAAGGGTGATAATCACGGGTTGGGTGGAATGGCCTCAACATACCTAACATTGAGGCGATAATGATGGGTTGGTGAGCAACACAACTCAAGTCAAGACATCAAAGGGCGATAATCACGGGATAGTGGAGTTCGCCCCCAACATACTTGACTTTGAGGTCATTTCATGGAGTTGGCCCAACCATGATAATCACACAAAAGGAAATACTCTGCATGTATAAATCAAGTGCATGAGCCTCATAAGTTTGTACATAGTAGCGGTAGAAACATACAACACACAAAACACCATACAAACATGAAGTGTCTTTCATTATGTATGTGGACTTGGATGTTGCTGGTATCGATGGGACATGGAAGCTTAGGGTGCTTGGAAGAAGAGAGGAATGCGCTACTCAAGATCAAGGCCACCTTCAACTACACGAATGGGTTCTCTTTCCCCTCATGGCTTGATGGCAATAGAAACTGTTGTCGTTGGGAAGGCGTTGTGTGCGATGACACTACTTCACGGATAACTGAACTATATCTGAATGGTACACGGTTTTGGGCAGCTGAAGTGTCATCACCTTTTGTTATTGATGCATCTTTCTTCCTTCCTCTGGAGCAACTTCAAGTGTTGGATTTAAGTGAAACTTTTCTCTTAGGTGAATCTCTCTCTCTCTCTCAAGCTAATTTATTCATTTTTCTTTTTTGAAATATGTTTGTACATAGTAGTTTACTTATCATTTCTAAATAATAAGAAACGTCATACTAGCGTTATATAAACTATAAAGTGGATTAAGTGTGAGATTTTTAGATGGAGAGAAATTGTTATTCTATCAACTATAAAGTGGATTAAGGGAATGAATAACAAAGGCATGATTGCACAGCTAGAATGATGCAATTCTTAAAAATGTAGTTGATTGCACATGTCATAAATAACAAAGTAAGAGACTCATCTCTACAAGGATAAGTTCAAAAGGCAAAAATAGAATTAGCTTAGTAATCAATTATTTTATGAATGCCGATTTTTGCCATAATACTTGTTTGGAGATGGACCAAAATCTACTTAATACCTTTATTTGTGACTTTTTTTCTCAAGATTCAAAACTAAGAAAAGGAAAAAAAAAGTTTCATCATATTATGAAAGAATTAAACATAATTTTTTGGAAAGGTTTTGAGTGTTTCATGATAAATAACAGTCAAATTGCCAGAGCCATAAAATCTACAAATAATTAGATATTAAAATTAAAAATCACCAAAAATAGATTGGTTGAGGGGATTAGTTTAGAGTGAAGGGAAATGATTTCAAAGGTACTGTATTGCCTTCAAAGATACAGTATTTGAATTTCTTATTTCCTTTTTTATTCTTACCTCTACCAAACACATATATTTATCTAGATGCATGGACTCTTGCTTGGTGGGTGAAGGCAAATGGATAAACCCCATGGTCCTTCCTAGGTCAACACTTAGAGGGGGAAATTCACATTTAGTATTATGCAGATAAGGCGATCAAAAATGTATAGACATTACTCAAATCAGAAAATAGATGGCACATTGATCAAACACACTAGAAAATTTCTACGATTGAGTTCCTCTAAATTTAAGAGTAGAGTAAATTTACCCCCTCTGAAAGTCTAATATCTCAGCACGAGGACCATTGGACAATCTAAATTGATTACCCAATTTATTTTCTTTTGCTCTTTCTTTATTTCCTCCCCCTCCTCCTCCCTCCTCCTCTAGTCTCTTAGCGAGTGAGAGAGAGACTAGAATATGGGATTGTTTAAGACCGAGGCTATCAACATATTCAGTTGGACCACTATCATTCAAAAACTTAAGTTTAATGAGTTGTGAGCGAATTTGGATATATTAATTGCTCCACCCCGTAATGGTTCTCCAATATAAGACTTTTATAACACAACTCATGTTTATTTTAACATATCAAATTATAGTATTTATAACTTAGTAACACAATAAAGTAGGATTGAAAGATGATAAGAGAAAGAAACACGCCTTAATGTCATGTTTAATAAGTCGCAAAAATAGCATCAGATAAATTTGAAATGATTAATCCCTAGATAATATTAAGCTAAGCAAGGAAAATGATGATGTAATAAGTACGGAAATTAAATTATATACGCCTTTTTTTTCTTGGATTTGTGAAGTTGCTTCGAATCTTTTTGGCTCAAGTTCTGTCTTGCAAATCAATTGATGCCCATGATCAGTAAACAATTAAACAGCAAACCTCGTGACCTGTGGAGATTTCTGTCAAAAGAAAGGAGGATGAAAAACAAAAGCATGTTCCATTTTGTTTGCTAATAAATTAAGCCACATCGCAGTATCCTCTGTTTATCACTCAATTATTTGAAATCTACTTGAATTGTGAAATTGGAAGAAAATGCTGTAGCACAAAAAAATAAAAATTTATGGACTTTATTCTTATTTATATCTTTGAAAATTTTGAATTCAAAGTAAGTGAATTTATAAATTAAAATTTTAAAATTCTTAGTCTTAACTTCTAAATAAATGTGATCTTTAGCTATTTATAATTTTAAAGACATTGCAAGTTTAAAAGTTTTATTGTAATGTTGAAGTAATAGGAATTTATATTCTAGTTAATTTCCTTATAATTTAATGTAAGAAATTGAGTAAACTTTATTAAACTAAACACTTATTGAATAAAATAGTAAAGTTTAAAAATTGATATTTCATGACGTATCAAATATATCACTAGTTTGCTGCATTTTGCTGAGTTTCAAATGCAGCCGATTTCTTTGTAGGAAATTTTTCTATGTTTTGAGGAACATGATAATTTCTGTCATGCATTTTCTGGCACTTTTATAAATAGGATTTGAAGTTTGGAATTAGCAAAAGATACTACATCTTTGGAGACCAAAAGTCGTAAAACTAATGCTTAGTAGTCAATGGGGCCAGGCATAGACTATCCCATGAATCTAGCCATACGAAGGTTAAACTAAAATGTCACATGGTGAGCGCTTATTGGAACATTCTCCTGGAAAAATAAATATATTCAAGGATATATCTAAGATTCTTTTCTTTTTTATTCCTGTTTTGAAACTTAAACTCAATCAGAAATGGAAGTTTAGAAATGGCAAATCAAATGAACTAATGCTTTATAGTTCGAATGCGGGTCACAGGGCAAACTATGCCATGTATCTCTTTTTGGTGACAATGATAGAGGTAAAGTCAAAAGTCACATGGGGAGCATATGAGGGAACATTCTCTTAACTCCGCTAGTTAACTACATATAATAGAAATCATTAAAAGTTATAAGTCATTTGTTTTGAAATTGGTTTACGAAGTCATGTATGACATGAACTTTTTATGCTTACATATGTTGGACCAACTGGTTTTTGCTTATAAATCAATTCTCATGAGGAGAAGATAGTTAGACATCTTATATCGTAGATAATTAATTAAACATAACGCATTTATGGATCTTTTCATAATTAGGATTTAAAATGGGAACGCTACCCTTGAAGAATCTGAGGTGCTGGATCTTTCGAGTAACGATTTGATCAATGATGCTCTCACAAACCTTGCGAGGATAACATCTCTTAAGGCCTTAGTCATCAAATCTTGTGGATTAATGTTTGGAAACTTCTTGGAAGGTACTTCTGTGAAATTGTTTTTGTTTATCATTATTGAAACTTATCACCTTTTTAAATAAGACAATGAGCCTAAAAGGCATGACTGCATTATATTCGGCGTCCTCCAAAGACTATTTTTGGCTGCACATATTCTGTATTATATTCAATGTCAATGACTCTTGGAAGCACTTGACTAGAAGAATTATATTAGAATTTCAAACAAATATCTAGGGTTACATTGGTAAATTGATAGTTTAGGAATTAAATTGGCATCCGTATAATACTTTTAAAATTAATTTGGTAATTATTCCTAAAATTTTACAATGGATTTTCCATGCAACTCTTTCATATATGAAAAAATAATAATAATAATGCATATCCTGATTCTTCAACATCATCATTACCATGACTGTGTATATAATTCATCAATGATAGTGCAATATTTTCCTTGAAATTTTAGTATATTTTAGCTAGGGAAATAGATTATCCTATTCAATTGTGTCGTTTAACTTACAATATGCATTGCTTTTTTTTTACGTATACTGATCCTCAAAGCCATCATACGGTGCATCTTACCATTTTTGTTAATGAGTGCAAAAAATGATAACAAGACATTATTTCGTTATTAGCTACTAGCTCCAGGAGCGAGGGCAATAGGGTTAGGCGAAACTGGAAGGGCCTTTCTCGAAACTGAAAAGTAAATTATAACTAACTGCTACAAGGATACTAAAATATAAAACAATTATGAAAAAATCACAAAAAAACCCAAATTATATTCACCGTGACATATTTACGCAAAACTTGTACCCATATGATACATTAATATTTTTGTTTTTTCCCTCAAAAATCCAAATTTGTCTTAATGTGACACATTTACCCTCCATCAATATTCTGTCAATAACCACCATTAAAAACCTTATGCAGCTATTGACATGGACGATATATTGAAAATTACTAACGAAAACTTCACCGATGTAGTTTCAAATTAGGGAAAATTGTAAAAAAAAGGTCATAAACCTATTATGCGAAGGCTAATTAAGTCATTAATTGTATAGATTTAATTCTAAACCTTCTTATTAATTGACAATGTGCCATTTTGACTAAATATCCAAATAGAAAGACAAAGTCACACCTCAAGTGATTCGTCATGATGTGATCAAGAGTTATATAAATGAGTTCCCTTACTCTTAAGGAAAATTACTGCAGTGAATAGAATATAGTTGTGGTAAGTTGCTTATAATATCAATTGATATATATTGATGCATTTGATGGATGAGCCTCATACATTACGATCATGAGAGCCGCCATAAAATTAGAAAATAAGAATAAGATTTGGGCCCATGCGAGCACGACACAACCAACTAAATTTATCCTAAACCAAAGTTCTAAATACACTAAGATTTGATAATATTAAAAAATTTTGAACTTATTATATGGATGCTTCTTAGTCCCTTCCATGAACGGAGGAGACTGATGAGGATACGACAAGGCCGTGGCTCGACAGTGGTGGGGATAGTGATGCATGGTCACGATGGCTGTAGTTAGTGACAATGGGAAAGAAAGAAAGTGTGTTTTTCTCATTGGTATAATTTTAATAGGAAGTCTATATAAAATTTGAGGAATTTTGCCTGGACTTGGGTCTATGTCTAGCTTTGATCATGTGAGTGACATGATCAATAATCATGATAGATTCGATCGAATAAATTCAGATATAGAGAAAATATCTCTCTTGAAGTTCCAACTTTTTGTCTACTAGAATATGTGAAAGGCAGTTGCCACCACTTGTTAACATCATGGTCAAAATCATCTGTAGCAATTCTATCGTCACCTTGCAATGTCAAGGTCAATGTCCCCCTTCCCCTAAGGACCTATATTATATATATTCATTGAACATGGTACGGGTACTAAAATGCATCTAAATGGACAAATCTGATGACCCCATCATATTTAGTGATATATTTGCGCATTAGTACATCCATCTCGCTCATAGAATGGTGACTTGTATTAATAAATGCATGTACGCATGTCAAGATCAATGTCCTCCTTCCTAGGCCAAGTCGTCATCCCCAATGACCATATCTGTTATGGCAACAATGAAACCTCACCTCCCTCTTGCAACATAGGGTTTCATGCATCATCGCAAAAGCTTAAGGCAGCGTCGATCTCCATTGATGGCAAGGAACAATGCCATTGTTGAGCTCAAATTGGCCTAGGAGAGAGACACGGAGAGTAGAGAAAGAAGAGACATCTTAAGAGAGAGTGGATGCATGACGCAATAATACAACCAAGACATGAATGGAATAGCATTACCCGATTAATAATTTGTGCACCAACCTATTCAAATTGTTTTTACCATTAATCAAGATAACGGTTCAATTTATCTTTTGCATAATGTAGACATCGATGAGTGCAAGTACCCAAAAAAATACCGATGTAAAGGGAAGTGCAAGAATACGGATGGGAGCTACGAATGCGATTGCCCAATTGGAAAGAAGAAGAGCAAGAATAAAGGCCATTGCCAAATTAATCGTGGCGGCATAGCTGGTGGAGGTAATTAAATATATATCCCTCCTTCAATCATTGGATGGTTCATGTTCTATTAACTTATATTTGATTTTGCAGTAGGTTTGACATATTTGTTTTAAGGATTATTATACAGTACTTAGCCTATGTAAATTCCTGGTAAGCACAAGCAGTGAGCCCCATGCTACCACGCGTTCCTATTCAGTCCCAGGCTAACCCCGTTTACATCTGTCTTTTGTTTTTCTTTTACCTCCCTTCTAGCCTTTTGTTGCCCGTTTATCTTAAGCTTGCACTTTGAAACTACGTTCGTGGGAAGATACCCTGCAAGATCCAAGTGAAAATCCCTCCTCCGACCAAACCTGCAAATCTTGAGCCAAAAAGAACAGCTAGACCAGCAGATTTCAAAGAGGGAAAACCCCTAAAATCTCTAGCGAAAGTGAGCGAATTTGAACTAGTAAAAGGAAAAGTAAAAAGGAGCACAATATTAAGCAATAGCATATGAAGGTGAGTGTTGAAGAAGGTGATGCGGTTGGATTATTATACCGTGCCATCTCAACATTATCTTCATATGCTAAGATGGCACAGTATAATAATTCATATTTTAATTGAGATTTTATAGTGGATGTGTTAGTCTTTTTCAGGTTATAAAAAATATTTTCTCATTTTAAATAAAGCTAATGAAATTATATATATATACTAAAAAATATTTATTTAAATGTGGAAAGTTTGGATAATGATAGCAACAAAAAGGGAATGGATTTGAATGTGAATGTTTGTGGGCACGGGATAGGATGGCCATGGGGCGTGAGAACTCTGTGTTCGGGGCATCACCTTTTTTTTTTTTTTGTCTCTACTCTACTCCTATTCTAACTCTCACTCAAACTTTGTCCCGCTCCTTACGGGGCATGGGGAGTTGAAACCTACTCCCGAAATTAATTCATCCCACCCCAACCCCCTTGAGAATGTAGGGATTCGAACCCCCCACCTCCCCCTTCCATGTTGGAAGGGTGGCTCTTGGGGTAAATCTAAGTGGTTGGGGGCACCACCTTGAATGGGGTAAATATTTTCCGCAAACCCACCCTGAGTACAATTTAAAGAAGAAACATATATTTGTTCCAAAAATATGAAATAATAATAACAATAATAATACCTCAAGAACAATCTCTTCTCCTTATAATGCGAGAAGGTTGGAACTTGTTTGGGAGACACAAGCAACCCATGACACCACCCTTTTGTAAAATCCACCGTGAGGCCTTTCTTTTTAATGAAAATTATAAAAACGAAAAAAAAATGTCAAATGGTCATCTAATAAGTGGATTAGGTTTTTTTTTTCTTTGAGAAAAAGATAAAATCTATGAAAAGAAAATGTTTTTCATCTTTGGTTAGAGAAAATCTTTTCAATCATGCTTTCCATTGGTGGGTTATGAATCACATATATACACATACATACATACATACATACATACATACATACATACATACATACATACATACATACATACATACATACATACATACATACATACATACATACATATATATAGACACACACATATATCTATGTGAATATGGGTGATGTATATGTCCATAACCTGTCGGTTAGAGTTTTCTCCATTAAAATGGATGGAAAAGCATTTAATCATGATAGTGATCACGTGCATAATTGGTTATAAAATTCCACTGAGTCTTCATACCATTTGTAAATGGAAAGAGCTAAAACAATGTGAGATGAATGCTTTCTCATTCTCTTTTGTTTTATTACCAAGCGTCTTCATTATAATCAAGACAAATATTTGGAGGAGTAATAGAAGACTTTGGTTAGAATTGATCATTTTGATTACTTGTTCAATTTATGATGACACGTGTCATTTTTTAATAAGAACTTTTGTAAGGATTGTTGGACCATACATGTGTAGCCCATTTGTTACATAAACCATTTCCGTTAACATTTAATTGGGTGATTATATTTTAAAATATTGACTAACCTTCCAAATTGATAGTGATCGATGGAGATTGCGTAGGAAAAAAAAGTAAATGGTTGTGTGTTCGAGATTTATTTCTTTAAATGAATTATATGGAATGTATGAGGATTACATGCTTGAATTACTAATCTAGCAACACATACTTTTTGGCAGCAATTGCCATGTCTGTCTTCGGCATGACTGTTACTGCTTCTGTCTCGGTCACAATGAGGTTGAGACTCAGAAAGATCAACTTCATACGAAATGGAGGAGAAATCTTGAAACAACGCAAAGTTCAAATCTTCACGGAGGCAGAGCTGGCAAAAGCAACCAACAGCTATAATGATGGTAATAAGCTCAACGATGATCATTCCAGTTCTGTTTATGGAGGGATAATAGCAAGGGACACCGTGGTCGTGGTCAAGAAGCCTAAAGATGAGCACAAGTCTATAATAAGGCAGGATTTCCAAGATGAACTTGAATTTCTGATGAAAGGGAGCCACAAAAATATGGTGAAGCTCAAAGGCATATGTTTGGAGACTGAAATACCATTGCTAGTATATGAATACATTCCGAATGGCACCCTTTTCCAACACATCCATCATAATACGTCGACTATCTTAGAATCATGGGAAGACTGCTTTAGAATAGCTACCCAAGCTGCTCATGCACTTGATTATATGCACTCCAATGCAAAGCCCCCAATTGTTCATGGCAACATCAAGTCGGCAAACATACTTCTGGATAGAAAAAACTCAGTGAAATTATCCGATTTTGGAACTTCGGTACTCATATCACCAAAGCATAGACATATCGTAGCCACTAAGAAAAAAGACTCGTTGGGCTACATCGATCCGGAATATTTAGTCACTGGTATGCTAACAACTCAGAGCGATGTATACAGTTTTGGAGTTGTCCTTGTGGAGTTGCTCACAAGAAAGAAACTTTATGTCACCGAGTCTGGAGAGTCGATCAATACTATCCATCTTTTCATCTCTTCTGTGAAGGGCGACACACTCTCCGATGTCATAAACTTTGAGAGTGCTAGTGAAGGTGAAATGGAGAAAATACGAACCGTAGCTGAGATTGCAGTGAGGTGCTTGGACCAAAGCGGTGCGAATAGGCCGGCAATGAGGGATGTGGCTCAGCAACTCGCCAATGTCAACCCAAGCTCAACAGTTGAAGAAGAGAAAGAAGAGAATGAAGAGACCAAACAAGAAGTGGATGCAGAAGAACTCTCAAGCTGTCTTTCCTGTTTGGGAATGGATTCAGCTTCTTCCTGCATCTAATCCTTTATTACCATAGCGACACGTCTATCAATTTGCCCGTAAGGACTTCTAGGGTTCATCGTGTGCTTTGAATATATGTTATGTGTGCCATTTGCTTTTGGACTTTATATTTGTGGAAGCATTCAAGCGTGAGAATTTAATATAATATATGTAAAGCCGTGTGTTGAAGTGGACTTATAGGAGGCTGACATATGGCCTTTGACATTATCATAATCTCTCTTCCTGTTTATCTTTTCTTCTTTTTTTCATAATCTCTTTACATTATTCTAGTTGATTGAATAAGAACAAAGAGTTCTTATCCAAACCTATATGAGAGGATCACAAGATCAAGAAAGAAGAATCAGGGAATTTATTTGATAATAACTTCATCGTGGGCTTAGAATTTTATTTATTAAAAAAAAAAAAAACCTCGCAACATGAAATTTGATTTGGCGACCCCTCCGTCCAAAATTTGGATACTCTCTCTCTCTCTCTCTTCTTAAATGAAAGCTTCTCCGTTCTACAGATATCGCACGCTAAGGCTCTGTTTGGGAGCCCTTGGGTGAACGAAATTGGAAAACATATTGTATAATTTTAAGATTTCCTTCCGTTTTCTCATCTCGCAGAAAATTTAAAATATTCAAGCTTTTTCCACTTAAATTTTCATCACTGCCATTTTCCCCAATCTCCCGAACACAGCATTACTAACAGTGAAGTGAATAGAATGAAAAACAAATAGTACTTTGTAAAAAAGTAACAAAATCGAATGAAAATTAATAGGAATAGATTAGTGGGGATAACTTATTTTGGCTTAATGGGTGCGAAACCTCCAGCGTTCAGTGATGAGTGAAAAATATGATGACGGCAAAAAAGAACAAGAATTGCTAATTACAATATTAACACAAAACTAACAATCAAATTAATTAAAGAAAGCTAAAATTAGTATAATCACCACAAACGAAAGACAAAACAAAAGTAAATGCAAGAAACCTCATTAAGTTGAGGGGGGAAGGAACCGACCATACATTAAGGAGGAGCAGACATTCACGAAAGGCAATTACTAGTGAAAATACATGAAAAAAAGTGAAATGATTCTTGGTGACATGCCGATTAATTGACAATCGATTTCAGAGGCAATTATTGTCGATAGCAAAAGTAACCAAAAAAATCTTAAAATTTAACACAAATTAATTCAATCATAAACATTTCAATTATGTCAATTTTAACCTAAACCTTTTTTTCAGATATTATTAATTGAATCAACCCTGCCAAATTTGGCCGGAAATCTTTGATATTATGCTAGTCATCTTGGCACGGGTGGACCTCAACAACTGACTAGAGGAAGAAGGAAGAAAATAAAAAGAAAATAAATAAATAAATCGAAAAAATATTAAAATATTATTTAAAAAATTACCCACGTTAGCACAAGTCATGTCAGATAAAATAACTGGCATCCATGTTAATAAATTTCTGATCAAAATTAGCCGAACTGACTGAATTGATACAAATACAAAAAATTTAAGACCCAACTAGTAAAAAAAAATGATTTAGGACAGAAACAGTACATTTGCAATAGGTTCATAACCATTTTGTGATTTTCCAGTACCGAAATGGTGTATACAGTGGTTGCCTACAACGATGATTAAATAGATATTTGCAGGTCTCTGAGAAATTCTCGTCCTATTTGGTGAGTTTGAACATTTCCTCGCAGCCCAAAAATACAATATGGCGAATCGAATATTCCCCTCAAAATCACTCTCACAGAGCTAAATCGAAAAGAAAGCAGAGACCTTCGCATTGTCAACTCGAAAAGCTTAAGACGTGCCGATGGAATCAGCGCATGACTAGACATATTACACGGACAAATCCAGCATCTCCAGAAGTAATCAAGAAAACAATTCGCCAGAGTTCCTATCCATGAACCCACCCAAATGTCAAAGTGCAACACAATATTTCAAAACTCGGACGCAAGGTCGATTAGAATCCACAGCGCACAAACATCTTGATCGACTTTTTGCACCATATTAGTATGCGACCGATCTGTAAAATGAACAAGGACATCCCGGAATCTCCATCTTCCCGGGCAGCCCTAATCACATCTAATCTTCAAACACTGTCAGACATTTCACAATTAAAGGATATAGGCTCCAAACTTCGTTACCTCAGGATGCTAGAACAGAGGCAATTTTCCAAACTAAAATGAAGTACGATTATTGAAAGTCCGGTGCAGTAAAGAATGCAGATACGTGCCATCCAAAGTCCCAATGACCATTTCGCGTCTCATTCTCAACTGCAAATTAATAAGCAAAGATACAGAAGCACCAAACATCCAAACCGAGCGCCCAAACTAAGTCAGGAGACATGGAGATACAGTGATGACCAAACAATCCAGGAGGAAGTACAGCATATTGCAAGATATACCCGAACATATATTTTCAACTAACAAAATAATACAATAATCTCAACAGCCCTATGGAGTCGCGATCAACTTTACAGTTAAAACAAACTCAGTTAGGCTCCGTTTAGAATCAGCTTTGGAAGGGGCTTTGGCCATAAAAGCCCCTTGGGCCAAAATAAAGCGTTCAGAAAAATTTTTGCAAGTCTCTTAATGGTAAAGCTGGCATTTTGTAAGCTGAAAGCCCAAGGTAGGTCCTAGGCTGCCTTGGGCTTTCAGCATTTTTGGAAGGCCCAAGCACTATTCATCATCTTCTTCGTCAAGTTCTCAGATGGTCACCGGCGAGGTTGCAATGGGTTGGCGATGGGCTGGAGAGAGGCTGGCGTGGTCGCGGCACCCCGACGACTGTCGTCGACCAGTCGTACGACCCATATCGGGTCGCGTCGGTCGCCTAGGTCGCGGCGAGGTCGATCACCGTGACCTCTTGCGACCCGCGACCTCGTCGGGACCCGGATCCGGGTCGTCGGAGGTCACAAAGGTCGCCCGGGTCGCAACGAGGTCTATCGCTGCAACCTTGTGACCCGCGACCTCGTCGCGACCCAAATCTGGTTCGCGGAGGTCGCCGGAGGTCGCGGTGACCCGGGCGACCCACGGCCTTGCCACGACCTAGATCGGGGGTCGCGGAGGTTGCCAGGTCGCAACGCGCGACCTCTACGACCTCACCGCGACCCAGATCTGGGTCGCTGAGGTCGTGGAGGTCGCTTGGGTCGCCAGCAACCTCCCCGGCGTGGTAGGTCTCGCGATGGCGCGGCGAGGGTTGTGACCCTAACCGGACGCTACCCTTCGCCGCACCGTCTCCCCCTCGCCGGACTGCCTACCTTGGTGCGGTAGCCGGCGAAGCCCTTGGCCGGTGGTAACCGGCGAAGCCTTTGGCCGACCAACTCTCCTTTTTTTTTTTTTCCTTTGGAGTCTTTTGCAAATTTAATTTACCAAAACACTATTTTGCACAAAGAGACTTCACAATGGACTTTTACAAATAGATTTACCAAACACAATTTACATTTTAGAAAACACATTTTCACTCAATGGTCTTTGCATTTCCCCAAAGACTTTTCCCAAAAGTCTTTCCAAACGCACCCTTACTCGTCCAGAGTCGGTATCACTCGTTTAGCACTGATGAGTCAAAGAGATCTGAAACCAAAAACCCAAAAAGGAACGGAATGGTAATAACAAACATATCACTTACACATAAGTATTTCCTCTATGATAAAGAATTTTCTAGCTCATCCCCGTTTTGCAGACATCCTCCCTCGATTTCGGCATTAGTTTCTTCCCACGGCAATTTGCCCAACATCTTTTCTCCCATCTCATTCCCAAATTACTCTCATGCTGCGGTACACACAGATTTTAACCGGTTCCTATGTCCAAGTATTCTCCAGAACCACTAGGTCAGAGAAAACTTGGTACTTCTTACATCGCAGCTTATTAAAAAGAGGGGTAGGCAAATTCAGATATGCCAAACCCTGCTTAATTTCTTGATGGAGATTTGAAACCTTGCGCTTGCATAGTCATCTCAAAGTAGTTCCTCTTCAGATACAAATGCACTCTAGTCTGCCTTGGTATATACATTAGCTTCCTTTTGCTTCCTCTTATTTGTTAGTAGATGTACTCCCTAAATAGCACCATAATGCAAATGTTCCCAAGGGAGCATTACAGCCAACCTTCTGTAAATTTCACATCGAATGGATACAGGGCCGATGAAGCAGCCCAGGAAATCTTCTACCATATTTTGCTGCTGCTGCCGCTGCTGCACATCTCATGCACGAGCCCACACTCGACTGAGACTGGGCACGATGGCTAGACTCTTGCCCAACTGACGGCTGCAATTCCTCCATTTCACTTTCGATTATCACAGAAAGTTGACTGTTCCTCCTGTCGGCAAGTTTACAGGACACAAGCTCATTGTAGGAATGATTATTCTTCATTACAGCGTAGGAATACGGCGACTGTCCGTTGGAATCCAGAAGGGAGTTCCACTGTGACTTCTCTAACTGCCACTTTCTTCTTAATTCCCTTTTGTTTTGTACGCTAATTTGTACATTTTTTTTTCTGATATTTCATTTACCAATGTAATTTGAGAGAGCCACCACAAATGCATGCAAATTGGCGTTGTTGCAGAGAGGTTAAATACCTCTTCCCCTCCACCATCTTAATTGTAATCTCCTTCCATCTACTTCTATTTTTTCTCTTCCTTACTTATTGACCTTCATAAAATTTTGAAAATTTAAGAATAATTGCATCTTACCTTCTACCATTTGTGAAAAACTTAATTTATCATTGAGGATAGTGCTAGTACATTTCATACGATCTTGTTTTCTATATTTTTTTGGGCCTAATTCCCTTGAAAAACCCCAAAATTTTAGGTTTAGTCCTAATTCTACCCTGAACTTTTTTTGTCTCAAAAATATCTCAACTTTCACTTTAATCACAAATTTACCCTATTAACCCTCCGTTCAAAATTACTATCAGTCATCCAACTTGGCATTTCCACGTTAATGTTAAATCTAAGTTGTCCACTTATGTGGATTTTTCGTCACTTTTCATCACCTTCATTTTTTTTCTTCTTCTCGATTCCTTGCAAACTCCATTAATGGATGCTCAAGTTCAAACCTGGGTCGCACAACGTCGGATTTGAATTGTGCGACCTTAGATCTGAGTCGCATGACCTCGAATCTGAGGTCGCGCACCTCAATCACACAACCTCCACTAATGGAGGTTGCCCGTAGGGCACAGAGTGAAGGAAACGATATGCGCCCTTCGAGCGGCGGTGGTTGTAGGGAAAGCTTGGGCTCATTTTATTATCACCCGGGCGCGTAATGGGTCTATAAAGCTTTGGGGATGGCTGAGCGAAGGTGGTGCCCGATCAAAATGGCTTCTTGAAGCTTGAAAAACCGGAATCGAAAATAGGGCTCTCGGCCGAAATGGCCAGAGATGATTCCGACGATTGCAACCATTGTGAACGTGTCGTCGAACGTCATGGCCTGGCGTCAGAGGTCTGGGTGGCGATGGAGAAGCGCCAGTGAAGCTGTGATCGAGTGAGTCCACGCGAAGAGAACAGTGAACAGTGACGAGGCTCTAATCTCAACTAGCTTTGGACATTCCAATACCCACATTTTTTAAGATTCTTTGAGCTTCCGGTAATGATTAACCTGTCTAAGGGATCACATTTGGTCACTATCAATGGTCTCAGTTGTTCGAGTCGACTGAATTCAGTTCTTGAAGTTGAGATTGAGAAATTTGTAGCTTTAACAAGTTTTCAAGTTGGAAATGATTGACCAAAATATTACCGAGTTGAAATTCACAAGTTGCAGCTGTTGATGGAGGTTGCAAGGAGCAAAGAAGAGAAAAAGCAAATAAGGATGATGAACAATGATGAAAAGTCCACGTAAGCAGATGATGTAAATATATTGCTGACATGGAGATGCCACTTAAGATGATCAATGGAGATTTTGGATGGAAAGTTAACGTAGGCAAATTTGAGACTAAAGTAAAAATTAGAGATTTTTTTTAGATAAAAAAAAAATTTAAGGTATAATTGGGACTGGACTTCAAATTTGAGATTTCTTTTTAAAAAGGAAATAGGCCTATTTTTTTGTTGGGGTTCCCAAAGTTGCTTTTTTAATAATCTAAGGACCCAACCATAATTAGCCGGCTATTCACAGAAAAAATTAACGAGACAACGCACCATCAAGACCACCCATTTAAAGTTAAGATCCCTAGAGTGGGAGCCGAACTCATAGAAGTGGATTTTTTTAGCCGAAAGCATGAGAATACCCTTATCATTGGGTCAATCTCATGGTAGGTCTTTGGAAAATTACGGTACATAAACAGAATAAGACCCGCTAGGATTTTAACAATCTAGACATGAGAACATTGACTCCATATCAACATCGGGGAGACTTTGACTAGTCCTCGTAGAAGACAGACTTCACAATTCGTCTTCTTTTCATGTTTTTGTCGCCATAGAAAATTCATTCAGAAAATTGACATACTGGAGAAGTGACAAAGTAGTCCTTGCCAGTTTTTGTTTGGTATGCAGACACGAGATGTGTCCATTCCTCTTACCACTACCCATGCGAAGCTGCAGGCCGCAGAAGTTAGCGTCCATTGAGGATTAGAAGGAAGGTTGACCCAGAAAGGTTTCTTAGTCTTCTGAAATATCGGCTGATATTTTATCAAGTTTTTAGCTTTTGCACAAGTTGTACTTTGTCAAAACTTCTCAGAAGCACTAGGCAGATTGCAAAAATTTGATACCCTGAAAATCTGCGGTTGCCCAAAGCCTGCAACCTTATTCGATGGTGACGGCAATGGTGTCGGGTGGGCCGGGAAGAGGGGGAGTTTCGTCTTCAGCCCCGCCCGACGATAGTTGAGGTGGCCCCATCTCAAACCCGTGCTCCATGCAAGATAAGTTTATAGGTCTCATGCCCACCTCCATGGGGATAAGAGAAGTTTTCAATAGAAATTCGAAGGTCCTTTGCTTCAATAGGAATCGCATTTGACTAACCATCACCATAAAAGGGGACCTCAATTTAAGAATTGAAAAAGGACTCTATGCAAATTTTATAATTAAAAGAAGAAGTCCATCAGATATATTTGTGTAATATAATTATAATTTTTCTTTTTTACTTCAACGGTCAATATCTTTCACTTATAAGCTGAAAAAGGGCAAATCGTCACACAAAATAATATACCGAGTCATCCATGGTATTGGCCCATGTGGGAGAGAGACCGCTGCATTTTAAAAACAACAAAAGACAGTTTGACATGTTCATGGAAAGAGAGGGAAGCCGTCATTTGCCTCAGTCTATATGTACTCTAAAGATCAACTACAACGACCAATGCCTTTCCTATGTAGTCATCTTGATCTGTTAAAGTTCTTTCTCAGCTTTTCCGTGAAAGAGTTAGGGATAGTTGAATAATTAAAATAATATGCAGAAGAGAAGAATATAGAATTTCTCTATACTTCGATATATCTATATAATAGTATATGGAAAGCCTTTTTATTGGATTAGATGGAGGAAATCGAAGGAAATGAAATCAAATATACTTAATCAAAGTAGATATAGAAAACCAGAGAAAATATCTTAAATATGTTTAAGAGGAATTTTGGAAAAGATATGAAAAACTAACCCATGTTCCGTGTAAAAGGAAAAATAATGATAAGAAAACTTACTTTCGGATTAGCATTGTTTGTTGGGAATGACGGGCTATTTCCAATTAAGGAACGGGAGATCATTGTGTAAACTGCTTTGGGTCAATGCCATGTGCTCATATCCAAGGCTGAACCTAAAGCTTCATGGGATTTAAAAGAAATTTTATGGATTATCAGAAGGTAATAATAATCAGTCATGCCTGTGATGACTCCAGGGCATTTGTGGGGAAAGAGACTAGCTACTCCATTTTTTTTGGGGTGGTGAAGATTTTGCAGAGGGAAGAAGCCCACTGAGAAATTCGTTCTCTATTAACAAGCTTATAACTTCCAAAAATCTATAAAGCAGGAATGTTTTATTCCTAAAAAGTGGGGAAGAAGCAGTGGGCGTCAACAATTAGGAACAGTGAAACACGTCGTAAAAACCGCTCGTTCGTTACGGCCTCCATTGGTCGTCCCAATTTCTTTTGTCCACATTTTAATTCCCATCCAGAAATGCAGATTCCTCTTCAGTTCGGCTCGTCTTAAAAAACCCACAGGGACCTCGATTCAGCCCCGCGACAGAGCCAGGTTCCCTGGGCTTTTGATTTTGAGGGAATGAGAGAACTCGTTTTCTGGTTCCGGATGCGATGGTTCAACCTACGGTCCCTGCATCGAAATTCAATTACGTCACTTTGAAGCCATGATGATCTCCAAAGCCTGGACACACTAGCCTCATGTCCATGCAAATATGGCAAAATCTTAAATTGATAGATATTTCAAATTAATTTTTCGATCACTAAAAATCAAATTGAAACACCGGTGATAAATTTTACCCAACTAATTTTTTGCCAACTAAAAACCCCAAATTAGAACATTTATGACAGATTTACCCTCTACTAGTTCCACTAATTAGATTAATATTACCAAAAACCATGAACCCATACACCTTTAGCAAACAGAGAGTAAAATCCCAAATCGGTACACCTATTAAGGCCCTATTTGGTTCAACTTTGGGGAATTTCCCCAAGTATCTTTAGAAGAATGGGCATTTGATGAAAGCTAAAGTGTTTGGGTACTCTCATTTTGGTATATTTTGCAAAGTAGCTTTGAGGCGAAAATAAAAAGAAAAAAGAAAAGGAAAAAGGAAGAGGAGATGCTGAAGCAGAGGGGAACAATCGGGAGCAGCCGGAGTTGGTGGTTGTGGTGGGGGAGGCGGCTGGTGGTAGTGGTGGTGGGGAGGCGGCGAGTCGCATGACCTAGGCGATGCCGCCTGAGCTCGCGACCCATGCGACGGTGGTGCGTGGCGATGACAGTGCATGGACAACCAGATCTGGCCAGCTGAGCTCTGCTCAGCCTGTCACGTGGGTCACGTGACCCAGGCGACGCCACCTGAGGCCACAACCCACGCGACGACGGTGCGTGGCAACGGCGGTGCATGGCGACGATAGTGCGTGGGCAACCGGATCTGGCCGGCTCAGCTCCGCTCAGCCCATCGCATGAGTCGCGCGACCCAAGCGATGTTGCTTGAGGCCGCAACCCACATGACGGTAGTGCGTGGCGACGGTGGTGCGTGGCGACGACAGTGCGTGGGCGACCATATCTGGCTGGCTAAGCTCCACTCAGCCCGTCACATGAGTCGCGCGACCCAAGCGATGTCGCTTGAGGCCACGACCCACACGATGGCGGTACGTGGCGACGGCGGTGCGTGGGCAACCAGATCTGGCTGGTTGAGCTTTGCCGGCTTAGCTTCACTCTTGAAGAAACAAGTCCAATAAGGAAGACGATGAACAGTAGTTTTTTAGGGTAAAACAGGAAAATGCAATTATCGTGAGGGTAATATCGGAAGAAAAAAATCATTAAAGCCCTCTTCAACATTTCAAAAATGCTAAAAAGCAAGTTCCCACTTGCTTTGGCTTTTCAGTATTTCAAAGGCAAACATTAGGGAAAAGGAAGCTCCAAATCTTTGAACCAAACACCATAAATTTTTCTCAAGGGCTTTGGCAGCCCAAAGCCCCTTGGGAAAGCCAAACCAAACGGGGCCTAACTACCACATGTTACCCAATTAGCAATTTGACAGTGAAATTTAACGGAAACTAACATAGAGTAAATTTGTCACAGGTATAATTAATTTAGGGTAAATTTATCATCTGTGCACCAATTTGAGATTTTTTACGGTATTAATCTAAAAAAAAAAAGAAAAAGAAACAAAGAGTTGTCACCTGATCTTCGTTTGGTTAATATTTTTTTTCTATCTTGCCTACTGACTTCCGATGTAAGTGCTCAGGGCGAGGCATCAGTTTGCCGCTTCGACCGAGGAGCTCACGAAGATGAACTACACCGACAATGTCAATTCGTTCGCCCTCCGTGGAAGAGAACTGCAAATTAAGAAATCCATACACTCAGTGGAAGCCATTTCCGAAAGGATCAAAACTCTGAAGAGACGTAGAATTGATGCCTCAGATCGTTTAATCGGTGCAAGGGTGCAAATTCACAACAAAAAAGGCTCTTTTGCATATAACATTCCAAGCCATCTTGTGCAGATGACAGAGAGATGCGATTGACTGATTAATCTTTATCGCCGCTGAGCCTACATGCATAATCGCACAGTGATTACAAAAACGTAGTTATCAATTGTAACTATAAGTCTATGACAGCCATACACAGATCACGTAACGAAAGTGTTGTCCTTAATTTATGGGCCATTTTCTTGCAGTGCAGCTTCCAACACCTCTTTGGTCTTTTGTGCATATTAAGAAGACATCGGCCCTTCCATCATGTGGAAATGTAGTCTTGTACCTTTACAGGGTTACAAAGTCGTCACCAAGGCAAGATTAATCCCAAAACCTTGGTATCGAAAGGATTTTACTTCTTGCAAAAATGCACAGAAGGACAAGTCTTTGACTGACTGTATAGTACAGTTGAAATTAATGAATTAGTGTCTCATCTGATTTATGGATAAGTGACTGTCTCTGCAGCTTCTGATAATTTCTTACTCGTCTTAGATAAAGCGATAATCTCGTCTCGGGGCCACCATGGTTCAGTTTGTTGATGCTCGTGACTAGTATAGAGGATATAATCTACGGAGAGAGGTTTGTTTTTTGACAATTACAAAATGTTCAAAACTCTTCTGTTCAAATATCAGAAGCACTTAAAAAATATGGGAAACAACTCTCTCAAAAACACTGCTAAAGAAATCAACAATCAGCGACCGGCAAAGACGACCCTAAAAGCCTAAAAGCCTCTCCTTATCAATATTCTTTTTATATGAAGATGTTAATATCACTAAACCACATGCAATGCATGTGATCCAGACACTAATAAAAAGAATCAGGTAAATTACCGGAACCCTGTACAATTCCGGTATTTTAACGTTTAAGAAGCAAGTCCATGAGAAATCGTTTTATAATCAATGGAAAAATCTATATCTAAAATCAGTAATATGGCTTTCTCTATTGAAAATAAAATTCATTTTTTGGAATAGAACTTCACTATTGCAAGGTTGTTTCGAATGCTTTGGAGCAGATGCCCAACCGACAAACCCAGGAGCCCCGTGCTTGGACCTAAGTCTTGGGAACCTGACCAGAGACGACGGTGGCTCAGCCGTGGGTCTAGTCCTTCGCAGCCTAAGACCAAGGACCGCCAATAAGCCATTCTCAAGACAGCGGCACCAAAACCGAAATAATAATAAATAAATAAAAATCGATGATGCAAATTGCATTGACAAAGACTCTGTGTTGGGGGATTCTATAGTCCAAACAGAGTTACACTGTGGAGACACTATGCTGGAATTTGTTTATCATGGACTAAGCAAGAGAAGCTATGCTGCTAAGTAGAGGTATAAATGGTTCGGTTCGGTTTTTTTGGAAAATCGAACCGAACCAAACCAATAAGAAAATTCATTCGGTTCAATTCAGTTCGGTTTGGTTGTTTGGTTTTTACTTTTGTTTTTTATTTTGTTTTTTATTTTGTTTTTTTTTTGTTATATATTGTAAGATTAATTTTCCAATTAATTTATCTTTTGCCTAGCAAGATAAAAACTTCATTTGTTTTCATAAGAATTTCATTTTTTTAATTAGGTGAAAAAATAAATACAATATACCGCTATTATTTTTCTAAATGAATATAATTTTGTGAATCCTACCACGTGAAAATAAATAAAATGCAATATTAAATTCCATAGCAATTCAATTGCCTTAATATTAGAATTTTACTTACTTTTTTTATCACTTTAAAAGATACCAAAATCCTTATCTTTTGTATGAAATCTAAGGTATACCAAAATCCTTATCTTTTATATGAAATCTAAGGTAACATATTAGGTGTATAATACATATAATAGATAATGAAGGCTTGAGGATACAATCCATGGTTGCATACTTTGTATTATGAATAAGCTTAATAGGCTTGGAGAAGAATTGGCCTTGCATATCTTTGCATAGATAAATAGAAATATTAACGGTAGTAATGAATGAATTTTATATTATCTTAATTTTCCAAGAAGTCATTTTCTAAGAAAATAATCATATTTTCCATTGTTTGGCTAAAATATAAAAATGAACTAGAAAATATTTTTCGTTGCTCGGTAAGGAAAAACTTTTGCTACATGCACCCCTTTCAATAAAATTTTTATTTTTTTATTCTTTTCTTTTATTTTTTTCATTTTCTTTCTTGTTCCTTTTCGTTTTCGTTTTCTTTTTCTTTTTTCTTCTTCTTCATTGGCCGGTCGCCCGCCATGGCTGGTGACTAGCCAATGAAGAAGAAGAAGAATAAAAAGAAAGAAAATTAAAATTAAAAGAAAAAAATTTAAAATTTAAAATGATTTTTTAAAAATAAAAAGAAAAAAATTATATTTTATTGGTCTAGTTCGATTAACCAAATTGATAAAAATCAAACCAATTAAAAAAATTTTGATTTTTAATATTATCCAAACCGAACTTTTCGGTTTAGTTCGGTTCGATTTTTGACACCCCTATAGTGCTAAGTGACAATGTAGAGAATGGGACAAGCCAGGTGTTGATAGTTATTTCCTTTTGCATGTGTTCCTGATTTGGTTTTTCAGTTATTAGAGTTAGTGAAGTCATGTGTGTTGGTTATCCTATTTTTAGGTGTTAGTGGGGCAAGTGCTTTATACAGAACATGGGTAGTTATGGTGTATTTTACATTATGTATTTTGTCTTTTGTAAAAGACTTGGTTGTTTTGTACGTAAGATGAAGTTTCAGCCTCATCTCTCCTCTTTTTAGCAATTTAACAGTGGTATCAGAGCCAAAGAGAAGCGTGAGAGAGTTTTTAAAAAAAAAGGTTTAGAGGTGTGAGATACTGTTGCGACCTATTTTTTGGGTGCACCACCTAAAACTAGGTTAATGGAATACTAAGCTTTTAAACTTAACTCGGGCTCTCCCAAGCCCATACCAAATCGCGACTTAAGTCTAAATTTTTAAACATGCAAGAGGTTATTAATTAGGAGTTGCCACTAATCGGTTTATGGTAGGTCGATTAGACACCTAAGTAAAATAAAGGGAGATTTATTTTACTCTTACGAACCAGAGACTAGGGGTGCGAGGACTTGGTTACACTAGAATTTTCTAATGCCCTTTCGGTACCATTTCTTTTAATTTTCAAAATATTTTTGCAGGCAGCTTAGATTTATTTTAAGCTAAATCATTATCATGCAAATGACGACACGGATGCTCAAACATTTAATAAATAAATTGCATGACACGAAGCAAACAATTCTTTTGGGGTTTTCTTAAAAATTAGAATTCTTTTATAAAAATGCATTTTTTTAACTAAATGATTTAATCTTATTAATGTGAAAATTCTAATTAAATGAGCCTATTATGCAAACTAGTTAGCATGCACCTAGTATTTTTGTATTTTTGTATTTTTTATTGAAGTTTAGAATTTATGAAAACCCTACTTAATCTATTTAAAAATAATTTTCTAATCCATTTTTGGGATTAATTTAACTTAAACCCTATTCTGTCTTAGAAAACTATTTTTATTTTTTTTATTTTAAAAACAGGATGAGAATATGAAAATGTGCCAATTATATCTAAAACTATAAAGAGGCTATTTAAGTCTAATCCTAACTTATTTCTTTTAAAATATCTAAAAATGCAGTCTTAAAAATATTATCTAAAAATGCAATCCTAGAAGTATAATCCTAAAAATTTGATTAATTAAACCTACGTGTCTATTATATTAAACCTTAATGTCCTATATGCTCATGCAAAAAATTTTGAATATTTTGATTTTTGATTTTTGATTTTTTTAGTTTTTTTTTTAATTTTTTTTAAGTTGAATGATTGTTAGACAAGGGTTAAATCTAAACAATTAATATAACCACTAAATAAAGGATCAAAATAATTGAAAAAATAACCCGACGTCTCATAGGTTAAATTAACAATTATTCTAACCCTGATCATCACAACAACTTAAAATAATTAAAAAATCTAGTCCGAAGTCTTACGGACCAAATTAAATAATTATTATGATTTTAACAATTAAGATTCTACAAAAAAGCCCAAAAATTAAAAATAATTAGAAAAATGATCCGATGTCTCTCGGATCAAATTAATAATTAATTTTGGACAAAATCCTTACGGATAATGCATACTAAATTCACAAATATTAACGTCCAACATTACAACTTAAATAGATAAATTAGAATGATATAAAATAAAACAAAATAAATAAAAAGAAAAAGCTAAACCACCTAAGGAAAGAGGGCTTGCTACGGCGTTGATGGTGCGAGACGCGCGCGTCGGCCGAGGGAGCAACTCCGGAGCGGTGGCGAGCGACGACGGGGCTGCTGATGGTGCAGCGAGGTGACGGAGGTGGAGATGCTGGTGCGGGTTGCGGGTCGTCAGCTCCGGCGAAGGGTTGAGCAGCGAGAGGGCTCGGGGGCGTTGCGGGTTGCGGGTTGCTGCGGCGTCGAACGGATCGGCACGGCGGGAGGGGCCGGGCGGTGTTGCGGGCGAGTAGTGGAGGCGGCGTCGTCTTCGCAGCCTGCAGGTGGAAGCGGCGACGCAAGCTCGGCGGAGGAGGGTTCCGGCGGCGAGCGAACGGCGGGCGGAGGCTCGGTGGCGCGGGGGCAACGGCGGCGCGGAGTGGCGGTGCGGGGATGCGGCAACCAATGGGGCGGCGTTGGCGTCGGCGAGCGGACCCAGCGAGGTGGCGGTGCGGAGGCGCGGCGGAGCTCGGAGATCGACGGGCGGCGTCGCGGGCGGATCGGGAGTGTTGCGGGTGAGATAGGGCGCGGCAGTGTCGGGGACGTAGCAGAGGCTCGGTGCGGGGTTCGCGGGCTGCTGCAGATCACGGCAGCGGCGTCATTGGGTTGCAAGCTGGAGTGGCGATGGCGTCGGCAAATACGCGTTTGGAGTAGGGCTCGGGCGGAGGTGCGGGCGCATCAACGGCGTCAGGCGGGGCTGCGATGCTGCTGCGCGTCAGGGGCAAGTCCGGCGAGGTGGCGGTGGCGGAGGCGCGGCGGAGGCAACGCGAGCAGCTCGTAGACCAGCGGTGCAAGGATCGGTCACGCGGCAAAGGGAAGCCACGGAGAAGAAGAACAGTAGCGTTTCTTCATTTCTTTTTTTTCTTTTTTTCTCTCTCTCCCTCACGTCACTTCCTACGGCTCCTCTCTTTGTCTCTTCTCTCTGCTGTATTCGCTTTTTGACTTTTAACTTCTCCCTTCTTTTTTCTGTAGGTTGTCAGAAGGGAAAAAAAATGACCTAGACGAGAAAATGAAATTTTCTCTCTCTCTTTTTTTTACTTTCACGAATCCTCTAAGCTCTTTTGACGAAATTTTTTTTAGCAAATTCTCCCCCCTCGTCACGAAAAATGTAGCTCTCTTTTATAGTGATTCGAGATGGCCACTTTGTATGGTATTTTCCGAGTTTCCATCTTCCGTCGCATTAAATCAAGGCTGCAAATCAAAGCGAGATTTCGCAATCAACTCGATTTTGCTCCAATTTATTCCGTTTTATAAAAATTCTTGCCCTTTGGTCACCTGATTTTTAATTGTTTCTGTATTTATCGAAATCTGAATACTCATCATAATTTCAAATTTCCTTGCATACTTCAATCAAATCAATTTCCCCCAATTTCATTTTTTTCTTTTTATTTGTCCAAAAATGCAATTTTTTTTTCCTTATTTTCCTAGATTTGCTAAAAATAGGTGTCAACAGATACTTTCGTGAGAAAATTGCAGCAACAATATTTCCAATGGCCACCGACAATTTTGTTCAACCAGCAATTCCATGCTTTGATGGTCACTATGACCATTGGAGTATGCTGATGGAGAATTTTTTACGATCAAAGGAGTATTGGTCGGTTGTCGAATTTGGAATTCAAGAGCCACTAGTAGGCATGGCTTCGACAGATCCCTAGAAAGCAGAATTGGAAGCTAGAAAGTTGAAAGACCTGAAGGCAAAAAATTATTTTTTTAAGGCTATCGATCGTCCCATCTTAGAGACTATTCTTTGCAAAGAAACTTCCAAGGATATTTGGGATTCTATGAAGAAGAAATATCAAGGCTCTGTTAGGGTGAAGCGTGCATAGCTTCAAGCCTTGAGAAAAGATTTTGAGACACTAGCGATGAAGGATGGAGAATTTGTCACTAGTTATTGTGCCAAAACAATGGAGATCAGCAACAAGATGCGATTCCATGGCGAGAAGATGGACGATGTCACCATTGTTGAGAAGATTTTGTGTTTCTTGACACCAAAGTTCAATTATGTTGTCTACTTAATTGAAGAATCGAAAGACATATATGCGCTCTCTCTTAATGAATTGCAAAGCTCCTTATTGGTCCATGAACAGAAGATGAACAAAACTTCAACAGTAGAGGAGTAAGCATTGAAGGCTTCTACCAATATTCATTCCAACAATTTCAGAGGAATGGGGTAGAGGTAGAGGTAGAGGAAGGGGAGATCGAGGAAATAGAGATGTTGGCAGGAATTTGAAAGCCAATAATGACCAATTTCAAGGCAAAGGCAGAGGACGGGTTCCTAACAAATCCAAGGTAGAGTGTTTTAGATGTCATAAATTTGGTCATTATGCATCAGAATGTTATACTAGGCTGCCTAATAATAAAGAAAAGGCAGAGAGTTCAAATTTTGTGAAGAAAAGGAAGCAGAAACGTTGTTGATGGCTGTTCAAGATGAAAAGAAGTGCGAGTCAAATATTTGGTATGTGGATACAGGCTGTAGTAACCACATGAGTGGAAGTAAGTCTTCTTTTTCTCATCTAAATGAAGATTTTCATTCCACTGTGAGTTTTTGGGATCATTCTACTGTGAAAGTGATTAGAAAATGTGATATTAAGATAAGAACCAAGAATAGTTTTGTGGAAACAATCTTCAATGTGTTATATGTTCCTGACTTGAAAAGTAACCTATTGAGTGCTAGCCAATTACAAGAAAAGGGTTATGTATTCACCATTTAGAGGAGTGCCTGTGAAATTTATGATTCTGTTAGAGGTGCTATTGCAGTTGTTCCTATGAGTTCAAATAGATTATTTCCATTAAAGATTGAAAATATTCAGTCTTGTTTGATGGCTGAAAAGAAAGATCCCTCATGGCTGTGGCATTTTCGTTATGGTCACTTGAGTTTTGGTGGATTGATGACCCTCCAACAGAAAAACATGGTGACGAATCTTCCTCAAATTATTGTTCCTTCCCAAGTCTGCAAAGAATGTGTTGTTAGCAAACAGCATCGTTCTCAATTTTCAAAAGAAAAGTCATGGAGAGCAAAAGATGTTTTGCAAGTGGTGCATTCGGACATTTGCGGTCCTATAAACCCATCTTCTAATGGAGGTCAAAGATATTTAATTACCTTCATTGATGATTTTTCCAGAAAAACTTGGGTTTATTTTTTACAGAAAAAATCAGAAGCTTTCTCCATTAAAAGCTTCAAAGCTCGTGTTGAAAATGAAGCAGGAAAGACCATTAAGACTTTTCGAACAGATCGTGGTGGTGAATATTGTTCAAAAGAATTTGAAGTTTTTTGTGTAGAGCATGGCATTCAAAGAGAGCTTACTGCTGCATATACACCACAGCAGAATGGTGTATCTGAGAGGAAAAATAGAACCATTTTCAACATGGTGAGAAGCTTATTAGCAAGAGGAAGAGTTCCAAAGAATTTATGGCCAAAAGCAGTAAATTGGAGTATTCATGTTTTGAACAAAAGTCCAACTTTTGCTGTTCAGAATATGACACCTGAAGAGGCTTGGAGTGGGAGAAGACCGGATGTAGATCACTTCAGAATCTTTGAATGCATTGCATATGCCCATGTCCCGGATGCGAAAAGGAAGAAACTTGATGACAAGGCTGAAAAATGTGTCTTTCTTGGTGTAAGTGAAGCATCCAAAACATATGAATTTTTCAATCCACTAACAAAGAAGATTGTGACTAACAGGGATGTTTTCGATGAAGAGAACACTTGGGATAAGAATAGGGAGCAGCCTACCCAAGTTCTTTATGACAATGATGCTGAACATGAGCAAATTTCAGCACCTTGTATTAGGGGTGAGCGGTTCCAGGTTTCGGTTCGGTTCCGTCTGGAACCTGGAACCTACCCGTCAGAACCAAGAACCTGGAACCTACCTTGTCACAGGTTCCAGGGTCGGTTCCAGGTTCCAACAGGTTCTTTTTTTTTTCTTTTTTTTTTTCATTTTCAAATTTGAACTATAAAATGGTAATTTACATAGAGTTAAACAATTAATTATCATGGGAAAACAATGAACGATTCTGAAGACAATCAAATGGGAAGATACATGCCTTTCGAACTTTGCAAAGTGCAGCACATTGTGCCTCTGCTTCTGAAGGAGCCTAACATACAAAAACTGAACTTGGTATCTAAACTTTTTGTTAGAAATAATAACGAATAAACTTTTTCAGAAAGAATTTAGACAGAAAAAAAAAAAAAAAAACTTTTCGAGACAGAATTGTAACCTCAACAACTGGGACATCCATAAGTCTTAATAGTTTTTTGCAATCTTCATTGTGCTGTTGTCTCACCTACAAGTGTATGAAGGCCATCATCCACAAGCACACTCATATCCATTTAGCTATGTAGATAGGTTTTTCTGCGAAGCAGAGACCAAAATCAAACTTCATATTGAATAAGACAAAAATATCGCACCATAAGGAAACCAAAACAAGACCAACCTTCACAGTTCTTCTACTGAATTTCTCCATGTCTTCCTTGTTCTGAGACTGCAAACACAATAAATACAGAGCTCACTAAGCATTTTTGTACTCTGTGTTTCTGGGTGCTCATGTGTGCGCAAGAGAGAGAGATGCATATACCGCAATGGCTACTGCCAACTCCTCAGAGGCAGCTGCCCTCTTCAAAAAACTGCTCAGAGACTTGTCTAAGGTAACTAAACGTATCCATAGGTAATCCCATAAACGAGAAAAGAAAAGGCTCATAATAGTAAAATACCGTTTTGCAAGCTCTTGCTTCTTCAAATCAGGAGGTTTACCATCAAATACATAGCTATCGTAACAACAGTAAAGCATAGTTCAAAGAAGGATGAGCATCATTCTTCCAGTATTCCATCCCAACGAAAACAAAGGAAGTAAAGAAAAAAGTTTACGCTAGCTTTATCCCCGCCTCCAACAGCCTAATCGTCCGGTAAAACATGCCTTGCAGATGACTGCACGGGAAAGCAGCTCAAAATCAAAAACTTTCCAAGCACAAAGATCACATCGAAAGTGGATTTTCATTTTTATGGAGTATCACAATGCCAGTGTACCTGGTGACTTCACCAGCCTTGTTGGTGAGCATCTGAGTCCCCTTCCTCCGGACCACAACCTAATCCCCCAATCAAAAGAACCAAAAAACCCCAGCACTCAAAATCCAGATCCCAACTGACAACCGAAACGCACAATCGTAGGCATCAATCCATAAAAAGCAACTTACCGAGGAACTAATAGATGCTCATGCTGGCATCGACGGCGATCCTCCGGCCGAAGTAGCTCTCGAGCTTCTGCTCCTTCATGGCGTTCGAGGCATTGTCCGCTAGTAGCTCAGTCAGTCCCTATCGAAATCAATGGAAGAGACTCAATGAACAACATATGAAAAATGATGGAATTGAAGGAGACGGAGGTCGAACGGAACAATGATGATGCTTGGGATGAATTGAATTCTAGGGTTTCGAGCTCTTCCGCTTCCCACCTAATTTGGAGACATTTGCACGGTGAACATGAAGAATGGATCTTGTCTTCTTTTTGGAGCCCTAAACCGGTTTCGGAACCGGTTCCGATTCTGGTTCCATGACCGGAACCGAAACTCCCGGTTCCCAGAAAAAAGGAACCGGTCCCCTTGGAACCGGGAACCGAACCGAACCCTCCTCCGGTTCGATTCCAGTTCCTGGGTAACCCGGGAACCGCGCTCACCCCTACCTTGTATACCCCAAAATTCATCAAATACGACTTCTACAACTACTGGAATTTCACCAACAGGCTCTGAAGTCAATGAAGAAGAAGCCCAATCTCTTCGTCGCGTTAGAAGAAAGCTTGCTTTGATGAAAGATTATGAGGTAACTGGAATTGGAGATTCAATTACTCACTTTACCTTATTTTCAAACTATGACCCTACAACTTTTGAGAGTGCTGTCAAAGAAAAAAAATGGCGAAAAGTGATGGATAATGAAATTAATGCCATTGAAAGAAATGATGCTTGGGAGCTATCCGATCTTTCGGATGAACAAAAAACCATTGGTGTAAAGTGGGTCTTTAAAACAAAACTGGAAGAAAATGGTGAAGTTGACAAATATAAAGCACGTTTGATAGCCAAGGAATATAAGCAGCAATACAGGATTGACTATACAGAGGTTTTTTCTCCAGTTGCGAGACATAACACGATCAGATTGGTGGTTGCATTGGCGGCAAAGAATTATTGGCCTATTCTCCAACTAGTTGTCAAATCGGCATTCTTGCATGGGTACTTGGAGGAACAGGTATTTGTCGAGCAACCCCTTGGTTATGTCAAGATTAGGAATGAGCATAAAGTTTATAGATTGAAGAAAGCTCTTTATGGGCTAAAACAAGCCCCTCGGGCTTGGTATAGTCGCATTGAAACTTATTTTCTTAAAGTTGGTTTTTCAAAATGTCCTTATGAGCATACGCTTTTTGTTAAGATTGGAGATAAAGGGAAAATGCTTATTGTCCGCTTGTATGTTGACGATCTTATATTTCTTGGAAGTTGTGATGGCATGTTTGAAAAATTCAAGAAATCTATGATGGATGAGTTTGAAATGTCGATCTTGGTATGATGCATTACTTCCTTGGCATAAAAGTGGTACAATCGGATGATGGGATTTTTATTTCTCAAAAGAAATATGTGGGAGAAATTTTGGACAGGTTTCGGATGAAGGATTGTAATCCCGTAAACACTCCAGTTGAGTTTGGCTTAAAGTTATACAGAGATCATGAAGGGAGGAAGGTTGACAGCACACTTTATAAACAAATTGTGGGTCGTTTGATGCATTTAACTACAACAAGACCAGACATAATGTATTCTGTGAGTTTAATCAGTAGATATATGGAGAATCCTATACAAATGTATTTGTTAGCTGCCAAGAGAATCCTTCGTTTCGTTACTTGCAAGGAACTAGAGACTTTGGGCTATTTTACAAGAATGGTGAAAAGTCCAGTTTATTGGAATTTACTGATATTGACTATGCAGGAGATCAAGATGATAGGAGGAGTACTTCGGGTTATACTTTTATGTTTGGAACAGGTGCTATTTCGTGGTCATCCAAGAAGTAACCAATTGTCACATTGTCAAGTACAGAAGCTGAATTTGTTGCTGCAACAGCTAGTGCTTGTCAAGCTATTTGGCTAAGAAGAATTCTTGAGGAGCTACAATTTAAGCAATCGGGACCTACTAAAATTTTTTGTAACAATAACTCAACAATAAAACTCTCCAAGAATCCGGTGTTACATGGAAAAAGCAAGCACATTGATGTGAAGTTTTATTTCTTGAGAGATCTTAGCAATGATGGAACAATTGATCTAATCTACTATAGGAGTGAAGATCAAGTTGCTGATATATTCACCAAGGCCCTCAAGATGGAGTCATTTGTGAAGCTCATAAGGTTACTAGGTGTTTGCACGGTGAAAAAAGTCAAGGCTTTAAACTGAATGTTAACAAACATCGGTTTAAGAGAGGGATTGTTGATATAATAGTTATTTCCTTTTGCATGTGTTGCTGATTTGGTTATTCAATTATTAGAGTTAGTCGAGTCATGTGTGTTGGTTATCCTAGTTTTTAGGTGTTAGTGGGGCAAGTGCTTAATGCAGAACATTGGTAGTTATGGTGTGTTTTACGTTATGTATTTTGTCTTTTGTAAAAAACTTGGTTGTTTTGTACGTAAGATGAAGTTTCAATCTCATCTCTTCTCCTTTTAGCAATTTAACACCAAGCATGCCACATTTATTCATCAAATTAATTAGGTGTTACGTGAAAATCTTGTTTAGGTTAAGTTTTTTATTGACGCACGGATTTGAGCCACCACACTGGATCTAGTAGTTTTCACACGAGCATTACAAATCTAACTGTGTGGATAACTGGAATCAACTTTGTAACTTTGTGGGTAGAGTTTGTCATTCAAGCTTTCTCGCAGCTCTTGCCTTTCTATAAAGCGGCATCTTTTGCTATAGTGACAAAAAGGCAAAAAAGAGAAAACCATACAACGCCAAAAATTAGGAAACTACCTTCGTGCTTTATTTGGGAAAGAAGGTCTATAGGAAAATGCAATTCAAAAATGTAATTTCCCATTAAATTGTTTGAATAGATATGGAACAACGCAATCATTCTGTAATTATTCATCCGGCAAATCATAAACCGTACTTACTTTAAATAAGAATCATCCCTTAAAAAACTTCAAAATCTCTAATTAATCAAGCCAGGACATACGACCCCTGGACTTGTTTTTATGTTAGAAAGCACGAATCAAACACTGGAACTAGAAGTGGCTGCTTTGATGTAAAATAATAAAAGAGCAGTCGATTCAGTTTGTTCATTTCACTGATTGAAGTCCGGAGATAATCACGTCTCGTCTCGTCGAGTACACTTTGAGTCTCTTCATCATCCCGTTGATCGGCCCACAAGTTCTTGTTGATCCTAGTCAGTTGCTCGGCCACTTCCCTCATTGTTGGCCTTTTGACGCCATTAAAGTTTAAGCACCTTCTAGCGAGCGAACCGACTGCCTCGATCTCCTGCAATTCACCTTCGTTGGATGCCTCGAACTTTGTCATATGGATGAGTGTCTGGTTCTCCATGGGGGAGATGAAAAATTGGACAGCGTTGATTTTTTCCCCATATTTTGCTCATTGAGTTGGCATCTCTCCGGTGAGGAGCCCCACAAGGACAAACCCAAAACTATAAACGTCACTCTTCGTGGTTAATTTACCAATGGTGAGATACTTAGGGTCAAGGTAACCTATTGTGCCTTGTACTCTATCAGCTATATGAGTCTTTCCAAGTGATATCAAAACCGAGGCCCCGAAATCAGATACTTTTGCTGAGTGCTTCTCATCTAAAAGTATATTCAGAGACTTGACATTGCTGTGAACGACCAGCGGGTCAGCCAGGGAATGCAAGTACTCGAGGGCCAAGGTAGCTTCCGAGGCAATCCTGAGGCAATTCTTCCACAAGCACAAAATGGTTGATCTCTTGTCATGAATGTGGTGATAGAGAGTCCCATTAGGAATGACTTCATAGACCAACAATGGCACATTTGTCTCCAAACATATGCCCAGGAGCTTGACCAAGTTCTTGTGATTCACCTGTGAAATGATGCTGAATTCATGCAGAAATTCATCGTGAGTACTTAGAGACAAGTCCTTGTTCATGTCTTTTGACTTATTGACAAGGACATTTCTAGGCTTCTTGACTGCGAATAAAACATCGCCATCAATTCTTCCTTTGTAGATTGAAGCAAAACCACCCTCACCAAGCTTGTTGCCAGTATCGTAGTGATTGTTGGCTTTAGCCAAGCTGTGCCTCGATGAAGATTTTCACTCTTTGGTGCTTCAAGATTTCTCCTCCATTTTGCCTAACATATCTCTCTTTGGCTCTCCTCTTGCATATGAAAAAGACTAGCCCACTAACAACTACGCTTAATGTTATCGATACAATGATTGCCACACAAAATAGAGTAATAAATGAATTAGTTTCTCCCAAAAATTTTGACTTAGGTTATACGATGAATTCAGGCCTTTTAAATTTAAGAACTAAATTTTAATGTTAACTTGACCCCCTTAAATACTTGGACCTCAGAGTTCTTCAACCTTCAACTCTTATATTGGAGTTTGTTGTTAATTTTTTAGTTAGACTCAATTGAGTTCGTTGATGTACTTTTGGTCATGTTGGTAAACTTGCAATTTTAGATGAAGGTTGAACTTTTAGGGCGCGTTTGGTAACGTTTCTGTTCAAAAATTATTCCATGGAACAGAAAAAAAAAAAAGTGTTTCTATTAGGGGAATAGTTTTTGAACAAAAGAACGTGTTTGGTAAATGTAAAAAAAAAAAAAAAAAAACTGTTCTTGAAATTTAAAAAAAAAAAAAAGAACAAAAACACGTTTGATAATTGCAGTCAATTTATGTTCCTAGAATAGAAAAAGAATAGAAACACGTTTAGTAAACTGTACAAAATTTATATTTTTAAATTTAAAAAAATGCTTTTTTTAAATAAAGTTTAAACTTAATATTGAATTGTTATTCTCATGAAATGCTCATTAATTTTATTTTGTTCATGGTGAGTGAAGACAAACATTTTGAACATGATCATATGGCATACTTGGTAGAAAATTTTGTAAGTAAAGTTTGTATCAAATTTTTTCAAGTACTTTTTTTATTTTTTATTTTTATAACATATAAACTTGATAATGAATTCTCATTCTCATGAAATGCTCATCAATTTAATTTTGATAATGGTGAGTGAAGAAAAATATTTCCAACATGGTCATATGTGCATACTTAAAAGAAAATTTTATAAGTAAAGTTCGTACAATAAGAACTAGCAAAAAGAAGAGTATCTTATACATCTCAACATGAACCCTTCCATACATGACATCACAATAATGAAGCAATATAGTTCATTGTTCAACTTCATCACAATGAATACTTAAAAACAATATCACAAAAGTCAACAAATCTCATGCATATTGTGATCCCTTGCCATTTTATTTGCAATACTTATCCTAAACATGTTATCTCAGATTCCTGCTCATGACTAGGATCTGCAACCTCCACTTTTGTAGGTCCAAATGGATACTCCGGATCTCCATTAATGGAAAAAATTTTGTCCATCCTATCTTGATCACGAATGTAATTATGAAAAGCACAACATGCAATTACAACAAGTGCTTGCTTCTGAATTGTAAATGGGGGCATATGTCTCAAAATGGTAAAGAGATTATTTAATGCCCCAAATGACCTCTCAATTACATTTCTTAGTGAAGAGTGCTTATAATTGAATAACTCTTTTGCTGTTCTTGGCCGTCTCCCACCCCCTCTATATTCGCTGAGATGATACTGTTCCTTTCTAAATGGAGTTAAAAATCCCGGAAGTGCTGTATAACTGGAATCTACCACGTAGTATTTCCCTACAACATGATATATATAAATTTGTTGTGATATTCAATCATAATATAATCACAAATTTCTATATAAACAAAATAAGTACCAGGTGGTGGTCGAGGAAATTGCAATTGAGGAGTTTCGAGTGCTGCCGAAAGCACTCGACAATCATTGGCAGATCATTCCCATCCAGCATACACGAAAGTAAATTTCATATCAAATAAGCAAACACACAACACGTTCTGGGTGGTAGTCCCTCTCCTGCCTCTAAATCGAACATGCTCAGACACCAGGATAATAGCATTTATATGGGTGCCATCCATAGCACCTACACAGTCCTGTCAATTTATTACCAATCTAAGATTATATAAGATTATGAACAACATGTATTTGACGGTATAAAGTCGATATAGAAATCATACCTTGAAGTAGCGCTTATGACTAGGATCCATAAGAATTTCTTGTGGGATGACATCAAAGGATGGTGGTTTGATTATCTCTTTTGAAAGTTTGATAATTGCTTTCAACACTTTGTTGAAATACTTGCTGATCGTTTCTCCATAATGTTGAAATCTCTCACATAAATCTCTATTTGAGCTACCGTGACAAACCAAAGATAAGAATATCACAATTTGTTCATCTATTCGAATATATCGACTATCTTTTAACCAACCTCTTACTCTCATCAAATCACATAAATTCAAAAAAACATGCCTCTCCATCCTGAAGGTTTCATATATCCTATTTGAATGTCTAGAAACAATCTCCATTATCCATTCGGATCCTAATAATTTGCTGTCCCTAATGGGTTCTCTTGTATGCACGAACGTGTCAATCGCAACCGTGCACAACCACGCTAGGAATATGCGAAGATCATCATCATTCAAGAATTGTTGAACTTGTTCTACCTGTTCACTACATATACTATCCGATCCCTCTTCCATAGTACCTATACCATCACAAAAATATACAAACATCAATATAGATTTTGAAAATATATCCAATAACAATCAATAACATAAGTCATAGTCTCAACAGAAGATGCCATTATATATAAGTACCAAGAGTCTCAACACTGATATCTTTAAAAACTAAATATTAATAGATAACATAAAGTTATACAATCTAATGAAAGCCCATTCAATCCATAATATATTTCCAAACATCTACTAAAGATGATAAAGAAGTCAATTTCTCCTTTCAGGTGTGGATTTAATGAAAGCCACCCTCCATGAGGCACTATCGCATGCTCGATCCACTGCTTTGTTGTAAACATCTTGGTCTATCTTGGGTATACTAAGTAGAATATCAATCACAACAGCTACGGAGAAAGGGTCCACAGGTGATGGCATAACCCCAGAGGTCGCAGAGCCACTACCAGATTGACTTGACTTAACTTTCAAAAAGTCTTGTATGGCTTTGTAAGTGTCATCAATACTGTTTTGGGTACTCTTCCTTCTCCTCTTAGTGTTTGGAGTCCTATCCAATCTGTGCTTTCCACGAGTTGAAGTTCCAGCATCGTCTGATGTAAAGACTCTCTCATCAATGTGGTGAACACCGAAGTCATCTATATGGCCACCACCAGCATCACCATAGGCATTGCCACCACTGTTGTCACCATATGCATTGCAACCACTGTTGGCACCACCTCCATTGCCATCACCGTTGTCATCTTCCTCCGACACTGTCACATCTTGAGCATTTCCAATGCCATATTCCCTAGTAGCATATGTACCATCAAATACAATACATAGCTCGGGATACTGGGGAAATCCATCCTTCCTGAATTTGACCCACTCTACATTCTCCTACAATTTTCACAGTAATGACATTTCAGCAATATAATCATACATTTTAAAATATACATATATAATGACATCAAAATGACCAAAAAGTTAAAAAAGATACCTTGATGTGAGATTCCCAGATGCTTGGATCGTCGTCAACAACTCTTTTATTGACATTATCCCAACCAAATCCAGACTGAGACATAAGTTTTTGAAAACTACTATACTGTTTTCTCAGTTTGTTCACCTTGTTTCTCAGCTGGACCATGCTATATTGACATCCTGTTTGTCTAACGAATTCAGTCAAGATATTCCTCCACCCTGCTTTGTTGAAAGTAAAAGAGGTCCGATTTCCCTTTTTGACCTCATCCACCAACAAACCGATAAATAGGTTGGTTACAGACTCAGTCTACTTTGCACTGAATGTCTGTCTCTCAGATGCCATTTAATCTTTGATTGGTTGAGCAGCATATGAGTTATGAGTTAAATCAATAACATAATACTATATATGCCATACACAAAAGCATTCTCAATAGATGCAAGCCAAGAAGACTATAATGACAAAAATGATAATTCTTGAACTAACTTGTGTAAAACAGATCATAAGTTGCATTTGAGCTACAAGAACTACATAGTACTATGACTAGCAATGATCAATCAAACTGAATGCTCAAAATAAAATAAACAGCATTGTGAGAAACCTAAACAACTACTCTCTCCAACTTGTTTTTGAGCTACCATGTCAAATTATAGGTCATATTTCAAACACTACCATAAAAGGAAATGTGAAAAGTTCAATCTTGCTCCAAGTGAACCTAAACAACTACTCTCTCCAACCTATTTTTGAGCTGTGAAATCCAAATGATCAGCCTAAGCATTTCATTGTAATGCTACATACAATATGCAACCATGAACTTCAGCCAACACAAGGCAACATTACCCTTGGTTCTTACCTTCTTACGATGCCGCAATTGTTGTTGCGCCCCGACTTCAGCTGGTTCTCCCCCTTGGTGGTGAAATCGTCGTAGAACGCCCTCACCACAAGCTTCACCAGCCTGTCCATTCCACAGCACCATGAGCAACAAAACAACAATCGAAGGAAACCCCAATCCAATCAATGAACTGAAATTCCCCCCCCCTTCCAAAACTGAATCAAGCAACAACACAACATCACTCGAATCCCCTGCGGAATCGAAGGATCCACCTGTTGAATGGCTCGCTCGAGCATCGCTGCGCTGCTCTGCCGAGCGAGCACAGCAGCGATGCTCGCTCGATTGTCGCAGCGCTACTCTGCCGAGCGAGCAGAGCAGTGACGCTCGCTCGAGTGTTGCTCGCCGCTCCGCTCGCTCGGCGGAGCAGCCACCCTCAAGCGAGCCGCGAGCAGCTCGCTCGAGCGCCGCTACGCTTCTCGCGAGCGAGCGGAGCAGCGATGCTCGCTCGAGCATTGCTCCGTTGCTCGCTTGCTCGGCGGCAGCAGCCACACTCGAGCGAGGGGCGAGCGGCTCGCTCGAGCGTCGCTACGCTGCTCTACCGAGCGAGCATAGTAGCGACGCTCGCTCGAGCTGGCAGAGCAGCTCAAACAAGCGTCGTTGCTCGCCACTCGAGTGAGCTCGGCAAAAGCGGCTCGAGCGACCGGAGCGTCGTTGCTCTGCCGCTCGAGCGAGCGGAGCGGCTCCGGGTCGCTGGCGGAGCAACTCGAGCGAGCAAAGCGGCGACGCTCACTCGAGCGAGCAGAGCTTCTCTACCGAGCGACCAGAGCAGCTCCAACTCGGTAGAGCAGCTCCGGTGACGGCTCGCTTGGGGCTCGTTCTGCTCGCTCGAGCTAGCAAAGAGGCTGCTCTGCCGCTCGAGCGACCAAAGCTGCTCTGCCAAGCGACCACAGCAACTCAAGCTCAGCAGAGTAGCTCCAGCGAGCAGCCGTCGCCCTGATATGCCGCAGATCTGGGCGAGCAACGCTCGCTTGAGGCTTGAGCAAGCGTCCCTACTATCGGCGAAGGTGGCTCAGATTTGCGAGGGGTGGCTCTCACTGAAGCCCTCGTCGAATGGAGAAGGAGGAGCAGCAGAAACTTACCTGGATTCGGAAGCTTCAGCCGGTGAAGGAGCACCACCTATCGGCGCCGGAGAGTCAGCCGAGTGGGGAGGCGCCGGAGAGTCGGCAGAGTGGGGAGTCGCCGGAGAGTTAGCCGAGTGGGAGGCGCCAGAGAGAGGGGAGAGACGCCGGAAAAGGGAGAGCACGAACGAAAGAGAAGGGCATGAACGAAGCCCAAAGTGTTCCGGTTTTGTTCTTTTATTTTTGTTCTTTTTAGGCCTTCAAGAAGTGTTTCTAGATTCCAGAAGTAAGTTTTTTTTGTTTCTTTTTTTTGTTCCAATTTTGTTCCCGGAAACAAAAAATCTGTTCTTAAACAGATTCCAGAAACGAAAACATGCAGGGCCTTAGCCTTTTGGCGAAAAGGCTAAGGTGTGTTTTTGACGTGAATAATAAAAAAAGCAGTGTGGTGTGTGCAGTGAATATACGACCAGAAGAAAGAAAAACACGGTGCGGCTGGGGGTGTCTCTTGGTGAACAACAAGAAAGAAAAGGAAAAAACCCAGATGAGGGGCACTTCTATGGTACTTGGAATGGATTCTCGGATTATAACGGATCGTAATTTACTGACTTTGCAATCACCGGGCGAGACTGACCTTTTTTTTTTCCGATGGTCATCGAGTGGTGACCAATGATCTCTCGGTTGAAAAGTAGGATCGAATACAATTTCAGAACATCTCAACATAAACCAGATCAATAGCAAGTGGACTCGCGATCAGCAAGAATAGAATAGTTCATTAAGCGACCATCACAAGGGAATAGAATTACCTGCAGCGGTTGTGGCAAGACTCAAAATTTGGCAACCGACTTTGCCATCACCAATTCATGCCGAATGGGCAGTCGCATGTGTAGTTCCTGGGCGTATTCTTGCAATTTCCATGCAGTGGGTATCGTCGTGGATCCTTGCATTCATCAATGTCTACATGAAGCAGAATCAATGGTGAACTGTATATGCACATGCTTGTATTTTTGGCTTCTTAATATGTGTTGAAGCATCTAACTCGACTCGATGAAAAACTGGTGCGAGGAAATTGGACCGCAGAAAATTTGGCCCAATCCAATCATAGAAACTTTGGCTTGCAAAGAGAACAGAACGATACCTTGACATCCTGGGGACAGCGGAGAGGCATAGGGAATCCCCGTGCACCCAGCATCACAGAAGCAACGATAACCCTGCCCTCTCCTGAAGTCAGAGCAGACACTATTGGCACCGCAAGCATAGCTTGGTCGGTTCGATTGCGCTGCCTTGCAGGTCAATTCCCGTTCAACTACCCAATCCAGGACAACGTTTTGAGTATTTTTTAACGAGCATATCATCTGGGATAGGAAGTCTGTAATCGGAGACGTTAAACAAGTCCTGGTCCACTAGAACGCTGACCCACAAGAGCTGAAGTCCTGAAACGAGGTGTAATTCGTTGAGCCACTCATGAATATATGAAGGCTCCTGAGGCTCCTGGGGACCAATGTTTCACAGCATCTGTAGCCGGAGCAATAGCTTTCAGCTATGAAGTTAATGTCCTCGCGGCAATAGGAGAAGCATCCACTCCCGGAAGTCCTAGTGGCATCCAAGATAACAGCCGAGGTGTCGCAACCGAAGACAGTGAGCTTGTTCTGGGTGTCTGAGAAGTGAGAATGTATATTGCCCGTCTTCACCAAATGTGATCGAAGTGTCAAGACAGAGTCGTCAAGCAGATGGCTATTCTCGTCATAGCAGTCGAAAGCTCTTTACTGGCCAATGGTCATAGTCCCGTTCTTCACGGATATGTCCAACACCGGAATGTTGTCACCGAGAGACAGGTCCCTAGAAGTGTGGTTGCGGCTGAGGACGAGGTAGGAGTTCCACGCGCAACTTTCGTCGAGTCCAGATGGGAAAGCCACGCTCATGTTGCCGCATGTTTGGTCGCAGTTGTCCTTCACGGTAAAAGTGGCCAAAGCCAAGGCCACTGGAATTTTTTTTTTTTTTTGTCAGTCCTACTCTATTCCTACTTTACACTCACTCGCAGACTTATGCCCTGCCTCTTGCAAGTCGTGGGAGTCGCAACCCATTCTCGAAACTTACGCGTCCCTACCCTCATCCCCCCCTTGAGAAGGTGGGGATTTGAACCCCTCACCTCTCCCTTCCATGTTGGAAGGGTGGCCACTGGGGCGAACCCCAGTGGTTAAGGCCACTGGAATTGAAAGAAAGCACAACACAGCCACTCTCATCTTTATGTTTTTCCATCCTATGCCTTCCTCTGGTTCTCGTCTTACCGGTTTTTATAATCCTTACTTTGGTTGATGCCGATGCCTTGGGGGCAGCGAAGTTGGTCAGCACATTGGAAGACCGGGTCATCGCTACTGACCCGTGGGAAAGTGATTGCCGGCTTTTCCGGCAAACCATGTTTTTGATTCATGAACAAGTTATAAAAATTACCTCATACAAACTTTTATTTTCACCACAGCCTGCGCAGCCAGCTGGATAAGAGCCCTCATGAAGTCTACCCAGGACGGAGGGATTCAAATCCCGCAGGACGCACGGGATCTTAAGCGCGACGTCTGGGTGGTGGATCCTCCGCTAGCGTCGCCCCAAGGTTTAAATATCCTTACCAAAAAAAAAAATTACTTAAATATAAATGTGAGCAATTAACATATTCGTTTTCATTTTCACTCAAATTGCAAACATTCTAAAGCCATGATTGTTTCAGAAGTTAGGAAATTTTTCAATTCTCGACGACGATGTAGTAATTTTATTTGACATGAGAAGAACTAGTTTTTTCAAATCTAAAAGTTTCATTATTAGTTATTTAATAAATACTCTTGGGGAACTCCTTAACAACATAAAATCTCTTGCTCAAATTCTAAACAAAAACAAAAACAACCATAAGAGACATTCTAAATAGAAACTTAAATTGCTTTGCTTCTAGGGATCTCGTGAGAGTAATTGTCAACATGATGTTCCAATAAACTTGTCGGTCACTCAAATTCCAAATGAGTGATCAAAACAAAACTCTAGTGTGCTATGCTGCCTATGAGTAAAGAGATCCAAGCAGCGACTTCTCACATTATTGCCCCTTAATCTTGTATTGTGACTTCTCTTAACTTCCACATTTTTCTAAACTTCCTTTTGTTTTTGGGAAAATGATACAAGTGATCCTTAAACTTTAGCCCAATGTGCAATGTGATTTTTGAACTTTATATCGATGTGCAATGTTATTCCTGAATTTTTAATTAGTTCAATATGGTCTTAGGACTTTTGGTACATATTTAATTTTGTTCCTTAACAATAAAATGTCCTTGATCTCGAATTAATAGAATGGCAACACCAAACACTTTTATATAATTCAAAGACTATATTAAACATGTACTAAAAGTCTAGGGATCACATTGAACAAATTAAAAGTTTAGGGACTACATCAAATAAATTAAAAGTTTACAGATCACATTACATATTAAGCCAAAGTTCAAAGACTATTTGTTTCATTTATCCCTTTGCTTTGTACACTAATTTGACTACATTTTTACGAATATTTCATTACCAATGTAATTTGAGAGAACCACCACACATGTATGCACATTGGCGTTCTTGCATGAAGTTTAAATACTTCTTACCCTCCATCATCTTGACTGTAATCTCTTTCCATATACTATAGTATTTTCCATTTTTTGACCTTCAAGATATTTTGAATCTTCGAGCATAGTTACATTATATCTGCACTTCGTGAAAAAAATAGTTCTAACACACCTTGTACATCCTTGATTTCTATAATTTTTGTCAGTGGATCTCAGAATTTTTTCTTTTCTAATCCAAGAACGCAACCATAATTAGCTAATGGTATAGAGGGAGACTGAAACAACAACCCACCACCATGACCATTCACTCAAAGTTGAATTCCTCAAGGTAGGAGTCGAACCCACAACAATCGATTTTTTGAACCGAAAGCATGAGAACGGCTTTACCATTGGGTCAATTTCAATGTAGGTTCTCCGAATTTCACCATACATACAAAAAAAATAAACAGAATAAGACCCATTAGTGTTTAAACTAGAAGCTGGACTTCACAAGAAGCCGTTTGGATGTTCTGGCAAAAGAAGGCGGCATTCACCAGCAAGTCTTCGTCTTGCTCTGTGCCGTAAAAAATTCACTAAGAAAAATGACATTTTGGAGAAGAAGTGACAAAATCGTCCCTGCCCGTTTTTGTTTGGTAGGATTAGAAGGGAGGTTGACCCAGAAAAGTTTCTCAGTCCTCTCAAATATCAGCTGAAATTTTATCAAATTTTTGCGGAAGGCTAATTTGAGGATCCGTGCCATGCACAAACACTCTTTATACTAATATGATTATTTAGAACTCCGATGAAATAGTGTACTGATTTATAGCACTTTCTAAAAACATTAGAATCAATCTTTCTATTGATCTTTCTATTTTCAATGCAGTAATATAATATCGATGTTTATTGTGAATAAGTTGTAAAATAGGCTTATGATTCTATAACATTAAATTCTTTTGACAAATTAGTGAGACAAAGCATAAAGCACTAATATAAACATTAAGGAAACTGATAATATAGTGATTATAGAGTTCAAGATGCAATGTTAGTCAAACTTGTTTATAGAAAAAAGAGTAATGTCCAGTTAGGATACTATGTGACGTTATATTACATTTAACCAAAGGTAATTAAAATAGTATTTCGCTAGAATTGCTCCCGTACGACGAAATATCTTATAAAATTTATAGTATAAAACACTAAATATACAAAGCGGCTAGAGTCCGAGGTTGGAGCGGTTCATGAGCAGTAATGACTGTATCCATCCTCGCGCCACTCCTTTTAGGGGGTGGGGCCAATATATTTGATACTGAGAGACTTTTACCCTATTTCCGGAGATGAATTTTTGCTGGGGAATGAATTAATATGGAATGGAAACAAAAGGGGAGTGACATTTCTAACTTATGGATCATTTCCTTTGAAAATTAAAGTGTTGCAAAAAGTTCCGAATCTATGTCTCCTCCCAAGGATGCTCCAACAAACAACGTTACCAAATATGAAACAAAACTCCTATTAGCTCGCTATCGTCAATGGCATTTCATTCAGTCTTGGAACACACTCGTTATGGCTGTGCGATGATAAGGATCTTAAGAGTTGAGAATAAAATGTAGAAGACAGATTTGAGAAATTTCTATATAATTTGATATATTCATAACGAAAATTACATCAGCCTTTTTATAAGCTTTTATGAGATGACTATTGAAGGTAACATATCTATCAATGATATACACTATCAAATGAGACATATACATAATCTTGAAAGATATTTACAATCAATTAGATTTCATAATATCGCTAACACAGAGAGAAAGGCCTTAAAATTCCTGAGGAACTGGAATGGGATAATGGATTGCGGAGACCAGGTGTCGCAACCAATTTTTTGGGGTGTGAACCACCTAGGTTTGGCTAACGAATTGTTAAGCCTAGACTTAACTCGGGCTCTCTCAAGCCCATACCAATTCGCGACTTTCAGTTCAAGTTCTTAACATGCAAATTTTTTTAATTAGGAGTCGCCACTAATCTATTTTTTGTGGGTCGATTAGAAACCCAAGTAAAGTCATGGGAGACTTACTTTACTCCTACGAACCGAGATTATAGTGACGGGGACTTGGTTACACTAGATTTCTCTAATGCCCTTTCGGTACCATTCTTTTAATTTGAAAAAAATTGTTTGGCAAGCAACTTGAATTTATTTTAATTCCTTAACATGTGAGGTGACCATGCAGGTGCGCAAACCACCAATTTAACACTCAAGAAAGCAAATGAATAAATTGCAGGACTTACCTCAAAGAAACAAAAGCATCTGCAATGTTAAATTAAAATCCACATCAACAACCCTAGATATGGTTTCTAATTAACACGCAATTTTTGTTTTGTTTTCACTTAATTAATGAAAATCATGCAATATGCTATGCAATATTAACTAAATGACCTAATTCCAATGACATGTAATTTATAATTAAATGGGCCTAGCAAAAATACTAAATGACATGCATCTCAATGAATCTAACCCTAATGACGTGCATATAACAATTTTTCCTAAAAGAATGCATTTTATCCTAAATAATAAAACTAATTTAACCTATAACATTTTTTTTTTTTTTGTATTTTTCAAGAAATTCGAAATTAGGTGAAATGTGAAAATTACCTAATTAGATTAAGATCCTATTTAATTTATATTAGGAATTAGGTTGAGCCAAATCCTAATTTAAACTAAAATATTATCTTAACCTAGATAATCCTAAAATGCAATCTATTTAATAAAATACCTAAACCTATAGTAAATTAAGAAAAAAACATCATCTAAAATTAAACTAAATGCAATTTTACCCTAATATGCTATGACGTGCAAAAGATGCCCTAATTTTACATGACATATGCAATGACTTTTTTGTGCTTTTCCCTTTTTCTCATTTTTTAAATTTCGAAATTAATAATTGCCAAATAATTAAACATGCAATCCAAGTTTTAAAGAAAACTAGCAACCTAAATTAATTGATTTGATTTTTTTATTTTTGAAAATTCGAAATAAAATTCCTATTATGAACATGCAAACCCTAAAACTACATTTTTTGATTTTTTTAAGAAAACTAATTTAAGTAACACCACGGCAAATCAATGTATATGATACCCAAATCGTGTAACCATATCTCACGCACGTGAGATCGAGTTGGCCCTAATTTCACATAAATCACGAATCGGATCTCGGTCGGGAGATCGGATTAGCATTTTTTAAGTAATTGCGAGTCGGATTTAAGACGAAAATCGGATCGACAATCACTAATTTGGCGCAATTTCATATCATGGAATTTCAATTTCACATTAAAGGAATAATTACACTAAAAAGATAAAATAAAATAGCAAAAATAATAAAACAAAAATAAGATAAAGAAAATACCTAAAAAAAATTTCTCTTTTTCTTTTCTTTTTTCTAAAAAAGAAAGAAAAACAAAACTGGTGACTGGTCCGGCGAGGGGAAATCGCCGGCTAGGGTTCCGGCGAGGGCACCGGGAGCGGCGCGACAGCGGCACAGCAACAAGAGCTTCGGGGATCGGCGCGGCGGCGTCGCGGGTCTGGCTGGGTGCGGGCGTCGCGGGCGAGGGACTCCGAGCGCGGGCTGAAGCAGGGTGAAGACGGCGTCGGGGCGGCGAGGCAGCAGGGAGCGTCGCGAGCGGTATGGCGAGATCGGCGAGCAGCGTCGCGGGCGGAGCAGGAGGTTCGGATCTCCTGGCGTCGATCACAAGCGGGACGAAGAGCAACCCCGGGTCGTCAGGTCGCTGGATCCGTGGCATCGGGTCACCGATTGCAGGCGGAGCGCGACGGAGCAGGGGGCTTCGGATCGACGCAGGCTCGTGGGTGGAGGTTCGGAGCGGCGGTCCGGCGTCGCGGGTGCGGCTGAGTCGCGGCAGCGGCAGCGGGCGAGACGGCGACGGCACGAGCAGGCGACGCCGGCAGGGACACCCCCACGAGGAAGATGAACAGTAGCGTGGGGGCTTTTCTTTTTCTCTTTTTTTTGGTTTGATCTCTCTCTCTCACGTCACTTTTCAACTTTTCGCTCTTTTTTTTTTTTTTTGTCCTTTTTCACTTCACCGAAAAGAACCCCTTTTTACTTTGCGCTCCGTGTATTTTATAGGCCCAAAAAATGTATCCTCACGACATATATTTTTTCCTTTTTTGCTTGCGCACGATACCTCTAAATATGTCGTTGAAACATACATACTTCACGCAATATTCCCTTTTGTATTTCTCGCATATTCTATCCAGAAAATTCCCTTTTTGCACGAAATACACCCCTAGTGTATATTACTTAAAAATATGAAAAGCTTGAACGGAATATGTGAAAAATCTTCCCTTCACCGACAGCCTAAAATAAAATAAAACAAAAATGAAAATAAAATGTTTCTAAACTATATGCCATGTGTGTTTTTTTATTTTTATTTAGCAAAAATTAACCCCAAAAATTTAGGTGTCAACATAGGGATTCAAGATACTTAGTAGGATGTGCAAGTCAAGCCAATTGTTAATAGATGGATGAAGAAAAGGAAGATTCTCCCTGTTGACATGGAAGCAGACGATAGGCCAAGAAGTTGTTAAAGGAGAAGTTTGGAGGAAAGATGAGATAGGGTTTGCAAAGAATGGCGAAGGAGGTAGAGGAACCGCGCAATAAGAGGAAGTCTCCGTATGTACAGGAAACACACTATTTCTAAAAAGAAAAGAAAGACTTGCTTGAAGGAAATAAGAAGAGGAAACTCTTAATGCATCAAGCTTTGGACTGAATTAAAGGAGATGAAAGAGAGTCCGCAACAACTGAAATGGTTCGAGCAAAATTTCTGTCAATCCGATGTATATCTCTAACTCAGAAATAGAAGCTCTGATTTAATGATCTACCCTCACATGCATGCAGAAGTTCATTTACAAGGTAAAGTGCATAATGCATTGATGTCTATAAGTCACGGTCAGTAAGCGGAATCAACTCCGCTCACTTCATGGGAGGTCGTGACCCCATGAACCTGTGCAAGACAACATCACACGTACCAAACATGTTTGCCATGATATAGAAAGGAAAAAAAAAAAACAACCTATGCTTTGTCTCTTCTCTGCTCTGATTCTTGAAGAGGAACTTATGTTTTTAGAGAACACGTGCTAACAATCCATATTGTTTGCTCTGTTACCTATTAAGGAGAGTAGAGCTCACAATGAAGATTTGTTGCCGTGATATTTGAAGATTAAATTAAGTTTGCAAAGAGGGAGCATGAGCTAGCAATGTATATCTCTTATCGCTCAGATACTTACAGAGGAAACAGCGCTTACAATGGAAGAGCATATGCTTACAGAAGAAGAGCGTCTATAAAGCTTACCTGACTTTCATTAATAGAAGAAAACTTGCGCAGAAACTTGCGCTTACAAAGATTCATGTTCCATACTCTGAAAATTATAGCTCTTGTATTTGTAGTTCTTGAACAGAAAACGCTTCTATTATGCTTTGATGCTTAAATAGAAAAAAATTAACATGCTCTGATGCTTAAATAATAGAAGTTGATTCTACAAATGATAAATCAACTCTCTTTTTCTATTTTTCCAAAAGTGATCTTATTGCCAACCTGCTTAACTTGGGAAAATATGATCTTAAATTTATTCATTTCATTTGACACACGGGAAATATGTCATGCATGCCAAGTACTTTGATCTAAACTTTATATATAACTTTGGCTGAATGGCAAAAACTTTTACTTTATACACAATAAATAATTCAAAATCTTCATTCGTCTGAACATATTTATATAATTAAAAGGTATAGAAAGTTTTTATATCATAAAAGGAGAGCTTTTTGGATGAACTTCCTATATTTTCTAAAGTTAAAAAAAAGAATTCTAAAATAGTCCATGGATAAGATTGAACATATACTAAAAGTGCAAAGATTACATTAAATAAATTAAAAGTTCGATCACATTAAACGAATTCTATGTTGCTACGTTGTCCCTAAACCATTAGTTTCATGACGTATAATTTTGACCGAAAAAAAGAGCCTAATGAAACCTTTTTGCATTGGGCTTCGGTGCACCTCATTAGATTGGCAAAGCCCAATTTCTTATGTGTTTTATAAGCCATATTGGACCTTCCCACCAAATATAGGGCCCATTTAAGAAAAATTTAAAGTAGCATTGGGCCTCCCCGTTTCGACTTAGATAAAAGAATCATTTTCCAAAAGAATCTTAGAAATTGTATAGTAAGGCCCTTCGGCTTTCTAAATTCATTGGATTTAGCCTCTTTGCATCACCTCAGATACAAGTCTCATTGTCCTAAAACTATCGAAATGGCATTTATGGGGTGCATGACAACCGCCTATTTCATTCCATAAACAATTTTTCTATTCCTGGGCACACAGTGCGGAATAGAAATCCATTTGATAAACTTATTCGTTTTTTTATTTTGGAATAGATTTCTATTCCAAAATAGGTTTAGAATAGAATTCGAAATATAAATTTTTATTTCTCTATTTCTGAAGAAATGAGAAATAAAAATTTTCTCATCATTCGTCAACCGATCATTCATCCGTTGCCGCCGACCATCGTCCGTCGGTCGCCGGCCGCCCGCCCTTGACCCCACCACCGCTGGCCCCCGCCGCCGTACCCGATCGCAGATCGCCGGCCGCCCGCCCCATCATTGCAACAGCCCGTCCGTCACCGCTATCTGCCGATCCGTCACCATTCGAAAGGAAAAAAAAAAATTTGTGTCGTTATCAAACGAATTTCTATTTTTAGAGTAGAAATTTTGTGTCATTATCAAACGGTTGTTTTTGCTTAAAAATTCTTCTAGAAATAGAAATAAAAAATCTATTTATGTTTAGAAACTATTTTTGAAACATAATGGTTGTTATGTGCGCCCTAGGCTGCTTATGGACAAGCCCAGTTTTGAATTTGTATCGGGAATCTTTTTCAAAGTTGTTTTTTGCATGACACTTTCATTGACCTCACAACGCTTGAGGCCTAAAATTCATCCACTTGGGTGCCGTTGGGTAGTCAAAAGGGATAATGATACAATGGTCCCTAAATTTTTATATATAGTTAATGTAGTTCTTGAACTATATAAAAATATTAAATATTATCCTTCCATTAATTAAAAATTAGAGACAACATGGAATATTTTCATATAGGTTAAAAACTAAATTAAACTTTTATAAAAGGTTCATAGACCATATTAAATAAATTAAAAATTAATGAACCACATTGAACAAATTAAAAGTTTATGGACCAAATTACACACCATGCCCAAGTTCAATGACCAGTTATGTCATTTTCCCGATAGTTAAAACACTTAGTTTGTTTTTCAAACCTTCCATGATGATTTCCCAGCTATGAAAACCTTGGCAAGAGAGATGAATCGAAGTTTAAGCCCTTAATGTATTCTCAAAGAGCAACATATTCATGAAAGCAATGTAACTAGTACTCTAGGACGCATGGATTTCTGTTTCTCATATTTCATTGTAACAAAATCTTGACCCGGGGCATATAACAAGACTATGTTTAATGCTTGCCCAACGCGGCTAGGCTTGTTTTTTCCACTTTTATTTACAATCTCATTTTTTGATTGCTTTACGTACATTTTTCATATTTGGTAACTTTTCGAGTGTATGATTTACTACCATAAATGCTTGAAAATGCAGACGCATGAGAGGAAATAAAATCGACCGAGACTGTAAAAAAAAAAAAAAATTCCTTTTAAGAAAAGAGGTACCGACCAATGGGCGTTAACCAAATACCTGTACCTAATTCTCTGATTTGTAGAGGTAAAGCGATGTCTCATGTCATACCTGACTTCTAACTAGTCTACAATAGATTATTCACAACTGCCTATTTTATTTTTATTTGATTAGTAATAAATGGGAAAGCAAATTGTGATCGATACGACTTTGAGAAACTTCGTGTGAAGCACAATTGCTACCTTGCAATAGAGTTTTCCGCACCTGTGTAAAAATTCGCCTACTCCCCTGTGGTTTGCCTCAAAAAGGATTGACAAATAAACATTTAACTGGTAGTGTAATGGTTGTTGCTGCAATTAAACGTGTCATCAATACTTAACGAGACATTTTTATCTCGACCGTATCGTGTCTTTGGAATGAATAATGAAGTAACTGGAGTGGAAAAATCTAAAAGAATTTGCCGGCATGTTGCACCACAACTTGCCCATCTTCTAAGGTTCCTATTCCTGCACGTTACATCAATGTCGAGCTGGCAAGATTTTCCAAAAATCAAACAAGAGAATTCATATATAATTAATGTTATGATCAACCTGTTACATCGTATATGTGTATGTGATCAATCTATAAATTAATAAGAAAATTCTTGGAAAGGAAAACAATTTGTCTTGCACGCAACCCTAACCATATATAATTGCTAAAAAAGGCAAAATATTGCATACAAAAGGACATGGCTCCTAGGTTCATTGCGTCGGAAGCTTCAAACCGAGGCAATTTCACTATGACCATTGAAAGTACACTACAGTAAATAAAGAAACTCACTGGTCTATCAATCAAATGCAATTGCACTCTTTGATGTGAGATTCACTTGTGGAGTCTGCATGATAATGGATCCAATCCAATGGTCTTGGGTGCATGAAAATAAATTGCAGGTAAAAAAACATGTACTATAACTAGTTTTGTTAAAGAACATGTATGTCGCATTAATAAATTGGAATAACATTTAAATTTTCCCCATAAATTAGCTGGTTAAAGTGTTAAGAGAGATCTTATTTTGCATCCTATAATATAATAGTAATAATTGCATTCCATAGTTAAAAAAGTTACTTTGCATTGTCCAATGCTCTAGCTAGACTGTTAATCTTTCTATAAAAAAAAAAAAATTGATGCGTTTAACCATACTTTTATGACCATCAACCAAGTCCCTTCTTTCAATTTTTTTTCTTTGTTTCGAACTACTATTACAAATGTACTTTTGGATGATAATCCCATTCAACCAAATACTGCCATATATTATTAGAAAATTCTTGAGATTATAAAAAAAAATTTTCTTTTGATGATTTTATTACATCTTTACACCATGACTGAACCTTAAATTCTAGAAGCTTCGGTTACTCTCACCCCATCCCCATCTTCCTCAGCTCTTTCAGATTTTCATATGTCGAATGCTTCTAAGATTAACTATCTTTATGAAGTATCTCTTAGTAATGAAACCAAAATTTCTGAAACTCAACTTTCCCTTATGAACCCTTATTCTGCTTTTGCCAAGCCTACTTCATCAATTTCTCCCATCCACTCGATCCAACAACTTATTCGTCAAACTCTAAAGGAAGTAAGGAGTACGTTCAGTTTTCCAAGTTCGATCAACATCTCATTCTTGCCACTAAAAAGAGTACTTTGTTACCCTTCAACTTCTTCTAGAATTTTCCAGGCAATGAACCCAGCAAGGATACTCTCATGTCCATTATAGAGCTGTTCGTCTTGCTCTTACATTTCATGGTCGAAAAGGCTTGCTAGTTGTGACCAGAATAGCATTATTGGATACTCGATTCTTAGAGTACCAGCATGCTTATATCGGTACTGTCCAAACACTCTGAATGCTGAAACAGTCTTTGTAACCTTTTATCCAAACTTCAATATCGTTCTTTCAAACCCACAACTACTCTCTTTTCTAAAAGTTCAAATCCAGCTCACTAGAGCTCCTCAGACCGCTGACTCTATTGTAGCAACACTGCATTACCAAATGATTTATCGAGTGCATAACCATGCTCTTGACTTGAATTTCCACAATGGAAATGAAGATGCTATATTCATCTCTATGTAGAATGATTAAGCATCATGTATTCATGTTCCCAAACAAATTCCAAAAGAAAAGCTGGCCAAGCTCCTTCCAGAAACCTGGATTACCAACTATGAAAAGCTACATCAAAATAACAAGCATTTCTAGTCCTTAGACTCTGAATTCGTCAGAAAGAAAGATGGCACTGTTTCCATCAAATTTGGCAAGGAAAAGGAAGAAAAACCTTCTATCTTCCAGACCCTCTTCATGATTGAACCTTGTGTTCTTGAGTTAATTTCCGAGCTAGATCCTAAAAGATTTGTCCAATATTTTCATAGTAATGGAAACCCTGTCCATTACTACAAGGACCAATATGGTCACTATTTCTAGGACCCTTTTTGTCAATACTCTTATTGTACAAATTCTCCCAATGAAGTAGACCCAAATGCAAGACCTCGATGGAAACCCAAGAAGTCAAAAGATACTATGTATCAAAGGTACTTGGACAAAGACTCCTCCGTTGATACTCTTGGTGAGTGTGATAAAATCAACCAACAATTATGACGATAGCAATATACTTGGCGAGGGCGGTTTCGATTTAGTCTCTAAAGCCAGAATAGTAGAGGACATCTTGGTCGCGGTCAAGAAGCCTAAAGATTTGCATAGGTCTCTAATCAAGGGGGATTTCCAACATGAAATTCAAATTGTGATGCAAATAAACCACAAAAATGTAGTGAAGCTCCATGGCATATGTTTGGAGACTAGAATAAACTTGCTAGTTTATGAATACATTTCAAATGGTACCCTATTCCAAAACATCCATCAGAATGCGTTGACCATCTTAAGATCATGGAAAAACCGACTTAGAATAGCCACCGAAGCTGCTCTTGTACTTGAGTATATGCATTCATGTGCAGAACCCCCACTCATTCACGGAAACATCAAGTTCGTAAACATACTTTTGAATCAAATTACTTTGTAAAAGTATTTGATTTTGGAACTTTGGTACTTATATCACCATAGCATAGTCATGTCATAGCTAATGAAATACAAGGCATGTTGGGCTACAACGATCCAAAATATTTAACCACCGGTATACTAACAATTAAAAGTGATGTATATAGCTTTGGAGTTGTCCTCGTCGAGTTGCTTGCCAGAAAGAAGCCCACAAATTCTATTACTAAGCCTAGAGAGTCAATCAATATTATTCATTATTTCATTTCTTCCATGAAGGATAAGATACTCTCTGATGTCCTTAGCTTCAAGCTTGCTACTGAAGATGAAATGGAGAGGTAGGAATGGTTGCTGAGATTGTAGTGAAGTGCTTGGACTCAAGTGGTGCGAGGAGGCCGGCAATGAGGGAAGTGGCTGAGCAACTCGCCAAGATTAACCACAAGCTTGACAACTCAATAGTTGAAGAAAATAATGAACAGACCGAGACCGTGGTGCATGAACCCCTACTCCCATGCGACTTCAACTACTTCGACGATGAGCTAACATGAGACGACGGGCTCTCTTTTCTATTTAGCAGGGTCCAACATCAACATCCGATCCTTTGTTACTATAATGACATGTCTATTAATTGTCCATAAGGACTTCTAGGGTTGATTGTGTATTCTATATATATGTTATGTTTGCCATTTGTTTTGGACTTATAGTTATGGAAGCATTTGTGCAAGTTTAATAGTCACAGTCTAATATTATAGTGCACTGAGGTAGACTTATAGAAGGCTGTCATATGGTCATTTTGGTATTTTTATAATCTCTCTTTCCCTTTATTTTTTATTTGTCGTCTCTTTTTCCTTGCATATGATAATAATAGGTCAGTATAATAATCTACTCACTACTTTCTATCTTCTTTTTTTCTTATTATAAACCCAGTTCACTTTTAAGAATCTCCATTCACTTTCAATCTTTACTTTTCCCTAATTATATTGCAATTAATCTTAATATAATTTTCATTTCCGCAAAAAGATAATAGAATCGTTGAACAAAAGGATTCTAATAGGATAGAAAAGTATTTTTTTTTTTCAATTTTTCTTCCTTTTTTGTAATGTGATCTTAATTTATATGATGGCAAAACAAAAATAAAATCTCAATTTGCTTTACTTTCTCTTTATTTTTTAGTTCATTTACTCAGTTTAGTGTTAAATCAAAGTGAAAGTGGGAAAGAAAAACCGATTCAAAACTTAGAAAATATCACATCTTCTAACCTTGATATGATTACTTATAAATATGATAAAGGGATGAAAAACACGATATTAGTCAATTCAACAAGAGCAAAATGTTCTTATCCAAACCTATATGAGAGGATCACAAGATCAATAAAGAAGTATTAGGGAATTTACTTGATAATAACTTTATATTAGAACAAACTTGTTTTATTTTTAGGACGAAAGAACTTAATTGTTTTCTAAGTTTGGTACTAATAAACTGCGATGAAAAACACTAGCTAGCAAAGAATATACAACCTATATTAAAGTTGATAGAATTTTTTTTTTTTTTTTTTTTTGGTTCTAAAAAGGCCATAGTAATAACTACTGCTTTTTCGTACTATCTACCAAAAATTACAAATTCATGGCTCATACTAGATTAATATTTTAGTCATTGACGGGGTCCTATTAATATCTCAAACGACAGTGCAAAGAAGTAGCCTCAAACTATAATTGATTTGCAGGCGTAACCAAAAAAAAATAAAAATCTCCTATCAAAAGATTGAAAACAAAAGTATTTCTTGTAGTTTACCTTTGAGTAATGCATCTTTGCTGTATTTCTAAGGCTTCCTTACATACCAAGTCACCACAATACCTCGCATTATATTGAAAAGGAAGTTAGAATAATGCTTTTGTACATTGCAACTGTTACAGTTCAACTGATCGTGATAACCTGGTCTTTACACTATTTGGAAAGAACGCATACAACGAGCTACCCCCACGGCCCTTATCCCTCCAGGGTACCCACGAACACAAGATGATCTAATATCTTAACCGAAAAACTAAGACGTCTGCACAATTGCAGTGGAAGCATAACCCATGACTGCCTTCCGAAATTTCATGAACTTTATTTTGGGGACCGAGTGCACGTACATCCTGTACATTCCGTCCCTTAAATCAAATGGGTCTCGTGTGACCAGATTGTTGGATGTGCCGAGCATATCACGATTTCATATCGGGACAATTCGACACCAAAATGTGCCAGTTGAGTTCAAGCCTTGATGGTAATTTGGATTAGGGGTTGGATCAACTAACAAAACCGCATCGTCTATATAGGCTAACTCCCAGTGAGGGTGGACCTAAAAACAATGCATGAGCTGGCCCAGCAAAGCCCAGTAAGCGGGTCGGTATTGGGCTCTTCTTCATGGCCCCGAGAGAACGCGAGCTCGTGCTGTACCGGAGCAAAGAAAACGCCACCTCCCGACTTCTCCTGCAACGACGAAAGGTTGGTTTCAAAGCCTCTGCGCATGAGGCGACCTCGGTGGCCGACGTGGTGGGACATTTGGGGTTGGAGTTCCCGCAGCTGGGCTGCGCCAAAAGTGTTGCATTTAAGGGCTCCAAGCCCACCCATTTCTTCTCCTTCTTTCTTTCTCTCTCTCTTCAAAATAAATAAATATTTCCCTTCATCTTTTGATCCCTAACTATTCCGATTTTCACTGCACGTGTGGCAAACTCCTCACATTTTGCTCCTTCCTAGGATTCAATTTTTTTTTTTAACTTTTCATATTATTTAAGGTTTTCGATAGCCACATCTAATATCACATGTGGTGCTACAATACCAATTAACTGTAACTTAGTGCCATATTGACAGCACTTTCATAAATTTTCTAGATAGATGAATCAACACAAATATTAAATATATACTTATATATACTTGAAGGACCCAATAAAAAAAATTACAAGCTTGATTGGATATTGTGTAAAAGTTTTTATCCAACAGCTACACTATCATGCGAAAGATTAATCTGAGGAGAAAACACATACTGGAGACCTGGGGTGCATATGATAAAATTTCTACTTCTCTATTTCTCTGTTTCTCTGTTCCTCGGAATAGGTTTGGAATAGAAAACTGTTTGGTAATGCAATTTAATTTCTATTCCTGAAATAGATTTCTATTCCAAAATTAAATTTGAAGAAGAAATCAGAGGCTAAAATTTTTAACTTATCAATTTCTGAAATAGAAATTAAGAAATCAATTTTTGGTTAGAAATCAATTTCTGTTTTAGAAGTTTTGTTATATACACCCCTGATAGCTACATCCATTTGCTGGCACAATAAAATAACAAAACAAAACAAAACAAAACAAAAAGAATGTCTATTAATGACCGATTTCTATGTAAGTTAGCATATTTTATGAAGATAATTACCATTATCATATTTTTTCCCAATTATAACTCTTACAGCATATCGTCTGCTTTTTTTTTTATTTGCCCATACCGAGCACAAAATTCGAAGTCAACTGCTTTTTATATTTGCTTGGAACTACAATTACAAATGCATTCTGGGATGCCAATCTTATTTAAATAAATATTGCAATTCATTATTAAAAAATTCTAAAAAATAATGCAAGTTTTTCTTTTTGTGATTTTAATACATCTTTACATGACAATAAATATGATTATGGGTATATGTCAAGTCACATACTGACCAAAAAAAAAAAGTCTACATGAAGAGTACCCAACATTTTTAAATATTCATAGAAGAGGGCTACTTTGTTGTAAGGCACCCGAAGGTCATTATATTTGTAATTTGAGAGGTAAAAAGTGAACTTCTTTTAGAAGCTAATAGTTCTGCAAATATAATCATTAATTCAACATTTCAACATTCAAAGATTATGATAACTTAAATCCTATAAAAGCAGCTTAATTAAATTAACAAAATAACATTATGTAACCAGAGCTCGTTGAAATGAAAACCAAGAGACGTATCCACGGTGTTGGAAAAATCATCATTATATTCTTTGGACGCCACTGTTGTTGCTATACTTGATCATCCTGTTATGAGGCCAAGAGATCATCAATAAAATCCCATAGATTATTATGGGGAACAAGAATATTTAGTGGTGGATCATAGGGGATACGAGGACTTGGCATGCAAAATGGCACAAGATTTTGTTTTAACGCCAGAGGGCAAGATTTTGGACGGTCCTCTTCAACTCAATAATGTAAACAAGTCTCTTTTGAATAAAAAGGAGCACAATGTAGAAAAATCCCAGTTACTGTTTTGTATGGATGCACTACTTTCTTGCTTGGCTGTCAAGAGATTTGATTGGCCCGTCCTTGAAGTTTGTTGATAATGACGTTCCCTGAAATCTGTTTTAGTGCCCACCATTACCCCTCTACGCCTTCCCCCCTCCCCCCTACTTTTCTTTTTATTGTTGCCATATTATATACATTTTGATGAAGGGTGGGACTATGTTTTTTCCCCTACCGAAATCCTTTTAAAGTTCATATTTACTCGATGCGATGTTATTGCTTCCACACAAAGTGGCAGGTCAAGTGCCTACATTTTACATGAAATTTATATAGTCTAACAAATCGTATTCACTAAGTCTTAATATATCGAGTGCATATAATAATGGTCTCATTGCTATTACGTTCAAGTGATTCTAATCTGGGAAGAAAGTAACCTTTTTAAGTCTATGCTATGTTGTCAAAATTTCATTTCGAAAGAAAAAGAAGACTGTATACAGCTCATCAAGCAACGCTATGGGCCAATCGGTTGGTCTATTATCATGGACAGTGAACTTGATGACCTCATATAGAAGAAAATAGGTGGAGAGGTCAAATCAGCTCGAAGCACATGCGGCGTTGTCATTTTCTCCTTTTAATGTGGCGTTTCCTTGCTTTTTCTAATTCACATGCAATGAGAATGAGAAACGCTTTGGGTGGACCGCTACTGTACTCCTATTGCTCCTCAATGGCTATAGACAATGAACCGAGCGCCGACCGGCTCGCGTGATACACGTTTCCTCGCTGTGGAATCTCCCGTGTGACGTCCTCACTTCGCGTTAGTTTCATTTCGTCATCCTCCGGATGGATGACAGAGAGAACCCCACAACGTCTCGTCTCTTCTGTATGCTTTTTCTCTGGCATGTTGTCCTGTTCTCCGAAAGACTTCGAGACGACTTGAAGTCTTCATGCGTCGAGAGAGCATCGTGAGCCGTGTCACTGTCACCAAGTCTCCCCTGTTGGTCGCCAGGCGTTGGGCCCGGTGGTTTTAGTGCGGATCCGAGCTGCACTTGCATGAATCAGGTGCACAAGATCTCGATGAATTTGAATTGTCGGATAAGGTAAGTCATATGGAGCCCAAATAAATCAACGTTGCTGATCGACTAAGCTCGCTCACATGCGAAGCATGTCTTACCTTTTTTTTTTCTTCGGTCCAGGGGTGGGCCAACTCTGTCTGCAGCAAGCATAAAAAGATAAAAGTCTCCCCTTAGATTAATCCCAGATACTTTTCTATATTTAATTTTTGTTGTGTGACCGGCGTTACTTTACTTTGATCAAAAGAGAGGGGGCGTGATGGACTTCGCATCTAATATAAGAAAAGGCGGTTCAAAAAGCCTCCATGATCAAAACCATATGGCGATAACTTTCAATCAAATCATTTTGTTTTGCAATTTTGAATTATTGGCTGAATGATTAAACGTTTAATTTATATGTGGTAAATCTCATCACAACGTCTTGCCTTCAAAATAAGTATCGCTAACCACACTGTGGAGAAATTTTACTAAATACATTTGAACAGGTGAACTGCATATGTTCGTGACATTTGTTTAAGTCGAACAGTCCAAATGCTTTATTATACTCATCAAAAGCATAGAAGCATAATTTTGGGCATTCATTTAAAATTTGTCCCTTAGATCTTAGGAATATGAACCAATACAAATGTCAATTTCTTGTATTTATTTAGAATTTCACAATCCACATGACTCATTATTTGAATATAACGTAAGTTTGTGAGAGATCGCATTGAATAGAAAGGTTGAATTTGCAAATTAAGATCACAAAATGATTCAAGAAAAAAACAAAAACATAGGTCCATCATGCAAAATTTGTATGCTGAGGTCAGAACACGTTGGTGGAATTTCAGAAAAGCTGCTTCAGTAAAACAACATGCTATTGTCCACCTTCGAGAGACACGTCATAACAAAACATCTTTTTCATGGTATTTCATTCGAAAGTGATGGATATTTTAAGAGACATAGAGACAGCTTGTATAGAGAGTCTCTTGTTCATATAATTGTTACTTTAGATTTCCCACAAAAGTTGGGGGTATAGTTGTTAGGTTTGGGATTAGTGATATAATTTGTCTTTAATTCTATCTATTCTATATCAAAATAATAGTTTGTATACAAAGATCTAAATATGATGTCAAGTTTGTATAGATGATCAATCCATTGAAACTAATTTATTTCATCGGTAGAGGATTTAAAAAAAATCTCCGTTCACAATTTTAATCATTTTAAACTCAGTTTGGCTATTCCTTCAACCAATCGCAATCAGGCTCCTAATAAAAGCAAACCTCCCCGATCGGATTGAGCAATTATTGAAACCCAAATCATAGAGCTATGAGTTGGCCATGTAAGTCGTTGCTGTGGCTTCCAAGTCAAGGACAACATCAAGACAGCACGAACGGTCTTGTCAAGGAATCATTAGTAATGAGAGCGGATAATGGATGATGTCTGGGGCCCACACTTTGGGATCCAACGCTGCTTTTGTCAATTGCATCTGCTGGTTGGACAAGGAATGGCCCCGAATATATCTTTGGTTCAAGCCAAAGGAGCTATTGCTCTGCTTTAGAGGGTTAAAATCAAGAGCAATAGTGATAGAAATCTACTTTGATCTTTCTAATGTTATTTGGTTGGAATCAAGTATGGCTGGTAAATGATGAAGCAAAATCAATGAGTCTAACTTTTTTTAATTTTCCTTGACTATTATTACAAAGTATGCCACACAGCTACCATTATAGATTTCATAAACTCCACAATTTTTTTGGAAACACTAGGCCATGTTGCATTTGCTGAAGCCTCACGAGAGATGCAAGACCCTCATCGCGCTTGATCAACTCTCCCGTTTTCTGAATTTTTAAAAAATATTTGTTATTCCACATTGTATAAGGTTTTTGACGACATATCTAGCATCACATGTGATGCTAGAATGGCAATCAACTGCAAATCGATGCCATTTTATGAGCACTTTTGTCAATTTCTCAAATATATGCCAAATACAAGTAACAAAAATACATATACTTAAAGGACCCGGTCAAAAATAAAAACATTATGAGTTTGACGGAACATTGTAAAAAAAAGTTATGATGAGGATAAAACACGTATTAGGGACTCTGGCAATTATATTCATCAGTTGGCACATGAAAATACATGTCAATCAATGGCCGATTTCTATGTAAATCGAGCATGTTTCATGATGAAAATTATTATCATCATTTGTGCTACCAATTATTACTCTCACAGCAAGTCAGCTACTTCTTATATTTGCCTTTGATTTATAGTCAAAATCAGCATATCCAATGCACAATTACAAGTCAACTGTTTTTATATTTGTTTGGAATTACAATTGCAAATGTACTTTTGGATGCTAATCTTATTTAACCAAATATTGCGGTACACTATTAGAAAATTCTTGACATTATTGCAATGTCATTGCAACGTTATTATTATTTTGATGATTTTGATATATCTTTATATGATCATAAAAATGGTCATGAGTACATGTCTAGACCACACGGAAAGTATGTGATATTTGGTAATATACAAATAGGCTGATTGCCTTTTTTAAACACCAGAATGTCATCATCTCTATAATTCAAGAAATAAAAAGTGACATCTATCAAAAGTTAATAGTTCCCTAAACAAAAATGTCATTCTCCACAGAAATAATGGTTGATACTTTCTTCTAGTATAGACGTATATCTGTACTATATAAATTCAACATTTTTAATTTTTCAAGATTCAAGCGACTTACAACATATGAAAGTAGTATAATTAAATTAAACGGTAATGTCATGTGACATGACTTCATTGAAATAAATATACTAAAATAGGAATACAAATCTGCGGAAATGGGAAAAAAAAACATCATTATCTACTTTTGGGCGCCGCTGTTGTTATAGTTCATCATTATCTTCTCGGTCAAGTTTAAGAAGACCGAGAAACACACTCTGTGGAGCCCCTGTACTGCTCTCCTGGTCGTCCATGGCGATAGAGGATGGTCGAGAGATGACCATCTCGTGTAGCAGACATATCGTCATTGAGAAACGTCATCCTCCGCGTGGATCACGCTGAAACCCGACATCATTTTCTGGATACTCTTTCTCTGGCATTTGTCTTGTTCTTCGAAAGACTTCGAAACGATTCGTGTGACTCTCCATGTACCGAGAGAGATTCTCGCGTCCCCGTCACTAGGCATTGAGCCCAGTGGTTTTAGTGTGGATCCAAGCCGCACTTGCACGAACTAGGTCACAAGATCTCAATGAATTTTGATTGTTCGATGATGTCAGTCTTATATGAGAATAACATAAATCAACGTCCACGATCAACTAGCCTCATTTTATGTACAAAGAGTGTTATTATTATTTTTTCTTGAGTCCAAGGCGAGGTCAGCTAGGTCCAAAGCCAACATCAAGAGGTAATGGTGTCTTCCCAAATCCGGGTACTTTTCTATATTTAATTTTTGTGGATAGAAGTATAGCGTAAGTGCCAAAACTTAACACCGGGAGATAGTTAAATGCCAAAAATTCCGAAAGACACACTTGAGTGCCACTTTCTTTGAAAAATGAAACATTTAAGTGCTAACTCTTATGAAAAGTGCCGGAAATCGGACATAGCTTATTTTTAATAATATAAGTTGCCTATGTGGTTTGCCGGAAAGCTGAGCCAACAAAGAAGAGCTAAAACAACATCATTTTACCTCTTATTTGAATTTTAATATAAATTTTGATTAAATTAAAAAAAAATTGCAGAACGCGTTCAATGAGGGTTGGGTAAGCCCTTTCTGTTGCCTCGCCAGTCCCCACTATCTTCGGGAAGGGCCGACAATGGTGGGGGAATGGTTGATTGAGGAGTTATTGAAAGAGTGAAGTAACGATATGCATGAAAATGTGTTATGAAATGGATGCCAATTGCTAAAGTGCATGTAATTGATTGGTCATCATTAATTGCATAAGAAATGACATATAATAGCATGACAATTGATATGTTATAAGGATGTGTATGCCCATGATGCCATGTAAATAAAACCTTTGCCACAATCGGTACCCTTGTATGAGTATGTGTGAAAGACTCTAAGTTAGCTAGATGTTCTATCATATAAACGATTCTTTACAAGGTTGAGGGGACTTGAAAGTCCTATAATTTACAATATAAGTTGGCTTGTGTAGCTTGAGTTGGCTTGAGTAAACTTGTGTTGACCATCATCATGTGATGATATAGTGGCATATTTATCTTCATTGATGTAGAAGATGCTCGCGATAATTGAGCTGTGTGGTATAGCAAAGAGGTAATTGTGATTCCGTCCCCCCAAGAGTTGGTGTATACCCCGTGTAAAGGGATGTCCCATGAGTCGAGATGAGTCTTGACTAATGACAAGTATGAAGTCACCTGTGTTAGTGTTAGTGAGCTTCATGACCCATATGAACTCATATATGTATGAATTCAAACTCACTTATGAATGGTGGTGAGAGTTGTGACAAGTATGGAAGATATGCATAGTGGTGGAGAAATGCACGACATGTATGAATTCACTTATGTGCATGGTAAAATGCATGACAAGTATGGACTTGCCTAAGTATACTCTTATATATGATGGTACTAAACCAATAGGTAATACTAGTACATCATGAAATGTTAGGTCATATTTTATGCTTGCTTATGAGTGGATGAACTTGCAATATGGTTAATGGTTTTATTGGCATATCGTGTTAGTAAAGAAGAAGAACTTGTCCACACATAATTATTGTCTTGAACTCATGTTATTTGATTGGTACTAGGTTAAGTGCTAAGATGATCTCCTACCTTATACATAGGGATTTCATTTATTGAGCTTCAATTCATCATTTATTTTTCAGTGTGTAGGATGTTCCCTTGGGATATGACGAAGAAAGGGATGAGATGATGCCTGAGACCATTAACCCCCAAGTTGGGTGGTGGCTTGCTTGTGGATTAGTATAGGAGTAGTAGTACCAATGTGCCCATAACCTACATGTCTCGGGACTATATGTTGTGATAATAAGTACTAGTATTTGTATGAAGAAGAAGAAGCATATATATTAAACTAGTGCGACTTTCTTATATGGTATGTTGTGATGTATTTTGTGGTATTTCCACATGCGTAATTATGATTATGAGTATAAATGGAAAGGACCCGTGTAGCATGTGATGTACCTAGGACGTCACATAATCATCCAATAAAATCTATAAACAAGCTTACGTATTCTTCTTCAATATACATAGAAATATATAAAATTTCTCCAATTCTATTATCCACATTATTCTTTAACTTTTTTTTTTTTTAAGGAATCCCACTGCCTCTCTTTTCTTTACTTTTAGTCTCATATTTTGTCGTTTTCTTCGAAAGACTTCAAGACTTATAAGTCTTGGTGCACTGTCACCAAGTCTTCCCGTGATATCATGCAGCCGCCTGGCCCAGAGGTTGTAGTGCGGAACCTGGCCTCACTTGCATGAACCGGAGCACAAAATCCCGAATTGAATTTCAGCCGTTAGATGATGTCGATCTTATGTCAAGCCCACATAAATCAACGTTGGATATCTACTAGGCTCGTCTACATACGGAGCATATTATTTAAGTTCGGGTGCAGGGTCGGGCCAACTGGGTCCTCACAGGCTAATGAAAGGTAGTTCTCTATGTTTCACTTTTGTCGTGAAACACGTCGCTTTGGATTGGTCTCGATCGGAGGGGGGCAAGGATAATATAAAAAATGACTGGCCGAAAGTGGATTCCATGATCGGAAAATTTGTTGGTTAGTTTTGTCCTAGTCGAATCATTTTGCTTCAAAACCTTGAATTATTGATTGAATGATTGAATGTTTGATTTAGAGGCGTAGTCCGTGCGACACGTATTAAGCAATCTGACAAATATACCAACAACTTTTAACACTAATTTTTTTTTGTAATAGTTGTATTTAATATTTATAAATCAAAACCTTTTTCATATAGAATACTTCACCATCAAAACTTTTCCATATAGAATACTTCACCACGACTCTTAAGAACTCATTGACAAGATTTCATGTGTTCATATGGGGCAGTGTCTAACGCATCTTCTTCCCAACCGTGTACTCACGATAAAAATCTAATTAGAACACCACCGGCTACAAAATTCTGTCTATACAAGCAATTTTATATGTAGTTGACCCGTGATTATAATTCTACTAGATAATGAATGAATCATAGGAATAACAGGCAAGAGAAATTTTGAGAGGAAGTGTCGGAGTTCAAGTCATTGTGCACTGAGACCATGGTAAACTTACTGTTTTTAAGCCATTGAAAATCGCATCAATAATTTATTTATCACAAATTAGATAATAAAATGATGTGGCATCATACATTATTGTTTTCAAACAACTTAAAACTTAGGATGTCATCTCACGTAAAGTTGTCTATATCAGAGTGCCACGTTGAACGGCTGGTGATAACTAGATGCCACATCAGCAATTAGTCGAAAGAACTACATTAAAATTTCACGCACAAATGTTTAAAGCGTCATCAGCAAAATTTAAAAGTTAATAACTGAATTGACATTTGTATAATAAATTTATTATTGATATAGTAATTATCTATCTCATTGTCAAATTCATGATATACATATTGGTCGAAACCAAATTCATGAATTGAAATGTGCAATGGGAGGTCTCCATCATTTCATGAAAATAATGGAGGTTGTCATGCTTGTGTCACGGCCCGATGAAGCAACACGTTGAATGTTAGATGAATCAACCCGTGACACTTGCGTCTCTTGATTGGGAATATGAAAGCACCGTTGTTGTCTCCATCACGTAATTTTTCAAGGAAAGCAGGAGACCCGTTTGTTCGGTCTCCTCAGAAAATTGATAATCTCGCTTAATGGGATATTTCTTGATGGAAAATCCCATTGAGTTCTGTATTTATAATTATTTCTTTTGAAACACATGGCCACAATGAAAACAACGAAAAATCTCAATGAATATGATCAAACGCTCTATTTAATTTTTTGGTCTTGTATATATTTGATTTACTTGTGATCTTATACCCCCGATATGGCCACAAACATGAACTATACAAATTTTTCTTTGCAATTTTCCTTTTGTACGAGTTTAGAATTGTAAGGCTATCTTAAACATAACTCTAATAAACCGTTTAAATCTCATCATAATTCAAGGGCCATATTAGTGTCACCTTGAGTTTGGTTAATCTTATAAGTCGCCTGGCCATTCTCCCATAGTGGAATCTATGGCCGATATGTGACCATCATTTTAGGATATAACACCCACCGTTAAGCTCGTAGCACTCTAAAATTTTTATAATAAAAAATTTATAAAAATTTCTTTTTGGTACCTAATAAGCTAGACATTCAAAGAATAGATCTCAGCCCTCAGTTGAAACTTGTCATATCACATAGTAAAAAAAATTTTAGTAGTTCTTTATGGATTTAGAATTTCTTCTTCAGAAAATTACCAAAAATATCCTAAAACTATCACACTTGTATTTATTCGGTCCTAAACCTTTTAATTTGCCAATATAATCCATTTGGCCAATTATAGTCAAAAATCGCTAAATAGATGCCAACCGTCCGACATGGCACCGCCAATGCTAATATGAACAATTTTTGCAATTTTTCAAAAAAAAAAATGAATTTTGTTATTTTTTATTGTATTTTCTTTTTCTTTATGGCGGCCAGCTAGGGCTAGTGAAGGCCCGATGACCCTCACAAATCATTGGGCAAAGTCGTGCAAGCCCTTGCCAACCACGGGGGAGGCAACCCTCATCGGTGGCCAGTGCAGGCAACCCTCACCAAACCCTCTCCAACCTTTGCCTGTGGCTAGTCTCTGGCCATCAACGAAAAGGAAAGAAAAAATAGAAAAATTAAGAATTAAAAAATTGTCCACATCAACACTAGCAATGTCACATAGCACAGTCGGCATTGACTGGGCCACCATGTCAACATTTTTCATTATGATTGGAAGGACTACATTGACAAATTATCAAAAGATATAGAACTAAATTAACATTATTGAAATGTTTAGAACTGAATTGAAACAAGCATAATAAATTTAGAATAGTCTTGGTAATTTTCCCAAATTTCTCATTGTTATGTGTACTTGTTTTTTCTTGGATACAAGAAAGAGCAAAGTTTGCTAAGCAGCCTCAAAATCACCATCATGTATTCATTTTCATTTATTGTGATCATCCCTTTCACCACGACAAGGATTAAGGGCGCATTACCCTTTATGTGTAAAACCTCTGTACATTTTATTTTTTTCAATTCTTTCTTGCATTTGTTGATATATGCAATCGGGTCCCTCGAAAAAGTTTTAAAATAGTCTTTTCAGGTAATTTTCCTTTAAAAAAAAAAAAAAAAAAAAAAGGAAGTCTCTTGACTTGAAATTGCACTAAAAAATTGAACAAACCCTTAGGGCTTCGATTGTCTTCAAAGACAATTGTCCTTATTGTGTGCTTACACTGATTTTGGCTTCCATTTAGTCTAGTTAGGAGTAACATTTATCTTTTTCGTAGTGTTAGGTATTTGTTATCCCATACTTAATAATTTTCTTGATTGCTGATTATTATGTTAATGATTGCACATCTACATGGTCTTCTCACGTATTAGCGGATAGGTTTAAAATCAATTCAAACTACTTGACAAAAAAAATCATTTTAAAATGCATAAGATCAGATACCGAAAGAGCACTAATTAGTTAATTTGTATAATCAAGTCTCCGATACTAAATGCGCTCCCATACTTTACTTGGTTTATAGCCAACCTTAATAGACTAATGGCGACTCTTTTTTAAAAAAAAATTCATGGCGTTAATTTGAAAGCCTAACGTCGCACGAGGTATAGGCTTAGGAGAGTCCACGTTTAAATTATGAGCTGTTAGACCCGTCTTCTAGACAATACCCCTAAACCTATGCTTCCCTCCATACCGAGGGGTAGGTCACGACAATACCCGAACAAATATTTGCAACTAATAAAATAATACAATAATCTCAACGGCCCTAAGGAGTCGCGATCAACTTTACAATAAAACAAACTCAGTTACTGGTCCAAAGTTGGTATCGCCCGTTTAGCTCCAATGAGTCAAAGAAATCAGAAACCGAAAACCCAAAAAGGAACATAATAGTAACAACAAACGTATGACTTACCACATTAGTACTTCCTCTATGATAAAGAATTTTCTAGCTCATCCCCGTTTTGCAGACATCCTCCCTCGATTTCGGCATTAGTTTCTTCCCATGGGAAAGTGCATCTTCTCCTGCTTGCCACATATATTTAGTCGTAATTCACCGACATCTTTCCTCTCGTTCCCGAATTACTCTCATGCTGCGATATACAAAGATTTTAATTACTTCCTATGTCCAAGTTATTGGAATAGTTTGTTATAATAAAAAAGGTGTCTCTTGATTAAGAGAAGACGTGACTTTTGATCAAAAGAATACATCACTCTTAGTTATGACAAGAGGTGATTTGGTCCTAAAAGGAGCTTATCCATAATTATGAAATGAAGTTATTATTGACTTGAAGAGTGATGATAGTTGAGAAAAAGATACTTATTTCCAATAATTATGTTGTTTGGTTGTATGTGAATAGAGACCAATTCACATATTATTTGTAACAACCACAAACGTTCATAAATACTATTTTTTCGGAACTCTTTTTTCTTCTTTTTTCATACACACAACTTTAACAATATATTCAAAGTGAAATTTCAAGAAAGAAATTGAGTAATTGCTGAACTCATTTCTCTACGGCTTTGATATATATTCTTGAGGTATATTTGTTCTAAACTCGATAGTAACAATAGTGGGGACAAATAATACCTTAAGGACAATGATCGTCATCACGCATCAAAACATCAAGAATCTATTACTACTTCTTTATATTCATTAGCAATCAAATTTACCCAACACAAGTATTCTCCAGAACCACTAGGTCAAAGAATAATCGCGGTACTTCTCACATCGCAGCTTATTAAAAAGAGGGGTATGCAAATTCAGATATGCCAAAGCTTAATTTCTTGATGGGTATTTAAAACCTTGCACTTGCATAGTCATCTCGAAGCAGTTCCTCTCCAGATAAAAATGCATTCTAGTCTGCCTTCGTATTTACATTGGCTTCGTTTTGCTTCCTCTTGTTAGTAGATGTACTCCCTAAATAGCACCATATTCCAAATGCTCCCAATTGAAGGGAGCATTACAACCAACCTTCTGTAAGTTTCTTTAGAAGAGGCAAACACAGACTCAGACAGCGGCGACAACAAGCATCGAATGGATATAGGGCCGATGAAGCAGCCCATGCGAGGCCGGGAATCTCCTACCATATTTTGTTGCCGCGACCGCACATCTCGATTACGAGCCCGCACTCAACTGAGAGTGGGCACGCTGGCCAGACTCTTGTGCAACTGACGGCTGCGATTCCTTCATTTTCTCTTCCAATCATCACAGAAATTTGACTGTTCCTCCTGTCAGCAAGTTTACACGACACAGGCTCATTGTAAGAGTGATCATTCCTCATCACAATATAGGAATACGGCGACTGCCCACTGGAATCTAGAAGGGAGTTCCAGCCGTTTAATCCAATCTAGAAAGAGAATAATAATAATAATAATAATAATAATAATAATAATAATAATAATAATAATAATAATAATAATAATAATAATGATGATGATGATGATAATGATGATGATGAGTGTTAGGACCGACATAAAGATCTAGCAATCACATGACCGCACGCTCATGACGTGCGCCTGTACATAACATTTGTCTACTTCATAAATCACACTGCAAATAATAAAACAACTCCATATAAGCAACTAATACCGAAGTATTCAGCATCTCATATGAATAAGATAGGGAAAATTGTTCAAAAAGTCCTAAACCTGTTGCACTTTTGTCAATTGAGTTAAACCTTTCAACTTTGCCAATTGAATCATAAACCTTTCAATATTTTGCCAATTGAGTCCATCCGACCAATTTTGGCCAAAATTTGCTGACATGGACATCAATTATCCTATGCGGCACTGCCGGTGCTAACGTGGACAAAATTTATTATTTTAAATACTTTTTTCGACTTTTTTAATTATCTTTTGTATTTTATTTTCTTGTTTCTCTTTTTTTTTTCTTTTCTTCCTATGGCCGGTCGCCGGAGACTAGGCGACCGGTTCCGGCGACCGACCAGAGGCCACAACCAATGAGGGTCGGCCTCCCCAGCCTCGGGCGAGTCGCCCTCACCGCGATCTAGCGAGGGGCGACCTCACCATCCCCAGGCAAGGCTCACCCTTGCCAAGGCGAGCAGGGATCGACCTCATGGGCCTCGAGCAAGGTTGCCCTTATTGAGATCCGGCAAGGGGCGACCTCGCCGGCCTTGGGCAAGCTCGCCCTTACCGGATTTGGCAAGGGCGAACCTCACTCACAGCCAGCTGAGTCACCTCTCACCTACCCCTCGCCAGATCCCGGCGAGGGCCACCTCACCGGACTTGGTGAGGGTGAGCCTCGCCCCTAGTTAGATCCCGACGAGGGTGACCTCGCCTGAGGCCGGCGAGGCCAATGCTCGCTGGTCATGGTCTCTGGTCAGTCACTAGAGGCTAGGCAACCGACTAGAGGAAAAAAAAAAAAAGGGAAAGAAATTAAAAACATAAAAAATAATTTAAAATTTCGAAAAAATATTTAAAAATTAAAAAAAAAAATTATCCACGTCAATACCAACATTCATGTCAGTAAATTTCTACCAAAATTGGCTAAATGGACTCAATTTGCAAAAAGTAAAAAGATTTAGGACTCAATTGGCAAAATTGAAAGGTTTATGATTAAATTGATAAAAATGCAATAAGTTTAGGACTTTTTGGATAATTTTCCCAAATAAGATACAGCATGCTATCTCAAAAAGGGAAAGGTACTTTATAGATTTGGCGTTGCCCTACATGGTTACTATCTCAACTAAGCCCGATGTACAAGCAGCCACATGTAAAGGTGTAATACTCCCAGGTCCCACCATATTTGGAGTGAAAATGTATGTTGTTAAAGAAACATCTCCAAATGATTTTAATGATTTACAAACTATCCTTAATATAATATTTGTTATGGTACATGTAGATGTTCGTAACAAAGCATTAAGTAATGTCCATAGTGCGATCTAGTGGATAAAAGAATACAACACGTCCCGATACGGGTTTTCCATGAACAATATCAACGGACCTAAAATATCAACTAATGACGATCTCTACATCAAAGATGTGGATATCGAGTTATTGGTGCTGTGGCAACAAGTGATCTTAATGCCACATGATGTGGCAATCAAATCAGCACCAGTTATGCTACTTAGCATGGTTAATGATAACCGGTGCTAACGTGAACAATTTTTATAATTTTTTTAAAATTTTATGAACTTTTTTTCCCTTCGCTAGACTCAAGCAAGGTCGGATGAGGGATGCCCACGCTTGGGCTAGTGAAGGACGCCCTCACCCGAGATCAACAAAGAAAAAAAGAAAAGAAAATTCAAAAAACTAAGAAAAATAGCAAAAAAATGTCCATATTAGTAATTTCCAATCAAAATTGGCTGGAATGACTAAATTAGTAAATTGTTAAAAGGTTTAGGACTAAATTGATAAATAATCAAAAAATTTTGAACTAAATTGACACAAGTAAAAGGTTTAAAATTAAATTGGCCATCACATAATAGGTTTGGAACTTTGGACAATTTTTCAGCAAACCACCTGCTTTTCGTATTTGCCCTTCATTATTTTAGTCTTCATCAGCATGCTCAGCGCACAATTCAAAGTCAATTGCTTTTTACATTGGTTTGGAGCTACGAATGTACTTTTGGATGCTAATCTCATATTACCAAATATTGCCATATATTATGAGAAAACTCTCAAGATTACTACAAGATTTTTTGTTTTTGATGATTTTAATACATCTTCATGTGACCATAAATATGGTTATGGGTCTATACTCCACGGAGAATACGATATTTTTTTTAACATATATATCGGAGGACTACTTTTTCTAAATACTAGAATGTCACTATCTCCGAAATCCTAAATGTAAAAAGTGACTAATCTTAGAAAATAATGGTTCTCGGAGTAAAATCAATAATAATTCTCTGTAAAGATAATTGTTAATACTTTTTCTCTCTTATAGACATATATCTATAGTGTATGAATTCGACATCTTCTGTTTTCAAGATTCGAAAGACTTAAAATGTATGAAAGTATTATAATTAAATTAACAACAATCTTATATGATAAGAGCTCATTAAAACGAAGGTACTAAAATAGGAAGAGGCATCCACGGCATCGCGAACAACATCACTTATCTATTTTTGGGTTCCACTGTTGTTATACCTCATCATCTTGGTCTGAGACGGAGAGATCATCAACAAAATGCAGTAGGTTTTAGGTTTTAGAGGACTGAGAAAACACACTTCGTGGAACCCTGCGCTCCTCCGGTCCTCCATGGCTATAAAGAATGGTCGTTGTCCGACCAAACCGAGCGAAAGCATCTTTCAATTGTCTCCCCCACGTTACATCCTCATTTCGCGTAATGTCGCTTTCGTCACTGAGAAAGGTCATCCTCCGGATGGATGGGGGTGAACCCCACGACATCTTTTTTCTCCCGCATGCTGTCTTGTTCTTCGAAAGACTTTGAGACGATTTGAAGCCTTGATGCATCAATAGAGCGTTGCCAGTCTCAGTCTCTTGTCACCATCACCAAGTGTCCAAGGTAGTCACCAGGCATCAGGCCCAGTGGTTTTAGTGCGGATCCAAGCCACACTTGCATGAACGGAATGCACAAGATCTTAGTGAATCTCAATTATTAGATGATGTCAGTTTCACGTGAAGCCGACATGTTACTTTATCTTTTTCTTGGGATAAGGTCGGGCCAACCGAGTCTAAAGCTAGCATAAAAGTGAAAAGGTCTCATCACGAGTTAATACAAGGTACTTCCCTATGTTTAATTTTTGTTGGGTAACGCATTTTACTTTAGGGTGAAATGAACTTTCCATCTGATATAAAAAAAATGGCTGTTCTAGACTCTGATCAAAATAATTTGGTAATAACTTTCACCTTAGTCAAATAATTTTGCTTTAAAACCTCGAATTATTGACTAAGTGATTAAATGTCAAATTTAAATGTGGTAGATTCCATCACAACAACTCACATTTAGAACTTTACTAAATCCATGCGAACAAGCGAGTTGCTTGCAATACCGACATTCATTTACGTCAAAAAGTTTAAATACTTTGTATTGTCAAAAAGAGAAGCTAATAATTTGTTTTGGACTACATGTCAAGATTTTCAGCTTGTGATAGCAAGTTAATTACCCTTTTTTAATATAAGATGATTTCAATCAAAATTAAAAGAAGGGTCTTCTCCTATGAATGATCTTAATGGCTACACACAGTAGCACTGATAGTTAGAGACTAGATTGCAACGTCATTATATGTAACTAAACAAAAATAAATGTTAATTATTAAGTAACCAAACAATAAATATTAAGAAGGTGTCACCTTATGACACTTATTAAGTAACCAAAAAAAAAATATTAATTATTTTTAATAATACTTTTATCATTATATGTGTAACCGATACGTATAAATCCAATATTTTCCATAACAAGGTGGCATGAGGTTTTCAAAACTCATACACAAGGTTGACTAGAATGTGCATCACATGGACATTGTGATCACTTTGCATCATATTAGTATGCAACCGATTCATAATATCAAGAAAAATATTCTAGGAAAAGGGAGAGTATTCCATCTTACAGTCGCTCTTAACCATATTTGGTTGCTAAATATTGAAATAATGCATATAAAAGGACATGACTCCAAAGTTCATTGTCTCAAAACCTTTAAATAGAGGCAATTTTCCAACCAAAACGAATTATGACCATTGAAAGTAAATTGCAGTAAATAAAGAATCACTTACCTGGATTCATACATCAACTCAATGCAATTGTAGCCATTAATCATGTGAGACTCACTTGTGTGGTCTACATGATCAACAGCCGTGATGTATCTGATCCAGTGGTCCTAAGCACATGAAAAGAAATTTGTTGATAAGAAAACACGTTCAAAGCAATTTTGCCCGATTACCCCACTGATAGATTAGAATAACATTCAACACTACCCATAAATTAGGTGGTTAAAGGTTAAGAGTGATCTTATTTTGCATCCTATAATATACTAATAATAATAAAGTTATGCTTTACATTGTCCTATGACTACACTATTAGTCTTTTTATTAATTAATGATGTATTTAACTACATTTATGGAACTAGTATTCAAATGTACTTTTGAATGCTTATCTGATTTAACCATATACTACCGTATAGCATTACAAAATACTTGAGATTATTGCAAGATTTTTTTTTATGATTTTAATACATATTCTATGACCAAAAATACGATTATGGATACATGTTGAGGCTTCGCAGTGAGTATACGGTATTTGTTCATATACATATAAGGGGACTACTTTTTTTCAAACATTAGTACATCATTATCTTTGTTATTTGAGATGTGAAAGGTAACTTTTATTAGAAAAAGATTACTATTATGGAACAATCCTAAATTGATACATATACGACAAATTTGGCCCAAATAGGTACACATGTGACAAATTTACATTTCATTAGTTTCCGTTAAATTTTCCATCAAATTGTTGAGTTGAATGACGTAACAATCAACGGGTGTATCAATTTAGGGTTTACCTTCTATTTGTCATCAGTATACCGGCTTGTGATTTTTGTGATATTAATCCAATTTAATGGAAATAGATTAAGGGTAAATTTGTCATAAATGTCACAATTTGAGGTTTTTAGTGGTTAAAAAGTTATATTATAGTAAATTTGTCATATATGTATCAATTTGAGGTATTTCATAATCAAAAAGTTAATTTTTTTGTAAATTTATAATAAATACATTAGTTTATGATTTTTCATAATATTAACTCGAAAAAAATATTTTCTGAAGAAAAAAATAATTCTTTCTTTAGGTAATCATAATTTTTTTCTCGGGAGTCCCGCGAACTCCCTTTTCTTTAGTTTTTCTATCGCTTTTTGTCTTGTCCTGCAAAAGACTTCGAGAAGACGCGTAAGTCTTCGTGCAGGGTCACCAAGTCTTCCCGGACGAGACATCATGCGGTCAGTCGCCGGGCGTTGGGCCCGGAGGTTTTTATCCGCATCCAAGCCACACTTGCCCGGACCGGATGGTGAAAATCCAAGTGAACTTCCAGCAGTCAGATGGCGTCCATCTCATGTGGAGCCCACATAAATCGACGTTGGAGATCCACTGGGCTCATCACAAAATACGGAGCATGTTGTTAATGCTTGTGGGTGCGGTGCGGGGGTCAGGCCAACTGGAAAGCAAAAGGTCTCTTCAAAAGTCGAGGACAATGTGGTTTTCTATGTTCCCCCTTTTCGTGAAACACGTTTCCCCCTTGTCAACGTTGCTCCGCAATGGATAATATAAAAAATGACCGCCCGAAAGAGGACTCGACGAACGAAATAATTTGTTCTCACGTCGTTTTAAAACCTCGAATTATTAATTGAATCTCATTTTCTTCTCACATTCAAAATAATTTTACCCACCTTCATGTAGATAGAAATTTACTAGATGCGTTGGAATAGGCGAATGGCGTACATCGTGACATTTGTTTAAGACAAATAATCTGGATTCTTTATATTAAAAAGGTAATTTTTTTTTTTTTGGATCATATTCAAAGTTTCAAGGTCGTGAGAGCAAGTCGATTACCATTTAATTTAAGACGAATATAATCAAAAATAAAATAAAATCATTGTTCTGTTCATGGCCTAAGAAGAGTCTTCTACTATAAGTGATCTTAATTACACCACATTGTATTTACTAATAGTTTAGAGATTTAGATTGCTGAATTCTATAAACTTTCACATATTAAGAAGGGGTGCTCTAATGACACTAAGTAATCAAATAGGAAAAGACATCTAAATTGATAATTTTAGACACTTAATTTTATGGTAATAGGTGTAATTAATATTTATAAATTAAACATTTTTCCATAAAGTATACTTCACCATTACGCTTAAGAACTCACTAACAAGATTTCATATGTTTATTTAGGGCAACGTCTAGCACTCCTCTTTCCATCTGTGCACTCACAATAAAAATCCAAAAAGAACACCACAACTACAAAATTCTCTATACAAGCAATTTTATATGTAGTTGACACGTGATTATTTTCCTACTAGATAATTAATGAGTAGAAAGACCAACAGGATGTGAGAAAAATAGAAATAACAAGCAAGAGAAAATTGAGAGGGAGTGTCAGAATTCAAGTCAGTGTGTTTGGAGACCATGGTAAACTTACTGTTTTTCCCAAAAAAAATCTAAGCCCTTAAAAAATGTGTCAACAATTTATTTATCACAAATTAAATCACAAAATAATGTGGCATCATACATTCTTGTGGTCGATTAATTACTGAAAGCATGAGACCAACGAAGTGTGCCTTCATTTACTTAACCAGCAATTACATACTACATCATCTAGCAAGCATACCTCTCTATATATTTTTTGGAAAAATAGATCATACACACACCATTATAAAAGAAATTTTACATAGGCAGCCTTTTTCATCCTTAATTTAAGGATTATAGCTACACACTCTTTCAAGTCAATGGTGTATGCGCCCGCTCATGTAAAATAATTTATTTCCTATAATTAATCAACCACAAATAAATGTATTTGTTTACACTAGTTGTATATCTTATAATTATTCCACATTTTTTTTCCGGTATAGCATTTCTCATCTTGCAAAGATAATTATGCAAATAAATTCCACATTGTACGTCACAATAGCATTACTCTGATAATATTATTTGATAGGTATAATGGGAGGAAAGGGTGACCACTACTGGTGACTACCTCAGAGAATTACGATAAGAGTTCCACACGCGTGACGTTATATTCCATTTGAGCTACTCCTAATTTGGATAGGCCTATCACCATCAGCTCACCAAGATATAATGAGAGTACAATCAGGACAATCCTATGTCATGGTACAATCAAACTTAAACAAGAAACGAATTAAGATTTCTCGAGGTCAAGAAGAACCTGGGCAAATTCAAACATGTGACTAGTAAGGCTCAGGAGTTCTAAAATTACTAGGAAGTAAGCCTTTTCCTCAATGGTGATAATTCCTAATGTTCGTTTTACTTCATCTTCAATATTTCTATAAGAGTAATGCTATATTTATAAAGAAATCGTATTAAAATTCTATTCCGATTCCGGGTCATAGATAAACTTCATTATTTTCTTTGGTATTAATCTTCCAATTGAACCTAAAATCTTGCATCCTGAGAAACTGTAAAATGATTATGATCAAAAGCTCTAGTTGATTTTTTGGTCTTGTATAGATTTTATTTATTTGCGATCTTATACCATGATGGCCAAAAAAAAAAACTATACGAAAATTTTCTCAGCTTTTTTCCCTTTGTATTTAGAATTGTAAGGCCATCTTAAACATAACTCTAATAAAAATGTTTAAATCCCATCGTAATTCTAGGGCCATCTTATTTTTAGTGCCACCTTGAGTTTCATTAACCTTTCAAGCCGGTTGGCAATTCTCCTATAGTGGAACTTGTGGCCGATATGTGAATGTCCTTTTAAAATGTAACGGCCACCCTAAATTTTTTACAATAAATAATGTGACAATTTCTTTTAGGATTCTAACAAGGCAGGCATTCAAAGAATAGATTTCATTTATTTGAATGCTCAATTAAAATTTGTCATATCACTTGGTAAAAAATTTATACTAGGAGTTCTTTACGCATTTAGAATTTCTCATTACTATGTATGCTGGTTTCTTCTTTGATACAAGATAGAGCAAAGTTTGCTAAGTAGCCTCAACATCACAATCATGTATTCATCTTCATATGCTGTGACCATCCCTTTCACTAGGACAAGGACTAAGGGCGCACTACCCTTTATGTGTAAAACCTTTGTATATTGTTTTTTTTTCTAATTCTGTCTTGCATTTGTTGATATATGCAATCGGGTCCCTCCAATTTGTTCTATTGACACAATTTGCCCCTGCTGCCCTCCATTGTTGTACTTAAATTTCGCCAATTCGTCGATGTGTATATAATGGGTCGGTGAGAACGGCTTCCACTCTATAAACGCGGACAGAAGCACAAAGGTCCCAAAACGGACAAAAATTACGTGAGAGAGAGTTTAAGAGAGTTTTTTTCGAAATGAAGATAGGGCATTGGCTTCTAACGGTGGCTGTGGCCTGGTGGTTTCAACAAGGCAGCGCCGCTTTTGCGTTGCCCAAAAAGTGCACACACCAGTGTGGGGACGTGACCGTACCTTTTCCATTCGGGCTCGAACCCGATTGTCCGAGGTCCCCAGATTTTTTGCTCGATTGCACCAACACCGAAGGGAACGGTTTTCGACTAATGTTGGGGGATCTTACGATACTCAAAATCTCGGTTGGGGACTCGACCATGGTCGTCAGCCTCCCCGAAGCATACGAGTGCTACGATCAGAATCGCAGCCTAGAAAACAGAAACGTGGCCATCAATCTACCTCCAAATCCTCGGTACAGATTCTCAGAAACCCAGAACAAGCTCATCGTCGTCGGCTGCAACGCCCTTGCGGACGTGGCCGATGGAGGAGGGACGATCAGGAGAGGTTGCGCCTCCTACTGCAGCAGCAATGTCGACTTCGCCAAGGAGACCACTTGCTCCGGTGAAGGTTGCTGTCAAACATCCATACCAGGGGGGCTCACGACGCTCAACATTACCCTCTCCTCCATCGGCTCGGAAGGCGGCCACTGTGCACGGGCCTTCATGGTGGACAACAGGCCATTCAATATCTCAAACTTGACTCTCCCGACGTTCCAGGATGTGGGTAACAACAGGAGCACGAGCCTTGTTCTGGACTGGATGGTCGAATCTGACGTGATATGCGAGCAGGCCAAGAAGAACAGGGGGAGCTATGCCTGTGGTAAAAACACGAATTGTACGGGCTTCGGGAATGGATCGGGTTATCGTTGCGTTTGCAACCCTGGGTACAATGGGAACCCCTATAATCGCTTCGGAGGGTGTAAAGGTAATTCGACGTACCCGACTCCTCATTCATTATCGCACTCGAATGAATTGTGTGGGTAATTAATTAATCAACGTGCAAGAGCCTGATGGAGAAGTATTGTATCTACCTACTAATTCCATCTAGTTTTACCCCCATTTAATTAGCCGCCGTTCGATTTGCGCTGCAACCTCTTCCTCCACTCTCCGTCTTGCGACTCACGCCATTGCCGCTGCCACCGTCATCCGCCCACCACTTTAGGCGAGCCAGCCGTTGGACCACCACAGCCGCCTCTCTCTCTCTCTCTCTCTCTCTCTCTCTCTCTCTCTCTCTCTCTCTTCCTTCCTTCCTTCATGAGACTGGCTGGTACCTCATCTTGGCAGTGACAAGTCCCCAGTACCACCATTGCAAGCAACAAAGATGACGACCCTGTCTCTCTCTTCCTTCCTTTATGAGTCTGGCTTGTACCTCATCTTGCAGTGACAAGTCCCCGGTACTATCTTCGACCAGGAGAGAGATAGAGAGTAGAGAAAGAAGAGATATCTTAAGAGAGAGTGGATACATGTCGCAATAATACAACCAAGACCTGAATGGGATAGCATTACCTAACTAATAATCCCTACACCAACCTATTCAATTTGTTTTTGCCATTAATCGAGATACGGTTCAATTTGTCTTTTGCATAATGTAGCCATTTGCTCATTTGGAAAGACGTACAAAGGAAGGAAGAACAATAAAGACCGTTGCCCAATTGCTCCTGGCGTCATAGCTGGTGCAGGTAATTCCAAATATATCCCTCCATTCATTGGATGGTTTATATTCTATTAACTTATAGTTGATTTTGCAGTAGGTTTGACATATTTGTTTTAAGGATTATTAGCCTATGTAAATTCCTGGTAAGCACAAGCAGTGAGCCCCATGCTACCACGCGTTCCTATTCAGTCCCAGGCTAAACCCGTTTACAACTTTCTTTTGTTTTTCTTTTACCTCCCTTCTAGCCTTTTTTTTCCCGTTTATCTGAAGCTTGCACTTTGAAACTACGTTCGTGGGATGATACACTGCAAGATCCAAGTGAAAATCCCTCCTCCGACCAAACCTGCAAATCTTGAGCTAAAAAGAACAACTAGACCAGCAGATTTCAAGAGGGAAAAAACCCCTAAAATCTCTAGCGAAAGTGAGCGAATTTGAACTAGTAAAAGGAAAAGTAAAAAAGGAGCACGATATTAAGCAATAGCATATCAAGGTGATTGTTGAAGAAGGCGATGCGGTTGGATTATTATACCGTGCCATCTCAACATTATCTTATTACGCCGAAACGGCACAGTATAATAATTCATATTTTAATTTAGACTTAATAGTGGATGTATTAGTCTTTTCAGGTTATAAAAAATATTTTCTCATTTTAAATAAAGCTAATGAAATTATATATATACACACACTAGAAAATATTTATTTAAATGTGGAAAGTTTGGATAATGATAGCAACAAAAAAGGAATGGATCTGAACGTGAATGTTTGTGGGCACGGGATAGGGTGGCCATGGGGCGTGAGAACTCTGTGTTCCGGGGGGCACCACCTTGAATGGGGCAAATTTTTTCCGCAAACCCACCCCGTGTACAATTTAAAGAAGAAACATATGTTTGTTACAAAAATATGAAATAATAATAATAATAATAATAATACCTCAAGAACAATCTCTCTCCTTATAATGCGAGAAGGTTGGAACTTGTTTGGGAGACAAAAGCAACCCATGACGCCACCCTTTTTGTAAAATCCACCATGAGGCCTTTCTTTTTAATGAAAATTATAAAAACGAAAAAAAAAAAATGTCAAATGGTCGTCTAATAAGTGGATTAGTTTTTTTTTTCCTTTGAGAAAAAGATAAAATCTATGAAAAGAAAATGTTTTTCGTCTTTAGTTAGAGAAAATCTTTTCAATCATGCTTTCCATTGGTGGGTTATGAATCATACATATATATATATGCGAATATGGGTGATGTATATGTCCGTAGCCCCGTCGGTTAGAGTTTCCTCCAATAAAATGGATGGAAAAACATTTAATCATGATAGTGATAACGTGCATAATTGGTTATAAAATTCCACAGAGTCTTCGTACCATGTGTAAATGGAAAGAGCTAAAACAATGTGAGGTGAATGCTTTCTCATTCTCTTTTGTTTTATTACTAAGCGTCTCCATTATAATCAAGACAGATATTTGGAGGAGTAATAGAAGACTTTGGTTCATTTTGATTACTTGTTCAGTTTATGATGACATGTGTCATTTTTTAATAAGAACTTTTGTAAGGATTGTTGGACCATACATGCAACCCATTTGTTACAAAAACCATTTCCGTTAACATTTAATTGGGTGATGATATTTTAAAATATTGATTAACTTCCAAATCGATAGTGATCGATGGATTTTGCGCAAGAAAAAAAAGCAAATGGTTGTGTATTCGAAATTTATTTCTTTAAATGAATTATGTGGATTGTATGAGGATTACGTGCTTGAATTACTAATCTGGCAACATATACTCTTTGGCAGCAATTGCTGTGACCGTCTTCGGCGTAACTGTTACTGGTTCTGTCTCGGTCACGATGAAATTGAGACTCAGAAAGTTCAACTTCGAACAAAATGGAGGAGAAATCTTGAAACAACGCAAAGTCAAAATCTTCACGGAGGTGGAGCTGGTAGAAGCAACCGACAACTATAATGACAATAATAAGCTCAACGACGACCATTTTAGTTCTGTTTATAAAGGGACAATAGCAAGGGACACCGTGGTCGTGGTCAAGAAGCCTCAAGATGACCACAAGTCTATAATAAGGCGGCATTTCAAAGATGAGCATCTCAAAGATGAACTTGAATTTCTGATGAGACTAAGCCACAAAAATATGGTGAAGCTCAAAGGCATATGTTTGGAGACTGAAATACCATTGCTGGTATATGAACACATTCCGAATGGCACCCTTTTCCAACACATCTATGAGAATGAGTCGACCATCTTAGAATCATGGGAAGACCGCTTTAGAATAGCTACCCAAGCTGCTCATGCACTTGATTATATGCACTCCAATGCAAACTTCCAAATCGTTCATGGCAACATCAAGTTGGCGAACATGTTTCTAGATAAAGAAAACTCGGTGAAAATATCCGATTTTGGAACTTCGGTACTCATATCACCAAAGCATAGAGGTATCATAGCCACTCAGAAAAAAGACTCCCTGCACTACATCGATCCGGAATATTTAGCCACTGGCATGCTAACAATTCAAAGCGATGTATATAGCTTTGGAGTTGTCCTTATGGAGTTGCTCATGGGAAAGAAACTTCATGTTACGAAGTCTGAAAAGTCAATCAATATCATCCATCTTTTCATCTCTTCCGTGAAGGGCGACACACTCTCCGATGTCATAAGCGTTGAGAGTGCTAGTGAAGGTGAAATGGATAAAATACGAGCCGTAGCTAAGATTGCAGTGAGGTGCTTGGACCAAAGAGGTGCGAACAGGCCGACAATGAGCGTTGTGGCTCAGGAACTCGCCGATGTCTACCCGATCTCGACAGATAAAGAAGAGGATGAAAAGAAAGAAGAGGATGAAGACACCAAAGAAGTGGCTGTAGACAATCTCTCGAGCTGTCTTTCCTGTCTGGGAATGGAATCCTGCATCTGATCCTTTATTACCATAGCGACATGTCTGTCAATTTGCCTGTAAGGACTTCTAGGGTTCATCGTGTGCTTTGAATATATGTTATGTGTGCCATTTGCTTTTGGACTTTATATTTGTGGAAGCATCTTTGCAAGTTCAAGCGTGAGAATTTAATATGATATATGTAAAAGCCGTGTGTTGAAGTGGACTTATAGGAGGCTGACATATAGCCTTCGACATTATCATAATCTCTCTTCCCATTTATCTTTTCTTCTTCTTTCATAATCTCTTTACATTATTCTAGTTGATTGAATAAGAACAAAGAGTTCTTATCCAAACCTATATGAGAGGATCACAAGATCAAGAAAGAAGAATCAGGGAATTTATTTGATAATAACTTCATCGTGGGCTTAGAATTTTATTAAAAAAACTCGCAACATGAAATTTGATTTGGCGAACTCTCCGTCCAAAATTTGGATACTCTCTCTCTCTCTCTCTCTCTCTCTTATTAAATGAAAGCTTCTCCGTTCTATAGATATCGCACGCTAAGGCTCTGTTTGGGAGCCCTTAGGTGAACGAAATTGGAAAAAATATTGTATAATTTTAAGATTTCCTTCCTTTTTCTCATCTCGCAGAAAATTTAAAATATTCAAGCTTTTTCCACTTAAATTTTCATCACTGCCATTTTCCCCAATCTCCCAAACACAGCATTACTAACAGTGAAATGAATAGAATGAAAAACAAATAGTACTTTGTAAAAAAGTAACAAAATCGAATGAAAATTAACAGAAATTAAAGGAATAGATCAGTTGGCTTAATGGAGTGAGAAACCTCCAGCGTTCGGTGATGAGTGAAAAATATGATGACGGCAAAAAAGAATAAGAATTGCTAATTACAATATTAACACATAACTAACAATCAAATTAATTAAAGAAAGCTAAAATTAGTATAATCACCACAAACGAAAGACAAAACAAAAGCAAATGCAAGAAACCTCATTAAGTTGGGGGGGGGTGGAACCGACCATATATTAAGGAGGAGCAGACATTCAAGAAAGGCAATTACTTGTGAAAATACATGAAAAAGTGATAGTTCTTGGTGACATGCCAATTAATTGACAATCAATTTCAGAGGCAATTATTGCTAATAGGAAGAGTAACCAAAAAAATCTTAAAATTTATCGCAATTGAGTTAATTCAGTTAATTCAGTCATAAACATTTCAATCATGTCACTTTTATCCTAAACCTTTTTTCAAATATTGCTAATTGAATCAACCTTGCCAAATTTGCCCGGAAATCTTTGATATTGTGCTAGTCATCTTGGCACGAGTGGACCTCAACAACCAATTGGAGGAAGAAGGAGAAAATAAAAAGAAAATAAATAAATAAATCGAAAAAAAAAATATTAAAATATTATTTAAAAAATTATCCACGCGCCACAGTCGTACAACCGGCGTCCATGTTAATAATTTCCGCTCAAAATTAGCCGAATTAACTAAATTGATACAAACACAAAAATTTAAGACCCAACTGGAAAAAAAAAAAATGAATTAGAACAGAAACAGTACATTTGCAACAGGTTCATCACCATTTTTGTGATTTTCCAGTACCGAAATAGTGTATACAGTGGTTGCCTACAACGATGATTAAATAGATATTTGCAGATCTCTAAGAAAATTCTCGTCCTATTTGGTGAGTTTGAACATTTCCTCGTAGCCCAAAACAACAATAAGGCTAATTGAATATTCCCCTCAAAATCACTCTCACAAGGCTAAATCGATAAAAAAAGGCAGACCTTGGCATTGTCAATTCGAAAAGCTTAAGACGTGCCGATGGAATCGGTGCATGACTAGACATATTACACGCACAAATCCAGCATCTCCAGAAGTGATCAAGAAAACAATTCGCCAGATTTCGTATCCGTGAACCCACCCAAAATGTCAAAGTCCAGACGCGAGGTCGATTAGAATCCACAGCGCACAAACATCTTGATCGACTTTTTGCGCCATATTAGTATGCGACCGATCTATAAAATGAACAAGGACATCCCGGAATCTCCATCTTCCCGGGCAGCCCTAATCACATCTAATCTTCAAACACTGTCAGACATTTCACGATTAAAGGACATAGGCTCCAAACTTCGTTACCTCAGGATGCTAGAACAGAGGCAATTTTCCAAACTAAAATGAAGAACGATTATTGAAAGTCCGGTGCAGTAAAGAATGCAGATACGTGCCGTCCAAAGTCCCAATGACCATTTCGCGTCTCATTCTCAACTGCAAATTAATAAGCAAAGATACAGAAGCACCAAACATCCAAACCGAGCGCCCAAACGAAGTTGGAAGCCATCGAGATTCAGTGATGACCGAACAGGCCAGGAGGAAATACAGCAGATTGCAAGATATACCCGAACAAATATTTTCAACTAATAAAATAATACAATAATCTCAACAGCTCTAAGGAGTTGCAATCAACTTTACAGTTAAAACAAACTCAGTTACTCGTCCAGAGTTGGTATCGCTCGTTTAGCACCCATGAGTCAAAGAAATCAGAAACCAAAAACCCAAAAAAGGAACAGAACAGTAATAACAAGCACATAACTTACCACATCAGTACTTCCTCTATGATAAAGAATATTCTAGCAAATCCCCGTTTTGCAGACATCCTCCCTCGATTTCGGCATTACAGCAAAGCACATCTTCTCCGGCTTGCCACATATATTTAGTTGTAATTCGCCCAACATCTTTCCTCCCATCTCATTCCCGAATTGCTCTCATGCTGTAGTACACAGATTTTAACCAGTTCCTATGTCCAGGTATTCTCCAGAACTACTAGGTCAGAGAAAACTTGGTACTTCTCACACCGCAACTTATTAAAAAGAGGGGTATGCAAATTCAGATATGCCAAACCCTGCTAAATTTCTTGATGGGTATTTGAAACCTCTCACTTACATAGTCATCTTGAAGCAGTTCCTCTCCAGATACAAATGCACTCTAGTCTGCCTTCATATTTACTTTAGCTTCCTTTTGCTTCGTCTTATATGTTAGTAGATGTACTCCCTCAATAGCACCATAATCCATTTTTTTCCAATTGAAGGGAGTATCACCACAACCAACCTTCTGTATATTTCTGTAGAAGAGGCAAACACAGACCCAGACAGCTGCAACAACAAGCATTGAATGGATATAGGGCCGATGAAGCAGCCCATGTGAGGCCGGAAATCTCCTACCATATTTTGCTGCCACGACCGCACATCTCGTGCACGAGCCCACACTCGACTGAGACTGGGCACATTGGCCAGACTCTTGCGCAACTGATGGCTGCAAGTCCTCCATTTCGCTTCCGATTATCACAGAAATTTGACTGTTCTTCCTGTCAGCAAGTTTACAGGACACAAGCTCATTGTAGGAGTGATTATTCCTCATCACAGCATAGGAATACGGCGACTGCCCATTTGCATCCAGAAGGGAGTTCCAGCCATTTAATCCAATCTAGAAAGAGACGAAAATAATAAAAGTGTTAGGACCGATGTAAAGATCTAGCAATCACGAGTGCGCTAATGTGCGTACACCTATACTTAACATATGTCTACTTCATAGACCTTACTACATATACCTTACCGCATATAAAAAAAATCCAAAATAAGCAATTAATACCTAATTTTGAAAGCCCCCACAGTTATATATTGAAAGAAAACAAGGAAGAACAAGGAAAATCGTGGAAATTTTTGTATATTCTATTCTATATTCAAGTAATGTACAATGCTCTACGGTTATAGCACTAGGCATGTACAAGGAAATGAAATAAAGAATATGACAAAATCAATTCCGATATTAGACTGATATTAATTGATCTGGCATATCAGTCTAAATCCTAAAAAATATTGTACAAGATCGCATATCTTCCAACACTCCCCCTCAAGCTGGTGGCTTGTAGATGTCTAAGACACTTAGCTTGCTTAATAGATATGCGTGTTGTCTCTGACATAGGGGTTTGGTGAAGACATCTGCAGGCTGTTCTGTAGTCCCAATTCCTCTTATTTCGATTATCCCTTCTTAAATCTTCTCTCGAGTGAAGTGACAGTCTACTTCTATGTGTTTTATTCTTTAGTGCACTGTAGGATTGGAGGCAAGTTTAAGTGTTGCGTCGTTGTCACAAAACAACATGGTTGGTCCCTTTGTTTGCACCCCCAGGTCCCAAAGCAAGCCTCGCAACCACACCATTTCACAAGTGGTCTTTGCCATAGCTCGGTATTCAGCCTCTATTGAAGATAAAGACACAGTTGGCTGCTTCTTCTTTTTTTTTTTTTTTTGGGGTAATTATTGGCTGCTTCTTTGTCTTCTAAGAAAGTAAAGATTTTCCCAACATGATACAAAATCATGTAATCAATCTCCTGCTCATCGGACAAGTTGCGTAATCAGCGTCACAATAAGCCGTCATCTCCATGTTGCACCTATTTGAAAGAAGAATTCCAAGTCCTGGACATTTCTTCAAATACTTAACAACCTTTAGGGCGGCATTCATATGGGACTACTTTGGCTTATGCATAAACTGACTAAGTGTCTGCACAGCATAACATATATATGGTTTAGTCATGGTCAAATATATGAGCTTTCCTACTAGCCTTTAATAACCTGACGGGTCTCTGAGAACAAGATCATCTTGGAGATTTCCTTCATCATGGTCCACCGTAGTTAACTTGACATTTTGTTCGATTGGAACAGCTGCTGGTTTGCTTCCTAATAGACCTGCTTATGATATGATCTCTAGCACGAATTTTCGTTGACTAAGGGAAATCCCTTGATTTCATCGAGCAATTTCTATTCCCAAAAAATATTTGAGTGATCCCAAATCCTCTATGTGGAATGTCAAGTGCAGGTATTCCTTGAAGCTCTTTATGGCAATTGCATCATTACCCATAATGAGTATATCATCAACGTATATCATTAAATATATGGACGACATACCTTTCGTCCATTTAAAAAGAGCGTAATCGTATTTGGACTGTTTGAAACCTGCTATTGTGAGAGCATTCGCGAACTTGGCATACCATTGTCTGGATGCTTGTTTGAGATCATAAAGGGATTTGCAGAGACGACATACTCTGCTCTTCCCCTGTCTCCGTAAACCCTAAGGAAGTTCCATATAAATTTCTTCATCCAAATCACCATGTAAAAATGCATTGTGGACATCCATTTGGTGTAATGACCAATCTTGGAAAGCTGCAATTGATAGGAAGGAGCGGACCATGACGTCTTTGGCTATTGGGGAGAAGGTCTCGTGATAGTCGAATCCTTCTCGTTGTGTAAACCCTTTGGCCACCAAGCGAGCCTTATATCGTTCAATCGGTCCATCTGCCCTGAAACTTTATCTTGTAAACCCATTTGCATCCTATTGCTTTACTATCAGAAGGTAAAGTCATAAGATCCCATGTATGGTTGTCATTTAGTGCTTGCAATTCTACTGTCATGGCCTTTTGCCAGTGTGTATCCGTGGATGCTTCATCATAACTAGCTAGTTCCCTTTCTTCAGATATGCGACTAATACATTGTCTATGTTCCGGAGACAATTGATTGAAAGAGACATAGGATGAGATGGGATAGTGAGTACCTGGTGAGTTGTGTGTGGCACAAACATAATCCTTAGTCCAGGTTGGTGGGCGTATGGTGCGCCCTAAACATTGAGGAGGATCCGAACTTGATGGTAGAGACTCTTCCATAGGTGGTGCCGTCATGAGATCTGGAGCTTCTTCAGTTTTTGCATCCTCAAATCTTGGTGATGGAGAAATAGCCTTAGTAGCAGTTCGATCGCTTGTGGAAGCACTGTTGAAAGTTCCCGAATTTCCTATCATAACATATTCAGGATCCTTGGATATATCGTCTTCAGAGAAAATAGCTTGAGAAGAATTGAGATCATTTTCTTTTGAGGATTGATCTTCAGCAAATGGAAACATGTCTTCATGGAAGACTACGTCTCTACTTATGAGGAATTCTCCTGTAGAAGGTTGAAACACGCAATACCCCTTCTGGAGATTTGGGTATCCCATGAATATGCACCGTTGGGCATGAGGACTCATTTTGTCCCGAGGGCCTACCGTAGCGACGTAGCATAAACACCCAAATATTCTTAGGTGATCCAGTTTTGGCTTCCTCTGGAAAATGACTTCGAAAGGGCTTCAACCGTTCAACACCTTTATTGGCATCCGATTAATTAAGTAGATTGTCGTGATCATGCAATCTCCCCAAAAATTATCTGGAATAGAGGCTTGAAACTTCGAGGCACATGCCACTTCCAGAATATGTCGATGCTTTCTTTCCACTAGTCCATTTTGTTGTGGAGTGTATGTGCACGAACTTTCATGCAAGATTGCATAGGATGCAAGTAATGATGCACATTCATAGTTGAAAAATTCTCTTCCATTATCTATCCTAATCTGCTGGATAGATTTTCCAAATTGGGTCTTTGATAAGGAAATAAATTCCTTTAAGTGGGATAGAACCTGACCCTTAGTTTGCATGAGGAAGATCCATGTTGCTCAAGAATAGTCGTCAACAATAGTAAGAAAATATCTTGATCTATCATGATTAGGTGTATGATACGGTCACGATACATCAACATGAATTAGCGAAAAAGCACTAGTGGAACGACTTTTGCTAACCGGAAAGGGTGCACATGATTGTTTTGCAAGTGGGCAGATATGACACTGAGAGTAAGGAAACAAGGCACTATGGCCCATTCTAGAATACAAAAGGAAATTTTTATCATTGGTAGTGACATTACACAGTAATTGCTTATTGGAGGAAACTTGAGATAAATCTAAAGTTCTTGCAATGCTAGTCAAAAAAAAAAAAAAAAAAAGTCCATCGGAGAGATTACCCAAGCCCATCAGTTTCTTAGTCGAAAGGGCCCGAAAGAAACAAATATCAGCATTGAAAAGAATTTGACAAGAGTTTTCCTTGCAGACTCTAAACACACAGATGGAACTGGAAATCTGGAACATAGAGGACATTTCTTAGGGTTATTTGAGGGCTAAAGTTCGCAATTCTTGTAGTGGTCACATAGGTAAGGCAATCGTACAGAAACAGGAATACTTAAACTTTAGTGAATAATGGAAAAGAAGCCCTTATCATAGACAATATGATCACTAGCCCCTAAGTCGATTATCCAAGAATTTCAAGAAATAGAATTTATCAGACAATGAGAAATACTTGAGAATTCCTTTGTTGGAAATGTCCATTTTTTGTAATGCCTACATAAGCTGCTGATACTGCCCTTGAGTGATGAGCTGATCATTATTCGAACCAGTGGTCTGATAAGTTGCTATTGAAGATTCCTTCCCCCATTTTCCTTTTTCACTAGGCTTACCGTGCAATTTCCAGCAATTGTTAATGGTGTGGTGGGGTCGCCTGCGGTATTCACAAAATTACTTATCTTTCCCTCTTATATTTTGCCCATAAGCCTTTGAACTCACAGAAAATTATGGACCATTGGATCCTTTAAAAACAGCCGCATGCCCACCGTCCGATCCTGATGAGGAATCGGGCCCCTTCCAGCCGTCCGATCGCGCCTCACGATCTAGACCGTCCATCTCAGGCACTTTAAAAACATGTGAAAACCCTAGCTCTTCTGGCCGCATCCCCCGTTCTGAAACTTTCTGGTTTCCGTCTCCTTTCTCCCTGCAAGCAGCCAAGACCAGCATCTCTGCTCCTCTCGCATGCTCTGTTGCCGTGAGTCTCTAACTCTCTTCTTGGATGGCCAACTGGAAAATACGGCCGAGCGATGGCATGGGTTCCATGGCTAAGATCTAAGATCTAAACGTCAGGTAAGAGTCGTTTAGAATGAGCAAGAAACGGGTAACTTTCTCTCTGTCTCGTATCGCCATGTATTGCTGCAAAGTGGTCTTAGGCCCTTCAAGTTTCTCCTCTGCTGCCTCCAGTTCGTTCTAAAGAGCGGACAACTTGTTAAAAACGGCTATGATGCTCATATTCCCCTGTTTAAGTTCGGAAAGTGCTTGGGTCAAGGAAAAAAATTTTGCACGGTCCAATTTTCCATACATTTCCCATATATTGTCCCACATCTTTTTTGAATCTTCTGTGGGAGGAAGTCCAGTGGCAATTTCTAGGCTGATGCAGTTCCCAATCCACATTCTTACTAGTTGATTACATTTCTTCCATTGTCTCACCATCCTCTCGTCTATCGGAACGGGAATAGATCTGTCGATAAACCCAAGGGCTCGACGAAATTCTTGAGCACAAATTGAATAGTTCTCAAATCCCCTTAGTTGTTGACTAATGAGTCGTATCTCTAGTCCATCGGCAGTAGATACGTACAATGGATTGCCGATTTCTGGCCGATCAGAAACGGCAGAGAGAGGGTACGGCAAGAATTTGGGTGCTATTGTTGGGTAGGTATTTGAACCCATACCCGGGTTAAGCGACCCACTTGATAATCCCGCATTTTGATTTCCAGACCCCGTATTTGCGCTTGCCCCGTCTATGGTTGGCGAGCCATTATTGGGCTGAACATTGTCTTCAGAAATTTGGGTTCCCGGCCATGGAGTACTTGGGCTTGGCCTATAGTACCATGGGCTGGACTGAATAGGAACAAGTACCCACTGGTATGGTTGACCCACCATGGCCTGACCCAATGTGGATTAGCCTGGAATGGGTTGCCCTAGACCAGGCTGCCATGGAAAAAATCCTGCATTTGGTTGGACTTGGAATTTGGTAGCTTCAGCAGGTAAGTTCACAGTAGAGTTTTGAATTTCCTCTTCTGTGATATGCTCTCTAGTAGACGATGGTTGATCTTTTGCCATGGTGACAGTAAGGTGTTCATTTTCTTCACTTGCCCTTTTTTTACCTGAGAAACCGATTCCTACGTCGGAGTGCTAACGTTGTTTTGCAAGTTAACGTGTTCCTCAAAAGAATACCAGTAGGCAATCAAAAAAAAAAGAGGCGTGGAAGCGAAAGCTGAAACTAAATCAGAAGCGAAGCCCGCTTCGATACCATGAAAGAAAACAAGGAAGAACAAGGAAAATTGTGGAAATTTTTGTATATTCTATTTTGTTCAAGTAATGTACAATGCTCTACAGTTATAGCACTAGGCATGTACAAGAAAAGGAAATAAAGAATATTACAAAATCAATTCCGATATTAGACTGATATTAATTGATCTGGCATATCAGTCTAAATCCTAAAGAATATTGTACAAGATCCATATCTTCCAACATATATCTATAGTTCTCGGAGTAAAATCAATAATTTGCTGGAAAGATAATTGTTAATTCTTTTTCTCTCTTATAGACATATATCTATAGTGTATGAATTCGACATTTTCTGTTTTCCAAGATTTGAAAGACTTAAAATGTATGAAAGTATTATAATTAAATTAACAACGATCTTATATGATAAGAGCTCATTAAAACGAAGGTACTAAAATAGGAAGAGGCATCCACGGCATCGCGAACAACATCACTTATCTATTTTTGGGTTCCACTGTTGTTATACCTCATCATCTTGGTCTGAGACGGAGAGATCATCAACAAAATACAGTAGGTTTTAGGTTTTAGAGGACTGAGAAACACACTTCGTGGAACCCTGCGCTCCTCCGGTCCTCCATGGCTATTCAGAATGGTCGTTGTCCGACCAAACCGAGCGAAAGCATCTTTCAATTGTCTCTCCCACCTGACATCCTCATTTCGCGTAATGTCGCTTTCGTCACTGAGAAACGTCATCCTCCGGTGGATCGGAGCGAACCCCACGAAGTCCCATGGTGGTCACCAGGCATAGGGCCCGGTGGTTTTAGTGCGGATCCAAGCCACACTTGCATGAATGGAATGCACAAGATCTCAGCGAATCTCAATTATTAGATGATGTCAGTTTCACGTGACACCGTCTGACATGTTACTTTAATCTTTTTCTTGAGATAAGGTCGAGCCAACCGAGTCTGAAGCTAGCATAAAAGCGAAAAGGTCTCATCACGAGTTAATACAAGGTACTTCCCTATGTTTAATTTTTGTTAGGTAACACATTTTACTTTAGGGTGAAATGAACTTTCCATCTGATATAAAAAATGGCTGTTCTAGACTCTGATCAAAATAATTTGGCGATAACTTTCACCTTAGTCAAATCATTTCACTTTAAAACCTCGAATTATTGACTAAGTGATTAAATGTCGAATTTAAATGTGGCAGATTCCATCACAAATACTCACATTTAGAAATTTACTAAATCCATGCGAACAGGCGAGTTGCTTGCAATACTAACATTAATTTAAGTCGAAAAGTTTAAATACTTTGTATTGTCAAAAAGAGAAGCTAATAATTTGTTTTGGACTACATGTCAAGATTTTCAGCTTGTGATAGCAAAGTTAATTACCCTTTTTAATATAAGATGATTTCAATCAAAATTAAAAGAAGGGTCTTCTCTTATGAATGATCTTAATGGCTACACGCAGTAGCACTAATAGTTAGAGATTAGATTGCAATGTCATTATATGTAACTAAACAAAAATAAATTTTAATTATTAAGTAATCAAACAATAAATATTAAGAAGGTGTCACCTTATGACACTTATTAAGTAACCAAACAAAACCGACCAAAAAAAAAAAAAAAGTAACCAAACAAAAATAAATATTAATTATTTTTAATAATACTTTTATCATTATATGTGTAACCGATACGTATAAATCCAATATTTTCCATAACAAGGCGGCATGAGGTTTTCAAGACTCATACACAAGGTTGACTAGAATTTGCATCACATGGACATTGTGATCACTTTGCATTATATAAGTATGCGACCGATTCATAATATAAAGAAAAATATTCTAGGAAAAGAGAGAGTATTCCATCTTACAGTCACTCTTAACCATATTTGGTCGCTAAATATTGAAATAATGCATATAAAGGACATGACTCCAAAGTTCATTGTCTCATAACCTTTAAATAGAGGCAATTTTCCAACCAAAACGGACTATGACCATTAAAAGTACATTGCAGTAAATAAAGAATCACTTGCCTGGACTCATATATCAACTCAATGCAATTGTAGCCGTTGATCTATGGGACTCACTTGTGTGATCTACATGATCAAGCCATGGTGTATCTAATCCAATGGTCCTAGGCACATGAAAAGAAATTTGTTGATAAGAAAACAGGTTCAAAGCAATTTTGCCCAATTACCCCACTAAAAGATTAGAATAACATTAAACACTACCCATAAATTAGGTGGTTAAAGGTTAAGAGAGATCTTATTTTGCATACTATAATAATAATAATAGTAATAATAATAATAATAATAATAATAATAATAATAATAAAATTATGCTTTACATTGTCCTATGACTACACTATTACTCTTTGAATTAATTAATGATGCATTTAACTACACTTATGGAACTACTATTCAAATGTACTTTTGAATGCTTATCTCATTTAACCAAATACTATTGTATATCATTACAAAATACTTGAGATTATTGCAAGATTTTTTTTATTTTAATACATATTCTATGACCAAAAATACGATTATAGATACATGTTGAGGCTTCGCAGTGAGTATACGGTATTTGTTCATATACATATAAGGGGACAACTTTTTTTCAAACACTAGTACACCATTATCTTTGTTATTCGAGATGTGAAAAGTAACTTTTTTAGAAAAGATTAATATTATGGAAAAATCCTAAACCGATACATATACGACAAATTTGGCCCAAACGGGTACATATATAACAAATTTATATTTCATTAGTTTTCATTAGATTTTACCGTCAAATTGTTGAGTTGAATAAAGTGACAGTCAACAAGTATATTAATTTGGGGTTTTACCTTGTATTTGTCATAAGTATACCAGTTTGTGATTTTTTGTGATATTAATTCAATTTAATGAAAATTAATTGAGGGTAAATTTATCATAAATGTCACAGTTTTGGGTTTTTAGTGATTAAAAAATTATACTATAATAAATTTGTCACATATATACCAATTTGAGATATTTCGTAATCAAAAAGTTAATTTTATATAAATTTATCATAAATGTATCAGTTTAAGATTTTTTATAATATTAACTCGAAAATAATATTTTCTGAAGAACAAAAAATAATTCTTTATTTAGATAATCATAATTATTTTCTTGGGAATCCCGCGATCTCCCTTTTCTTTAGTTTCTCTATTGCATTTTGTCTTGTTCTACAAAAGACTTCGAGACGACTCGTAAGTCTTCGTGCACAGTCACCAAGTCTTCCCGTACGAGACATCACGCGGTCAATCACCGGGCGTTGGGCCCTGAGGTTTTTATTCGCATCCAGGCCACACTTGCCCGGACCAGATGCACAAAATCCAAGTGAACTTTCAGCAGTCAGATGGCGTCCATCTCATGTGGAGCCCACATAAATCGACGTTGGAGATCCACTGGGCTCATCACGAAATACGGAGCATGTTGTTAATGTTTGTTTGTGCGTGCGGGGTCAGGCCAACTGGAAAGGAAAAGGTCTCTCCAAAAGTCGAGGGCAAGGTGGTTTTCTATGTTTCCCACTTGTCGTGAAGCACGTTGCCTTAGTTCCGTCTCGATAGAGCTGTGCAATGGATAATATGAAAAATGACCGCCCGAAATAGGACTAGACAAACGAAATAATTTGTTCTCATGTCCTTTTAAAACCTCGAATTATTAATTGAATGTTAATTCGTATACGATAGATTTCTTCTCACATTCAAAATAACTTTACAACCTCCATGTAGATAGAAATTTACTAGATGCATGGGAATAGACGAATTGTGTACATCGTGATATTTGTTCAAGGCAAATAGTCTGGATTCTTTATATTAAAAAAAAAAGGCAATATTTTGTTTTGGATTGTATTCAAAGTTCCAAGGTCGTGATAGCAAGTCGATTACCATTTAATTTAAGACAAATACAATCAAAATTGAAATAAAATCGTTGTTCTGTTCATGGCCTAAGAAGAGTCTTCTCCTATAAGTGATCTTAATTACACCGCATTGTATTTACTAATAGTTTAGAGATTTAGATTGCTGAATTCTATAAACTTTCACATATTAAGAAGGGGTACTCTTATGACACCTAGTAAGCAATCAAATAGAAAAAGATATCTATATTGATAATTTTAGACACTTAATTTTATGGTAATAGATGTAATTAATATTTATATATCAATTCTTTTTCCATAAAGTATACTTCACCATTACGCTTAAGAACTCACTAACAAGATTTCATATGTTTATTTAGGGCAATGTCTAGCACTCCTCTTTCTGACCGTGAACTCACAATAAAAATCCAAAAAGAACACCACAACTACAAAATTCTCTATGCAAGCAATTTTATATGTAGTTGACACGTGATTATTTTCCTACTAGATAATTAATGAGTAGAAAGAATAACAGGATATGAGAAAATAGGAATAACAGGCAAGAGAAAATTGAGAGAGAGTGTCAAAATTCAAGTCAGTGTGTTCGGAGACCATGGTAAACTTACTATTTTTCCCAAAAAAAAAAAATCTGAGCCATTAAAAAATGTGTCAACAATTTATTTATCACAAATTAAATCACAAAATAATGTGGCATGATACATTCTTGTGGTCGATTAATTACTGAAAGGATGAGACCAACGAAGTGTGCCTTCATTTATTTAACCAGCAATTACATACTACATCATCTAGCAAGCATAGCTCTCTATATCTTTTTTCGAAAAATAGATCATACACACACCATTATAAAAGAAATTTTACATAGGCAGCCTTGTTCATCCTTAATTAAGGATTATAGCTACACACTCTTTCAAGTCAATGGTGTATGCGCCCACTCATGTAAAATAAATTTTTTCCTATAATTAATCAACCACAAATAAATTTGTTTGTTTACACTAGTTGTAGATCCTATAATTATTCCACATTTTTTTCCGGTATAGCATTTCTCATCTTGCAAGGATAATTACGCAAATAAATTTACTATTGTACGTCACAATAGCATTACTATGATAATATTATTTGATAGGTATAATGGGACAAAAGGGCGACCACTACTGGTCACTACCTCAAAAAATTACCATAAGAGTTCCACACGCGTAACGTTATATTCTGTTTGAGCTACTCCTAATTTGGATAGGCCCATCACCATAAGCTCACCAAGATATAATGAGAGTACAACTGGGATAATCCTATGTCATGGTATAGTCGAACTTAAATGAGAAACAAATTCAGATTTCTCGAGGTCGAGAAGCACCTGGGCAAATTCAAATATGTGACTAGTAATGCTCAAGAGTTCTAAAATTACTAGGACGTAAGCCTTTCCCCAATGGTGATAATTCCTAATGTTGGTTTTACTTCGTCTTCACTCTTTCTATAAGAATAATGATATATTTATAAAGAAATCTTATTAAAATTCTGTTCTGATTCTGGGTCATAGATAAACTTCATTATTTTCTCTGGTATCAGTCTTCCGATTGAACTTAAAATCTTACATCCTAAGGAACTGTAAAATGATTATGATCAAAATCTCTATTTGATTTTTTGGTCTTGTATAGATTTTATTTATTTGCGATCTTATACCCCTGATGGCCACAAAAAAGAACTATACAAAAAATTTCTTAGCTTTTTTCCCTTTGTATTTAGAATTGTAAGGCCATCTTAAACATAACTCTAATAAAAATGTTTAAATCCCATCTTAATTCTAGGGCCATCTTATTCTTAGTGTCACCTTGAGTTTCATTAACCTTTCAAGCCGGTTGGCAATTCTCCTATAGTGGAACTTGTGGCCGATACGTGAATGTCCTTTTAAAACGTAACGGCCACCCTAAAATTTTTATAATAAATAATGTGACAATTTCTTTTAGGCTTCTGACAAGGCAAGCATTCAAAGAATAGATCTCACTTATTTGAATGCTCAATTAAAATTTGTCATATCACTTGGTAAAAAAGTTATACTAGGAGTTCTTTACGGATTTATAATTTCTCATTACTATGTATGCTGGTTTCTTCTTTGATACAAGATCGAGCAAAGTTTGCTAAGCAGCCTCAACATCACCATCATGCATTCATTTTCATATACTGTGACCATCCCTTTCTCTAGGACAAGGATTAAGGGCGCACTACCCTTTATGTGTAAAACCTTTGTGTATTGTTTTCTTTTTAAATTCTGTCTTGCATTTGTTGTTATATGCAATGGGGTCCGTCAAACTTGTTTTATTGACACAATTTTCCCTTCTGCCCTTCATTGTTGTGCTTAATTTCACCAAGTCGTCGATGTGTATATAATGGGTTGGTGAGAACGGCTTGCACTCTATAAACACGGACAGAAGTACATCAAAAATACACGAGAGAGAGCTTGAGAGATTTTTTTTAGAAATGAAGGGAGTGCATTGGCTTCTAATAGTGGCTGTGGCCTGGTGGTTGCGACAAGGCGGCGCTCCCACCGTGCCCGGAATGTGCGAACACCGGTGTGGGGACGTGGACGTACCTTTTCCGTTCGGGCTCGATACCAATTGTGCGAGGTCCCAAGATTTTGTGCTTAATTGCACCAACATCGATGGGAGAGGTATTAAACTCCAGTGGAGGAATCTTACGATTAGCAAAATCTCGGTCGGGGACTCGACCATGGTCGTCCGCCTCCCCGAAGCATATGAGTGCTACAATCAGAGTGGCATGCTAGCAAATAAAAGCACTCCTTTGCCCATCGATCTATCTCCAGATCCTCGGTTCAGTTTCTCAGAAACCCGGAACAAGCTCGTCGTCGTCGGCTGCAACGCCCTTGCGTCCGTGGCCAACGGAGAAGGGACGTTCAGGAGTGGTTGCGTCTCCTACTGCAGCAGCAATGTCGACTTCGCCAACAAGACCACTTGCTCCGGTCAACGTTGCTGTCAAGCATCCATCCCAGAGGGGCTCAAGATGCTCAACATTAGCGTCTCCTTCATCGACCAAAATGCGCCGAACTTGCGACGCGACCGATGTGCACGGGCCTTCATGGTGGACAACAGGTCATTCAATATCTCAAACTTGACTCTCCCGACGTTCCAGGATGTGGGTAACAACTCGAGCCTTGTTCTGGACTGGATGGTCGAATCGGACGTGATATGCGATAAGGCCAAGCAGGACAGTTCGAGCTATGCCTGTGGTAAAAACACGAATTGTACAGGCTACGGGAATGGACCGGGTTATCGTTGCGTTTGCAAGGGTGGTTACCATGGGAACCCCTATAATCGCTTGGAAGGGTGTAAAGGTAATTCAATGTACCCTACTCCTCATTCATTATCGCCCTCGAATGAATTGTGTGGGCAATTACTTAATCAACATGCAAGAGCCTGATGGAGAAGTATTGTATCTACCTACTAATTCCATCTAGTTTTACCCCATTTAATTAGCCGCCGTTCGATTTGCGCTGCAACCTCTTCCTCCACTCTCCGTCTTGCAACTCACGCCATCGCCGCTGCCACCGTCATCCGCCCACCTTTAGGCGAGCCAGCCGTTGGACCACCACAGCCGCCTCTCTCTCTCTCTCTCTCTCTCTCTCTCTCTCTCTCTCTACGCTGATACACACTTTTCCCTCTCCTCCACCGGCAACGGCACCTCCACTTTAGAGATGACATTACGTGCCACCGCCACTGCAAGCACAAAGATGACGTCTCTCTCTCTCTCTCTCTCTCTCTCTCTCTCTCTCTCTTCCTTCCTTCATGAGTCTGGCTGGTACCTCATCTTGGCAGTCACAAGTCCCCAGTACCACCATTGTAAGCAACAAAGATGACGACTGTCTCTCTCTCTCTCTCCCTTCATGAGTCTGGTTTGTACCTCATCTTGGCATTGACAAGTCCCCAGTACCACCATTGCAAGCAACAAAGATGACGACTCTCTCTCTCTCTCTCTTCCTTCCTTTATGAGTCTGGCTTGTACCTCATCTTGCAGTGACAAGTCCCCGACACCATCTTCTCTGCAATGAAGGAGATGAGGTTTGCTTGATTAGTCTCTTCCGTGAACAGAGGAGACTAATGAGGATACGACAAGGCCGTGGCTCGACAGTGGTGGGGATGGTGATGCCACGGTCACGATGGCTGTAGTTAGTGACAATGGGAAAAGAGAGAAGTGTGTTTTCTCATTGGTATAATTTTAATAGGTCTATATAAAATTTGAGGAATTTTGCCTGGACCAGAGTCTATGTCTAGCCTCAATCATGCGAGTCAGATGATCTATGATAGATTCCATCGAGAAAATCCAGATATAGAGAAAATATCTCTCTTGAAGTTCCAACTTTTTGCATAGTCGAATAAGTGAAAGGCAGTTGCCACCACCCGTTAACATCATGGTCAAAATCATCTGCAGCAATTCTATCCACACGTTGCAATGTCAAGATTTATGTCCCCCTTCCCCTTAGGACCATATATATGTATGTATTCATTGAACATGGTACGGCACTAAAATGTATCTAAATGGACAAATCTGACGACCCCATCATATTTAGTGATATATATACATATTAGTACATCCATCTCGCCCATAGAATAGTGACTTATATTAATAAATGCATGTACACATGTCGAGATCAATGTCCTCCTTCCTAGGCCAAGTTTTCGTCCCCAATGACTATATCTATAATGGCAACAATGAAACCTCACCTCCCTCTAGCAACATAGGTTTTCATGCATCATCGCAAAAGTTCAAGGCAGCGCCAATCTCCGTTGATGGCAACGAACAATGCCATTGTTGAGCTTGAATTCAACCAGGAGAGACATAGAGATTAGAGAAAGAAGAAATATCTTAAGAGAAAGTGGATACATGTCGCAATAATACAACCAAGACCTGAATGGGATAGCATTACCTGGCTAATAATCCGTGCACCAACCTACTCAATTTGTTTTTGCCATTAATCGAGATAACGGTTCAATTTGTCTTTTGCATAATGTAGACATCGATGAGTGCAAGGACCCAGTAAAATACCCATGTGATGGGAAGTGCAAGAATAAGGTCGGGACCTACGAATGCCATTGCCCATTTGGACAGAAGAAGAGCAAGAGTAAACGCAATTGCCAAGTTAATCCTGGCGGCATAGCTGGTGGAGGTAATTCCATATATATCCCTCCTTCAATCATTGGATGGTTCATGTTCTATTAACTTATATTTGATTTTGCAGTAGGTTTGACATATTTTTTTTAAGGATTATTATACAGTACTTAGCCTATGTAAATTCCTGGTAAGCACAAGCAGTGAGCCCCATGTTACCACGTGTTCCTATTCAGTCCCAGGCTAACCCCGTTTACATCTGTCTTCTGTTTTTCTTGCACCTCCCTTCTAAGCCTTTTTTTCCCGTTTATCTGAAGCTTGCACTTTGAAACTACGTTCGTGGGGAGATACACTGCAAGATCCAAGTGAAAATCCCTCCTCCGACCAAACCTGCAAATCTTGAGCCAAAAAGCACAACTAGACCAGCAGATTTCAAAGAGGGAAAAAACCCCTAAAATCTCTAGCGAAAGTGAGCGAATTTGAACTAGTAAAAGGAAAAGTAAAAAGGAGCACGATATTAAGCAATAGCATATCAAGGTGATTGTTGAAGAAGGCGATGCGGTTGGATTATTATACCGTGCCGTCTCAACATTATCTTATTATGCTGAGACAGCACAGTATAATAATTCATATTTTAATTGAGACTTTATAGTGGATGTATTAGTCTTTTTCAGGTTATAAAAAATATTTTCTCATTTTAAATAAAGCTAATGATATATATACTAGAAAATATTTATTTTAATGTGGACAGTTTGGATAATGATAGCAGCAAAAAAGGAATGGATCTGAACGTAAATGTTTGTGGGCGCGGGATAGGGTGGCCATGGGGCGTGAGAACTCTGTGTTCCGGGGGCACCACCTTGAATGGGGCAAATTTTTCCGCAAACCCACCCCGTGTACAATTTAAAGAAGAAACCAAAATATGAAATAATAATAATAATAATAATAATAATAATAATAATAATAATAATAATAATAATAATAATAATAATAATAATAACAATCTCTTCTCCTTATAATGCGAGAAGGTTGGAACTTGTTTGGGAGACACAAGCAACCCATGACGCCACCCTTTTTGTAAAATCCACCATGAGGCCTTTCTTTTTAATGAAAATTATAAAAACGAAAAAAAAAAATGTCAAATGTTCATCTAATAAGTGGATTAGCTTTTTTTTTCTTTGAGAAAAAGAAAAATCTATGAAAAGAAAATGTTTTTCATCTTTGATTAGAGAAAATCTTTTCAGTCATGCTTTCCATTGGTGGTTTCCTATTCCTATACGAATAAAATTGAAAAGAAAATTGGATTGATTCATTTTATTTACATATATACATACATATATATATATATATATATATAATATATATATATATATATATGTGTGTGTGTGTGTGTGTGAATATGGGTGATGTATATGTCTGTAACAATTGGTTAGAGTTTCCTCCAATAAAATGGATGGAAAAACATTTAATCATGATAGTGCTAACGTGCATAATTGGTTATAAAATTCCACCGAGTCTTGGTACCATTTGTAAATGGAAAGAGCTAAAACAATTTGAGGTGAATGCTTTCTCATTCTCTTTTGTTTTATTACTAAGCATCTCCATTATAATCAAGACAGATATTTGGAGGAGTAATAGAAGACTTTGGTTAGAATTGATCATTTTGATTACTTGTTCAGTTTATGATGACACGTGTCATTTTTTAATAAGAACTTTTGTAAGGATTGTTGGACCATACATGTGTAACACATTTGTTACATAAACCATTTCCGTTAACATTTAATTGGGTGATTATATTTTAAAATATTGACTAACCTTTCAAATCGATAGCAATCGATGGAAATTGCGTAGGAAAAAAAAGTAAATGGTTGTGTGTTCGAAATTTATTTCTTTAAATGAATTGTATGGATTGTATGAGGATTACATGCTTGAATTACTAATCTGGCAACACATAATCTTTGGCAGCAATTGCCGTGTCTGTCTTCGGCATGACTGTTACTGCTTCTGTCTCGGTCACGATGAGGTTGAGACTCAAAAAGATCAACTTTATACGAAATGGAGGAGAGCTCTTGAAACAGCGCAAAGTTCAAATCTTCACGGAGGCAGAGCTGGCAAAAGCAACCAACAACTATAATGACAGTAATAAGCTCAACGATGACAATTCCAGTTCTGTTTATGGAGGGATAATAGCAAGGGACACCGTGGTCGTAGTCAAGAAGCCTAAAGATGAGCACAAGTCTATAATAAGGCAGGATTTCCAAGATGAACTTGAATTTCTGATGGGAAGAAGCCACAAAAATATGGTGAAGCTCAAAGGCATATGTTTGGAGACTGAAATACCACTGCTAGTATATGAATACATTCCGAATGGCACCCTTTTCCAACACATCCATCAGAATACGTCGACCATCTTAAAATCGTGGGAAGACCACTTTAGAATAGCTACCCAAGCTGCTCATGCACTTGATTATATGCACTCCAGTGCAAAACCCCCAATCGTTCATGGCAACATCAAGTCAGCAAACATACTTTTGGATTAAAAAACTCGGTGAAAATATCCGATTTTGGAACTTCAGTACTCATATCACCAGAGCATAGACATATCATAGCCACTCAGAAAAAAGATTCGTTGGGCTACATTGATCCGGAATATTTAGTCACTGGTATGCTAACAACTCAGAGCGATGTATACAGCTTTGGAGTTGTCCTTGTGGAGTTGCTCACAAGAAAGAAACTTTATGTCACCGAGTTTGGAGAGTCGATCAATACTATCCATCGTTTCATCTCTTCCATGGAGGATGACACACTCTCCAATGTCATAAACTTTGAGGGTGCTAGTGAAGGTGAAATGGAGAAAATACGAACCGTAGCTGAGATTGCAGTGAGGTGCTTGGACCAAAGCGGTGCGAACAGGCCAGCAATGAGCGATGTGGCTCAGCAACTCGCCAATGTCAACCCGAGCTCGACAGTTGAAGAAGAGAATGAAGAGACCGAATGGGAAGTGGATGCAGAAGAACACTCAAACTGTCTTTCCTGTCTGGGAATGGATTCAGCTTCCTCCTGCATCTGATCCATTATTACCATAGCGACATGTCTGTCAATTCGCCCGTAAGGACTTCTAGAGTTGATCGTGTGCTTTGAATATATGTTATGTGTGCCATTTGCTTTTGGACTTTATATTTGTAGAAGCATCTTGCAAGTTCAAGCGTGAGAATTTAATATAATATATGTAAAGCCGTGTGTTGAAGTGGACTTATAGGAGGCTGACATATGGCCTTCGACATTATCATAATCTCTCTTCCCGTTTATCTTTTCTCCTTTTTCATAATCTCTTTATATTATTCTGGTTGATTGAAAAAGAACAAAGAGTTCTTATCCAAACTTGTCTGAGAGGATCACAAAATCAAGAAAGAAGAATCAGGGAATTTATTTGATAATAACTTCACCGTGGGCTTAGAATTATATTAAAAAAAACTCGCAACATGAAATTTGATTTGGCGACCCCTCCGTCCAAAATTTGGATACTCTCTCTCTCTTCTTAAATGAAAGCTTCTCCGTTCTACAGATATCGCACGCTAAGGCTCTGTTTGGGAGCCCTTAGGTGAACGAAATTGGAAAAAATATTGTATAATTTTAAGATTTCCTTCCGTTTTCTCATCTCGCGGAAAATGTAAAATATTCGAGCCTTTTCCACTTAAATTTTCATCACTGCCATTTTCCCCAATCTCCCAAACACAGCATTACTAACAGTGAAATGAATAGAATGAAAAACAAATAGTACGTTGTAGAAAGTAACAAAATCAAATGAAAATTAACAGAAATTAAAGGAACAGATTAGTGGGGATAACTTATTTTGGCTTAATGGAGTGCGAAACCTCCAGCGCTCAGTGATGAGTGAAAAATATGATGACGGCAAAAAAGAACAAGAATTGCTAATTACAATATTAACACATAACTAACAATCAAATTAATTAAAGTTCTTTACCAAAAAAAAATTAATTAAAGAAAGCTAAAATTAGTATAATCACCACAAACGAAAGACAAAATAAAAGTAAATGCAAGAAACCTCATTAAGTTGAGGGGGGAAGGAACCGACCATACATTAAGGAGGAGCAGACATTCATGAAAGGCAATTACTTGTGAAAATACATGAAAAAAGTGAAATGATTCTTGGTGACATGCCAATTGACAATCGATTTCAGAGGCAATTATTGTCGATAGGAAAAGTAACCAAAAAAATCTTAAAATTTATCACAAATTAATTTAGTCATAAACATTTCAATCATGTCAATTTTACCCTAAACCTTTTTCAGATATTGCTAATTGAATCAACCCTGCCAAATTTGGCCGGAAATCTTTGATATTATGCCAGTCATCTTGGCAGGAGTGGACCTCAACAACTGACTAGAGGAAGAGGGAAGAAAATAAAAAAAATCAAAAAAATATTAAAATATTATTTTAAAAATTACCCACATCAGCACAAGTCATGTTACATAAAATAACCGGCGTCCATGTTAATAATTTCCTATCAAAATTAGCCGAATTGACTAAATTGATACAAATACAAAAAATTTAAGACCCAATTGATAGGAAAAAAAAAAAAAAGATTTAGGACAAACGGTACATTTACAATAGGTTCATCACCATTTTTGTGATTTTCCAGTACCGAAATGGTATATACAGTGGTTGCCTACAACAATGATTAAATAGATATTTGCAGATCTAAATTCTCTCGTCCAATTTGGTGAGTTTGAACATTTCCTCGTAGCCCAAAACAACAATAAGGCGAATCGAATATTCCCCTCAAAATCACTCTCACAAAGCTAAATCGAAAAAAAAGCAGAGACCTTAGCATTGTCAATTCGAAAAGCTTAAGACGTGCCGATGGAATCGGTGCATGACTAGACATATTACACGGACAAATCCAGCATCTCCAGAAGTAACCAAGAAAACAATTCGCCAGAGTTCCTATCCGTGAACCCACCCAAATGTCAAAGTGCAACACAATCTTTCAAAACTTGGCCGCGAGGTCGATTAGAATCCACAGCGCATAAACATCTTGATCGACTTTTTGCACCATATTAGTGTGCGACTGATCTATAAAATGAACAAGGACATCCCGGAATCTCCGTCTTCCCGGGCAGCCCTAATCACATCTAATCTTCAAACACTGTCAGACATTTCACAATTAAAGGACATAGGCTCCAAACTTCGTTACCTCAGGATGCTAGAACAGAGGCAATTTTCCAAACTAAAATGAAGTACGATTATTGAAAGTCCGGTGCAGTAAAAAATGCAGATACATGCTGTCCAAAGTCCCAATGACCATTTCGCATCTCATTCCCAACTGCAAATTAATAAGCAAAGATACAGAAGCACCAAACATCCAAACCAAGCGCCCAAACGAAGTTGGAAGCCATCAAGATTCAGTGATGACCGAACAGGCCAGGAGGAAATACAGCAGATTGCAAGATATACCCGAACAAATATTTTCAACTAATAAAATAATACAATAATCTCAACAGCCCTAAAGAGTCGCGATCAACTTTACAGTTAAAACAAACTCAGTTACTCGTCCAGAGTTGGTATCGCTCGTTTAGCACCCATGAGTCAAAGAAATCAGAAACCAAAAACCCAAAAAGGAACAGAAATAACAAACATATAACTTACCACATTAGTACTTCCTCTATGATAAAGAATTTTTTAGCTCATCCCCATTTTGCAGACATCCTCCCTCGATTTCAGCATTATGGCAAAGCACATTTTGTCCGGCTCACCACATATATTTAGTTGTAATTCGCCCAACATCTTTCCTCTCATCTCATTCCCAAATTACTCTCATGCTGCGATACACAGATTTTAACCGGTTCCTATGTCCAAGTATTCTCCAGAACCACCAGGTCAGAGAAAACTTGGTACTTCTCACATCACAGCTTATTAAAAGAGGGGTATGCAAATTCAGAAATGCCAAACCCTGCTTAATTTCTTGATGGGTGTTGAAACCTTGCACTTGCATAGTGATTGCGAAGCAGTTCCTCTCCAGGTACAAATGCACTCCAGTCTGCCCTCGTATTTACATTAGCTTCCTTTTGCTTCCTCTTATATGTTAGTAGATGTACTCCCTTAACTAGCACCATAATCCAAATCTTTCCAATTGAAGGGAGAATGACAACCAACCTTCTGTAAATTTCTGTACAAGAGGCAAACACAGACGCAGACAGCAGCAACAACAAGCATCGAATGGATATAGGGCCGATGAAGCAGCCCACGCGAGGCTGGAAATCTCCTACCATATTTTGCTGCCGCGACCGCGCATCTTGTGCACGAGCCCGCACTCAACTGAGACTGCACACACTGGCCAGACTCTTGCACAACTGATGGCTGCAATTCCTCCATTTCACTTCCAATTATCACAGAAATTTGACTGTTCTTCCTGTCAGCAAGTTTACAGGACACAAGCTCATTGTAGGAGTGATTATTCCTCATCACAGCATAGGAATACGGTGACTGCCCATTTGCATCCAGAAGGGAGTTCCAGCCATTTAATCCGATCTAGAAAGAGACAAAAATGATAATAGTAAGTGTTAGGACCGATGTAAAGATCTAGCAACCCCATGAGTACATGCTAATGTGCGTATGCCTATACTTAACATATGTCTACTTCATAAAACTTACTACATAAAAAAAAATAATAAGCAATTAATACCTAAGTATTCAGCATCACATATGAATAAGAAACTGCCTGCTATCTCGAAAAGGAATACGTATGGTATAGATTCGCGTTGCCCTACATGGTTACGTCATAATACAATTTTTCATGCCACTAAAATATGACCAAGTTGAATTTTAATACCTCTTGTGGATCATTTGTCAGGGCATCAACTATCTCAACTGAGCCTGATGTACAAGCAGCCACATGTAAAGGCGTAATACTACCAGGTCCCTCCATATTTGGAGCGAAAATGTATGTTTTGCCAGAGCCCTTGCTGCCAGAGCCCTCGCTGGTACTTATATGGTACTGCAGAAGCATGTCAACCATTTTCCTGCACTTTCTTCTTACTGCCCGATTCAAGAGTTGAATTTCCAACAAAGCCTTCACAGGCTCACTTGATTGACCATCCGCATCTAAGTACCCTGATACCGATATATCAAGGAGTGTCTTGACCAGGGCACAACAGTCCCTTTCCACTGCGAAAGTGAACAAATATTTGTAGCGGCGGAGAGAATAGTCAGGATCCCTAAGCATTGAAGAGGTTGTATTCCTTTGAAATAGCCATCCAAGTTCGTTCAAGAAATGCAGGATTTCAGCTCTCGAGCTGACCTGACAACCAGAATCTTGATTTGCCTTATCTGGACTGCCATCCCTTGATCTTGGCTCTTCCTCCAGTTCAGACTCAAGTGATCTCAATTCCTTGCATATTTTAGCATCAGCTACGATCACAGGAAAACTATTGCCTTTGAAACCATTTTCAACCTGTTGGTAAAATCGATGTGAAAGACACTTTGAATATCAGAAACCAATGAACTAAGCTGACTAAGACAATAACATGTCGAAGTGCAGAAACCTCCACCCACCAAACAACATTCCCTTGAATTACAACAAATCGAAATAAGCCCCGAATAAGGGGCATAAATCTAATGGGAGAAGTACTACCTCAATGAAACAGCGACTAAAAGCATTGGGCAGCCCGGCATTAACTTTGAAAGCCCCCACAGTTATTTCATTGAAGGATCCCTGACTACTCACTTGAGTGACTTCTTTCGATATATATCCACCCTCGTATGTCAAATGAATCCTGCACAAGTCAAACGCAAATATCTAGCACGATGTAGGAAATAGTTATATAAGAGAAGCTCAGCTACAAAACAGATCCAACTTACTTTGTCCCAGGATTATCAAGATTCCTTCCCCGCAATAAAAGTGAAGTCTCTTGCCCACCCACGATGGCCAATGGAGATACCAACACCAATTCCGGAGAACAAGTTTTCCAGGATCTACATAGGTGAAGCTTTCCTGAATTTTACAAATGACAACGATCAGGAATTATTAAAATTGAAGGCAGTTGTAACAATAAGGCCCACTTACACAAAATTTCCATTTCTATCGCTTATCATATATACCACATTTAGCAACTCTTCCAAAGTCCTAAAATCATACAGATATTGAAGCAAAGAGTGAAAATGAAAGCAATAAGATCTGCTCTTCCTTTACTCACCGCCGTTATGTGATGCTAACTGTTTGCCTGTATGCACTAAAAATCTTCCACTTCTCCAAAAGTCGGTATCTGAATTTTGAACCAAACTCTGAAGGCACTGGAGCAGGTTTCCTTCAAGCTGCAAATTATTACAGAGTTAGACAATAGCCACATAAAATGTGGTAATCACCTTAAACAGAGTTCACTCACTTGCTCCCAAGCAGCAGATGACATTGACATATAGACAGAAAGAACCACACAACCAGGTCTTATGTAGCTCTCCATTTCCAAAGGACTGTTAGAAAGCCAATTGAAGATCTGAAACAGGTAATTTGGCAATCAGACAATAGATTTCACACTGGCTAAGAACCTTAGACCATTGCGGTGTGTGTCAATTATACAAAGTAAACCAACTTTAAGTGAGCTGCAAACACAGTACCTGTGACCGCAATGTCCCAGGGAAATGACTGGGGTTCTTGTCAAATAGCTTAAACATTATCCGGCCTGTCCGATCCAGCTTAAAAACAAAAGAAACCAAATAAAACTCAGTGTGATGCTTGCAGGCCACCATTGAGAGAAATGACTGACGGAACTAAGCTACCTGGGAATCCAAAGTTAAGCTAGAAGGCGAATGATCGGACCCAGATGAGGACGTATAACCAGTCTGATATGGAGAACTTTGATACGGGCCACAGTCAGGTCCTTTATCAGAATCCCTAAAGAGCTCAAGGGGCACCGTATTAACACAATTCTGAGTAAGCTCAACACTCCCATTTATCTCCCTGCCGGTTGACATCTTCTCAGGTTCAATAGCTTCTTTCAAGGTCCGCATGGGAAACAGCTTCTGCACCATCAGAGGAGAAGACAATGGAGATCGCTCTTCAGTAGGATTACTGCTGTCAGAAGAGTAGTACTTCCCAGAAGTTGCTAATTTCGGTGGGCTGTCATCCTCAGGTGATGAGCTAAATAACTGCAATGGTAGATTAGGCCGCGTTTCTTGGATTTGGCAATCCGAATCTTCAACTGGAGATTGGTAGCTGGAACTGCTCCTCTCTCCTCTGACTGAAGTTAAGTCAACAGTACCCCTCTGCATGACGGCACCAGTGGACGGGTCAGGGCTTTTCATCTTAGTTCTATCAGAATCACTACTTTGGCTGCTTCCTTGAGATAGAGCCGAAAGTGCATTTGGAGCAGATGAAGCAAGAGTGGCTGAAAGCACTTGAAGCAAGTCCATAGTAGACGGTGAGGACATATCATGGTTTGATCCATCCTGATGCTTTGAAGATGTTTGCCCCATCACTGCCCCATCCAAGTTTTTGAAAGTGGAAAGCCTAGCAGCAAGGTCACTTGGCAAAGTCAAGGAGTTCATCTTGCTAAGAATCTTCATAATATGCTCTTTGTCAGGAACCAATGTATTATTGACACTCCTCTCGTCAGTTTTCCCTACAGCACAAGTGACTTCACATTAAAATGAGAAACATAGGTTCGAATGATAAAAGCTGCTAAACTGCCAAATTACCTTGGAGGCGAGCTAAAGAAGCTAACAAGTTGACAATATCTAAATTTTCAGGAGCAGTGCTCTCTTGATTTCCATGGACTAAAGGCCTCGAATTAACGTCCTCTGCTTGTGTTTTCCTTCTCCTGCGATTGTGACCAGCAAGCCTGCGTCTACAACTTCTCTTTCCCTCATCAAATTCGGACAGGGGGTGGAACCTGTTTAGAAAATATTTTCCGCGTTACTTGCATCATTCCCCGGTGGGGAAAATGAGATTGCATCAACCCAACTTCCAACATCAAATAGAGCAAAATTGCCAGAAACAAGTAGTACATGTAATGCTGCGGATAAAAAATACTAACTATTTTATCACTAGGCTTCACAACTACATGCTCAAGCAGGAATGCTGTCCACTTTCACTGATGCATAAATTAGTTATGATCACCATCTTCGCCGTAAAATCAAACACCCAGGAGAAATAATGGAACTATTTCATTAACACATAACGAGCAGAAACTACAAATGCATGACAAAGGGATCAATTAAATGTTCAACCTGCTGCACTGTTGGCAAAACCTCTGCATCTGCTTCCCCACCGGCGCTTTAGCAGACTTGCTATGGAGCTCACAAACCTTATGGCGCCGGTGATAGTCCTTGGCATTCGAAAGATCTTCATCACAGTCGTCCACCTGACACATTGGGTAGTTACCACCCGGTGACCCAGACCGTACCCTTTTGGGGGCCCTCGACACCGGCTCCTCCACATATTTCAAACCACCGCCCAGATTCAACCTCAAGTTCTCGTCAGCTTCATCTCCAACACCATTCTTTTCCAACCCATTAGCCCTCTCTTTATTCTTATGCTCAACCGTGGCCATGCCAGGCCGTAAAATCGCAGATTCCAGCGGCTTCGCCACAAACCTAACGTTGTCCCAATTCCAGGAACTGGGGCTCCAATTGTCTCTGAGATCTTGAATCTGGGGAATCTGCTGTTGCATTTGCTCAGGCTGATATTGATGATAAAGATAATCACGCTTCTTTGCCATAGGAGGGGCTTCACAGTATCTGCTAGGAAGAGCACTATGGACGTACATAGGAGCTGCTACTTGAGCTCCCACCTCCTCCATAGCTCAGAAAAATTGAACCTTTTTCTATCCCACCGACCTGGACCCAACAAGAAAATTTCCTTATTGACTTTTCATGATGGTATACCTCTCCATACATGGAAATTCACATCACAAACAAGAGAGAGAGACGCTAAATCTGGTCTTCAAAACAGACCCAATATAGGAGAAGTCAGGACTTTCAGGTCCATATCCGTACTATACCGAATTCAATCAGATTTGAGCGTCTTTGTTTCAGGCATACGTAAATACTGAGCACAGATTCATCCTTTCACACAAAGGTCATGTCTTGAACAATCCCCGGAAGCAGATGAACAGTGGAAATCAAAGACAAGATCAATCCATACCTCAAAGTAATCACAGAGACGACCAGTTCCACATCTTGCTCAGCACAGGACAACTCGCCGCTTGGACTCAGATCTAAATATCCACACGAAACTCAAATCTGGAGCATAACCCTTCAAGCCTCCTTGCTTCTCAAAGGGGGAAAGAAGAGAACAAAAAGCAGACGAACAACGCCAGAGAGAACGGATCAGAACCCAGAAGAGAAAAATCCCGCCCCGAAATTTCCCAATACTTGACTGACAGAGAGGACCAATCCGCCAAGCGCTGAGAAGAAAGAAAAAAAATCGCACAACTTTGAAGGACGAACCACCACCACCATTAACAGCAACAGCAGCACCAGCAGCAACTTTCCTTTATGGCTCCCTCCTTTTCTTTTTATCCCTTCCTCCCTCCTTCCCTCCTCTCCCCTTCCCTTCACCTTTTCTCGTGCCTCTCTCTCTCTCTCTCTCTCCCTCTCCTCTCTCTCTCTCACCTCCCTTCCAACAAACTTCTCTTTCGGTGTGTGTGTGCGCGAGCGAGCGTGTGCGTGCGTCTGTGCGAAGGGAAGGGAAAGGAGGGGGTGGCAGGAACCGTAAATCCAAGCAACGAAGGGGGCTCCGAACCTATGCCGACCGAGGGGACGGAGCGAAGAATCCAAGAGCCTTCTCACGCTCGCAAAGGCGCCCCCCTCTCTTTCTCTCTCCTCGAATTCCTTCCTTCCTTCTCCCCCCCCATGCAGTAATTATCAACTTGCCTTTTCTTAAACGCATACAACAGCAATGAAAAAGGAAAAAAAAAAAAAGAAAAAATGGGAAAACGAGAAATGGCGAACGGGGGAAAAGGGCAGGAAAAAAAGAAAAATTTAAAATAAAAAAAAAAAGAGGATCTTGAGGATTACTCTTTACGTAAAAATTCGAGCCCCGCGCTCTCTCTTCTGGGGTGCCGTACGAGCCGGGCCTGTACCGGCGTACTGGGAACAGGAGAGCGCGTCGCGTCATTGGCTGGGCATAGGTGGGGGCAGCTGCAGCTGCTGCTGCCCGGATTAATATTTTATTTGACGGGGTTTCGTAATCCTAAAGAATAATTAATGCATTATTAGGTTTTCCCGAGGCTACGACTTTTACGCAAGGGAGAGGGACTGGTGGGCCTTTTTCTTTTTCTTTTTCTTTTGGAATATTTAGGAATTGGGTTAATGCATTATTATCCCGCGGCTCATTTTAAAATCGTTCGGCGGTCTGGTTATGTTATTTTAAGGTTGGTGGTTCGGACAATGAGATTTTGCTTTTTTATATCGGGCGCAAGACGTCTCACCGCGACGGGCTGAATTCACATCGCGGGTTCAGGTTAAGTCGAGCAGTAAGTAAGAAAGTTTTTTTGTCTTTTGTTTTTTTTTTTGCACGTGTTGAAAAACAAATGTGAAGATTTTTGGGGATCTTAGGCATTTTGATATTTTGCGGTCGCGTGTGCTAAATTAATGTCAAGAGTTTTGGGTTAAATCGAGCCCGCTTTTGATTTCTATTGCGCGTGCTAAAAAAATTATGAAATTTTGATAATTGTAATAGTTTCGATACCCACTTTTTAGAAGTGGGGAATTCATAATACTAAGCTAAAAGAAAAATCAGTGTGGAAAAGCAGTGATTAAACAATTGAATATTTGACCCAAAAATAAAATAAAAAAAACAGTCGGTTAATACTGTGCTTGACAGAGGTGGAATTCTTGCAAGGCGGTTCGTGATGATGCAAAGTTGGAATGAGAATATGTTTCTTTGTTCGGAAGAAGCAAAGGAATTGCTGGGGTTAATCTCGTGAAGAAAACGAAATGGCCATAATTTTCAATTATCAGGATTTTCGTATGGACCCAAAAAAAAAGGAAAGTGCTCATCAGTACTAGCAATTTTATTTTTTTTTTGACATTGCTATCGAGATTTTACACATGTCATGACATTTTAATTCAGCAATAATCGTTTTACGCTACTTTCAATCCAAAAGTCTAAAATTGATAATTAATGAGTCTTTTGCATAAGGCATGATACAGTTGAATAACATGGCATAAACCTTTGAAAGATTCGCTAACAATGTGAATCAAACTCGTGATCTCAAGGAAAAATGATACGTTTAGTGAAACAAGCAGGACGACCAACACTACCAAAAAAAAAAAAAAAAAAAAAACAAGCAGGACGACCAAAGTGGGCAAAAGTGGAAAGTTGTTACATTCTGCCCACTTAACCCAAAGAGTAAAAGTAAAACATAAGATGGTGACTGGATGCAATAGTAACTTGGGATAAATATTCATTGTACCCTTTATTTTACCCTCTCTTTTCACGCAAGATCATTTCAACTCTCTTCACTTTCCTTACATTTACTTTCCAGTTTTAACGAGTGATAAGAATAAAAAAAAAATGTCAAGTTTATTCAAAAACCCCCTAAAGTGTTAAAAATCAAAGAATTCAATGAGATTTAGCATGTCTAATAATGAAATAGGAATTCAATTTAAAATATTTGTTAAGTCAAGTCAAAATCTACACCGAATTTAGTAAAAAAGAGGTTACTTATTTCATTCAACTACATATATCTAGTGAGATTTAGATTATTGTCAATTATTTGGATTTGTAAGATGTGCCCACACTATCCACAATTTCATATTTTGTAAGATTTATCTAATGAATTATGTTGTCTCGTAGAGATATTTAAATAATTCACTTGATTGCATAAAGCCCAAAAACTATATTTATATCTTTTCAGCTATTATCCTCCAAATTTATCTTTGAATTTTCTGCACCCACAGTCGTTAAGATTGTGTCCTTTTTTTTTTTTTCCATTTTATCGAAAACCCACCATGTTTACCTTAAAAACAAAGTAAGGAAAAAAATAAATAAATAAAGGGATTGGACATGGAAAAGTGAAAGGGGTAGAAGGCATAAGCATAACCATGACATATTGTTGTTTGGAAGATTCGAAAGAAAAGTCCCAAAGTCGTTTGGACGAAGAACAAATCGTTCATTAATTTAACAGTACTATACAGTACTCTCCCAATTTGTCTTCTATCTTTCATTTTTTTGAGGTTTATTTTGGATTTCCCCCAGAAATTAAGGACGAAATATTGGCCGATTGGAGCCTAATGGAATGATTTTTTTTTCTCACATTTTATTCTCTTTAGTTTGGCCAAATACCCGAAACCAATTTAAGCACTTAGGCATGGTTTTGTCAAATTATTTTGTTTTCATATTTTTTAACAACCATTTTGTTTTCATTATAACCCACGAAATCAATTTATTTGTTTTAGTTTATTTAAACGTATTTTTAGAAAATTCAATGCTTAGTTACACCAAACAATATTTATCTAATATTGGTTCACTAGATTTTGTCCCACGAACGAAAATTCATACTTTTTTGACTTATCTGAAAAAGCGAGTTACTTTTATCCCGACGTATAAATAGATAAATATTTATCGCATAGGCATCTTTGTTCCCCCTCTCCTCTCAAATAATGGACAATTTATCCTATTTTGAGTTATCTGAAAAGTGAGTTATTTTTATCTCAGTGTATAAGTAGATGAATATTTTTCGAATTTATCATCTCTGTTTTTCCCTCTCTCCTCTCAAATAATGGACAATTTATCCTCCCATTTTTCCCCCTTTTACAAAGTCCATTCATGATCTTCCCTCTTCTCCTGGACTTGATCTCAGATTTTTTTTTTCTTGGGCCACCGGAAATAAAATATACAAAAAAAAAAAAAGGACAGGTGCAGCTATAAATGACAAAAAGTCGTATTTATTCTGGATAAACTCAAGAATTTATGGCATTGGATAAGTGAAAACAGTCAAGATTTCACGCCACCGATTGTGAAATTTTTGACTTCATTTCAATTTTTTCTATTTCTACGCATTTTTAATTTTTGGCAGCTAGGAAATGTGAATGTGTGACTTTACACGGAGAAAAAAAAGATCACCGTACTCGGAATTGACAAAGCATGGTTTCATACTTCCAAACGCCAGGTGAGGAGAGAAATTAGGCTCGCGAAAGCTGACATTTTTGTGACTTCATATTTACAATTTTGGTTTTCACACGTTCAAAGCTGGTGCTGTCTCTTTCACGGATGCGAGTCGACCTTCCATCGGCTGAATTCTACATGCCGCTTCTAATTCGGCTTGCACGTAAGGAAGTGTTGAAATATTATCCTTCATCGATTGATAACGGGTCATATACGCTATATATATTCGTGCAATCTCCCTTTCCCAATCAATTTACACTTTTTGGTTTGATTTTCCATTTGGATAATTGATAAAGGCTGCATTTTTAAGTATAAAAAATGAAAAAAAGTTCGAATTAGTTGAATTTCAAAAAATGTATAAATGTAATTCTAAGAATTTTGTAAGTGGTTTACAGAACTATTATTATATTTATGAGGAAAGCTTTCCATTCATATGGTACTAGAAAAGGAGCACGCCCATCGCTTGTAAAGGAAACTGAAGAAATCAATCAAAACAATAGATAATCAGTAATTCATCACGAGCATCAAAACATGAGGAAAATATCTATGGATAATCAGTAAAAAAAAAAAAAAACTTTCATGCTGCAATTCTGAAAAATTAAAAATGAAAAAGGAGATAAATGCAACATCATTTAAGATTTTGCTTGTTAGTCAATAATTCGAGATTAAAAAAAAAAAAACCTTAATCAAGTCTCGAGATCGCTCTAAATATTGGAGTAATATCTGGATTCTTATTCTCATCTAATAAATTGGTTAATTAAATCCCTTTTTTAGAAGAATAAATAACACGAAGTACTCATGACTTTTCTATTACCATCCGCTCATCTGTAGTTTTTTTTTTTTTTTGGTCAGTTCTCATCTGTAGTTGACTTTAGATTCTTTTTTATGTCAAGTAGCGCTTTAAAGCTTTAAAAACTAGGAACCACAAAACCTAAATTTGTATAAAAGCTTTTTTCATAATTCAATAAATAACGAATAGTATAAATTTTGACTAGTGAGTCCAATAAATTATTTGGTACGATCTTTCAGGAGGGGCCAATTCCTCGTGTACCCTTCGCAACCCTTGTTCATTTTTGTCGTACCTTTTCTATAAAGCACGCGGCACGTGAAATGTCCGATGTACTTTACATGTCGCGACCCTTCAAATGAAAATGAATCTGAGCAGCAAGCTGCACGACAGATGATTAACTCCCCGAAAGACCCTAACCTAGTTGATTAAAGAGTCTAAAGTGATATCGAGTTTTCTAAAGAAAATAAATGATCGTGTCGTATTGTGAGTAGGGGATCATACCCAAATCAAAAAAATGAACCGAAATTAGAACCGATCCAAACAAAACTAAATCTTCATGCATTTTCAAATCGGATAATTAAAAAGTAACCATTTATTTTCTTTTTTTTTATTCCGGCTTCGAACCGAACCGAAAATTGCCCATTTTCTTAATATTATAAGTTGCACAATTTCTCTGATTTTCCACCAAACCTCTTTTTAATATTTACAAATAAAAAATCAAATCAATCCAATTCGAATCGATTAAAGTTTTCCTTTCAAGATGAGATTCAATTCAAAGTTAATATATGCTTAGACAGTTCGTTCTGATTCGGGTTTCTTAACATATCGAACTGAACCGAACCTCCGACACCCCTAACGATGCTCCTGGAGGAAAAACAAACACGCGGAAGACATCTGCACGATGCTCCTTGTTCACCTAAACTCGAAGAACTCTCTATTTCCATTTTACTCAAACGAGGCCCCGTCGAGACAAGTACTGCCCCGACTCTGGATTCACATGTGAATCTCACGCGATCGACGGCCGTGCTCGTTTGGTCCCACGGATCCGGTCCAGACAAGACTTCTTCCTCCACGGTCGAATGAAATTTTGCAGAAATTAAGGGACGGAGTGAGCGTGCGTCAAATGACGAAAGTAGCCTTACAGCACGTGGGGGGGGACTTTTCTTTGGTAGGGTGGGTTAAAGGTAGGCGAGGGGAAGGGACGACGTTATGACCTTATCGTCCGGACAAAAGGGAGAGAGGGAACCAGCTGTATTAGGGTACGGTTCCTCCTCCAAATGCCATGCATCTGGTCCGGCTCATATTTATGTGCCTGTCCTTTTTTCATTTTTTTTTTGGAATTTATTAACCGAAGTCCTACAGCATTTGTTGTTATACAGTCGGATAAAGGACGTCTATTTTGTCTAAGATAAAAGCCATAGTGACGGGCATTTTTCCATCGATTTACCATAGTGTCGAGATGTGATAATTAGGCGAATTTGATGATGTTTGTGGATTTCAAAAAGGGTAAGTCCTTTTTCATTTATTGATGAAATTTTGTTTATAACGTTATCGATTTTTCATTTTTGTTTTTTGGGCGGCAATTTACGTTTTTGCAGTTAAGACGCCCACATTTTTCATATTGGCTTCGTGAGGGAAAAGCAATGAACAGCCAATTCTTCTATGCTCACCGAATCAAAGAAAGAGTATAGCATATTGATGATGCGAAGGGCGGTCAGCACCAATAATCATTTTTTAACGTTTCTATAAGAGTTTCACACTCACTGCGGAATATTTAGTCTAGGTAATTATTTCTGCGCACTACTGACGATTCGAAAATCTGAGATTGGCAAACTCATCACTTCAACTCCATGATGCTATCTATCTTAAAGTTTCTCCACATAAAATATGCTGTAATTAGGCAACACGGCATGAAATGTTATGTATAGATTTTAAAATTTGTGGGAAGGTTGTGCTGTTGTTGATTTTTTCTTCTTATTGCCGGTAGATGAACAAGAGAATAAGCTCCTTCGTTTTCATTGTAAAATCCCTCTATATCAATAGAAATTATAACATTAAAAATTGGGAAATAAGAATACGACTAAACCATGTCCAATGTGTTTGGGACTAATTTATATGAGCAACTAGTTCAGTTTCCTATAAAACTTAATTTACTTTAACGCTATGGATTGGATTCATAATGAATCATTTTAAGGTCAATAAATTAATAACATGAAAAAAAGAAGAGAGAGAAGAGAGAGTCAAAGTCTATAAGCACCCAGGATATTATGAAAAAAAAAAAAAATTCATACGTCGGTCAAACTGTTATCTTCACTATATTATATAAAAGAAGAGTAGTTCCTACTTCTTAGGAAACTAATTCCATCTTTTTCTTCATTAAGTATTCGTAATGTTTTATTTAGAGTTAAATATATATTATTCGTGGGCAAAAATGTAAAATTCTTTAAATATAATTTTTTTTCAATTTTCATAATACAATAATATATATGTAGTGTGTAAAGATATACATACACCACCGATTTTATTCTTGATAAAATCATATAAATTATCTATATTCCGTGCGCGCGTGCGAGCAGATGCTAGTTTTCTCGGTCCCTCTAAAGCCGGACGGAAGGAGGATGGGGTCCAATTTGGCTTTTATCGAATCCGACACTTTCCATTGTTGTCGTGTTTTAACAACGTGGTAGGCATAAAGAACATATCCCCCCACCCCAAAAAAAAAAAAAAAAAAAAAAAAAAGGAGCACGAAAAAGGAAAAAAAAATAAAAGAAAAGAAAGAGGGTATATTCCAATATCTTACTATAAGGATGCTGAATGAAACAGTTCCCCAATAAAAAAATTTTAAAAAAAAGGCACGAGAAATCTCCCTGCTGGTGAAGTGCGGATCAACCGAAAAAAGTGACTACAATTCAATTCACGAAATCAGCAAGTTAAAATTCCATTTGCTTCATGAAAAATAACTAATTTGAAAGACATTTTCTTTAAAGTAATGACTTACAAAAGTGAATAAATATAAAAAAAAAGTTTTTATTAATGATAATATTTTCATTGATTAATTACTTCGAGTAATAAAATAGATTATTTTTAAAATAATATATTTCAAATCAGTCATTTTTCACGAGATAAATAGAACATCAGTACTTGAACCATCTGTTAAATAATTTTTTAAAATTTGTTATGAGATTTTTTTGTATCACTTGAAATAAGAATTTTTTCTTGACAAAACCTAAAATACCTAAGAACTGTTGGAATAAAAAATTATGGGTGACCTCTTCTCGGTTTGAATGGTTCCCGTTATGAATCCTACCTGAAATCATGTAGTTATGCATAGGTTTGAACTTTTGTATATTGTATTCCGTAATATTCGATCAGTTTCTCAACACTAGATTCGATTAACGCGGGAATTATTGTATTAAAAACCTCCTTAGATTTGTTATGATATCGTAATTAGGTCAAGTATTGTGATTTGACAAAGTGCTGTTTACATCTCGTTGTTCTCGTATTTCGTTCGTACATTTGCAAGTATTGGTACGTACACGATACGCGCAGGCCCATTCCGTATCAGCCATTAGATCACGTGAGTGCTCGTTGAGTCACGGACGAAATGAAGTGGGCTGACGTCATCGGAGTTCAGACGAGACTTTCTCTCCGGGATCAACGGCGACGGCCTTGCCACGTGTCCTAGGCCATTACGAACTCGCGCGGTTCTTGGTCTCGGGAATCAAGGGCCGGCAGAGCGCCAGCTGTCCGTCTATGGGCTTTATTAATCTAGGAACGAGCACAAGGAAGTGGATCGTACGCACGTCCAGGTGGGCTCCAACTGTTTCATCATCGTCGTGAGTCAATTTTATCAATGAATTTCGAGAAGCTAGATATAATGGAAATGGAAACGTAATCAAAATCAATGCCCCAGGAATGGTGCTGGGATGCAAGAAAATCCGTATATCATAGTGTCGGTGCACTACCTCAAACGTGATAGATATTCTTTGTCAGGACAAGAGGTTGGGATCGGGGTAGGGCAAATGTCAGGTGGGGCTAGAATTAGCCTTAGCTCGATTCATTTTGTGTTCTCTTATGGTAAATAAAATTCTATTTCTCTTATTTATTTATTTTGCAATAAAGATATGAAAAAAAAACCTAAAAACCAACAATTTCTTCTGATGAGAAACTAGGCGCAAATGTAATTCTTACTTTTACAAGAGATGCAAGCTTGAAAAAAGCAAGATAAAACAATTGTTTTCGATGTGTTTTTATCTGCATATTGTCCCCTGTCAACCCATGGGAGAATATTAAGTTTATTTTGACTCCATAAACAGGAGGCCACTATCAGTCTATCACACACACTCCCCTTCCATAAGATCTTTCGCATGGTATATCTTGACCGGGGGTATTAGGTGGACAACCCGGCAATTAAAAAGTTCGTTAGTTAACCAATATAGAAACTATTGTTTTCAATGTGTATTGTCTTCAATATTGTTCCTCGTCGACTCATTGGATAAGATTAAGTTTATTGGACTTCATAAACATGAGGCCACTATTACATACCCCCCTTCCATAAGACCCTTTCGCATAGTGTCTCTTGACCGGGGTATTAAGCCAACAAGTCGGCATTTGAACAGTTCTTTGGGTAAGCAATAGAACAATTGTTTCCAATGTGTTTTATCTTCATATTGTCCCACGTCAACCCATTGGAGAAGTTGACTCCATAAACATGAGGCCACCATAATTTACACCCCCTCCATAAGACCTTTTCTCCTTACACATAATAAAAACACATTGTTATAATAATGTAGTGAAATAAAAAAAAAAAAATCGCCAAATAACAATAAGAGAAAGAGGTATCAAAACTTTTTTGGTCAAAAAATTGTGCAAGTAGGAAGGTGGCTCGCAATACATTATTACCATGGCAAAATCGGCTCGTATCACATGAAGTGATGGTGGGGTAAATCGCATGTTAAGAGCACAAAGATCCAACATTTTTATCAAGGAAAATTGTTAAGAGGAAACTCAAATTTGAGCCAATCAACATATCATGTTAATCCCGCATTCACTTATAATCATAACCAAACAAATTATGAGCTAATTAAAAAATATTAAGACATTTCACACAATATATTTGACATGAGACTTTTTAACACAACTTAGATGTAAATCTCATCAGTGGCCACCATTTCAACATGGAAGGGGGAAGTCCTCACATTCTCAAAGAGAATTGGGATGTGGATGAATTAGTTTTAAGTGTGGATTTTGACTCACACGCCTTATAAGGAGGTAAGGTAAAAATCTGAAGGCGAGAGTTAAAATATGAGTGGAGTAGTACTGAAAAAAAAAAAAAGGTGATGTAAATCTCATCAACTCGTTTTGTGCGGGCCATGCCCATTTGTACAAACGTATTCTTCATATGACATGCACGACTAATTGGATCTATCTTTAAAATCAACTTTCAATTTTTCATAAGATTTATAGAACATACCCTTTGCCTCTTAAAAAACTAAAGTATCCAAAACATCTGGAAAAAAGTATTTAATATCGACGTGTATAAAATTTCCTATAATTTTCCTACTCAATAATACTATTTTTAAAAAAATTCTGAAGTATAGATCCAGACGAATAAGATCTTACAATATTTTATGATTATCTTGCGTGTATCGCGGCACTTCTCGGGTTACCCAAAAGACGTACCGTACAACAAAACGATAATACCTTTGCAAAAATCATTCCATGATTAGTAATAATTATAAGTGCTCGTCGCTTTTCTTTTTCTTTTTTTATTTTTTATTTTTATCTCCACCCTTTTAGTTTTATCGTCGTTGAATTGAATGCGGTCCGTCGTCGAAAGTGGGGGGGCACCTAAACATAGTACGGCCTGTCGCATCGGGAGCGACGCGCCTGTCCGCGCGCGTGGGCCGGAGCTGCCGTCGTACGAAAGGCAAAGTCAGTGTCATCTTTTTCTTTTCCTTTGACGGAATGCGCGCACGACACACCGTTTTGTACACGTCCCTTTCTCTCCCCTTCTTTTTTTTATTTTTATTTTTATTTTATTTCCTGTTATTTTCGTGAGTTTTTTTTATTTTTTCCACAATGTGGGCCCAATGGAAAGGACGAGATTCGGGCCGGGTTCTGGGTTTGGACCGGACCGCCCGTTTTCTTCGACGCGGAACGACGTAGTTACCTTCCTTGACGGGTGCCGTGAGATGGCGACACTTGGCGCACGGCGATTGGATGGGTAGGCTCCAAAGTCAGCGATGAAAATCTGTCCGTCTTTCTCCATCCATCGCACGTCGCGGAATGCTCGCGTGAAAACTCGTTGCACAGTCTGAAAACGCGGGATGCGTTTGGGAATGTCTCGTGGAGTTCCGGCGCTTTTGGTCTGTAAAGATCTTTCCGAGGTCTTACTTTAGTACTTTGAGTAGAAGTCTAGATTGATTGGACTTAAGTACATTCTTAAACTGCTTCTGTTCTCGGAATCAACCCCAATAGTAAAATGGGGTAATGATAACGGTGGAAGTCCGGACTACCATTAATTCGGGTCTCCCGGCCTTAATTCCCTTGAAACCCTTCTCTTAGCAAATTATGCTGGGTTCAGAAAAATGATAGGCAGCTAAATCCGAAGGTCGAGATGGGTACCCCTTGTTTAGGATTTTGAGCATCTTCAGAAGGCGACTTAAGGGGTTAATTTTGTTTTTTGTTTCGAGGGTTCTTCCAATCTTGTGCTCCCTAAAGTATGGGGATTCTAGATTCACCCTAGATTACTGTGACGGCCCAGTGTGAGCTTTGTCGAGAGGTCAAGCAATGCCAGTAAAGCTTCGCCAAGGGTCGACACTGGCGAAGTTTTGTTGAGGGTCGCGCGACCGTTCTAGCCAAGGACACCAACGAGTTGCACTCGCAATGCCTGACCAAGGGACTCTTTTGAGTTGAAGAACGCAAACAACCTGCTAGCAATATTTGGCCGTGGGACGACAGATGCGAGGGAAGGGATAGGAGAGGTAGATCTCTAGGGGGCCATGCGACCCTAGTCTCGCATTCCCATGGTAGCACAGTCGCAACAAGATTTGGCCTCCGACTAGCACTATACTAGGGTTGCACCACTAAAGATTGCATGACCTCAACATCGAGCTGCCCAAGATTGTTCGGCGAGTGCACCATTTGCGCTTTCTCCAATCCATCGGCACTTCTCTCTCTCTTATATTTTTATTTTCTATTTCACAAAGTCTGGTTTCTAATGTGTGTTGTGCACTGTTATCATGAAAAGCGCGATTTGATTTGAGTGGAAATCGTTCGAGTCGGATCCTTTGCCTAAATGTAAGAAACACTTTAGCTTAAAGAGTTGCCAATCTCGGCATTAGTCATGATTTCTTGGCCATATTACAAGGAAGTCACCTCACGGAAGCCAAAAATTCAAGCTATAATTGGAAAATTTAAGTAGGTAATATAAAAAGAAAATTTCATTACAATTAGAAATTAAATCTTAGATGTTTGGTATTACAGGGCAAGTATCCTCACCCTGATACGCTTTTACCGTCACCATCTTTGATTGTCCATTTCAACGTCTTCATACAAAATATGAAGTTTTTGAAAAAGGGGAAAATTCCAAACATCCGTTTGAATTTAGGCCAGTTTTTCAAGTATACTAGAGGTGACGTTGGTTCAATTAATTCCGTAGAGGGCAACTTTGTTCCAAGTGACTCCTGGTCGTTGCGGCCAAAATGTTGATCGAACGGCAAACACGCCACACAGTCGCACTTACATTTTGTGTCCATTCCGAGGGCATTTTAGTCTGGAAAATATGAGATTCGACACTGCAATCATGTGCAATTAGCCCAAACTCCCTAGTAAATAATAAGAAAAATTCTAAATTTGAAATGCTATCATTTTCTCAAATAACAGCCTGTAGTGATTATGTTAATTTCAGATAAGGATTTGAAGTAGTCAAGAAAGTTTCAACTTAGGACTTGACTCTCATGGTCGGCTAAGGGCATTTTTATTCAATTTAATTTGTATTTTTAAAATTTTATTTAAATTATATTAAAAATTAATTAATTAGAAAAGAAACACACACAAAAGAAAATCAAGCAAGGGCTAAGCCCTTGTCCATGCTTCCCCCCCAAATCACTGAGAAGGGTCAGTGAGGTCATTGGACCTTGCCCACATATGGTTGGAGACCGTCATTGGCGGTTGACTCTCGCCCAATTTGAGTGAGGGCTGCCACCCTTTCTGACCCTTGGCTGGCCATTCCCCACCATCACCGACCCTTCTCGATGATGGTGGGGCAGTGGTGGCAGGGGCCTGCAGAGCCTTCGTTAGTTTCCTTGCCTTTCATTTTTTTTAAACTCATTTTAAAATTAATATAGGAAAAGAAAAGAAAATGTAAATGAAGAAGATGTCCTTATTAGTTTGTGAGTTAGACTATTCTTTGAGATTAACACGGTCACTTCAAATCCTTATTTGAAATAAGCTTATTTGCGAACATGAGAGCATTTTCAAGTCTTTATTTGAGATAATATATATTTTAGGCTCTTTTTTTAGAAAATGAATGCACTTCAAATCCTTATTTGGAAATTTTCCTAAATAATACATCAAAAGAGGAAAGAAGGGGAAGAGTTTCTCATTCTAAGATTTCTACTTTTATCCAGTGACAATTGATGTATGCATGGAAAGGGATGTGTTGAAAATAAGGGACATTGCTACATTTGTGCCAATTTAATTATAAATATTTTAATTGTGCTAATCGAGTTTAAACATTTTTATATTTTGTTAATTGAGTCAATTCGACTAATTTGATTGAAAATTGTAGTAATTATTTTACGTGACACGATCAGTTCTGATATGGACATTTTAAAATAATACTTTTATAATATCTTGAAATTTTAATAATATTTTCAAGTTCTTCCTTTTTCTTTTTTCACTTTTTTTTACCAAGGCCTACAATGCCATTGCTTTACCAAGTGACCTTTGTTGGCCCTCGGTAAAAAAAAAGTACATTAAAGAAAAGCAAAAGAAAAAGAAAATTCAAAAAATTCAAAATTATTAAATTTATCATAAAATGTCAACATCAGCACTAATTGTACTATATAAAATGGCTGGCTTCCACAATAGTGAATTTTAGCCAAAACTAATCCGATCGATTTAGTTCGTGAAATGTAAAAATATTTATGATTTAATTAGCATAATTAAAAAATTTAAAACTGAATCGATACATGTGCAATATATTTAGGACTTTTTTGGTATTGTCCCATTGAAAATACCACGGACCGATGTAAACTTGACACAACTACGCTTTGTTGTGTGATTCACAAGTAATTGGGTCAAATCTCATAATTTCTTGCTCTTACGAAGCCACAAGAACCTAGTCAAAATGCGCACGTGACTTGCCCTTAGTTGCCGTCTCACCAATGTTCTCGTCGCCGAATAGGAGGATCACGTGGAACAAAGTCGCATGCTAAGAAAATTATTTGAAACAAGGTCTAATCTACTCGATGTCTCGAGAATTTGAAGCCAATTCAAGGGGGGAATTTCCGAAATTTTCAACCGAAATGATGAACTTCGAATGGTCAAAAAGAGTTACCTTGTTCGGAAAGAGGAGCGGATTAATTTATTCGTCGAGCGGGCGTCATCGTCGACGTGCGCTCATCTACGGGGCGTCATCACCGGTGTCGCGTTCGACGCGACGTCTTGACCGACCGAGCCGGCAATGCTGAACTGCCTAAAAGGGAGTTTCGTTTTCCGGATGCATTCGCAAATCCGCTGCTGCTTCCTCCGTTCGGTCTCGTTCAACATGTGATGCGCGGTCGCCAATCATGATTTGGACAGGACTTCGAGGTTTAAATGTGACTCGCCTTTTGCTGATTTCGGCGAAGCTGCTCGACCACGCATTTCCCTTGTAAATTCAATGGTAGGTGCGCGAACATATGGTGCATTTGGAATGATAAGTCCGTTAGTTCGTGATTCTTTTACGAGCTTCTAGAGACATAGGAAAAAGGGCAAACTCCGGTTACTTTACAAAGTAAAATCGCGTGTTGTAGGATTGGAGAAAATTAACTTAAATTCAGTATTTACGGAGATTTATGCAATGACCAAATTATCATAAAGTTTGAAGTTGGAAGTATCTCGGGATATATTTCGCAATATAGATAGATAATACGTACATAAGTAGATTCCGCTCTTAATTTGTGCCGTTTCAAATGGATATACTCTACCAATTAGCAATGCTCGTCAATTTAAGCACCTCAATTTTTTTTTTTTTTTAAAAAAAAAAATGCAAGAGGAATCTCACGAGACATTAAACTTTTCGAAGGGGAAACTCTTCATCAGTTGCACAAATATTAATCATGTTTGTATTTCAAGATATGAATTACAACACCCCCTTCCTTTATGGTGAATAACGAAAATATAGGAGGGTTTACAGAACGCGTGTTCATGTATTATTAATTCATCTAATCAAGTCATTCTGATGCCATATGTTATAAAATTCAACTGATAAGGTCGTGGGACACATTGTAGTGCAACGAGAACGACCTTTTTTCTAATTGGACGTTCTATATTAACTAAATTTTATCCACATCACGCATCCATATAATTCACATTGCTCGAACCAATGTCCAAGTGCGCATCCCCATATTTTATCCACATTACCCTTTGGTCCTATTCAATGGCCACATCGATTGAATATGGACAAATTCGATGTCGGACAAGCTTTGACCAAACACACGAAAAGCACGGGGGGGATACTTTGTTAATAGCATCGTCTTCCCCTCGGTGGGCTTCAGACAGATGTCGCTCTTACCTTGGCGATGCGCGGCGAGCGTGTGTACGGGAGACAACGAAGTCAATTGCGGCAAAAAAAAGAAAAAAAAAGCCTCGTCAAGACCTCGATAAAAGCTCGCCTCGTTCGCGACCGCAACTGGTCTTCGATCTTTTTCCTCTGTTCCGCAAGCCTTAAATTCTTCCGATTGGACAATTACTTGGACTTTACCAAAAGGATAAAGACGAAACAGAAGTCTCATTATGAGGAGGACACCCGTTTCTTGCCCTCTTTCTTTTATTATCTGCCGGTGCCAAGAATTTTCGTGTTTGGATCGAAGTGCGAACCCTCTCATTCGCATTCATTCTTATCCCTAGCGGACATTCACCGCGCAAAGGACAAAGCGAGGCACTTCATTTCTATTTTGATTGTGCGATCTGGGGGCTAGTCAAAGTGTGAAGAAGTATCTCATTCTCGCTGGAGAGGACTAGTCGTGTTGCGACAAATTACGCCAAATCGTCTTTTGTTCATTCGGCCCGTTTTGATGCCGAACATTAGAAGGGAGAACAAGATGAGGTTGGCGACAACAGCCATCTGGGGTCTCCTGTCTCGCATGTCAGATTATTAATGAGTGATTATAGAGCGACGAGGATGATTACCGAGCCGAAAGATCGGCATCGCAGAAGATACGACTTATAGGGACTGTGGTCCTGGAAAATGTTGATCGAGAAAGAGGGAAACCGGATGGCAGGGTACGCAGGTTGAGGTGATGTTTCGGTCGAGGGATTGTGGAACGATGCGAGCTTACATCCTGGGCCCATGTACTAACAATCTCTGCGGATTCTCTCTAAATTATTGTCCCGTCACGATACTCCTCCACCGACAGGAGCTTCTCGATTGACTAGACGATGAGGGAATGATGGAATCCGAACATAGTACAAGAGCGTGGCTGTTTTCCATTGCTTCCACAGTAGCGCCGCACTAAGGACACTTCAAACAGTATCTGGAAGTCTTACCCTAGGAAAAACGTAGGTAAACGATGCCTATAGGGCGTGACAGTCCGCGAAACGTCGATTCCGTAGGGATGTGGTTGAATGTGGACGCCGCGTGGCGTGGGACTCACAGCCTAGGCTGTCATATTGCTACCGAAACATTCGAGCACTAACATGGTTTCCCATGTGTTGCATGTGACCTGTATATTCAGTTGGACCGTGGATGAAGACCGAAACGTGCACAGAACTTTAAGTCGGACATCTACCTGTTTCAACGTTGCCTGGGATAACCTCGCACTATTCTAATATACAACGACATATAAAGAAGATATCGGGATTTGCATGGGGTAAGAGAAACTCACAATTACCGGATTGCTCTACCTAGGAAAAATCTAAAGCGATTTCTTGCCTAAGATATCGCCATCTCCTCCGTCAGCAACTTTGATGACTCAGTGCTCACAATAGCCACAAAGAGAGAACAAACTTTTACTCGCTAGCATGAGTAAAATTGAAAACCTCATCTCGTCATTTCTATACATGAGGCGGTAGATAATAACCTCATACCATCTCGAGATATATACATGTTTGGACTAATGCTTTATATCCATTTAAGCACCGAGAAAAGATTGTTGTGTAATGGATCTGAGATATGCTCGAGTAAGTTCTGTATGGGGCCTTTACCTGTCAAAGCTGCTTGGACGTAAAACCCTAACCAGGCAACCATAGCCAAGCGCCCGTTCTTTATTTCTTTCACCTTCAGCTCCTCAAAAGTCGCAGGGTCCTTGGACAAGTTCAAGGGGTCAAAAAGGGCTCCCCCAGGATAATTAATATCGCCTGGCAAGTAAATTCCAAGAGGCTCCAAAGCTTCAATGCCACAGTACCTCGCATATTCTGGTCCAACCTATGAAGACAAGCAGTGGGAGCCTTCAAAATGTAAAAGCTTTGAATTCTTCATATAGCTCGATGAGTCTTAAAATACAAAAAAAATGACTTGAGTTAACGATTCTAACAAAGAAGGTACAAACGCTACCCCACAAACTCATATTAGAATATCTCTAACTGTTTAAGATTATTGTATACACTGATAAATATGCAAAACAGTTGACGTCTACTAGTTATAAGTTCCTTGAAAGCCCTACAAATATGGCACAGATTGTTAGATTGTAAGCCGAAGATTGGCAATGAATGCTTATAAGATCAAGTTACATGTTGCTTTACCTCCCCCTTCCAAACCCCCATCTCACACACCCACACACACCCTGAAAGAAAAGAATGCTTTATGCTGGACAAGGATGCAACAAAGAATCTCCTCAGTTGAGTGAAAGAAATTTATTCTACCATAAAGTGGCAACTTTCCTACAAAGGCATAACCAATCTTTTTTCTTTCCTTTTAACAGAAATGTATGGAAAAGGTATTTTTATGTCGGATATACCACAGGATAGTGACACGTGGTGTAATCAATCAATAAAAAAAGACACGTACATAAAGGCACCAAATAGGATGAGATTCATAGCATGCAGGTAATGGTGATTAGTTGGTTATGCCGTGTCGTCACTTCCACGTAGTATATCCATCACATAAGATACTTCCTCAAAGTGCGTGACAAATTTTGACTCTTCAATTTATCCAACTAAGGCTTGTTATGCCAAATGACTGTATAAAGAATATATGCAGAAGAAATACACATGAGAATTGCAAGACAAGAAGAAAAGTACTGGGGTAAGAGAACAACTTGCAGCTAAAAATGAAAAGGCTAGATATGGTTCTTACCATTAAAAGGGCCTGGCATATAGCTATCACTATCACCCCTGGCTTCCAGCTAAATGGAGTCCAGGTATCCCCAAGTAGTCTAGTGTATCGCCCTGTTATAATGAAAATTGTGAGGATCTATGTGAGTCATAAGCTGCAAGCACATATTATCAAAGAGAAATTAAGATAAGTTTATAGGAGAATGACTACGTTCCGCTTATTTGCTAGAAAATCTATGACACATTGATTACTGCAATCTATAAATTAGATTGAGACAATATAATAAACCAAAGCATTGTACCATGGGCATTACAGCAATAAACATGTACAAAACTACTAAGCTTACTGAAATAAGTGAAAAGGATTCAGAAGTCTTTCCATCTTAAGTTTCTATCATGAGGTTTACATAGGGTACGTTTGATTAAGCTTTTCCAAGGGACTTTAAGCCTCCAAAGTCCCTTGGAGAAATGCTGAAGTTCAAGCATTTTGAAATAGCTTTCGGTCAAATGCTAGCATTGGAAATGTTGAAAGAATGCTACTCCCAACCAGCCCTGCGAAGTAGCATTTGCGGAAAGCTGAAACTAGGATCAAAATTTTTTTTTCTTGCAAAGCTACCTTACTAATTTTTTGGTTTTCTGGTTTTGCCCCTACTAGCAACTGTTCATCTTCTTCGTGCAAGGGTGGTCAGCGAAGTGCCGACGGGGCCAGATCTGGCCGGCAAAGGGTCAGCAAGGGCCTGACAAAGGGGTGGTGAGGGTCACGTGACCCAAGCAACTCTGCTAGAGGTCGCATGACCTCGGGCAACCATCGCTTGGGTCTCGCGACCTCGGGCGAGGGCGGCCTGGGTCTCGCACGACCCTTGCGACCTAGGTAGTGGTCACCAAGGTGGCGCATCCCTTGCTAAGGGTCACCCAACCTCTCAAGAGACCTTGGCCGATAGCTGCCAATGCCAGATCTGGCTCGCCAACGGCCCTAGCCCTTCCTCGGCTTCAGTGAAGGGTTTGGTCCCTATTTAATAAAAGAAATATAATAAATACCCCAAAGCCATTACATAAGTTTTTTTTTCCAAAAATTAATTGAACTCAAAGACCTTGTGTAACATGTTTTTACTAAACACAATTGGCATTTCCCCAAAAAGTTTGGCTTTTGGCATTTGCATTACAGCCCGAATCCATTTGCAAAGTTGAACCAAACTCATCCATAGTATGCTTCTAGGGAGACAGAAGATAAGTCTTAGGTAATGCAAGGAAAAGCAGGGAAGATTCTCAAGCTAGCAAAGTGGAGCAGCAGTTAATTAGCAATAGCATAATGACTTTTGCTGAGACATTACATCATCTTTTTCTGTCAATGCCAGCAAATAAAGATAAATAAAACAATGTAACTAGCCTTTCATATATTATACCATTCTCACTCATGGCCCAAAAAAAACCCAGAGGTAGGAATCTCCACAAATTCTAAACAAGGGAAAGTAAATTGTTCCCAATCATTATCCCACAGACTAGGGGCTGGGGATTGCAGAACTTCAAACAAAGAAGTAAGAATTCAGCTTAGCTTCATTTGCATTAGAGAAGAGCTGGGGGCAGGTTGAAAGGGTAGTTCATACTTTTATTTATCTTAATAAAAAGAATGATCAGTGGAGCTCTATCCAGAGTCAGTAAGCCATCAAAATAAGACACTAATTTTTCATTAAGCTTCTACCAAGCAAAACTATAGGTGGGAGCTAAGTCCATGAACTTAGCAGCAAAAATATGGATAGATTATAGACAGGAGAAATATGCCAAGAGAACATAGAGACCTTCAGCTTTGAGTAGCCAACTCGCCACCAGACAGGTTCTACAAAGTGAAAAGCTCCCACCATGTCTAATACTTCAGGAACAAGAGCACCAAGTGCTGCAAGCATAGCCCAGCGTGCATGCAGTATCTCGAAGCTGCATACAAAATAACACATCACTAGAGGAACGATAAATCCAAATAATATCTTAAAATCATCCATCTCATTTGGGCATGATGGATGACAAGATAGCATGCTTTATCTTGAGCTTTGAAATTGCAGTCATGGGGTGCAAAGAAGCTAACAAAAAAAATCACAATTCATACATTTGAGATAGTTGATTGACCTCGTAAAGATACTGTAAACACTACTCACGAGATAATGGCTCATGTTTTCCACAGTACAGAGATAGCAAGGTTACTTTTCAAAAGTGAAGTCTAGATATACTATAAGTACCACCTTACAGACATGAGAAATACTGATGAAGAGGCATCAGAGAAGAAAGACAGAGAAAAAATCATGTAACATACTTGAAGTACTTCTCAAAAGCAGTGGGATCCCTGGCAAGACCTGCAATGTCAAACCCATAATCGCCAGGATATTCACCAGTAAGATATGCTGGATAATCATATGGGATTGGCCCAAGCCACTGAGGACGATCTTCTCCGTACCATGAACTGTTGCATAGAAAAAGAATATACTCCTGACTTAGTTTGCACAAACAGAAACTAGTAGAATGTAATCTGTTAGTTTGCACAAACAGAAACTAGTAGAATGTAATCTGTCCATTTTGACTTATAAGCAAGTTCAGTAGAGATTCAAAAGTCAGAGATCATATTAATACTCATTTCAATCAACTTTAAGTCAGCAAATGAAATAGAAAAATGTAAGCCCAGAAAAGTTGCCTCAGACTAAGAAGGTTTATTTTATGACAATAATGTACAAAACAACACCACTATTACCCGCTGTTTCTGTAAATGCACCTCATTCACAAATTCCAAATAGGCAAGTGGAGAAGGGAAGCGATGAAACGAACCCAAAACTCTTAGATCTGGCCAAGGACAAACCAATTGGAAGATGCATACAAGAATAACCTCAAAGCACCGAATAATCACATAGTTGCACGCTTGCTTTGACTTTCTCTGATTGCCTTCTATAATGAAGTCCTTTTTCACTGGCCGAAATTTAGAAATACAAAGAACACATAAGAAAGCGATGAAGCTCATGCTTACTACATGACTGCCAGCTTGAATAAAGTAAAATGGTATCTCCTTTAGGAAATTAAACAAGTTGCACAGGAAAAGGCTTAATAAAGATACCACATGTGAAACATCCAAAATAACAATCAACAATCTGATAATTCTGTGCTATTTCTGATATTTCTCCAATCATTTACATAGGAAAGCTGGACGAATACAAGCTTTCTCTCACATGCATCAATTATTAACCACAAAAAGCTTAATCCCATAGAAGCAAGTCTTCGAGATGTATACTAAATCATATATTGAACTGTGCCAAGAGATGCATTTGTTGTGGGAGGAGCACAGCAGGAGCTATATTACAGTAGGGGGAATCATTAACTCTCTCTATGATTTCAGCAAACTATAATATCACGGCTTCCTCATTCTGATAATTTCCTTGGTCTATTTGCCGGTAATGGGATCCATAAAAGGGAGGAATTGCTCTTAAATTGGTCTAGCGATTGATTCTAAAGATGTAAGAAAGCAAACTACCCAAGCTCGATATGCCAGCTCCAAAACACGAAAGACAGTTGAACTGTAGAGCCATCGAAATTGCTAAGCACATGTTTCAAGATGTTTCTCTACTGCTCACGCTTTCCATTTTCATGGAAGGATACTTATCTACGCGCTTGATGCTAACTGGTTCACTTTCTATCGTTGGTGAAGTCCAAAACCGGATGCCAATACTAAATGCAACCATGTAAAGAAATCGACAGCTCGAAAATTTCCATCGACAGTTCCAACATCTCCATAGTCAATCAAATCCGGCCAAAATCAAGAACAAAGATCTCGGCATCTAAATGGCAACCTTCCACGAACAACAACTGAAAACAGGGGAAATCACCGGCTTACCGTGGTGGATTACCTCTCTTTTCTCGCCTTCTCAGCGAGCGCCCGGAACCTCGACGAGTTCTCGACCGCGAACTTCTTCCTCTCCTCCATCCGTCTCTGCAGCGACTCTCCCAACGGACTGTTGGCGATCGCCTTCACCGCCGTGAACGGGATCGCCGAGAACACCAGAACGCCGGCGAGCTTCGACAGCCGGCGTCGCCGACGGACAAGAAAAAGTGAGCGATCGACGCCATTTCCGTCCCCTTTCCAAAAAAAATTCGCGAGATCAGGTAAATTACCTCTTGCCACGACGCTTTGCAGACGGAGGCGGACTTGGAGAGCCGCCTCCGGCGCCACCTCGGAGGAGCTAGACGCGCCGGCAGTCGGCGCAGAGGAGATGCGAGAGCGAAGGAGGAAGACGGCGAGGACGGCGAAACAGGGGATGGAAGCATGGCCATGGAGGTTCGACGGCGATCGATGCTTCGCTTCGATGTCGCGCGAGAAGGATTTTGCTGGTGGTGTTTTGTGGTGTGGAAGAGCACGACGCAAACGCGCTAGAGCTCACTGGCTCCCGATTTTGATTTTGCGACAATTTGAAAGTGGTCCTCGTCTTTTTATGTAAGGTTCAGTTTAGTCCCCTTTAACTTTTATTTTGCTGAATTTCGTCCTCGCACTCTTTTTTTGATCAAGTCCAATTTGATCCCTAAACTATTGTTGTGCAGTTTTGGTCTCCGTCAGTTTGGTCGTTTGGTCAATTTGGTCAGTTGGTCGTGTCAGCGCTGGTGTTCCTTTCATCTGGCAATCCATCTAATTCGTGTGGGAATGAGTTCGCCGCGTTAATCCAATACATTTGTGTTGTATTTTTCACCCTTCAAATCAAGGAGAACAGTTGTTGCGGCCTATTTTTTAATGGATAAAATAGGGAAAAGTTCCAAATGAGGACTTGAAGTGCATTTATTTTTTCAAATAAATTCATGAAATAGACATTATTTAAATAAGAGTTTTAAGTGCCCTTATGAACTCAAATAAGGACAAAGAAAGGCTTGCCTTTCCGGTTAGTCAAGGACATTTTCGTCTTTTGCCTCTTTGAATTTTTTCTTTCGTTTTCTTTTAGGCCACCGACGATTTCTAGAGAGGCTGGGCGAGGGTCATGTCATGGTTGGTGAGGGCTTGGGCAAGGCGACTCTCGTCAGTGCTTATTGGAAAGAAAAAGAAAAGAGAAAAAAAAAATAATAATATAAAATTAAAATTGTCTTTTGACAAATATGCTCTTGCCCAATTGGAATATTTAGTCTAACGATAATCGATGTAGTCAAGCCCTTATTTGAAATTGTGATGATCACTTCAAGTCTTTATTTGATATAATGTTTACTTCATGCATTTATTTGAAAAAAAATGATGATATTTCAGGCTTTTATTTGGAATTTTTTCATAAAATAATTATAAGGTCATTTATTTATGGTTTTGGAGATTTTAGAACATGATTTTTTCCTCAATGGCACGAAATAAAATTTGATGATGAAATATGTTAAATAATTATTGCAATTAATCTATTTAAGGATTACATGTTAAGTAAACAATTAAGAAATTTTCAATTAACTATACTCGTTTATATGTAATTGATGTTTCGTGCTAATCCACATTTATCATATGTTAAATATAGCTAAAGTTGGAATTGAGAGAATATTCCTTCGTACGGTCGCCACAGGGCACTTTACTTTGCTTTCGTTGCATTCTCTTGTCATCTCTAGATTATTATCTTCTATAAACGATATAATGATGTCTCAAGGGTACTCATTAACATTATATATATATTTTTTCAATTAAGAAAGACTAATCTAGTTTTATCATCCAATATGTATATCATTAGCTTTTAATTGTAAATTGGTATAGTTGAAGGTTGTGATTTTTTTTTTTTTTTTTTTTTTTTTTTGTGGCTAAAATTGTAACGTGATAGTGTATTTGTTTCACTTGAAACTTTAAGATAAAATAAAGGTTTTCCATGGAAATTATTTTAAAGGAAAATGGTCAATCTTTCATTCGTTTGGTGGTTTAAGAAAAACAATTTTCTTCTTGCATCCTTTTTGCTCGTATAAAAATATGTTACTTTTAGGGTGCGTTTGGTTCAGCATTCCCAAAAGACTTTCAGCCTCCAAAGCCCCTTGAGAAAAATACTACACCGTTTGATAACCATTTTGAAGTAACTTTCAAATAAAAGTTAGCATGGGAAGGCTGAAAATCCAATGCTAGTAGGGACTAATTTTGAGCTTTTAGCATTTGGTCAAATGCTGAAACTTTTTTTTTTTCAAAACTATCATCACTCATTCTTCAAATTTCTTATTTTGCCCTTGTTATTATTATTTTAAATGCCAAAAAATGCTAAAAATCAAATTTAAAAATGCAAAAAAAATTAAATATATTTTGGTATTTTTAAAAAAATATTTATATATTTGATTCTTTTTAGCATTATTGTCAAAATTTATATTTAAAAATTTGCATATTTTTTTTTTCAGTTTTAAGCAGATAAAAATTAAAAAATTCCGATCAAGGGTTTGGTCTTTTTTTAAATGTGTGTGTGTGTGTGTGTGTGTGTGTGTTTGATTTTTTTAGTATTATTGTCAAAGTTTATATTTAAAAAGTTGCATACGCTATTTTTTCAATTTTAAACAAATGAAATTAAAAAAAAAAAAAACTACTATTAATCACCCAAAGGGCTACCAAACGGTATTTATCTCAAACTTGCTTTTTAAAACATAATTTACCAAACGACCTTTGTATTTGCTTAAAGTCCTTTAGGCTAAACTATTTTACATTTTCCGAATGAGCTTTTAAAATCTTTGAACCAAACGCACCCTTAATAGTCCATGGAAAATGGTATGGGTAAATTGATTAGTTTTCATTCATCCAAACACCGAAAAGTCAGAAAATAATTTCCTAGAAAAAAATTTTCTTCAAGCAAATGAATTCTAAGATCTCTTGTGATTTACTCAATTAAACACCTTGACATATATTTTGACCATAGTGAAAAATGAGAAAACAAGAAGAAAAACAGAAAATTCTTCCATAAAGATGTCTAGCATGATCCGTTTAGCAAAAGAATACATATCAAATTCAATAAGAAAAGGTTGGTTCACATGGGCCAAATGATTTTTTTTTTTTTTTTTTTTGAAATAAACCTCGAGACTATTTAAACTCAAGAGTTCTTGAACGAGAAGCTTGATGCAAGGACGTCTAGACGTAACAAGTCCCGTAGAGACCAACCATAGAGGACGGGCTAACCAAAAAGATGAAAAGGTATTCAAACGTTGGGCCTTTGTGACCAATTCTGCTTCTTGGTTTGCGAAACGACAATAATGGGTCAAGAAAAAGATTTGCTAATTGGTCCAAAAGGAGCTGGGCCTCTTCTATTAAGATTTCTAGCTCCCAACGCACGTGTCCCTTCCTTCGCACAGTGTCTAGTAACTTTACACAGTCCACAACTCTGTCACCATCTTGCTCTCTCCTCGACTGAAATCACTTCAAGGCTTCGGTCAAAGCCAAAGTCTCCGTCTGAAGCGTCGACGAAGCTGGAACTTTCATTAGCAAATTCATCTAGCAGAGCTCCGTTTCCTCTCAGGGGACCCTCGGAATAGCTCCTTCCGTTGTGCTTGTGCCTTCAAGAGAAGCTCCATCTATGTTGATTTTGAAGGTAAGGGTTTTCGGTGGATCCGATTCTTTATCTATTCAGTTGCTTCTTTGCCAAGTTTCAAACTTTGATTGTTCCTCTTGTTGAAGTTTCTGAGCATTGTCTGAATGCTTGGCTAATGATTGTTTTGTTTACTTGGTGATCAAGCTGGAATTCTTGTTTTAGCCCAATATAGGCCAAGGTCTTCTTTCAATATCGACTAGCCAAAAAGTGAAGACTCATTTGTGCGCAAAATATGAAAAATAATTGCAATAAGGAAAGGGAAAAAATGCGATCTGAGTTACTTTTAGGAAATGAATTTCCGATCGATATTAGACTTAATCACATACTATACAAAATTATTTAGTTAAGATTTAGATGTTCAGTAAAAGGGGAGCACGTAATATGGGAAAGCACAAATATCGTGTTGATTGTTGAGAAAAAGATAAAAAAATTAATACTATAATGTTTATAATCCCAAATTGAAATGAATATACAAATTAAATTAGAGATGGAAATCACTAACATGAATTTTGTGCAATCATTACAACCAAAAAAAAAAAAAAAAACATACCAAAGGCACTTCTTGATTATAAGGATGTGAATGATAACCACCTTTTTAGACGAGTTTCTAAGCTAAAATGTGTGTTTGATAATGCTACAAAATTTTTCTCTTACGAGCAATAGTAAAGGGTGGTGGTAGCTAGCAATGAGTGACGAGCATGTAGTGAAGGCAGGCTGGGATGGTGGGTGGTCACTAATTGCAAGGGTAAGCGATGAATAGAGTTTTTATTTTTTATTTTTTTAAGAAATAGAAAAGTAAAATTTTTTTATTTCTCATTTTTATTCCAAATCTCTCATTTTTATTCAAAATTTTTTTGAACTAAAAATTTATTCAAAAAATAGCAAAAATAAATTATATTACCAAATAAATTTATGTTCCATACCTATTCTCCAAAATAGAAAAAAAATAGAGAAATAAAATGGTTATAATGCTCATCTTTACATTATAGAGATAAAGAAAGAGAAATTAAAGGAAAAATAGGTGACCTGAAAAAAAGACCGGTCTAATAAAGCTAGAACGCACGGCTCGGTAATAGACCGATCCGGTCCGGTCCACGAAGACAATTAGACCGGAGCGACGGAAAAAGACCGCCTTGCTTTTAAGCCCTCTTCTGGAGCCCTCGTTCCTCTCTTCAGGTTTCAGTGCAGTGAGCAATGGCGGTGCTGCGTCGTTATTATTTCGCCGGCGCCCGCGTATAAATCCAGCCTCTCTCCACTTTCAGAAACTCATTCCCATCTCGTCGATTTTCCCGTTCCCTCGCCGACGGGGATTCGCCGGAAGGAAGAGCGAGCTCTCCCTCTCGTTCTGCAGCTCGAAATCGACATTCATTTCCGGTAAGTGCTTCCTCGTTCCTGCAATCTCCATGGCGTTTCCGTATTGAATCGCGCTCAGTCGAAACCTAGGGGGGCGGCGGGTTTCCGTTGATTGGGGGGAGTTTCGTTTGTCGGTCGTTCCTGAGGACCTGAAAGCTCTCTCTGTTTTCCGTGGAACTAGGGTTTTTGGAGGGGGGCGCCTGATTGTTTTGCCCGAGCCGTTTTGAGCCATGGCGCATCTGGGAGGAGGTGCCGAGGCGCACGCCCGGTTCAAGCAGTACGAGTACAGGGCCAACTCGAGCCTGGTCCTGACGACCGACACGCGGCCCCGCGACACCCACGAGCCCACCGGCGAGCCCGAGTCCCTGTGGGGGAAGATCGACCCGAGGAGCTTCGGCGACCGGGCGTACCGGGGCAGGCCCCAGGAGCTCGACGAGAAGCTCCAGAAGGCGAAGAGGAAGAAGAAGGAGCGGGACTTGATCGCGGAGACCGCCCCTAGGCAGGCCAAGAGGCGCCGGCTCCGGGAGGAGAGCGTGTTGACCTCCACGGAGGAAGGGGTTTACCAGCCCAAGACGAAGGAGACCAGGGCTGCGTACGAGGCCATGCTCAGTGTTATTCAGCAGCAGTTGGGCGGGCAGCCGTTGAATATAGTTAGCGGCGCGGCGGATGAAATTTTGGCCGTGTTGAAGAACGATACGTTCAAGAATCCTGATAAGAAGAAGGAGATTGAGAAGTTGTTGAACCCTATTCCAAACCCTGTTTTTGATCAGCTTGTTTCAATTGGGAGGCTTATTACTGATTTCCAAGATGCGAGTGATGCGGCTGGGTCTGCTGTGGCTAATGGGGATGAGGCACTTGATGATGATGTGGGTGTTGCAGTTGAGTTTGAAGAGAATGAAGATGACGAGGAGGAGAGTGATCTCGATATGGTCCAAGAGGATGAAGAGGAGGACGAAGATGTTGCAGAACCAAACAACTCTTCAGCTATGCAGATGGGTGCCGGGATAGACGATGATGATATGCGGGAAGCTAGCGAGGGCATGAGCTTGAATGTTCAGGACATTGATGCTTATTGGCTTCAAAGAAAGATCTCTCAGGCTTATGAACAGCAGATTGATGCCCAGCAGTGTCAGAAGCTTGCAGAGGAGGTGCTGAAGATACTTGCTGAAGGGGATGCTAGGGAGGTCGAGACTAAGCTATTGTTGCATCTTCAGTTTGATAAGTTCAGCCTCATTAAGTTTTTATTGCGGAATAGGTTGAAGATCGTCTGGTGTACTCGTTTGGCTAGGGCTGAAGACCAAGATGACCGGAAGAAGATTGAAGAAGAAATGATGGGTTTGGGACCGGAGCTGGCTTCAATAGTGGAACAGTTGCATGCCACAAGAGCGACTGCAAAAGAGAGGCAAAAGAATTTGGAGAAGAGTATTAGGGAAGAGGCTCGTCGTTTGAAGGATGAGAGTGCTGGAGATGAAGATACAGGTCGGAGAGGCGTGGTTGATAGGGATGCGGAAGGTAGTTGGTTAAAGGGACAGCGTCAGTTGCTTGATCTTGAGAGCCTTGCTTTCGAGCAAGGTGGCCTTTTAATGGCAAATAGAAGGACTGATCTTCCTGTTGGCTCCTTCAAGCATCTCAGCAAAGGATATGAGGAAGTTCATGTGCCAGTTTTGAAAACTAAACCAGATCCCAATGAGAAGCTTGTCAAAATATCTTCCTTGCCCGATTGGGCACAACCTGCTTTCAAAGGGATGCAACAGCTGAACCGTGTTCAAAGCAAAGTCTATGAGACTGCTCTTTTTAGTGCAGAGAACATCCTCTTGTGTGCTCCTACTGGAGCTGGGAAAACTAATGTAGCCGTGCTGACCATGCTTCAGCAAATTGCTTTGAACAGGGATTCAGATGGATCATTTAACCACAGCAACTACAAGATTGTATATGTGGCACCTATGAAGGCACTTGTTGCTGAAATTGTTGGTAATCTGTCCAACCGTTTGCAAGAGTACGATGTCAAGGTGAGGGAGTTGAGTGGTGACCAGTCATTGACCCGTCAGCAAATCGAAGAGACTCAAATCATTGTCACAACCCCCGAGAAGTGGGATATTATTACCCGAAAATCAGGAGATCGTACCTACACGCAGCTTGTGAAGCTTCTGATCATTGATGAGATTCATCTCCTCCATGATAATAGAGGACCCGTACTCGAAAGCATTGTTGCTAGAACTGTTAGACAAATTGAAACCACAAAAGAGCACATTCGATTGGTGGGATTGTCAGCTACATTGCCCAATTATGAGGATGTTGCGTTGTTCTTGCACGTAGATGTTAACAAGGGACTATTTTATTTTGATAATAGTTACAGACCTGTCCCTCTTTCGCAGCAGTATATCGGAATAACAGTCAGAAAGCCACTGCAGAGGTTTCAGTTGATGAATGATGTGTGCTATGAAAAGGTAGTAGCTGCGGCAGGAAAGCATCAAGTTCTTATTTTTGTCCACTCTAGGAAGGAAACAGCCAAAACCGCTCGAGCTATAAGAGATTCTGCCCTTGCTAATGATACTCTTGGTAGATTCTTGAAAGAGGATGGTGTGAGCCGTGAAATTCTACAAAGTCACACTGACATTGTCAAGAGCAATGATCTTAAGGACCTCCTGCCTTACGGTTTTGCCATTCATCATGCTGGCATGGCGAGGGCAGATAGGCAACTTGTTGAGGATCTCTTCGCTGATGGTCATGTGCAGGTCTTGGTTTCAACAGCAACTCTTGCTTGGGGTGTCAACTTACCTGCTCACACTGTGATCATCAAGGGAACACAGATATACAATCCAGAAAAGGGAGCATGGACTGAATTGAGTCCCCTTGATGTTATGCAGATGCTGGGTCGAGCAGGACGACCTCAGTACGATACGTGTGGTGAAGGAATAATCATCACTGGCCATAGTGAACTACAATACTATCTGTCTTTGATGAATCAGCAGCTACCTATAGAAAGTCAGTTTGTCTCGAAGTTGGCCGATCAGTTGAATGCTGAAATTGTTCTTGGGACTGTTCAGAATGCTAGAGAAGCATGCAACTGGATTGGCTACACATACTTGTATATCCGTATGCTACGGAATCCTACACTATATGGTCTAGCACCAGATGTTCTCACTAATGATATTACGCTGGAGGAGAGAAGGGCTGATTTGGTAAGTATCATCATGATTTCAATGTTTGAGATTATCTAATATGGATACATTCTCAAATATAGTAGACATCGTGTCTTTTCCACTTCTTATTTCATTGTATAACAAACTTTCGAGTTTTAGATGTTCGTCCTTTCTGGTATTTTTTTTTTCTTTTTATCTTGTGTGAGCTCTTTTCTCATTCAGTTTAATTATGCTAGTTCTTTTTGTGTTGGTTTTGCAATAGTTCACAACAACATAGAATGTGCTGTCAGATGTCTTTAGGACAAAAAACTGTTTGATCTGGTTGTTTTCTTTCAGTTCTCACTCTTTCTTCTATTAGATGAAAAGTTTATTTGATGAAATACATGTGAATAGAAGGAATAGTGGCTCTAATGGAGAATTGACTATCATGTGAAGAGGAAGACGGAATGATGGGGGAATCTCTCCAGTTTTATCTTTTCTGCTCCACTTTTCTTCAGGAACGAAAAGTTTTTCAGGGTAGACTATGTGTTTTGAGTGAATGAAGCCAGATCTCATTTTACTGTGAATACTCGATAATATTAATTTAGTGTCACTTCAATGACATGCTATGGAACTGCGTATAAATTTTGGATTACCACTTATCGTTCAATCTGCATGGGCTTGCCGGAACTCTGATTCTTTCTGCTTGGATATTGGGGTATCCATAAAGAGGTGATCTGTAGCGTCAAGTGAGGTTAATGGTTCTAAAGTGGTGTATAGTGGGGATTGTTACTCCTGTTTTGCTTACAATGAATCAGGGTGGTACATATGCTTCTATATATCTATGCATAGATCGAGAACTTGATTTGTTAGAATGTGCCTCTCCTGTGTGGCATCTGATTTTCCATTTTACTGGTTTTTCTGTTCTTTTCTCTCTTTGTTCATTGTGAGCCAGATATGCTGTTTATTTATGTTTTTGGGGAGGTGTGGTGAACATGGACATTTAGTCTCTCGTTTCACTTATACATATTGTATTTTCTGTTTGTTGTGCAGATTCATACTGCTGCTAGCATCCTGGATAAGAATAATTTGGTTAAGTATGACAGGAAAAGCGGATATTTCCAGGTTACTGACTTGGGTCGCATAGCTAGTTACTATTACATAACGCATGGGACAATATCCACATACAATGAACACTTGAAGCCGACAATGGGGGACATCGAGTTATGTCGGTTGTTCTCACTGAGTGAAGAATTTAAGTATGTGACAGTGAGACAAGATGAGAAGATGGAGCTGGCGAAGCTTTTGGATCGAGTTCCCATACCTGTGAAAGAAAGTCTGGAGGAGCCTAGTGCCAAGATTAATGTCTTGCTTCAAGCATATATTTCTCAGCTAAAGCTTGAAGGGCTTTCATTAACTTCAGATATGGTTTTCATAACTCAGGTACATTTTCCTTTAATTTCCATCATCTTGATTATATCTTGCGTACTGTACATCATTTGAATCTTAACTAATTTATTTATTTATTTGTTTTTGGTTAGAGTGCTGGACGTCTTATGCGAGCTCTTTTTGAGATTGTCCTTAAAAGGGGATGGGCACAGTTGGCTGAGAAGGCTCTGAACCTCTGCAAAATGGTCAACAGGAGGATGTGGAGTGTCCAAACACCGCTTCGTCAATTTACTGGGATTCCTAATGAAATTCTTTCAAAGTTGGAGAAGAAGGATTTAGCTTGGGAAAGGTACTATGACCTCTCTTCACAGGAGTTAGGAGAGCTAATTCGTGCACCAAAGCAGGGAAGAATGTTGCATAAGTTCATCCACCAATTCCCAAAATTGAACCTTGCAGCACATGTTCTGCCAATTACTCGATCTGTCTTGAGGGTTGAACTCACAATTACACCAGACTTTCAGTGGGAGGACAAAGTTCATGGGTATGTGGAACCATTTTGGGTGATTGTGGAGGACAACGATGGCGAATACATTCTTCATCATGAATACTTTATGCTGAAGAAGCAGTACATTGATGAAGACCACACCCTGAATTTCACTGTTCCAATCTATGAACCATTGCCTCCTCAATACTTCATTCGTGTTGTGTCAGATAGGTGGCTTGGGTCACAAACTGTTTTGCCTGTTTCCTTCCGGCATCTTATTTTACCAGAAAAGTATCCTCCACCAACAGAGTTACTTGACTTGCAACCACTGCCTGTGACTGCTTTAAGAAACCCGTCGTATGAAGCCTTGTATAAGGACTTCAAGAATTTCAATCCTGTTCAAACTCAGGTCTTCACCGTGCTCTACAACACAGATGACAATGTCCTTGTTGCTGCTCCAACTGGGAGTGGAAAGACCATATGTGCAGAGTTTGCTATCTTAAGAAATCACCAGAAAGGACCTGATAGTATCATGCGTGTTGTTTATATTGCTCCTATGGAAGCTCTGGCCAAGGAACGCTTCCGAGATTGGAATAGGAAGTTTGGGAGGGAGGGTCTTGGGATGAAAGTGGTTGAACTGACTGGGGAAACTGCAACAGACTTGAAATTGCTTGAGAAGGGCCAGATTATCATCAGCACTCCGGAGAAGTGGGATGCCTTATCTCGTAGATGGAAGCAGCGGAAGCATGTTCAACAGGTTAGTCTTTTTATAATTGATGAACTCCACTTGATTGGTGGTCAAGGTGGTCCAGTATTGGAAGTGGTTGTCTCCAGGATGAGATATATAGCAAGTGAGGTGGAGAACAAGATTCGGATTGTGGCTTTGTCTACTTCACTTGCGAATGCAAAGGATCTTGGTGAATGGATTGGCGCCACTTCCCATGGTCTTTTCAACTTCCCACCCAATGTCCGCCCTGCTCCCTTGGAGATTCACATACAAGGAGTGGACATTGCTAATTTTGAGGCAAGGATGCAAGCAATGACGAAACCGACATACACAGCAATTGTACAGCATGCTAAGAATGGGAAGCCTGCTCTTGTGTTTGTTCCCACGAGAAAGCATGTCCGACTTACTGCAGTGGACTTAATGACTTATTCGGGTGCAGATGGTGGGGAGAATCCTGCATTTTTACTAAGCTCCTTTGAAGATGTGGAGACTTTTATTGACAACGTTAGTGAAGAAACGTTGAGGACCACCTTGCGACATGGGGTTGGCTATTTGCATGAGGGGTTGTCTAGTCTTGACCAACAGGTGGTCACACAGCTCTTTGAAGCTGGTCGTATTCAGGTCTGTGTCATGAGCAGTTCCATGTGTTGGGGGGTGCCCTTATCAGCATACTTGGTAGTTGTCATGGGAACACAATACTATGATGGGAGGGAGAATGCGCACACAGATTACCCTGTCACAGATCTTTTGCAGATGATGGGTCGTGCTAGCCGGCCATTGATAGATAATTCTGGAAAATGTGTTATCCTTTGCCATGCGCCTCGCAAGGAGTACTACAAGAAATTCTTGTATGAGGCTTTCCCTGTGGAGAGCCATTTGCAGCACTTCCTGCATGATAATCTGAACGCAGAAGTTGTTGCTGGAATTATTGAGAACAAGCAGGATGCCGTGGATTACCTGACTTGGACTTTCATGTACAGGAGGCTGACACAAAACCCAAATTACTACAATCTCCAGGGGGTGAGCCATAGGCATCTGTCCGATCACCTCTCCGAGCTTGTGGAGAATACTTTGAGCGACCTGGAAGCTAGTAAATGTGTCCTTGTTGAGGATGATATGGACCTTTCTCCTTTAAATCTTGGTATGATTGCATCATACTACTATATCAGTTATACTACTATAGAGCGGTTCAGTACTTCCTTGACTTCTAAAACAAAGATGAAGGGTCTTCTGGAGATTCTTTCATCTGCTTCAGAATATGCACAACTTCCCATTCGACCGGGAGAGGAGGATGCTGTTCGGAGGCTTATTAACCACCAGAGGTTTTCCTTTGAAAATCCCAAAGCCACGGACCCGCATGTGAAGGCCAATGCTTTGCTTCAGGCTCACTTCTCGAGGCAGCCCGTGGGTGGCAATTTGGCATTGGATCAACGGGAGGTCCTCCTTTCTGCTAGCAGGTTGCTTCAGGCGATGGTGGATGTTATATCAAGTAGCGGGTGGCTGAGCCTTGCGCTTCTTGCTATGGAAGTAAGCCAGATGGTGACACAGGGCATGTGGGAGCGTGATTCGATGCTTCTACAGCTCCCGCATTTCACCAAGGATCTGGCCAAGAAATGCCAGGAGAACCCTGGGAAGAGTGTAGAGACCGTGTTTGATCTGCTGGAAATGGAGGATGGGGAGAGGCAAGAGCTACTGCAGATGTCGGACTCTCAGCTGCTGGACATTGCAAGGTTTTGCAACCGTTTCCCCAACATTGACCTCACCTATGAGGTACTCAATAACGAGAGTGTCAGCGCCGGGGACGACATGACGCTACAAGTGATGCTCGAAAGGGATATGGAGGGGAGAACTGAGGTGGGCCCGGTTGACGCCCCTAGGTATCCCAAGGCCAAGGAAGAAGGGTGGTGGCTTGTGGTCGGCGACACGAAGACCAACCAGTTGCTTGCCATCAAGAGGGTGTCTCTTCAAAGGAAGTCCAAGGTCAAGCTCGAATTCTCTGCTCCTTCAGAAGCTGGGAAGAAGACGTACAGCCTCTACTTCATGTGCGACTCGTACCTGGGTTGTGACCAGGAGTACAATTTTACCGTCAACGTAGGCGAAGCTATGGCCGATGAAGAGTGAAAGACCAAATAGAACAGAGTAGAAAGACGATACACTGCACTGGTCCATTATTATTTTCCTTTTGGGTTCCTTGAACTTTTTTGTTTCAGCGTCATGATTCCCCGCATCTCAAGTTAAGATCGTTGGCATGTATTGTATTTTATCGTAGTTGCATCTGTTAACGTATGGATAATTTTGATCAGCCGGTCCTGTATTTTCTTTGGGATTAACTGGCATCGATGCCGCCAACTTATGATCCATTGAGATTGGCTATGGAATTCCCTTACGGGGGAGGAACAATGTTCGAAAGTTGCTATTTATCATTAGGCAATGTTTCTCAGATGCATGAACAACACCTGTTTGTACACAAAAGCAGTCGGAGCTTATTCCTACCGGAATGCATACAATCAAAAGAACTACACATCGCCGGCGCGACGCATCCATGTACAGTTCTCGGAGCAGCGAAGCGATCGTCGCAGCGGGAGACGCTGGTTCGATCTTCCGATCCTTCAGTCGAAGTGGACGCGGCACTCGTCGGTGTCGGGATTCTGCTCGCAGAATGACTCGAGCGGGTCCTGCTGCTTCTCCAGCCGGAGCCGGAGATCGGCCTTCGCCTGGCTCACCTCCTCCACCTCGTCCCACGCCACCTTGCACCCGTCGGACCTCGCGTCCCCTTGGCACACCTCCCTCGCCTCCCTCACCTTCTCCTCTATCATCTCCGTCAGCTGCTTCTCCCTCATGTGCGTGCCCTTGTACTTCGCCTTTGCCGGCGCCATCGCCCTCACCGCGAGCGCCCCGGCCTTCCCGCCGACGCCACCCCCGCGCGGCGGCGGGAAGCGAGACGACGCGCGGGCACGAGGAGCGGCCGGATCCCAGCGAGCGCGACGGCGGTGGCGGTGGCGGTTGCGACCGGATCGCGCCCCTTGATGGCCCGCCGACAGCGAACACAGAAGCGAAAGACGCCATTACGACTCGTCTCAGATCGGTCTACCGGCTTGGCTTTCTCGACCAATTTCATTTCAGTCGGGCTGCTTTATGTCAGATATCAGCAACTCAATCTTAGCCCTCCAAAAGTTGTGGGGCTTACTTATTGAGTGGCTGAGATTAAGTGAGCTCGTGAACATCCGTTGCAGCCAATTATGTCTCCTTCACATAAGAAAAATATTAACTTGTCAAAATACCAGTCTACTCACTAGGCGACACGTGTTGCAGGAGTTTACCGCGCCATAACTAGAGCTGGCAAATGGGTTATAAACCTATATTATGACCTATAAAAAAATGGATCATAATAGGATCAAGTGAAAGTTAAATATAGATTAGAAATGAGTTTGAGAAAATAAAGCACAAAAAGAAAGGGTTAATTTACAAAAAAAGCACCAATTTTAGGTCGATGGACAAATCTGGCCCAAACTTTTTTTAGTCTCGTAAAAAAGCATCAACTTTAGGTCGATGGACAAATTTGGCCAAAATTCTTTTTTGTCTTGTAAAAAAGTACCAACTTTAGGTCGAGTGCTAATACTAGTCAATTTTTTTTTTTCGAAAGAAAACGATCAACTTTCACTTAAATCTTATATCTGGCCCCCCTTAACTTAACACCATCCATTGTCTTCTTGTTTAAGCCACAGCTTGAAGAATAACAGTGAAACTGTGCCGTTTCCTATACTTTACTAGCAAGTAAAAAAATCTCCCGATTGATTATCTCTAGCTAGACTTTATTATTTTGTTGTAATATGAAGCTGTAGATCACCATCTGTCAAGAGAAACCATGGATGAGATCCACCAACCTCACGGCTAGAACCTTTTCTCTTGAAATAAGGTTAACTTCAAATAGAAAGTTAATGGTAGGGGTTAGATTTTGGATAGGAGTGAAAGTTTGTTATGTTTTACGAGACAAAACAAAAATTGGGCTAGAATTGTCACGGGTTAATTCCAAAAAAAAGCACCAACTTTAGGTCGATGGACAAATCTGGCCCAAACTTTTTTTTGTCTCGTAAAAAAGCACCAACTTTAGGTCAATGGACAAATTTGGCCCAAACTTTTTTTTTGTCTCGTAAAAAGCACAAACTTTAGGTCGAGTGACAATTTTGGCCCAATTTTTTTTGTTTGGAAAAAAATCATCAACTTTCACTTAAATCCTAAATCCTGCCACCCTTAACTTATATTCATTGATTGTCCTTAATCCATGTGCACTTGTTGGCTAACACCATCCATTTTCTTCTTGTTTGAGCCATAGCTTGAAGAATAACAGTGAAACTATGCCATTTCCTATACTTCACTAGCAAGCAAAAAAAATCTCCCGATTAAATTTCTCTAGCTAGACTTTATTGTTTTGTCGTAATATGAAACTATAGATCACCGCCTATCAAGAGAAATCATGGATGAGATCCACCAACCTCACAGCTAGAACCTTTTCTCTTGAAATAAGGTTAACTTAAAATAGAAAGTTAATGGTAAGGGTTAGATTTTGAATAGGAGTGAAAGTTTGTTATTTTTTATGAGACAAAACAAAAATGGGGCCGTAATTGTCACTTAATCTAAAGTTTGTGCTTTTTTACGAGACAAAAAAAAGTTCGGGCCAGATTTGTCCCTCAACCTAAAGTTTGTGCTTTTTCATGAGACAAAAAAAAGTTTTGGCCAGATTTGTCCATCGGCCTAAAGTTGGTGCTTTTTTTTGGAATTAGCCCGAATTGTCACTTAACCTAAAGTTGGTGCTTTTTTAAGAGACGAAAAAAGTTCGGGCCAAATTTGTCTCTCAACCTAAAGTTTGTGCTTTTTCATGAGACAAAAAAAAAAAGTTTTTTGATTTGTCCATCGACTTAAAGTTGATGCTTTTTTATTTTTTATTTTATTTATTTTATGGAATTAGCCCCAAAAAGAAATGGGTCTAAATGGGTTATTAGGAAACCCACTTTGAACCCATGGCATTCTTTAACTTTATAATTTTTTTAATAAAAAAATTGAAATTATAATTATTTTTCATATTTCAATTTTTTTCTTTCTCTTTTTTCTTTCTTTTTCTTTCTTCCTTAGTCGACGGTTGGCGACAGGCCAAGCAAGGCTCGAGCTCGCCGGCAGTCATCGACAACCGGCCCCTCTTGACGCCGGCGAGCTCGAGCCTCGCCTAATGCTTTGGCGGAGCCTTGGCCTCACTAGATCTAGTGAGGCTCAAGCCTCGTCGACGACTAGCGAGACTTGAGCTTACCGTCGGCATCGAGTGGGGCCTTGGCCTCATTGAATCGGCGAGATCGAGCCCCGCCCAATGTCGACGAGCTCGATCTCGCTTGTGGCTGTCGTTGGCCATCGTTGTGGCCGGACCGACCCGAAGAAGAAAAAAAAGAAAAGAGAAAAGAGAAAATTAAAAATAATTATTAAAAGTAAAAAATTATATTTAAAAATAAAAATTATAAAATTATATTTCCTTAAAAATAAAATAATAAAAATTTATATTTAAAAAAAAAAAATTGATTTTTTAAAAATATTTTAAAAAGAATTATAAAAAATTTTCATTAAATTTGTAATACATAAAAATTGTAAAAAATTTGTATTGCATAAAAATGTTTTAACAATACTTTTTTAGTAAAAAAATCATTAAATGAGCTTTTTAGGTTTAATTTTTTTTTTTTTTTTTTTTTTTTATTTTTATGTTTCAGTTTTTAGTTATTCAATGGTATGTTCACTTCAAACAAGAGAAGTATGTGCATAGTCTAATTCTTTATAAATATTTTAATTTATAGGTTTTTTTAACTTTTTTTATTTACTATTTTTAATTTAATTTGAAGTTTTAATCCAATTAGCATATAGTAGAAGTGGGTTTTCATATAATATTAATAGGTTTTAGCAATACGGGTTAGGTCAAGTATGGGTCGGGTATGAGTCACTTGATTTACACTACATGATATGGGTCAAAACGGGTTAAATTGGTCAATTATGGGTCGACCCATTTTCGACCCGACCCACCCATTTGACGGGTCTAGCCATAATCCCTCTCCTCCCTCGTTGTCTTGCCTCTCTCTTTATTTTTCCTTCATTTATTCTTCTTCTTTCCTTTCACTCACTCTCGACCTCAACCTCGAGCACGATCTTAGACCTACCGCTGTCGCCTCTGGCATCTTTGCCTCCATCTTTGCCTGCTCCTTCTTCGACCTTTAGTGTTGCCGTCTCCTATCCAAACTCTTCTTGCGCCTGCATCAGCTAGGAGGTTAGGTCTTATGCCGCATTGACAAACCACGCCCTCGCCACCTCCATGTTTGCCTCGTTCGTTGCCTAAGCCAACCCTGGTAAGCTTGAATTAACTCAAAGTCGAGGTCGAGGTGAGCTCTAGATTACAAGTCTGAGGCTCGCTCGACTTTTTATCCAAAATCGAAGGCCCAAGTTTGCCAACTAAGCTTGAGCTCGACAATGGAGGACTGAAACGACGGCAAGGTGTTGGACTGAGACAGTGATGAGGCGGTGGTGATGGAAGGGGACGGACTTTGTTATTGTCCTGTCGGAGTGAAAGGGAAGAAGAAGAAAAGGCAAAGAAAAAGAAGAAGAGAGGAATGGAAGGGGATTTTGACACGCTCGAATTAGAGCTCTACCCAATATTTTCTCCGTTCGGATGGGTTGTGAATGTTTCATTCGGGCTGGTTGGGTGGTTTTCAAGCCCATGATGCTTGGGTTCGAGTTTGCCAGGATTGGCTCGAAAATATGTAAAACTAAAGAGTAAAGATCATACTTGAAAATAGAAAAAGAAAATCGTAATTTCAAGGGTGATTCATTTTATTTTAATTAACTTTAATTTCAAGGGTGATTCATTGTATACGAAATTAACTATCATACTTCAAATATGTGCCATAGAGAATTATGCCATGTTAAAGTTGAGATGAGCAAAATTCGTTTCTCGTAAAGAAATTCAAGTAAATTAATGTTAATGTTCTGAGATATGATAATGAATAATAATCTTTTTGCCAAAAAAGAAAAGAAAAGGAGGCTAAAGCTTGAATCAGTCCGGGCTGAATGGAATAATTTTGATTAAAGCCTTTTCTTTTTTCGGGCTGAGCTTACATCGGTTCTGAAAAAGATTCTTCTTTTCTTCTTCTAAAATGTGCTCGTTTTACAAAAAATAAATGATTTAGAAAAAAATTTTCTAAGATAATTGTTGGTACTGTTTATAAAAATGAATGAAAAAAAATATTTTCATTATTTGCAAAAATATTAAAACATAAATTGCTATCGATAATAAAGACAATTTCAATAATCGATTATTTTAAAGAATATAAGCAATCACTTTTAGAAATTTTTTAATTTAAATCATTTATTTTTTATGATACAAATGGGGCCTTAGGATTAGTCTTTTTGGGCTTAGGCATCTCCTAATCATTGAATTGGCCTATGCTTAAAACTAGGGAAGACTGAGTTAGTTTTTTGTTGGAATGCCTTTCCACAATAGGTGAACTCCTTATTCAAGCCATTTGGGGACAGCCTTTTAGCTACAAACTACTTAGAATTTTAGTTCAGAGCATAGAAATACTAAAGGGTCCTAGGATGGTAACATTTCCAACCATCCAAGTTGTATTTCTCAAAAGATCCAAAAGAGATGTTTAGAGAGACATTGAGAATTTTTCACAAAACACTCACTTTATTTGAGGGGACTCTATCCAACATATTACATCCTATTTGCCTTTTATAGGCATTAAGAGGACACAAATAAATAAAGACCAAGCTCATAGGTCCGAAAACAAATCGAGGCTTTGGACAATCCAGTCGGGAATTATTATTGGTGATATGAATAGTGACTATGAACCATTGATTTCCTTAAACCCATTGCTATATTACTTTGTTACGGTGATTTTGCTACAATGACCTAGTTATGCATCTCTTATGTCACAAACATTGTAGTCATAATCGGAATCATTAGAGCTATGCATCTCTGCAAGAAGATAATCTTTGTATTTCTATTCAAGTTCTGCAAATCTGATATCAGAAGGGCTTCGGGTGACTTGTGCATTTAACATATTATGTCGCGTGATGAGGATGCTTCTTCATGAGTCTTGGAGGATCCTGGAGTGTCGACAGGCAAGTTTGGCTGAGGCCAATTTAATGGTTGAGTATAATAAGATGTGTCTAGTCTAAAGGATAAGGACAAAGGTCCTTGAATCTTGAGAAACACAATAGTGCGGATTTTTGGGTTTGGTCGGACAGTTCTCAATTCTTGTTGTAAGAGGTGCTTCTAATAAGTGGGGGATAGAACCAGTTGAGAACAAGCTAGGAGGTTCTTATCATTTTCTTTTTCAATGTTTCGGCCTAGTATGAATATCCAAGAAAATATTTAGTGCTTTTAAATTGACACGTGAGTTGCTAACGTAGGGTGCATTTTTTAGTCATATCCAATAATAAGATGACAGTTGGAATATGAAAATGTAAAAAACCAAATTCTCCCTTCTTCCTCCTCCACCGTTTGTTCTCCTCCATCCTAGCCCGATGATAGAAAAACTCAGGTAGTGCTAATGAGAGATTTGCAATTCCAACGAAGCAAAGAAGCTTCCATTGTTGACATCGTTCGTCCATGGATGAGATTTGGAGTCCCGCCTTCAAAACTCACGACCATGGACAATCTGCGGTTGCTGGATCTGTGGATGAGGCTCCTCGCCAGCCATGGATGATGGAGGACCCTTTCCGGCATTGCTCGCAGTCGGTCCCCAACTTCATCTTATTCTATTTTTTTTTTTTCCAACCTCCAGATTTGGCGTCGTGTCCTCGTCCATGGTCATCATCACCTTCGTCGACGTTGGGCAAACGCATTTAGATTTGGCCATCCATGGCCAAACACGTTCAGGCATCGTGTCGCTAGTCCGTGGCTGTCGTCGGCATCAAGCATCGTCGGAAAAGGTCGATCTAGAAATTCGGCTAGATCTAGAGCCATGGCCGCGAGTGACGACGGTTCGTTTGGCCATGGATGAGGGATGCCGACGAACGTGACGAGGGTCATGGATGAGGGACGTCCATGGTCATCAAAGGTCACCTTCCTATTGCTCGAAAGATGGAGGAAGAAGAATAGAGAATTTGGTCTTTTACTTTTTTATTCCGACTTAGTAGACACATTTCTTATTATTGGATGTGATATATGAATGCATGCGACGTCAATAATTGATGTCGGTTTGAAACCTCTAAATAATTTATCCCCATTTGCACCCCTTGCGTAACATCAAAGATCCTAATAATATTAAATGTAATAATTTTCCTTGCTAATTGTGTAATCTAACATGGGCTACTTTACCAAAAAAAAAAAAAAAAAAAAAAACATGGCCTAACACCACAAAAGACCACAAATTAGTTTATTTGAGATAAATTTATCTCAAATTAATTTTTTGATTATAAAAACCCCAGATTAGTTGATCTATGACCACCAAATACTCGAAACCGATATATTTTTAACAAATTTATCAAGTAGGTTTTCATTCATAAAAACTACAAATTGGACATGTTATTCGACTAGATAATTCGATAATAAAATTTAACGGAAACTAATATATGATATATTCATCATAGGTATACTAATTTAAGGTTTTAGAATAAATTTGTGTGGTATACTAATTTAAGGTTTTAGAATAAATTTATCACAAATTTATCAATTTTGAATTTTTAGTGTATTAATCTTTTTAATATTTTAGGTATTACCTCCTGCCTAACTCGTGGAGCATAACGGCAGGTTACATAAACTTAGTTGCTGCACCTCCAACAAGGGAATATCTTCCAACTTTCTATTATATATATATAATTGTATGTATATATGTGTATATGTAAAGATTTTCTATTTAAAAGTCGACTTTGGGCAAAAGTTTTTATATTCGTCAAGTTTAAATTGAATTTGGAGCCTCGAATTTGCCCAGTTGAGTTGAGCTTCAACTTGGCATTGCATTGCTCGGCTAGAATAGATTATACTCTCGCCTCCAACTTATTAAACTGCGATTTACATCGTATTACACGATTTGAAAGTGTATAAATTAGAGTATAGATTTCGGGACAAGACGGTAGTAATTTCCGATGGGTAGGATAATTAGAAAAAAGAAATTTAATTCATATATACATTATAAAGAGATTTAGAGCGGACCGATTCTCCAAATTATATAAATTAAAAGCGTCAAGTCCCAAAACTTAATGCGGAAGGAAATTGCACACACCCCAAAAGAGTCCTCCGAAGCAGCAAGGAAATTTCCGCGAAGCGGAGGGGGTGGAGATTCTCCTGACGTGGCGGGAGCCGAGTCGACGACTTTCCACGCGTCGAGACCTGATTGGTCCGATGATGGCATCGCAGTCCCAAGGGATTCGAAACTCGAAACAGTCGGGTTCCTAAGATATATAAGAACTCTCTCCCCGTCTTTTCTCCTCTGTGGCGTTCGATCGTCTTCCTTCCGACGGTGATCAATCCAAATTCCGCCTGAAAAACCCTAAATTCCCTCAAATCAGATGCTTTTGTAGAGATCTCCCATCGTCGCCTTCATCTTCTTTTTCCCTTTTTTTTTTTTTTTTTTTGGTTTTGTTGTTTGGTTGTTTTTTTTTTTTTTTTTTTCCTAGTGTTCTGATGGAGGATCTGGAGTTGCATATGGATGAGGATGTGATGGCTCACATCGACCTCGACGGCTTCTTCGGCGACGTCCCGGAGGCCGGCGACGTCATCGGCGCTTGCTCCTCGGCGAACGCGTCGTCGTCGTCTCCGGACTCGGGGCTCTCGTGGTTCGACGAGATCGAGAACATCCTGATGAAGGACGACGAGGACGGCGGAGCTGTCGGTGGCGGGATTAGGGCTGATTCGAGCCAGGAGTTCTGCGATAGGTTCCTCGCCGACGTGCTCGTTGACTCCCCCGGAGATGGGTCCGCCGAGATAGCCGATGTTTCCAGCGACAAGGAGGTGCCGGGATCGCCCTCGTCGCCGGGATCGTCGGATGACGGCGGGGTCGAGACTGCGAAGGTTGATGGGGCTGACGGTGGCGGTGAAGCCTATGATCCTGCTTCTAAGAAGATCAAGAGGTACGTTGATTGATCGGTGCTGCCGAATTTCTCGATTGGTAGCTTTATGTCGAATTCTGCGGGATCTTTGTTAATTCGTCTTTCTGGAGAAGAAGCTGGTTGAATTTTAGGATTTGTGGCTGTGCTTTTTGCACATGGAATTAGTCGCTAGAGAGTTTTGCCATTGAAGTCAACATTCTGGAAATTTGTGAAATATTGTTTTTTATGTTGGTGTGGGCATCGAGGCCTTGCCAGGGTGGAGTGCTTCATAATTTCTTTCAATCGATTTAGGCGTATGTATGGTCGCCTCCTGTTCAGTGGAGTGATTGTCGATATATTGCTTAAACGCTTCCATGTGATTCCCGAATTGTGAATAGGACCGTCCGAGAATTTCTGTGAGGGATGAATATAAGAAATTGCTAATTTGTTCATTAGTCAACATGTACGATATTATCGAAGCCGTCCCAACGGAAGGTCGTTTGATGTATTTCAGGCAGCTGAGGAACAGGGATGCTGCTGTTAGGTCGAGAGAGAGGAAGAAAGCGTATGTCAAAGATCTGGAGGTGAAGAGCAAATACCTTGAGGGGGAATGTAGGAGACTTGGGAGGTTACTTCAGTGCGTTATGGCTGAAAACCAAGCTCTGCATTTTAATTTGCAGAATAGTGCGTGTGGTGCTAGTGTGGCCAAGCAGGAGTCTGCCGTGCTCTCGGGTATGCGTCTTGAACCTTGAAATCAGTCACTGAGCTTTTCAATCTCAATTGCCACCATTTTCCTGCTTGATATGTTCAAATATGTTCTGATTAGATGATTTACTTCAATCCAGATGTAGGAAATACCGATGACATTTTACTGTGCATATTTATTGCCCTGTGTTGCAAAGTTGAATGAACTGTTTTAAAGAGTAAACTAAAGGTTACTAGCAGTGCATTCTGCTTGTGTGGTGTTCTTTGCTGATGGTTATCATAATCTCTGGTGTCAGTAGATGATAGATGATTGATGTGGTCGAATTTTAGGAGCCTCTCCTTCATCTTTTGTACCAACATGTTTGTTTTGAATTAGCAAGATTTTGTGCTGGAGGTGATCAAATCTTTGAAGTCATTGTGAGCCGTTTCTAGCTTTTGGCTCTTTCTTTTGTCAAGTAGCCTAGTCTTGGTCAATTATAAACATTCTGTGTACTTGGTTTAGCCACCTGCCACCTGTTGTTTATCAGTTCCTAGAAATTTCCTCTCCTCCTCCATGGAAAGGAAAATTGAAGAGAAATGTATGATAAAAATTAGCATGTAAGTTTCTGCTGCTGTCTTCTTTTTGCATGTCGGCTGATACCAATTTTAACTGTTGTGCTGCAGAACCCCTGCCGCTGGGTTCCCTGTTTTGGTTCCTATGCATCACATGCCTATTTACCCTGCCCCTGCCGCTTCTGTTGGCACTGGAAGCAGTGTTACCGGAAAACGCAGGAAAGGGAAATCCGAAACCTCTGGCAGCTCCAAGAGGAGCAAGAAGTGAGATGTATGGATCCTGTGGGGTACAAACCCTCGACAAGAGCAGGAGATATAAAGCATTAAGGACGAAGATGAAGGTGGGATTTTTGCTGCCCCGAGTTTTGGCATAGGCTGATTCTCTTCTTTGCGACTTTCGACTGATTTCCCACATCGGGGTTCGCCTTTGTTTCTCGTTCTGTGGTCTAAAATGGTGTAAGATACTGGAATAATTGGCTAAGAGATGAGGACTTTTTGAGTAGATTCGAGCTTTTTATGTAAATCCCCCCAGAACCACACCCGTGATTAGCCCGTATGATTATAGCAGTTGCTTTGCCTAAGTGGGTTCATGATTTGGTTCAGCGCCTTCTTGTGTGTCCTTTAACATGTGCTTGTCATATGGCTGCTCGAGGACATCCGAACTTAGATTTGAGGCTTCTGCAGGTGGGAAAGATCATATTTTGTTGCTACAATGATATCTAACTATGATGTTTTATTTATTGGGTGGCCATCTCTCTCACTCTCTGTCTCTCTATCTCTCATTTGAACGTTGTGCGGTGGTCGCCTTTGTATCTCTCACGAGTGCACGTGAGATGGAGAATGAATTACGAAACATATCAATTGGTAGAACCTTTGATAAAAGAAAGAGATGTTGTGTATGAATCACTAACATATTCTTCTGAATTTTATGTATCCGCGAGATTAATTTCTGAATTGTATTATATGTATCCGCAAGATTAATTTGTGAATTGTATGTATCCGCGAGATTAATTTCGAGATTAATTTGGAAATTCAGTAGTAGTTATAAACAGATAGTTCTCTTATACAAAATAAATAAAACTCTTTTGCTTTCACCTGCCTTTACCTTCAGATGAATTATTTATAACGAAAAAAGAATTAAAAAAAATAAAAAAGAAATTCATATTTTATTTCTTTATTTCTTTTTATTTGTCTTAAGTGACCATTGCGATGGAGACGACTGCCTTCATGGGGGTCGTTGTGGTGTTGGTGTCGCCCACCATCGAGGAGGGCATCCCTGTTGTCCTAGAGTTTCAGGGGCAATCAGCTCGTGGGTTTGGGTTTTCTTTTTGTTTATTTGATTTATTTTCTAATCTTAGTATTTTATATTGTCATTTTTTAGTAATTTATACTAGAAAGCATCTGTAGTACGATTATATATGAAATGAGTCGTCGGATAAGTGATTTAGATATAAAGAAGTTTAAGGATTGTAATTTTCAATCCGTCATTTTGTTCCATCTAACTCCATGCCGCCCTCCGGTCAAACATAGTTTGATCCTATTTTATAATGGAGAGATCTCAATTTGAGATTGCCGACTCTCTGACGACGTAAGAAGAGAAAACAAAAGGGAAGACCTATTTGATTTTCCTTAGATATTCACCGAAGAAAAAGAAAGAAAAATTGAAGGGAATGGGTCACTTTGTATTTGATTTGAGCAGAGAAAAGGTAAAACAGTTCCGGGCTAAGTCAAAGAAATAGGAAAAACTCAAATGATTTTATGTCCCCTCGGCAGTCCTTCCTATCCAACGGGAGACCAAACCATTGCTGAACTTAGAGGCGTGCCACCGTCGCCGCCCGTGGCTTAACAGACTTCCGGTTCAGGAGAGGAAGAGTTTGGTGGTGGAGTGTTAGGTGTGCGAGTTTGACCTGGAGACCCACAAGTTGGTTGGTTCTTGCCTATCCGAATATCCAAGTCACCCACCCTTTTTTGCAAGAATATCCCCCGGTCCAGATGCTTTCTTTCCCAAGTTGCACTGTCCCCATCTGAAAAGCAAAACCTACTACCGATATTCACCCGCTTGTTTCGTAAATAACGGGGCTCCTCGTCGTGTTAAAGTTTAGGATTAGTATTATAAAAAATTTCAAACTGATATATTTGAAATAAATTTAGTTTAAATTAATTTTTTGGTCAAAAGATCATAAATTAATACATATATAACAAATTTACACTTTATTAATTTCATAAAAAACCACAAATTGTTACGTCTATAACAAACGAAGGCTAATACTCCTAAATTGATGCACCTCAATAATTACATGTCATTCAACTCAGTAATTTGACGGTAAAATTTAATGAAAATTAATTTGGGATAAATTTATCACGGATATATCAGTTTTGGATTTTTTGTCATTAAAAAATTAATTTAAAATAAATTGCCACATGTGTATTAATTTGAAGCTTTTTGTGATATTAATCTTAAAGTTATATAAAATTACCGACACAAAACTACCAGCTCTTCTTTGAGTTAGCCAATAACTAAATTACTGACTCAAAACAAAACTACGTGTTTTTTCGAATAAGAGGGGTGGCTAGAAAAACAATTTATATTTCTTTGAGAAATAGAGAAGCTAAAAGCGATTTCTCACCCAAAACAACTATTTTGTCTGCTTTGAATTTATTGTTCCTATAGCCACTTAGCAACCCATATTCGCTTTACCTTGTTTGGCTTGAAGTTGCCGATTGAATTCAGGCTTTTGTTGTGTTACTACTTTTATTTGGTAGTTTGAAAATTACCATATTTGTTGCAAGTTACCGATGTAGGGATGGATAGGAAGGAAAGAGAATAAGAGAAAAGCAGAAGAAAAGGGAAAGGGAGACACCAACTTTTGGCAACGAATTAATAAATCTTAATATCAACTCGCAATATAGAGGTTACCTAAAGAGATGCAATAATACCAACATCTATCATGTCATCGGGTTTCCTACTCGATTAAAAATCAAGAAAATTAAACATTATCCTGATAACATGGTACCCAAATCTAAAAGATAAGGAAATTTAATTAAAAATGTAATATAAATCCGCATTTTCATCATTCGCCAAAATTTTACTTTCGTAACTTATTGAAGCTCTTAAATAATCAATTCTTATATCGAATCATCAATCTTGATGAAAAATTGTTAATAAATTTTTTCATGTTAGGCAACTATGCCTATTACTAATGTTTATTCATTCATTATTACCTTTTATCAAAAAAGAAATGTTTATTCATTCATTTCTAAATTTAGACAAGTCACCAATTATATGAGAATTGGAGCAATTTCCACGACAATTTGATATTCAAATTTCATCCGAAATCGTATGTTGGAAATTTTCAAGACATACAAGTACCGACATGTATTATCATTTGGGAACATTTTTCAACCTTTTCCGAATTTCATTAGGAAAGTAAAGAATCTCTCAAAAAAAGATAGGATAGGAATATAAAAGACAATAAGAAGATATTTTTCCGGAATATAAAAGACAATAAAAAGATATTTTTCCAATTGCCGAATAGGAAAATAGAAAATAAATCCACGAAAAGAAATAGAGAGAAAAAAAACAGAGCCCCCGCGCAGAGAGGACAGCAGAAGAGGAAGGGAAGTTAGGTTAGGTAGTTGCGTACGGACCGCACCGCGGCCGAAAACGCCATATTACAATCGGATCCCCATTTTTCTTCCTTTTTTCCATTTTGCCCCCTCGATGTCTCCCTATTTTCTCTCTCAGTCCCTCTTTTTTTTCTTTTCCGGCCCTCCCCGGCCCCGAAAAGAAAGAAGAAAAAAATAAATAGAAAAATATCACGCCTCCGCTCGTTGGTAGTAACGCCCGAAGCCGAAGCTCGGGGTGTCCTAAAATCTGCTCCCCCGCCGTCCGTCCCCACCCTAAAAACCATCACATAAAAACCCGTCACTCCAACTAGCACTTCTCCGCCATCTTCTGCTTCACTTTGTCTCTCAACTACTCCTTCTCTCTCTCTCTCTCTCTAGAGCTTTCTCTCTCGCCGGAGCTCCCCGCCGGATCGGAAATGGAGTCGGACTACGGCATTCCCAGGGAGCTCTCCGACCTCCAGAAGCACCGATCTCTCTACCAGCCCGAGCTCCCTCCTTGCCTCCAGGTCCCTCCCTCCCTCCTCTCGTCCTCGCGTTTCGCGACGCTCGCGCTCGGCTCCTCCTCCTTTTTTTTTTTGTATCCCCGGCCGTCGGGGCCGAGAGCAGTCGCCGGTTCCGACCGGATCGGAGTTTCGGATTGAGCTGCGTCGTTTCCGAGTGGCTCGCCCCGTTCGCTGTCTGCGATCGCGGGTGGATCAGAGTGGTGGTGGTGGCTGTGCGCCTCGGTTTTATGCGGATCTGATCTGCAGCGGACTGTGCGGAGTCCTTTGGAAATGATTGCGGGCCGATCGAGTTCTCGTTCGTACTCGTTTCGGTGCAATCCGTCGCCGGCTCTTCGTGTTAGTTGTTAATGTCGTCTGTTGGAGTTCTGTCGTTGAATATGTTGTCTCGGGAGTGAATTGCAGTCGAGATCATGGGGGTTGAGAAGCGGCTTTACTGTTTTCCTCGAACGTATCTTGATTTCGGACGTGCGTCTCTAGCTTTATTGCGTATTGCCTGCATCCTGCATAAAAAAAGAAAAAAAAGAGAATTATGCTGACGGTGCAAGTACCTAGTTTTTAATTGGTTGATAGGAATTCAGTGAATGCACATCTGATTGCAAAAGCAAGTTTTTGTTACTTTAGACAGTGTGTGGGACTCAGTCAAACATTGGTCATGTTCGGTCGTTAAGCTTTGAAATTATGGCAAGTTTGTATTTTGACGCAAAGCTGTTGTGTAGGGGACGACCGTTCGTGTAGAATTTGGCGATGCTACCACTGCCGCTGATCCAGCTGGCTCTCACACCATCAGTCGAAGCTTTCCACACACCTATGGTCAGCCTTTGGCTCATTTCCTTCGGGCAACTGCCAAGGTTGCTGATGCTCAGATCATCACCGAGCATCCTGCTAAGAGGTACTCAGTTCAATTCTTGTTGACGTCTTATTGTTGCATAAAATGCAAGCGTTGTGATTTCTGAGAAATGTTTTTGTTTACTGTTCTATACATCCGAGTATGATACCCTTGATATTGTTTTTATTTCATTTCATGTATGCAAATAGTTTGGGTCATGTCATATAATCATGAAGAGATTTGTTATGACATTTAGAAACATTGTTTTATCCCGTGTCATTCCACTAACCAGTTTGACCCTCCTTTTGTATGTTTTTGCTTTGTATTAATTTTGTTCGGTCCTCTTGTGTGGTCCACATGATCATCCCTCCCTATAGCTATAGTACGATTTGACTGAAAAACTGCATGGCTGATTTTCTAGCAATCACATAGATTTTGCTTCCTATATGTAAATTTGACTGCACATTCTCATGTAATTATTTTCCGTCGGAACAGTGGACTATGTCGGTGCTGTGATGTGTTTTCTTTTCTTTAACTCGATTGGTACATGTTTCAAACTTTGATAGGGTTGGAATAGTCTTCTGTGGGAGACAGTCTCCTGGAGGACATAATGTCATATGGGGTCTCTACAGTGCTCTCAAAATCCACAACCCCAGTAGTGTCCTACTTGGTTTTTTGGGTAAGTCGCATTTTGCATCTGAGCTTCTATGGATTAGCTAATCCACAGATACATGTTCAAATAGTGTTAAAATTGCCAGCATAACAAGGAAAAATTACCATGTTTAGCTTTTTAACATTGTTGAATTGTATGTAGTGTTTTCCGTAATGCTTACCTTAGAAAATGGAAGTCCTCTGTATTGGTATGTAAAAAGAAGTTCTGGTCAAACTAATGAGTTCAAGGGTGGATGATGGATCTAATCGGGTTTTTTCTTTGGAAGGATTGGGGAGTTCAATCTAATGTAAATGATATCGTAATTCGTAATAGATATTTTATGAATGGATACAATTTTTATGATATGTTCTTGAGGTTTATCAAAATTAATTAAATTATTCTTCTTTGACTAAGGATTGAGAAAAGTTGATGCCATCAACCATCAGAATGAATATAAATAAAAATCTTGTAACTTGGGAGTTATCAAAAGAAAATAGAAATGACTTGCTCTCATCATTTGAGGATCTAATTCAAGTATATATTGAACTATCGCAAATAATTGAAACTGTTTTTAATAAGAGTTATACATATTACCTATTTAGGGAATAACATGCCCAAACATTCTCAGCTCTTAATGATCTAAATGCACTATGCAATGTATGATTGTATGCCATCCTCATGGCCTCTGAGATTTCTTTTCACTTTCACTAAAATTTTTAAAAATGCTTATGTTGTATTTTGTCTGATCTATGCTTTATGAAGTAGTAATCTGATTTGAATGAAGCCTAGCCAGCAAAGGCTGCAACTATTGCTTGTTTGATCTGTTGAAATCAGTTACAAGGTAATTGTTTTGTCATATCTGTCAACAGGTGGCTCTGAAGGTTTGTTTGCCCAGAAGACTCTAGAGATCACAGATGAAATTCTCTCGACCTACAAGAATCAAGGTACATTCTAGAGGACATCATCATCTGATGGATATTAAAGTGTCCAGTGTTTCTAACGTTGCTATGCTTGTCAAGGGGTTATGATTTGTTGGGCCGTACAAAGGACCAAATAAGAACAACCGAGCAAGTCAATGCTGCACTGACAACATGCAAGAACTTGAAATTAGATGGTCTTGTTATTATTGGAGGTAACTGAACATATGGTGCCTTGAATGATTGATTTCTTACCTCTGAAAATTTGAGGTCTAATTATAGATGTTTAATGCTTTTGAAGGGGTCACGTCAAACACTGATGCAGCTCAGCTTGCAGAGACATTTGCTGAAGCCAAATGCTCAACAAAGGTACTCCGATTATATTGAATTTGGAGGAAGTTTTAAAGTAACAGCACAATGCAGTAGCCTCTCTCTCTCTCTCTCTCTCACATGTGTGCATGCAACATGTATGCACATGTACGCAGTCACACACACACACACACACACACACACACACACACACATGCAGAGGTATGAATATGTGCAGACATATTAGCACGTGTCATGTGCTCATGCTGCCTGTGTGTTTTTGAGCATGGTTTCATCTCTCAACATGTGTTTGTTAGTGTTAGTAGTTCAGTATTGTCCATCTAATCTTGAGTTTCTTAAGGCATCTGTCATACTAATAATCAGTTTGGATGATGCAGGTTGTTGGTGTTCCGGTTACCTTAAATGGAGATCTCAAGAACCCATTTGTGGAGACTGACGTTGGTTTTGATACTATCTGCAAGGTACTAAATGGACCATCTTGATTGTGTGCTTGGGTCTGTTTGAAGGGGCTTTCAGCCTTTTACTTTTAACTTTTTTCATATTCCGTGGCTCTCACAATATGATTTTTATTGTACACAGCACCTGAAACTCTTTAATATTAGCAAATATTGACATGGAGATTCATACATTATATTTTCATAGTTTTTTAGAGCTCAATGTAATATACTCAATTTAAATTTTTTGGAGGGAAGGTAACAGTAGTTAAAAGTACTTTTTTGGGCCTAAACAAACACAGTAAATTTTCACGTTACTGATATACATTCGAGTCCATATCTTTATTGTCTTAAGGGTTTCGAAGATTATGGAATTATCAGTTAGATGGAAGAAACAGCACTTCAATATTCATTGGATTTTATTAGTTAAAGTTTAACTATCATATGTTCCAGTGACTAATTTTGAAGCGATTTGCAACAAGGCTTTGTGTAATATGACGTATTTGATTCATGATACCCCTCTGTTTTTCAATTTTCAGAAAAATTTAATGCGTTTGGTGAAATAAACATATGAGCATCTCCTGCTTCTAACTGGAGGCATCTTAATATTGTAAATCTGTACTTGGCCCCATTGATAAATTAGTTTGAATTGCACAATCTTGCAAAGGCAAGTGATGTGCTTGACTCAGAATGAAAGGAAGTGTACAGTTTGCCAATTTAAATTCTCCTCAGGAGCAAATTCTGAGAGCACAGATGCCCTTGAAAATGCATCTGGATAGTGCCATGGGAAGAATAATTTCCTGGCTTACAATGCTTTCTGAGATTTACTTCACATTTTGTTGTGTCCAGGTAAATTCCCAGCTCATCAGCAATGTCTGCACGGATGCTCTTTCCGCAGAGAAGGTAAGAATTCAGCTTTAAGACTTGCAGTAGATAAGCTACCTTGAAATTCAAATTGTCAAGCTTAAAGTATGTTTTGCTCTAATCTATCATTGTTATATCAAAGAAACGCTATGGCATGTCTGTTGTAGCACATCACCGGTCCACAAGCATCTCTAGTCAGTATTCATGCACTTTGTTGTTACATATTTATTCTGGCTATAATCTTGTCTTTAAAAATTGCAATTGTTTTTCTAAACATCTTGCTATCTCCTTTTAACTTTTTCGCTTTTGCTTCTATTCTCAGTACTATTATTTTATTCGGCTCATGGGACGGAAGGCATCACATGTGGCCCTGGAATGCACTTTACAGTCTCACCCTAATATGGTACCTATTTTTGGCTTTCCTAAGTAATCACGATCTACATTGCTATTGATGAAGGATGTCATAAATCTCTGTGTTTCCTCTCTATCCCGTCATATGTAGGTAATTCTTGGGGAGGAAGTTGCTGCGTCAAAGCTTACTCTTTTTGACCTGGCAAAGCAGTTATGCGATGCTGTTCAAGCTAGGGCAGAACAAGGTTTTTTAGACATCTCTAGAAATGCACTTATGTTTCTGAATTCACCTACTGACTCAGTTTATGTTTTAATAGATAAGAACCATGGTGTTATCCTAATACCAGAAGGGCTTATTGAAAGTATTCCTGAAGTCTATTCTCTTTTGAAGGTAATGCATCAGCCTTCGCAGTTATACCGGAATTTTTTTTCTTTTTTTAATTGTTTTGTGCATTGGGGAATGTTTTTTTTTTTTTTCCTCCCATTTGCTATCATATGGAAGCACTAATTGTTTGTTCTTTGCAGGAAATTCATGGATTGCTCAGGCAAGGTGTCTCCGTGGACAAAATTTCCTCTCAACTTTCTCCTTGGGCATCGGCACTTTTTGAATTTTTACCACCATTTATCAAGAAGCAGGTTGGAATTATGTTTTTCAGGTTCATGCTTTATTATCAGTTTCAAAAGCAATCACGCCATTCTAAGTCTTGATCTGTCGTTTTGCCAGCTACTCCTTCATCCTGAATCAGATGACTCCGCACAGTTATCCCAGGTACTGGATAGGTCACTGAATTAAGATTGATATGAAGGTTAAAGCATTATCCATTTGAGACTAATGGGAGAAATCTTTTTTCTAATTACCTAGATCGAGACAGAGAAACTTTTAGCTCATCTTGTGGAGGCAGAAATGAACAAGCGGCTGGTATGCCACAGTTACCTTGATATGGTTTGGCATGTTCATCGTCGGTTTCCTATCTTTTGATGAACATGAATTTTTACTCTATTATTGATTTCTTCTAGCAAGGACGAGAGTATCCATTTTTCCTCTGTATTTGGCTTAGTTGGGGAGGATCATCCATCTTGGTTGTGAAAAATGCCGTTCGATAAAAATTATGTGATAAAATCTTTTCTCAAAAGTATGATCCTGCTGGTAAACTATTCTGCTGCTGGTTCTTGTACTTGCTGTTGCATGTTTCACCATGGTTCAACACATGGGTTCACTATTCAGCATCCTTAGAGCATATCAAATGCTGACCTAGTTTTCATTTTCATGAGCACCGCTTCTTTTTATCTCTTAAGCCAATGAAAAAATACTTGCATCTGAACCTCCATTAAGTCCTTGGTTTTATTTATTTATTTTTCTTTTCTTACTTTGAAGTTTCTGTTAAACTTTCTGATTAACTGGCCTTCTCTTAAGTGTTAAAATCTTCTGTCATTGTCATTGGTGCTTACAGAAAGCAGGAACGTACAAGGGGAAAAAGTTCAATGCAATATGCCACTTTTTTGGTTATCAAGCTAGGGGATCCTTACCGTCGAAGTTCGACTGTGATTATGCCTATGTATGTTCCTTACTATCAGTTGCATCGCTGCATTCAGTAATGCCTTTTCCATGACTAAGATTTTATTTCTATTCAGGTTTTGGGGCACATTTGCTACCATATATTGGCTGCTAGTTTGAATGGATACATGGCCACTGTAACTAATCTAAAGAATCCACAGAATAAGTGGCGCTGTGGTGCTGCTCCCATAACAGTACGACTTTTTCTGTTCTCTGAAATTGCATATTGCCTCTCCGAATCTTGTGCTTGTCAATTTGGACTTCTACTGAGAAGTTTGTATTGTTGACTTCTTCAATTGCTTGTCGTCTTTAGGCAATGATGACTGTCAAGCGCTGGGCCCAAAATCCCAATTCCTCCTTTATTGGTAAACCTGCCATCCATCCAGCCACTGTAGATTTGAAAGGCAAAGCATATGAGTAAGTTCATGGAGTATGATTTCCTGGAATGATCTTTCCCTTTTGTTTTGTTTTTACCCACACGATAATATTTACCCTCTTTATTTTCTTACTTTCACCAAAAAAAGAATATATATATTTACCCTCTTTATATGACAATTTTACCTTGTTTGTGAAAGATGTGTGTACAACATATTGGCGATAGCATGAATCTGTTCTGGGTTGTGCTGTGTAGGCTGCTGCAACAGAATGCAGTCAAATTCTTGTTGGATGATCTCTACAGAAATCCAGGACCTCTTCAGTTCGATGGTCCTGGTGCTGATGCCAAGCCTGTAACTTTGTGTGTGGAAGACCAGGACTACATGGGCCGCATCAAGTTGCTTCAGGAATATCTTGACAAGGTGCTCATCTTTCGACCATATCCTCCGTTCCTCCTTCTTTAAAGTCTTGTAGCTCAATCTCTATCTTTGCATGGGATTTCGATATTAATAGACTTTTAATTGGAGTATGTTATTAAATGAATGAGTTTGCGATGTTTATTGATTTTTTTTTTTTTTTTTTTGGGGGGAGGGGGTGGGGATGATGAAATGAGTCCCTTATGGAGCATCTATCTTAGTGGGTGTAACAAATTACGATGGGGATGCAAAATTTCATGGTAGTACTCGGAATGACATTTCAGTTCCTTTGGATGTGAGTAAAAGATAACTTGGGAACAGGGTGAATCATTATCATTCTCGTGTTTGGCTTGCCATTTAAGGCCAGAGAGATGCCATTCCTTGACTGAACTAAAGAGTACCAATTCTACCTGTTACAAAAATTGCCACTTACGTCCGTTTTGATTGTTCTGTTCTCCAGCAAGCTGTTCCATTCTTTTCAGGTTTCAATGCTCATGTATGCTTTAGTGTTGCAGGGCAACTTATGTAGCATTTTTGTACTCGTGTTATTAAGCAGCGCTCCTTTTCCAGTCTGGTTGATGCACAACTTCTCTTTTCCAGGTCCGCACCATTGTGAAACCGGGGTGTTCGCAGGAAGTTCTTAAAGCAGCCTTGAGTTCCATGGCATCTGTAACCGAAGTCCTCTCTGTCCTGTCCACGCCTTCATCCAACGGCATCAACTCCCTCTGAGCACACCACACAGTTAGAACTTGTTGAACTTTGCATGCGCCCCCCACTCGTTTTTCTTGACCTATTATCGACTTGCTGGGTGGATACTGTGTGACGAGAAGCAATAAAAAAGGAGAAATTCTCCTTCTCGTGCTACTTTATGCCCATGCGAGGATAAGATTAGTCTTAGAAGGTGAGAGGTTGAAGTTTTGTTTTATCTTCTAATTTATAAGCCAGTCATGTTTTTTTTTTCTTGTTTTCCCCCTTTGCGGTTTCTTAACTTCTAGGCAGGCTGTGCTGTGTTTTGCTTCCCAATAATCTGTTCGCCGAAAATTGTATTGATTTTGGAGTGTTGTATGGGCATCTTAATGCAACATAATTGGATCCTTCCAACATAGTGATGCTTTGCATCTTCAATGCATCTGGTATGCAGGAGAGTATTTAGCTCAGGTGGAGATGACTAAGTATCTATCGATACCTTTGATTAGTGCATTTGATCCATCTGAAATGGTGAGTGCATTTCAACTAGTTTGTGCTCGGGGTGAAAGCTGCTCGTGAATAAATCGGATTCAGCTTGATGACTACTTGAGATCGACTTGCCTAATTTCAAGTTGAGCTTGAGTTCGGGTTATTGAGTATCTTGTTCAGTCAAAGATTGAGCCTATAATCGAGCTTTCATTATTGTTTAACAAAAGGTTAACAACGATAAAAGTGAACGCAAAATACTTAAAATCGTGTGAACTCAAGTTTATCGAAGTTGAGCTTTTTATTTAGCCGTTGGTTGTAAATGAATCAAGTTGAATCGAGCTCGACCAAGGCGACAATTTCGCGCACTTAATATGCGAGCTGAGTGGAGGTTGAGTTTCGACGATGTATCCTGTGAACTCGGCTCCATTACGTTCCTTGTTTGTGCTCGGACAAGTGTATATATTTTAACAGTGGCGGTTGGAGAAAGGAACAGACTCGTCAGTGGCGTGTGGGGAAAAGTGTCAAAAAAGTCTTAAACCTTTTACCTTTGTGCTAATTTAGTCCTAAACCTTTTTTTGGTACTGATTCGGTCCTAAATCTTTTTAAGTTGTGCCAATTCAGTCCTTTTTAGCCGGATTTTGCTGACCGGACGTCGGCTGGCTAACGTGGCCTGATCAGTGTTGATATGGACAACTTTTAATTTTTGTCTTTCTCCTCCAGTTGGTCGCCGAGGTGCGGTGACCGCCAACAAGGGCGAGGCCGACCTTGCCAAATCTGGCGAGGCGAGCCATGGCCGACGAGGGCTGGCGAGGGCGAGCCTCGCTCATGGCCTAATTTGGCGAGGTTGGGCGAGGGCCGGCGAGGCTCGACCTCACTAGATCTAGCGAGGGCGAGGCTCGCCCATGGCTTGATCTGGCAAGGCGGCCATGGGTGAGGCTCACCCTCGCTAGATCGGGCGAGGTCAAGCCTCGCCAGCCATGGACAAGGCTTGCCTCGCTATATCCGGCGAGGGCGAGGCTCGCCCATGGCCTGATCTGGCGAGGCGGCCATGGGTGAGGCTTGCCCTCGCCGGATCTAGCGAGGCAGCCATGGGTGAGGCTCGACCTTGCTAGATCCGGCAAGGTCGGCCTCGCCCTTGCCGATGGTTGCCTTTGGCTGGTCGCCAGACCTCGGCAACCGGCTGGAGGAAAAAGACAAAAATAAAAATTAAAAAATTAAAATATTATTGAAAGTTGTTCACGTCAGCGCCGATCGGCCACGTCAGCCAGCCGGCGTCCAATCAACAAAATCCAGCCAAAATTGGCCGGAAAAAACTGAGTTGGCACAACTTAAAAATGTTTAGCATTGAATCGGCACAAAAAAAAGTTTAGAACTAAATTGACACAAAAACAAAATGTTTAGGACTTTTTTTGGCACTTTTCCTGTGGCGTGTGTCGTGATAGCTTATTTACATTTGTCTTCCTTCCTGCTTCATTGTTTCTTAGATTAATATTATGAAAAATCTCAAATTAATAAATTTATGATAAATTTATTTTAATTTTTCACAACTAAAAATTTCAAAATAATTCATTTATGACAAACTTACTCTTCGTTAGTTTCTTTTAAATTGGATTAATATCATAAAAAAAGAAACCAGTACACTTGTAACAAAAAGATAGTGAAATCCTGTGAAATCCCCGATTGATATATTCATCAATTCTAGGTGTTATTTAACTCAGTAATTTAACAAAAACTAATAAAAAATAAATTCGTTATAGGTATTTTAGTTGAGATTAGTTAAAAATAAACTTATCAATGACTGTATCATTCTTGAATTTTTCGTGGATTAATCGTTCTAACAACATAGACATTATCATCACATCCTAAACTTATGTTTCAAATACTAGTTAATTTACTATTCACGATTAGTTTTCAAAACCAGAGGTACAGGAATGGTCCTCTCTTATTCAGTTATTCTGGTTTTAGCAAAGTGGGGAAACTATCTACAACGGTTTGATCTAATTTTATCGGACTGTCCAGAAAGACATGAATGATGATGATGATGATGATGATAAAACTTATTGTTTCACAATTTCCTGATTTTGCAGGATATTTATCATGTGTCACGAAGAAGACGACGACGTATTACAGCACGGAAGTTCAAGATTGTAGACTTGTACCGTAGCTAAGTGGAACGTGAAAGGAGAAAAAGAGTATTGCAATCTGAAGTGGAACGAATTCATGGCGTACGTCGCTTCTTGTTCTTCCCTCGACTATCTGTCCCCGCGACTTCTTCGCTCTTCATCCAACAAGAAAGGTCATCAGCACCACCCAACTCCACTGTCCAATTTCATCATTTCAGCGTGCTATTATTTCATAGAAACGAGAGATAACCGATTGAAGCTCCCTTTATTGGGTTTTTCTCCAGGCCATGAAGCAGGAAGAAGATCTTGCTTGCAGTGTTGCTTAGGCAATGGACAACTTCAATCACCGTAATTTCTGCACTTCTGCTGCTTTGGCAGGCATTTTTATCGATGAACAGTTTCATTTTTCTTATTTGAATCGTTGCTGTCTTTGGGTTAGTTCCAGTTTGCTCATGCAAGAGCAGTGTGGAGCTAAGAGGAGAGAGATTGTGTTGCAGCTGGGTTTTGCTGCACTTTCGCTTCAGGGTCTTGCTTCAGATGCATTGGCTGAGACTGGTGCTGTGTTTTTTTCATTTTCGCTTTAGCACATGTTTGGGATGTGTGGTTGGATTTGAGGTTCTTATCTGGACCCAATTGGAGTTGCAGGTGGAAAAGAGGATTTGCAAGTTTATGTGGATGATGTGAACAAGTTCAAGATATCGATTCCCCAAGGTGAAATGAAATGACCCGTTAATTTGAACATCAAATTGCATACTTTCTCACGGCTTTTTTCACAGCAAAAGGAAACCACGTTTTTTTTTTTTCCAAAATTTCTCATCTAATTCCGTGATCTGTTATGGTTCATTTCACCTTTTTATTGTTTGGTGTATTAGTATCCTGAAAATTGACGCCCTTGCTGAAGGGAATGAAATGGATATCAATGGCAGCAAACCCATCGAGTTTTAATTTTCAATGCACGATCTGAAACATGAATGATACAGTACTAATTTTGCTGATACGGATCATAATAAAGGCATTTTCCTAGTTTCTTCTGTCTCAATATCAAGATGCAATGTGTTGGAGAGTCAGAATTGGACTATCTTCTTGCATAAAATCTTCACCACTACAGCATTGCCTGCTTTACTTTTCTGCTTGGACTCTTTCTAATGGATGAGATGAATGGTCTTTGAGGTGATGATAGTTTGAAGTACTAAATCCTGTTTTATTTAGATTGGCTGGTGGGTAGGGGTGAGCCTAATGGATTCAAATCTGTTACTGCTTTCTATCCCAAAGAAGATTCAACCTCAAACAGTAATATTTTACTCTGCTTCCCAGTAGATTTCATGTCTCATCATCCTTCGGTTCATATCTTCACTACTTAGAATCCTGATGATTCGTTGAATTGCAACTTGTTTCGCTTAGTCAGTGTAGCTATCACTGGCATCGGCCCGGACTTCACAAAAATGGGATCTTTTGGCAAAGTCGATGCTTTTGCCGAGAGTCTGGTAAACATCTTCTTCCAATTACTGAAAGCTCATTCATTCACTACTTTTTCGCTTAAAATGCTCCTAAATGTCTGCTAGCTGTTGTAGGTAAACGGTTTAGACAGAAGCTGGCAGAGGCCTCCTGGTGTGGCGGTTAAACTCATCGGTTGCCAAGATGCCAATGGTAGTCTCTCAACCATAATCTTCCCTGGCCAAACAGAACAACCCTTTCTCGCACAAAAAAAGAAAATCAGAGTCCATCTGCATTCGTATTGTGGCCTTCACTCCTAGACTTCAAGTGATTGCTGTAGTCTGAATTTATCTGTAAGTACATATCAGCTGCCTGAAAGAATGATTTGATCAGGATTCTATTACATTGAGTATTCGCTTCAAAATCCCGGGGAGAGTCAGAGACATATATATTCGGCAATCGGGATGGCATTCAACGGTTGGTACAACAGGCTGTATACAGTGACTGGACAGGTATGCCTGTATTAGATCTCAAGGGAATCGGATTCGCTATCTTCGAGATTCACCCTTTTAGTGGGAACCCAAGGCGCTAAATTATATGTATGTTTCGTGTTCTTGTAGTTTGTGGAAGACAAGTCTGAAGCGTACAGATCAAAGATCGAACAGGTATTCATTTGACCCAAGAAGTACCTTATAATCCTGACTACATCTCACACCTCGTCATAGATTCATAAACTGATTTCTTATCTGATGCGACAACTGCAGGGAGTCAATTCCTTCAAATTTATTTGAAATTGAAAGAAGATGAAAGCGGGAATAGTTTGTGCTCAAAGAGCCGCAGTTGATTTTGGATTGTAACGCCATCATTGTATTGCACACTCCTAACCATTTTAAATCCACTGGATCCACCAATGGCATAAATAGACCCCGCTTCCCTTCCCCTCCCCCGCTTTTTCTCTCTCTCTCTCTCTCTGCCGTTACCTAGGCTGCAAAAGCTTGTGTATTTTGCCAAAAAGTTGTTGAACAAAACATATGCAGCAATTGAGAACCGATACAGAAGCATTTTTGCACAAAGGATTAAAGGACATTCATGAAATAGCAACCATCGCCTTTACAATTAGAGTGCTTCGTAACAATACACAGCCTGTCATAGGATGAAGAACGTTATCAACCAGTTTTAAGAATCTCCCTTGCACCCTCTCCATTTTTAGATGCAGCATTTTTATGTAATAACAGGGAAAGCTGGTCGACAAAGAGTGTACCCTTCATTTGCTCCAACTGTTGCCTCTCTTTCTCCATCAGTAGATCCAGCTCCTCAAAGCAAACTATCTTGTCATGAATTTCCTTCAACTGTTGACATCAGTGTACGAAAGTGTAATTGTTAATGAATCAACACCAACCTCGGTCAAAATTTTCATTATGTATTCTACAATAAAGGTGATGGTGAGAGAAGTTGGAAGCAAGCAAACAAAGATGCCTGGCACCTGCTGCAAAAGTGCAGATCAAGGAACGGGTAAAGGTTCAACAGAATGAAGACAAAGTAACAGATGCCTGCTTTGAAAACACCGTAGTCTTTAAAAGAACAAGACTAGTTTTTATTTGCACCAGCAGATGGACGCCATAAGTATATTTCAAGGCAAGACAGATGATGACCAAAGGGGGAAAAAATGGGGGATTTGCAACTCCCTGAGACGATTTCTTTTCCTCCATTTTATCTGACAAACCAAGCAGGTCATTTCAATCCATAATCCAAGGTAGACATCTAGAGCCTATATGATAATTGGCCAAAACGTGCCTAATTCTATTCATTTCTCAGAAAAAAAAAGAAAAGAAATTCATTTGATAACTTTTTTGTTCTAAGAATAAATTTATAACAGAATTAAGAAGTAGAAAAGAGTTGCTTCTTTGTTCCCGATAACAACTTAAAAATCAAGTCCATTTTCTTTTTTCCTTTTTTTCTTCTCCTCCTTCCTTCGGCCACTTGCTGGCTTGGCCCAAGCTGGCGATCGGCCAGATGAGGGCCGACAACCTTGTCAGAGTGTTGCTGGCCCCCATTGAGGCCCCATGATTGGGCAAGACTTGGCCTCACCAAGATGTGGAAAGGCCGAGCTCAAGATTTGGAAAGGCCGAGCTCACTTAGCCAAAGCGAGGTCGAGCCTTGCCCAACCGTCAAGGAGGCTAGGCCTCGTTGGGGGCCAAAGGCGCCTCGATGAGGTCACCGGCCAAAGGAAGAAGGGGAAGAAGAAAAGGAAAAAAAGAAAAAAGAATAAATATAATCAAATTATTAAAAAATTAAAAGAAATTCTAAATTATAAAAGAATTAGAGGTCTTACCAAATGCATTTCTGTCACGGAAATAAAAATTTTAGATAGTTATTAAACACTTTCAAATGTTCAGAAACTCGTTTACAGAATAGAACTAAAAAACATATATATTTCTAAGCAAAAATTATTTCCGACAACAGAATGGTTACCAAACAGACTTGTAGCCGCTAAAAAAATTGACAAATTTATTGATATGAGAGCATGGTGGATCCTTTATATATTTGGATCTATTCCATTTTGTTTCAGATGGACCAAAGATCAAAATAGACACTAGCACAATAATCTCTAGACATCTTACGAATTAGAACAAAAGACACACCTGCACCTCCACAGTGTCTGATACAGCTCTCTCCAGATCAAGCTCTTCCTTCTCAAGCACTGAGTTTGCATCCATAAGAGCTCCTTCTAACGCATTCAGGGTCGTCTCTCCATTGGCAGAAACTTCAGCGTCTGAAAAATGCGGTCATGAATTAGAAATCTAACCTAGAAGATCTAATTCAGAATTTCTAAAAATTGCACACTAGAAATCTAACCTAAAAGGTCCACAACAACCGGTATTATGGAGGACATTTCACTTATCAAAATGACTAAAATGAAGTCACATAGCCTAAGAAGTGTTGTGAAAATCTCAAGAATTAAAAGTAGATACGTAGAAAACAAAAATGTCCGAGGCGTGCAAATACTGTCCTCAAAGATAAATTTCACCCTTCACAAAGTGCAAAATGTGTGTTGCAGCTTTCCTCCAAGATACAACAAACTGTCTAAATGGCATGCACCTCGCTATATAGTTTATACAGAAACAGTAGAGGTCTTTTGATACCACAAGTGTTTCTCTCTCTCTAGACACTTGAGCTTAATTCCAGAATTTATGAGCTAACACACGGTTTTCCTAATGAATATATAAAAAAACACAACATATCTTTGTAGGACTCCAAGACCAACTACAGATTGCTTCGTTTCCAGTTGCCGTCAAAGCCTAATTTCATTGCATTTTACGTTAGATGGCTTCACAAGTTAATAAACATCTTTGACTTCGTTTATTTTTGCTCCTGCATGTAAGCTTGCAACCACCTCCATTTGCTTCATAGAGAAGTAGATGTCTTGGACTTCAAGCAGTAGGCCTCACATTCAAACTGCCATAGCCTCAAGAGATTTTCCATCGCCAAAATACATCAATGACATGCAAATTTCAGCTAATAATAGTCCTTTTGAAATATCTATTCTACAATAAGAGGTAACCAAGCAATTTTTCATATGAAAAATGGCATTGTAAAAGGACAAGATTGAGACAATAATCCTGGATTTTTAGCAGAAAACTGTGGACGTGAAATTCACTCATGCTGCCTATGGATCATCATAAAGACAGCTTAATGCTACTTGATTTATATACATTGCTTAATATTTAAGGATTGTCATTGGGAAGTTGTGAATACATCTTGATGTATCACCAGGAGAAAGATCCAAAATTACCTCTGTTTACTCCATACTCCACCTCAGAGAGGGTTGTCACAGCAGCTTGAGCAGCAGCTTCTGCAACTTCTACACCAGCCAAAGCTGACAAAAAAGCAGCCTACAGAGATGATTTGATTGTCAAAAACGAAATTAGGATGGCAATGACCCCATGCAGTTCGACCTCTCATTAAGCAATATGAGGGCATATTTGATAACCTCATTAAGAGATGAAAATTAAGAGGCTGTTTGATAGCCTCAATTAAGCGGATAAAAACTAATAAGCATTGACCTAGATAATTCGATTCAATTATGCAGAAGATTCTCTTAATTTGATAAGTAAGGAAGAAGTTGATTCATTCACTAGAACCATAACTAATAATAAAAATCTTGCCAATTATATTGTTAAAATCCACTAATAAAGATTATGGTTTTCAAAAAGCCCAGTCTTTCATGCAAAAATGGTGGAAAAAGCCAAAGATACAAAGTGTAGCTCAACGACCTTTACAGGAGTCAAACATGTAAGCATATAGTGTCCTAAGTTATATCTTAGGAAGTTTAACATCATATATAAGATATGCATCATGCATAGTCTTACGACAACGGAAAACAATATGCAACATTTGCCAAAGACAGACATCCTACAAACTTTCCAAACCAGTGCCCTTTTTATCTATGCTAATAGAGTGGTCTTCTAAACAGCAAAAACACAAACACACAGGATTGAAAAAAGAACTTTCAACATTAGGGAAAAACAGAATTCGGTACCTGTGCCATAATTGGATTACTTGCATCAGCCAGAGGTGTGAGACGCATTCTTTTACTGGGTGCTGACATTGTAGAGCTTTCAATTCCAAATTCAACATCATTATTGTCCTTCACAGTATTATACTTCCCATCAATGTCTCCAGAGTAAGGATCACTAATGAATTCCTCGGCAAAAGGAAGTTTAATAAATTTAGTGACACATTCTTTCTCAGTTCTGCCGCCAACATGGTGGGCAACCCTCTTCCAGTCATCACCATAATGCATTAAGGCCTCAAGGAGATGCAAAGTTTCTTTCTCCGTCCAATCTGCCTTCATATCTTCATTGATCTCAACACGCCTAAAATCAGAAGAACTAACGCCAACCCTATAATTTCCTCTAACATAGCACCTTGCACAGAGAGTCAAATCATACTGCACGTAACAAGTAGGTGTAAATGTAATAGTCATCATCAATAATCTTCCAGCTAATCAATCATCTTCTCCTTGATGGCTATAGAATCCATACTATAAAGACAAAGCTGAATGCAAATGAAGTAAATATACTCCTATAACATAATAAGTCTGAAACCAAACATATAGAATATAAGCTGAAAGCTCCACTATATGAGTAATCATCTTGGAGGTATTTGAAAACTTAACAAGTGAGGTGCAGTGCAGTTCACATCATTTCCTTCTTTATAATGAAGCCAGAAAGTGCTTGACGTGCATGACAGTAACCTTTGAGCAACAATAAAAAGACTCCTTACTTTCCAAAAGAGAGAATCTATATCACACTAACATCTTAATTTTGTCAAATCAGCAAAATTTCTCATGTTAGCACTAATAAAATGATATCACATAAACATGCTACAAAAGCAAAGAATGGTGATATTGTTCCTCCACTGATCAATAATTTCGATTTTTGGGAAGTATCATGATCATCCAATAATCATGGTTTCCATTTTTTCAAATGAACAATTTGAAGACCTATTGATTCTAACAACTTTGCAGAGTTGATCGTTCGGATCTTTCAATTCATAGACGTGGATCTCGGACCTATGAATAGGGGTATTCCCAAAACTCACAAAGAAAACAGAAAGTGAGTTAGACAAAGAAAATAAGAAACTTGGATAAATCTTTTTTGTCGATATCAAATCACGATTTTTCAGCAGTTGTATCTAAAAACAGGAGCCTTCAATGTTCCATTGGGGAACTGATCTCTCATCATAACTCGGTCATAATCATGTCCATTTTATTGCAACTCCTACACAAAATATCATCACACACAAAAACTCAAAAGATTCATGATGATTGGATGAGATTTGCTCTCATAACAATCACCAAATCTTTGAGACATCAAAGAAACCCCTAAAAACAAGCAAGAGAAGCAAAAAGAATTCTTCAACGGAAAAAAAAGAAAGTAAAACATCTTCTACCCCAAAAAAGGAAGTAAAACATCACCTTTTCACAAGCAAAGCAAGCAATAGTGCACACAGACTTGCAGCTATTGCACAACCTCTTCGACGCCTCCCTATTTGACGCAGCAGAGTCAACCGCATTACCTCCACTATTACCACCGCCTCCGCCGGTGGCAGTCTTACTGCTCTCCTTATCGTCCCATTTCAACGGCTTGCTCGAGGTGGAGCCCGAGTAATTGACCAGCCCCCAGGTCTCCAAGAAATCAAAAACCCTACGAATTGACCCGACGTCGCCGATTAAGGTCTTCCTCACATCGGTGAACGTGATCTTCCTCGAAGGATTTCGCCTGTAGAGCCTGACCATGGAGTTCCGGTAGTACATGTAAACCTTAGGGTTCTTCGACGGGGATTTCCCATCGAAGAACTCGGGGAGGAACCGGACCTCGCATTCGTGCACGTCGCTCCACGAGAACCACCCTGACAATTCGCATCACACGCGCTCAATCGTCGAACTGGAAGATTACTTAAAGGAGGGGACGAAAAAATCACGACCATTTTTAGGGTTTTAGAGAGACTTACTGGAGTAGCTAGGGATGTGGATGACCTCCGCCTCGGTGACGGGCGGCTCCGTCGGAGGAGGCGGAGGAGCGGCGGCGGCGGCGGTCGGTCTGGGAGGCTCGGAGGATGGCGGTGGTTCTGGTTTGACGGGAGGAGGGGCGGCGGCAGCGGCGGTGGTGGCGGTGGCGGCGGCGGCGGCGAGGGCGGAGGCGGAGGCGGACGGAGGTTCGGGTACATTTGCAGGCGCCGGCTCGGCGGAGGGACGGGGAGGGTCTTCGGCGGGCGATGCGGTGGCTTTGGTCTCCATAATGAGCGGGAGAGAGGTTTGAGGAGGGAAGAGGTTTACGTAGGAGCGGGTCCGATTTGCCAAAACGGGTCGGGTTCTGATTTGTGCGGGTTCAAACTCAATTTCGTCTTTCCTTCCTTATATCATCATATCTTAAGTCTATAAATGTCATTTCGGCTTTTTATAAAAAAAGGAAAACGGGATTCTGAAATTAATTAGATATAAATAATTAAAAGTGAATTTCGGCCATCGATAGTCACAATTAATGGATTAATATTTCCCTTTTTTAAAATAATGAAGAAAATAACCTTGCCATGATTCTTGAATTTTGTTCATCTCCATTGGAATAGACTTTCCTTCATCCCATAAAGCACATAAAGCACATCAAAATCTTCTAAAAGATGTTTATGTCCTCTTATTCAAGTGGTATAAGCATGTTACTTGTCTTCCACTTCATTGATAACATAAATTATTTCTATCAAAATGATTCTTCTAATCTTTTCATAGTTCGCATTGAAATGTTAGTTTTACCAAGTATATTTGTAACTCCGATTCAACTCAACTTTTCCCCTTTCTTTCATTTTATTTGACTTGTTTACCCTCTATTCAGATCCATCAAACTTTTAGATACATTAACACCCGATATCTAGCACACCTTTTAACAATGGCAAAGCATTCCTTGTTTTAATGTACTTATTGGGACATACCTAATCGATTCTTCTTCTTATTTTTCTAACTCTTCTTACTCTCACTTGAGTTATTGAACCTGGTGTCTTCTTCTTCGTATCCTACTAACTCTCAGTAGAGATATTGAATATAGAATCCACACCCCTCATCTGCCACTTCTTTTGGGATTGCAACAGACAGGTGTCGGGAATCTAGCTCAAAAGGGACCATTTCCGACCCAACAGGCTGCAACTCATGTGCATAATATGTAGATCAAAATTCCCCCAAACGGAATGTGGCGCCACTCATCAGCTCTCTTTGCGACAAACAGGGTTTCCCTTGACCTTTCCTCATCGCTGCCCCTGACATCAGTCATCACCTCCTTAGTCGAAGCATGAACAAAGCAAATCTTCCTTGCATGGGGCCATGGAAATATTGGTTTTTGGATTAGGGGTGATATGGTTTTAGGGTAAAATCTGAAACTGAAGAATTGAGCGATCGGACCGATAATAACTTGTATGGTTCCAGATTCCAAGGTATGTATGATAGATTCTAAACTCAAAAAATTAAAGAACCTATTTCGACGGATAAATTTCAAAATTTAAATAAGTAGAACCTAGAACCTAAATCTTAAAACACGTTTTTATTTTTATTTTTTATTATTGGTCTATGCATTTGTATAATCTTGCGATATATTTCACGATAGACAATGATGAATGTATAATGTAAAACCACTAATTTAAATTTCTATTTTATGATTAAAACTTTTATTTTGTTAATGTTTAATATTATTCATGTGTTTAAATATAAGTTGTGGTTAGTTGGTTGTGACAGGGTTGGTTAAAGGTTCCAAGATATATGCAGTAAATTCTAAGTTCCAAAAATTAAGTAACATACTCTTGTGGGTAGATTACATATTATAGGTGCAACTTATACGGAATCTATTTGGATCTCATGCTTCACAGCATTTTGCCTCAGCAAGATTTGCTTTATTCGAGGGACATTTCCCATCGCATTACCAAAACGCTAGGCATGAACTACGCCTCCTCGGGATTTTACCATATTCGACAGAAACACAATTATTTAGTACCCACTAGGAGATGTGAAGCTCGATTTCATAATGATCTCCACCACCTCATCTAGCTCCATGTACCTCAATGGCAAGCCCAAGCCTCGTCAGAGACGCCGTGACAGTGTCCTCAAACAGTGGTCAGGATAAACTGACTCATTATAAAGCTAGTTCCCTGAGGATGATCCAACGCACTAGGTTTGCCGAGCAGCTTAATCCACACCGGCAGTGTCTGTGGGTAGGTTTTTCTTCCACAAGGGCCCAAAAGTTTTGGGCAAGGCTTGAAACAAGTACCCACTGCCCACAATTATAAGGCCCGGACCGGCCCGGCCCATTGGCCCCTAGGGCTTTGTTTGGAAAGGGAGGAAGAGGAGGGGACCGAAATCGAACGTGCAAAAAGAGATTTTGAAATTTCTATGGAAGAAAAATGGAGGGAAATTTTTAAATTTTGGGCATCTTCTCTCTAAAGTTCAGGCTGATCTAGTCGGCCTGCCCATTGAACGCACGAGTTATGCACACTTGATTATGGACCTTTCAATTTTTGATGTAATTATTACACGTGAAATAGGAAGCTAGCATTTAGACACTTGTTAACAAAATCCATTTTTTTAGTTAGAAAAATCCGTGCCATCATGGAAAAATTAATTTGGGGCAAGATAGTCTAAACAATGATTAAGCAATTTGTGACCGTTCTACACATTCTTATTAGAGTTTTGGCCGGACTAATCAATGCATCAAATTGGAATTGCTAAAATTAGAGCTAGATGGATATAATTGAAAAAGATTTCAAAAAGTTCAAGAATTTAATGATATATAGAATTCTAGTTCGAGAGTCACATCGAGAAAAATGGTGCAAAATATATTTTTTTCTGATGATACAGTAGATTAAAAGGGTGATAACAGTTGTAAGTACTTAAATTTTTTTCCCTGCTCTACAATCAAGCATCCAACTTATTTTTAATTTAATTAAGCACCTCAAATTTTTGAATATGGTTCAACGTAAGAACTCCTTTAATAATCAGATAAAAATGCCAAATTGGATATCATAGTGAGTAAACAAATCGTTCACTAATACATTGACATCCAACATGACCTCTTGATATAATGTCATGTTAATAGAATTTTGCTTACTAAATAGGAGCCTTACATCAAGACAAATTTAAATTGTAGTACTTGACAAAAATTCATATACTTCTAGTGTCATTATTCCTAAAATAAAAAAAGGGGGGGAAATTGTGCATCTTATGTTTCTCAGAGGTTTATCTGATTACAAAAGTTCATATCTCCAATTGGAACTCCTAGTTCTAATATGCACCCTACTCAGAAAAATGTATATACAATGTACCATGTACACACCAAATGCAGTGACTATCCTAGGACAAAGAACCATATCTTGATTCCTACAAGTAGATTCCATGGCTACCACCAGAAAACCACCTCCAGTGACCACGGACAACCCACCAAAATGAATATAAAATGCTCGCGACACATACCCAGCACGAGCAAAGAGTTTGGGATCTGCAAAAACGAGGAAGAGCCACTACGGTCTCCCATGCTGCTCCAAAATCAGGAGCAGTTCCGACATTTGACTCCCGCATGAGGACTAAGTATGACGACCTGCAGGTTGCGAAAAATTGGGAGGAAGAATCAATGCAAAGCAGAGCAGGATGCAGAAATATGGGTTCACTTTTTGGACAGATAGATGTCGATAACGATTCCCTCTAGCCGCAATCAACCGATTTGCAGCAAATCACAGAAGATCTAATAGTAGGTGGCCACAGAGAATTGCCAATGGCCTGTGTGATTACACTCCTAGTTGGAACTCCCGCTAACAATAGCCTCGTTGGCAAATGCGATGCTTTTGTTAACAAACATCAACACGATAGACAGGATCTGATCGTACCTAGAGAACATGAAATGATAGACTTTGGAAGGCATAAGGCAGAAGCCCGCCACTGATGTAGCAGCTTGACTGCTCTTAGTCCCCGCACCCTGAAGAAAACCTGTGGATTGACAGCAACCAAGCATTAGATAGACATTGGATTAAAGTCAGGCATATGAATAATGTCCTAGGTAAGCCTTAACTGGGGGAAAGGAAAAGCGCACCCGGGTCTTTTCTTCCTCACCCAGATGTACCGTCGGAACTGCTACTCTGAATAAATTTAGGAGGTGCGCTGGGAATGATTATTTGTGGTCGTGCTGCAAGAGCTGTAGCTACGCCTGTCAATGAAAGCAAGTGAAGTGCAGGTTAGAACAGAACCTTCAATCAATCAATTGTTCAGGTGGAGTTCTAGGAGTCCACACAATAATCTGATTCGATGGAAACAAACCAAACCATGCAGGAGATTACACTACTGACTTATTCTGCATTTCACAAGGCCTGTATATACAAGAAAACACAATGAATATATGTCTCCTAAAATCCAAATTACAAGTCTTTACCGCTATGATACAATGTGTGTATTGTGGGTATTTGTGGGGTTGTCATGGCATCACCAGTGGGGCCACCGAGCTGCATGATCTGATGGCTTGGCACTGAGTACTGCGGGGCGGTAATGAGCCCACGACTACTGGTAATGTTCTGACCCACCTGGCTGTAGGGATAAATAGCCGCTTGCACTCCGTACATCTGGAGGTATTGCTGACCCATATATGGACTATAGACACCCTACTAGAATGAATTATGCACATGGATAACATGTCAGTGAAACAATAAACGCAGAGAACCCTCTCCCTTTTGTCAAACCTAATCAAAGTAAAAATGTTATTTACAATCTCTGTAAGGAACGGTTTTGAGTCTGGTACCTGTGTGTAGACATACTCAGGGCCATGTGCTGAATATCTACATAGTAAAACAAAAGGTGAAATATGTTAAAACTCGAAAAATCTTGGAGCAAAAGAGTTCTAGTGAGAAAAGCGAAAGTCAAGCATCATTGTAAATATTGGGAAAGAATATTACACATCAAGGGAAGTACCCTAGGCACGTTTACTACAGTCCAACCTAATAAGTTGTCACGTCACTACAGTTTGAAAGGTTTTCAGTTTGCCAAGACAATCATACTTTGTGTGCATATAAACAATTATTCTTGTGCGCTGTTGATGAAGAGAGCCTATTCTGTTTGGGTTAAGAGCCAAGGAAACTGAAATCTAGAATATAGATATCCAATCTTGCAAAACACTGATAGGAGCAAACATTATCAGCATTGCACTGTATACCATACGGGGCCATGCCAACTAGTGCTTGTTCTAGGCAATTAAAACATTCATTCCAGATAACTCTAAAAGGTCCTAGAAATCAATGCCAGGTGCTTTCCAGCAGAAAGAGCCACACCAACATTTCCTTCAGTGGCAGATAAATGCAAGAAGTGCCAGAGTAGATGGAGAAAAGGGTTCTAGAAAGTAAGTGAGTCTACCCAAATAAAGTGAGAGATCAGATTTTTGGTCTTTTATCGAATACATTAGAATATTCCATGTTTACCTAACAATGCCAACTCCACTTTCAATCACACACAGGCTAAATAAGAAACAGGCATGAATTGAAGATTGCCATTTTCGTGGAAAAAAAGGGCTTATATAGAAAAAAGAGAAAGTAACAACTCCGGTCAATACAATCATTCAGCTTTCACAATAACACTGGAAAGACAGAACGCTATTGATGCCTATTTTGACCTTCTAAAGACTCGTGACAATTCAAGCGCAGGACCCAGATGGAACCCAAGTGAAATTTAAAGTTCGAACAAGTGAATAATCTGTAAAAATAATATACCTATGAGCAGGATAAGTATATCCATGTTGGTAGCTGTAGTAAACGGGTTGCTGGTAGCCGAAATTCCCTGTATAAGCTCCCTGGTAGGTTTGCATGCCTCCTCCATACAGTGGAGCTGATCTCTGGTTTCCTACAAGAGACAGAAACAAATAGCACTACACACAATTGATACATTGATGGACTAACATAGACATTGTATTAGAATTATAATACAATCTACAGGAAGTTAATAAAAGGAAATAGCACAGCTGTGCCTACTCATAATAACAAAGCAACAAATGGTTTTTTAAAAAGGTTTCCACATAAATATAGAATTTAGAATTTTAGTCATACTTAAAATACATAATCAGTGACTTTGTTTTTTCTGATAAGTTAGTGACAAATGTCTGTTCAATACATTTCAAAGCATCTCGAGGACAGTGAGCAAGGTACAAAGTTTTCATCAGACAAAAACAGAAATTCATACAAATCAAGCACAGAAGTCACACATTGAGGAAAAACAAATCTTCCCTAGTACTTCTAGCCTAGAAAATAACTTCACTACTTATTGTGCCTTCAAATTTTCATTACATCATTGTAACGGAAAGAGACTTGCCAAAAGAAAACCAATGAGAATAATCATACATCAGACCATTACAGAAAGCAATATTGCAGATCAGGAAGCCTAGGGAGACGCGTTACCCAAGGAAGGAGGTGGGCGGGCTCGTCCAAGTGAAGCCAAATTGCAATTTGCGCGCCTGCCATCAATTATTGGCGTGGGATCTGCACAGGCTCTCCTAGCAGCCTCGGCCTCCTGGAAAGTTACCTACACTCTCCGCATGCAGACGTGCAAATTAATTTACCAGCAAAGAAGAAGAAGAAGAATAGAAACCCCCAAGAACACCCAAAAAAGAAGAAGAAGAAGAAGAAGAAGAAGCACTAAGACAAGACCACTAGGCAGCAACCTAGTACAACAAAACTCATTGCGTGCATGGAGTAGCCCACAATTCTGAAAAGCTATTTAGTCAGAGAAATGTATGACCATCTCATCATCGGATTAACCGCTTATTCCATCAAAAGATTTAACCATCCTATTCGAATATACTAGATTCCATGGTTAAATTACAGCGAAAATCTTTTTCCTAGTCAAATTCGAAACCTGTCAAAAAGATAATTGCAGAAGAGACCAAGTCTGAATAAGTATCTTGGATATCAATGCATAAGCATTAAATTATCCCCTGCCAACATAGAAGGAAGAACAACAAACGAACGAAGAGCAAGTACTCACAAAACCGTATCCTTTTGATCGTCCTGTGGTCTTATCAGTGATCACAACCGCCTCGAGAATCGGACCAAACTGCTCGAAGTGTCGCCTCAGTGTCTCGCTCTGCGTCTCCCAAGCCAAACCCCCAACAAACACCTTGGTGTACGTGGTGTCTCCAAAAGCAGGATTCGCGAATTGAAATCCAGAACTTGAACTCCGTTGATAATCCATGAATTGAAAAAAAAAAAAAAAAAAAAAAGGCGCACACACACACAAAACAACCACCACCCAACAAAGACACAACGAAAAAGATGATAACTTTGACAAAATCAAGTGTTGATATGGCCAAGAGAATGCGGATTACAGAATATTATTGTCATATAATGAGAAAAACAGAGTGAATTTGAAGGAACGGGCAAAAGGGTATGCTGATAAAGGGTGAAATAGCAGGGATCAAGAAGCAACGAGGCATGAATCACACGGAATAGACAGATGTATGTCCTAAAAAGAGAAGGCAACGATCGGAATAGAAGAAAGAGGAAGAGTGGAAATTAAAAGGAACTTTGTGAAGCAATCATACTGAAAGCAGAGAGACAACTGTAGTAGAACGTTAAGCGATCATAGATGGCGTAAGGAGAGAGAGAGAGAGAGAGAGAGAGAGAGAGATGTAGCTTTTTGTTGATGGTGGTTATGGTTTGTGGGCGGTGAAGAAGATGGATGGCAGAGAAGGGAATGTCTGATGAATTGGTACGAATTACGTGGGAAAAGAGCACACGCACGAACGGAAAAAGGCTGTTGAAGTGAAAGGACATGAACAATGAAGGCGAGCGAGAAAACGAAGAAACCGCAAAGCCAACCGAAACACCCTCCCTTGTCTTCTTCTTCTCCTCCTCCTCCTCCCCGTTTCCCACTCTTCTGTCTTTTCGTGGATAATCAACTGAACAGAAAAATTCAAAACACACCAACTTATCCCATAATTTATCTGAATTTCCATATTAGTATATACATCATAGACTGCCTAAATATATACTGACAAGGGCATGTACCACATACTTTTCGCATCCAATTATATTTAGATAAAATAAAAGATTTTGTTAACGAGTGCCCTCAAGATACTTGGTTTAACTTAAGTGTATTTGTTTAACGAAAATGAATAATTTAGAAAATATGTTTCTAAAAAATGATCATTTATATCGCTCACAAAAATGAACAAAAAAAAAATGTTCTTTTGTGGATGTTTTGCGACAAATTCACAGATTAAATTTCGGTAAGAGAAGAGTTCATTTTCTTAGTTAGTAGCATTGTCTATACTCAAATTGATTTACACATTGATATATTAAAAAACGTTTTAAACTAAAAATGGACATCTAAAGAAACCGTAAGTAAACTAGTGTATGTCGAATTAAGATTTTTTGTTGTAGAATTTCCTTAAGATTTGGAAGTTTTAATTATTAATTCATCAATTTTTCTTATGATATGTGAGGTTTGGACTTTAAAAATCGAACATATTCCCACAAAATATCTTAAATGAGCGCTTTGGAGACACTGTTTATCACAACCTATGATTTTTCTATACTTTTAATTAAGCCATCCGATGGCCACTCCAATCCAAACTCTTTCACAAAAGGAAAGTTCCATAAAAGCCCATCTGTTCATAATACACGACGATGCACACGACTATATGAGGACAAAATCATGATTTATGACAATTAAGTTAATTGGCAAGCAATCGATTATCTTCCATATATAAATTCAGAACTTTTCCCAAAAAATTTGAATTTAAAGTATGACTAAGATTCCAGATTCCATATTAGCGGTGATAAGAGAAAAGATATACGATTTTGAATTTCGAAAAAAAAGAAAAACATAGGGGTCCCTTTGGGGAAAAATTTAAGGAAACGGTCGTAGAAAATTGGAATGCCCCAGAAAAATTATTTCTGAAACTCTTCTGGCGGCTGTAGAGTCGAGAGGAGACCGACAGAGATCGTGGCCCGCAATCGAAACGTTGGATTCTTCCCCCGTTGACCTTCCACTGGATATTATTGTTGTCTCCCCAGCTGGATCCAAGATATGATTCTCTTTACTCCAATGAGATCTCTATGTTGCAGAGTCTTTAAGTGTGTTTTTAATTGGATCTTATGCGAACTGTTTTGAGTAAGAAATCATCTTTTGGTGATAAATGCACTGATTCTATCCGATCCAACGTTCGTGGGATTCAATTTACTACTTTGTCTCTTAATCATGTCCAATCGATAATGATCAATTTAACTTTTCCCTTTGATAGAAATTTGTGGGTTACAAAAAGTTCATGTTTGCATTGTATCTATTTTCTCTTTGGAAAAGCTATGTAAGTCACTTTTTACCTATTATATGCTGCATTCACGTTGCTAGAAGAACACATAGCAAGAACTTTTTCATAAATCTAAAGTCTCTTTCATAATGGGAAAAGGAGAAACACATAAATGTAAGTAACGGATCTCGTCTTAAATGTCATGTGTGTGCATATCCTTCGAGTACGAATAAGCCATATCAAATCTTTGAAGTGCTAACTCTACTTATTCACTTCAATTTTCCCTTGACTGACTTTAGCATCTGAGGGCCAATTCGAGATCATAAATTCGGACGCCTCAACTAGTTAGTTTGGGGTGCAGGTTAGCTCCTTGATTGGAGACTCGACTGACTCCGCTGGATTAGATTGAGCACCAACATCTACATTATATGAGAGAGAAAAAAACTAAGCAACAATTCGAATCTTGAACTTCAAGACAAGACGACAAAAAGCAATGCTTATGAAATCTATTGGACAATCGTCTGACTTTAAAGAACAAAAGAGAGTAAAAAAGGGGGTAACTGCCCAATATGAAAAGAGAAACCACAGCCATAAACCATAGAGAACCCTTCTTGCAGATGAAGACATAATATTCTTTTTTTTTTGGAACAAAAACTCAAGATAAGACAAAATAAGAAAGTCTTTCTAATAAGAGGGTCTTTCCATCAAAAGATAAATTCACCCAATTTAATCTTTCAAAATTATGATACATCATCGAAAACGAAAAAAAAATATATCGGGTCATGTCTTATTAAAGTAAAATATTTTCCCCACTCATTTTGAAGATCTAAATTGAGGAAAAACATCTTACTATCGCTCCTTATTAACAAGTCGGTCTCTGTGCATTTCACCTAAAACACACGTTTATGCTTTTCTCCAGAAGATACATCGAGCAATTATTATAAGTCTTGGGGTTGGATAAGGCCGATTTGACATTTGAGCTATCCACGCATTTGCCCAAGCGCATCGAAAGGGACCCTCCAGGAAACGGCATGATGCAGGTCCGTGACATGGACATTCATTACCATGCATCATCATTATCTGTGTCTGCTTAATTAAATAATATGTTTTTCCTTCGCAGGCAAGAAAACCCTAATCAGAAGATTCGAGCAATTGCTAGGAACGAGTTGAGGAAGGTGATGCCTGGACAAGTTCAATGGCCTTCCAAGGGACGAAGAGAGCAGAGGAGAGAGAGAGAGACAAGGAAGAGGAGGTCACGTTCCGACTTCCCACAGATCCGATTATGGACAGGAAGTTTCGGGTCATGCCGGGTCAAGTGGTTGAGGAATCGGGGGTCCGGTGGGGCCCGGCGCGCGCCCACTCGAAGTTGCAATCCGATTAAGGAAACTCTGCGTGCGGGGCCCGCCACCACTTATTGTTTTCTTCTGCTCTTTCGTCTCGTTTCTGCCCTTCTTCTTCTTGTTAAGATCTTTGATGAAATTGCATTGATTTGGGTTTTGAGCGGCCGCGGATTGGGAATGAGACATGAGGGTGAGCAAACGGACGTAATTGCAGAAAAAGACAGCGGATGTTTCCTTCTCTTTTGCTGTCTGTTGTAGGTTCAGAGGAATCAACATGGAGCCTACACACAGAGGAGCCGAAAGGGAGGAAGGACAGTAGATAAGAGGATGTCTATAGTTGGGTTGCTGTGAAGGGCCGTGTCTGCTAGCCTTAGAATCCCCATCATTCACACGCATCTCGAAACTCAGTAACGTGATCGATAATTGTATTAATGCGTAATTTATATCCCGATTGTAATTAATCACTCTCACAAACACATATCGCATGACTTTAACTGGATTGAGCGAACATTAATACTTTGTCGTTATTTTTACTCTAACTTTAAAGATTAACATGATATGATAATAGAAAACATGTCAAATTCTTTAATATCTCTAATACAACTCAACACTTGGTTTGCTTCAATCGCTATCTCAATAATATCCAATATATCTTCAATTTTCTTTCCCTATCATCTTCTCTATCCGTTAATCCCAATTTCCCATCATCTCTCAATAGCATTGCGTCCACTTTAACCTCTTTTTCTCTCTTCTCTATTGTTTGAATTTATGTTGTTGCTCAAATTACAGTAATTCAATCAATATCATCATCTCTTGTTCTTCTTAACATCACAAGTCTTGTCTCAATTTGAACATATTTTAATCTGCAACGATGCAGTGGGCTATGTGGATAGGTCTTTTCAGTGTCTATCGATGCTTTCATTGAACAGAATGTCACTGTGGTTGTCAATATCTCCTAATTTACCTTGGTCAAGACAGATTGATGCGTTCATAGTTTGATCAATTTGACAGTCAGTCAAGATTTTCCATCAAGTTCACAATCTTCAAACATCTCAGGAGATTTGGCTTGTTGTAAGACGATGCTTTACTGATTGTTCACGACCAAGGAAATTAAATTAAAACTTGATTTTCGAAACACCATCAAGAAACCAATCCCATGTCTAATTATCTTTGGCATAAGTCTGCAATCAATTGCTTCATCTTTAATAAGGACCGGGTGATTCAAGCCTTCAATGGGCTCCAATCTCACTACGATCGTCCCCATAATCACTAGTAACTTTAAAATTCTTTCCATAGGTAATTTGTAGTCATGTCTCCTCATCCAAGAAGAATGATTTCTCTGAAAATCGAATGCCTCATCTTCATCTTATATTCATCATGTTTTCATCGGTCATGTCACTTCACCTAGTAGCTGTTTCAAGGGTCTCGAGGTGGACTTAATTCTAAGGGCCTAAAATTTGGTCGTGTACAAGGGGCACAGTTCTCGTGTAATCAACTGAGTTGGTAATCCTCCTATAATTACTTTAGTTCACAGTGCTTATTAGCCCACTATGCGGATTGTTCCTCCACTTTCTTTAGTCGGTCCCATCATGGTTCATGGGCCTGGGTTCCTCCATTCATCCAAGGAGGCATTTTGTTGATTTAGGCCTCATCTTACTTATCAGATTTGCTATAGGCTAGGCACACTGTGCCACTATGTCAATGACAATTTACCCATGCATTCATTGTCAATGATTTATTGGACTCCTTCTCAACTCTCTCAAGTGGTGAGACCTCTGATGGTACTTGTATTTTAATAGCAAAGGTCAGCACACATAACTAGTGATATTGATAAATCCTAAATCCTAGACTTTTTTTTATAATTTGACAAAAGTCTTAATTAGTCCCTAATCTTGCTTGCAATCTCCTCTCAATTAATTAATTTTGCCGTAAAAATTATTCTGCTATTGATTTTAATGGTATGTCCTTTTCTTTGAAGGACCAATTAACCAGGAAGATTCTTGTCCAAGCTATTCTTCTCATGGTCTTTATTCGATTCCCAACTCATTGGTGTTATCTCACTTGCACTCTATTATGGCTTCCTCTGCTTCGTTCACTCACTAGCATGCTTGTCTTAGCCATTCTAATAAACAAATTTTGAGTAGTGTTTGCAATGTCAATTCTAAGTTGATATTGTGTGAGTCTTGTCTTGTGGGCAAATCTTATCGATTGCCTTTTGAGTTTGTTAGTCATTGTGCATCTTTTTCTTTAGTTGTGATTCATTTTGATGTACAAACAAATCCAATTTTATCTAATTTTGGCTTCAAATATTTTGTGTTGTTGATTGATAACTACCTCTCAGTCCACTTGGGTCATTTCCAAGAACAATAAGTCTAAAGTGCTAACAAACTTTCATCGCTTCCCTTGTTTTATCAAAAATCTGTGTGATGCTTAAATTAAACTCTTACAAACTAATGGAGGAGGTGAATATACCGGTAATTTATTCTAAACATACTCACTTGAGAATGATATTATTCAACGTTTTTCCTATTCAGGCATCCCATCTAAAAATGATCTATCATAATGTAAAATTAGACACTTAGTTGAAATGTCCCAAACCTTATTAATCCATGCTCATATGTCTCATTCATATTAGATTGATGCTTTTCTCCTTGTTGTTTACTATTAATCGGCTTCCCACTCTTGGCCTCTCTAATATTTCTCATTTTCACTATTTATTTGGGTGTGCTTGTTATTTTTTTTTCCGTCTCATTTCTCCAATAAATTGACACCTCATTGTGCCATGGGTATTTATTGGGTACACATCAACTCACAAAGGCTATTATTGCTTTGATCGGTCAAGTGGTCATATTTTTATCATTTGTCAAGTTTGGTTTGATGATGAAAAGTTTGCTTTTTCGAAAAAAATCCTTCAACTCTTAGTCCCATAGCATACTATTTTGGATTAACTCTGCTTTTTGTTTCTTTCAATTAATCTATCCCCACCTTCTCAGGGGGGATGGGGCTAGGGACGCGTAAGTTTTCGAGAGTGGGTTGCGACTCCCACGCCCTGCAAGAGGTAGGGTACAAGTCCGCGAGTGAGTGTAGAATAGAGTAGGACTGACAAAAAAAAAAAATAATCTATTCTTCCTTTTATTTCCTTTGGCCCTCAAGCTCCTCATTTGCCTCTCTTCTCTTATGTATCCCAATCTCTTAACCTACCTCTCTCCTCCGCTTGGCATACCCAACATGCTTCAAATCCCCCCCCCCAAAAAATTCACTATGTCTTGTGCTAACTTTTTCCTAATAAAATTCCTCTTATAGTTGACCTACAAATCCTCTCTACATTTCTATCCAACTTATCAACTTTCATTTGTTCTCTTCCCACTCATATTATGCAAATTTGTGTCAAATCTGAAATTTCTAAACCCATAATTTTTTTCTCTCACTCTTTTCACAAAGAGACATCAACTTGCTACTCTAAGGTCATTTTTTACCCACACTAGAAAGCAGCCATTACAGATAAATTTAATGTCTCGATCACCAATCACATGCGGGATCTTGTTTCACTTTATCCTTCTCAAAATTTAGTTGGGTATAAATGAGTTTTTTATATCAACCAAAAATTCGATGGAATTATGGAACGCTTCAAAACTCGCCTCATTGCACGGGTATTTAAGCAACATGCCAAACTGGATTGTGATAAGACCTTTATCTTGGTTGTTAAATCCATTGCAATTCAGATTGTTCTCTCTATTGCAATTTCATTAAGATGGGTCATACAACAACTTCTTGTTAAAAAAGGGGAGAAGTATACTATCAATGCCATAAGTTGTGCATGGAGTTCACTTTGGTGCCAAAAGTTTCTGTTGGATCACTTAAGTGTCAAATCGGAAAAAAACGATCACTTTGGTGCCACTGGTGAGAGATTCCGGCCAGATTAATTACGTGGCTTTTATATTTAAAAAAAAAGTCGCAATGGCTTTAAAAAGACGTCATTTTCCATCATTCTCAAGAAACGACGTCGTTTTGCCGTTATACATGGACATCCTCATGAAAACGACGTCATATAGCTCATGGGGATTGAAATTAGGGTTTCCGCTACTCGCCGCTCGGCCATCGTCGTTCACCCGCCATCGCTCGGCCACTGTCGCTTCGCCACCATTGTAGTTGCTCGACTAGGTGAGCGAGGAGAGATTGAGATTGTTGCTCAATGGTAGGAAGAATAGGAAGCAAGGACGGAGGAGGAGGAGGAAGAAGAGGGGTCGAAGGTGCCGCTTGGTGCCGGTGCCGTTGCTAGTGCTGCTGTTGGTGTGCTACTGGTGCTGCTGCTGGTGCCATTGCTAGTGGTGGTGGTGGTGTTGGTCTTTGAGGAAGAAGAAGACCATGTGCCCTCTCCTCTCTCTCTCTCTCTCTCTCTCTCTCTCTCTCTTAATTTGGGGATTTAGGGTTTCTAAGTTGGGGGAAAGATACAAAACGGCGTCGTTTTGTTGTTTGATGGCTGACTGTACTCTCCGACGAGTCACATCAGCTTCGAAAATTAATAAAAAAGTGTCATGTCGAATTTCCGGCCAATTTCATCAGCATTGGCACTGAAATGATTGTTTTTCAAATTTGTTGGCATTAAAGTGATCTAACGGAAACTTTTGGTACCAAAGTGAGCGCTGTACACAAGTTTTGGCACTGATAGTGTACTTCTCTAGTTAAAAAAGCCTTCTTGCATGGCATCCTTTGTGAGGAGTTTACATGTGCCAACCTAACGATTTCTCTTATCTTGATCATGTGTGTTGTCTTCATAAAGTCATCTATGGTTTAAAAAACAAGCTCTGCGTGTATGATTTCATCACTTCAATAGCTTTTTATTATTTTTGGGTTTCATGGCAAGTAGCCAATCCTTTATTTGTGTATGCTTCTTCTCAAGGCCATTTGTATCTTTCGTTGTGTGTTGATGATATCCATGTCACTGGTGATACTCCTAATTTATTACGGGTTTTGATTACTCGACTTTCACTGGAATTTGTTATAAAGGATCTTAGACCACTTTACTATTTCTTTAACATTGAGGCCCATTACTGCTTTGACATGTTAAGTCAAGTATGTTTATGGTCTTTTACGCAAGTTTGACCTTGTTAAGGTCAAGATTGTGTCTACTTTCTTGGTCTCGAAAACTTCGTTGTCTACTAGCAATGGTTAGCTTCTCATTTCTCTACTTCCTCGGTCTTGGAAACTAACGAATAATAAATTTGTCACCAGAATACTTTTTCTTATGTTGAAGTAAAGAAAAACTTATGTAAAGAAAAGAGCACTAAATAAAGGAACAATGTACCAATTTAGGGTTTTTTGTGGTAAAAAAATTAGTTTTGGGTAAATTTGTCATATATATACTTATTTGGGTTTTTTGTGATTTATTTCAAAAAGAAACGAGTAGTACAGAAAAAAAAAGTGAGAAGAAGTGACATAAACCTTGCAATATTTTTACTAATTATCCTCTAGATGAACTCAACATGATGATTTTCATGATCCCAACCAAAGCCACTTTGATCCTTCAAGTCATATATTTGATTGTATAACTTATTCAAGATTTTCATCTTCAACTCTATGGGAGGATTATCCTTGATGCGGGAATTAAGGAACTTTTCTTCAAACAACTTCTCTAACATAATCATGTAACCACTCTTAAAGCTGTTCTCAGCTTTCATTCCTCGCACAACTAGTTCTTCAAGACCATCTAGAAGTGCTTTTTTTTTTTCATCTATTGTCCATACACATCAGTCTCTCTTTATTCCCTTACATTGAGTTTGACCGAAATTGCTACTTTCCAATCCTAAACATCTTGTTTCAATTTTAAAAAATTTAATGATAGAGGATAGTGTAGTAGATAAAATTTAATGATAGTAGTATTAAAAATTTCAAATGATAAAACCATAATTCAAATATTACATAAGGAATGCGTGTCTCAATAATGACAAGCCAACACCATATTACACAGGTCTAACAGAAATGGAAGAAAATATCTTACAACACAATCTTATAACAATGGTAAAGAAATGATTTTTTTTAAATAATGTCAAATCATACAACTCTTCCAGCTCCTCGACTTGCATTCTAGAAGTGCATTTTTTTTTTTCATCTATTGTCCATACACATCAGTCTCTCTTTATTCCCTTACATTGAGTTTGACCGAAATTGCTACTTTCCAATCCTAAACATCTTGTTTCAATTTTAAAAAATTTAATGATAGAGGATAGTGTAGTAGATAAAATTTAATGATAGTAGTATTAAAAATTTCAAATGATAAAACCATAATTCAAATATTACATAAGGAATGCGTGTCTCAATAATGACAAGCCAACACCATATTACACAGTCTAACAGAAATGAAAGAAAATATCTTACAACACAATCTTATAACAATGGTAAAGAAATGATTTTTTTTAAATAATGTCAAATCATACAACTCTTCCAGCTCCTCGATTTGCATTCCACTCATTAAACACTTGTATTGTCAAATTTTGTCTCCATGCCGTCCAATGATCCGACGGCACAACAACATAAATTGTTTCTACATCTTCAATGGCATTAGCAACTCCATCTCTAACTATATTTCAATTGAATTAATAACCATTCCTCTTCTTATCAAATTGTATATAAGGCAACAAGTTATGATTATTTGACCTTGCATCCTAATTGGATAAAAAGATGGACTCCTAAGAATCGCCCACCGTAACTTAAGTAGATTGAAGCATCTTTCTATAACATTTATAGTTTGAGAATGATTCATGTTGAAGTTCTTCAAATGGGACTTTGGCATACAACCTTCAGTCCACTTGGATAGGTGATATCGAGTATTCTATAAAAAGCGAGAAAGCCCTCCTCATTTGTGTATCTAGCATCTATAAGATAATAACTATGTAATAATAAATGATGACATTATTAGTTATCTTAAAATTGTCAAAACCTACACAACATATTAATTAAGGCTTATGTTACTGATGGGAAAGTTCAGACCATTCGGTGTAACTGAAGCATCTTGAAGAACTCTAGAATCCACTGTTGAGCCTTCCCATCCAAGTAAAACATAAGCGAATTTCATCTTACGTGAGTGAACACCTAAAACATTGGCCACTACCTCACCCTTTCTTTTTTGTACGTTGGTTTATCAACCTTCAAAACACATACCTTAATGTATGTGCCATCTAATGCTCCTAAGCAATCCTAGAAACATGAAATTACTAAAAGAACCTTATCTTTAAGGTTTTAAAATAATCCATTTAGTAGCATAGCAAACATATCTTAAACCATTTCCATCTTTCGTAGGTGAGACAAGAAGCACACTATGCATTCTTATCATTGCAATTTAAATTAAGTTAAAACACCTACTTATTGTTTCCCCAGACCTTGTTAATCCAAACTTGATGACCCGATTTTTCACATGATGGGCAATTATATGTAGGAAAGTTGCCACTTGTTCTTCTATAGTTACAAGTCCATCTTCTTTTAATCTACTAATTGTATATGCCAACTCTCATGGTAGAGTAAATGTACGTCTATTATTCTTAAGTTATTCCACATAATTTAAGTTGTTGCTATTGATGAGGAGGTCAAGGTGATCTAAATGAGCTTGACTTCTAATAGATGTGCGATCCTTCAATTTATGCTTATGGTAGTGCCTTTCAGTAGCAGTGGACACCACAATCATATACGTCATACACAAAACTAGAATCTGTAAGTTTATCTCCAGTCATCTCTATCATTGTGATCCATTTCCAATAAGGAAAAAAAGACTACCCATTAGGCAAATACAAATTAAGAAGTTAAATAATAGCAAAATCATCCAAAACAATATTTTTTTCAAATCAACATATTTTAACGAAATCTTACCGAATCAATATGCGATTATTATTGGAAATACATAAATGCAAAGGAAATGAACTAAAGTTAATTCATGATTATCTATAACCTCCCTCAATAAAGAAGAAGTGAACTGCCAATACTTACTCAATCAACAATTTAAGAAAATGCTTTGATATATATATAAAAAAAAAAACAATTTAAGAATATGCAATGGACTTGCTTACTAAAATTAAATATCATGCATTTGATAGAAAAAGCAAGACGAAAAATATGGGCAAATTGGACATTGGTAAAGCAACTCGGTCAATAAAGAATGGTGAGCGGTTGTAAAACAATTTGTACCATGATACGATAAAAACTAATAAGCAAGTAGCCCCAATTTCTCAATTTTGTCATCTTCTTCTCTTTCACTATGTGACCCCAAATATTTCTGTAGAATGATAGACATCATTCTCAAAGCCATATTAATAGTTAAAAAATAACCATTGAACTTGTCATGTATTTAATGTGAAACCAAAGAAACCGTGCAAAAACCTCAAACCTTTATCTTATTTTTTCAGCTTGAAAGAAACCCCAAAGCTTTGAGATGCCAATCACCAATGAAGATAGAGCACCAATGTACCGAGACATACATTACACTACATGTATGATGTGGAGAAACCCGCATCACATCATGCCCAAATATCAAAAAGAAATCTGCACTCAAACTGTTCTCAACATCTGTAACAACGCTTATTTAATCCCTATATCTAGCCATAATGCATGAGTCTTGGTGTGTGTGTGTGTGGAGAGAGAGAGAGGGAGGGAGAGAGAGAGAGAGAGGAGAGAGAGAGAGAGAGAGAGGGAGAGAGAGAGAGAGAGAGAGAGAGAGAGAGAGAGAGAGAGAGAGAGATTATTTACCTTCGCGAATTAGAAAAATATGATGCTCCAAGAAGAATGCAGATGACCAAATGTAGCCTTAGTGGTTATCCAAATAGAGAACTAAGGTAACCGATTTGCCACTTACGATAAAAGAGATCATCCAAAGTGAGAATGAGCTTGGAAGAAGTAGCATGACAAATTTGTTGTTCTTGGGGTTCACCTCTTGATTTAGATGTTAATGTTGGGGGTATGGTTCATACTCCAAATTGATAGGAAGGTAGAAGGGTCCCAATCTCAAATGAGCGAGTGGGGTTCGGGGGTCACCCCAACATGGTCAAGGGGCTAGTACTCTCAAACCATCAGAGGACTTTTATAGTTTAAACCCATATTTTATTGGTAGTTTAGGTAGCCACTGAATGACTATTAGATATAATCTCTATCTCTTGTAATTAAGGGATGTAATAGAGAAGTGCAATGTGCCAATTGTGGTGGAATCATCTGCTTGATGTACCCTACTTTTAAGGGTGAATAAAGATAAAATCTTGATTCTCAAATTCTCTTTCTTTCTTATATCTTTATGGTTGTGCTCCGAATCCTAACAATTAGTGATCCAATATCATCATATGGGTCATGGGATTCTGGTCCTTCACTCACCATAATAATTGGAGGAGGTTTTCTGGTTTACTTTCTGATAGGGGTGTAAATGGTTCGGTTCGGTTTGGTTTTTTGAAAAATCGAACTGAACCAAATCCAATCCGAATCAAAACTGAACCGAACCGAAATCCCAGTTAAGTTCGGTTCGGTTTTTACTTTCGTATTTGTTTTTTCCCTACATACACCCATTTCTATAAATCTTTTAATTTTTTAAATCAATTTTTTAATTATTTTTCTTTTATTTTTTCATTTTATTTATTTTTTATTTTTCCTTTTCTTTCTTTTTAAGAAGAAGAAAAAGAAATGAAAACAATTTAAAAATTTAAAAATAAAAAACAAAATAAAAAATAAAGGAAAATTTTTAGATTTTATCGGTTTGGTTCGGTTAACCGAACCGATAAAAACTGAACTGGTTAAAAAATTTCAAGTTTTTAATGAGAACCAAACCGAACCGAAAAAACTGAATTTTTTTCGATTTGGTTCGGTTTGATCCGGTTTTGGACACCCCTACTTTCAGATGAATCCTCAGAGGAACCTTTTAATTCCAGAAGATCAGTTAGAGTGGAGTTCATTGGTTCAATGCAATGGTTGCTCGATGTTTGCAACATTTGCTCCAGATATAGGTCGCAACAAGACCAACGAGGAAGGGTCCAACTATCAGAATAACCATTATGTGCATAGTCTCAAGTCCAAGTACGGAATTACATGAAAATCATCTGATTGAGGGGCAAAGCCTTCTATCTCCGAGATAAACGCTCCAAGGTGCTGTAAGGTCATGACTGATGCCTGGTTCATATGACCATGTACGTGAAAGGGATGTTGTCCCCCGGGCCCTTGATACAGGCCTAAGCTTGATAGTCGATGCTGCGCCACCCCAAGATTGTCTTCTTTTTATTCAGGCACGACAAATTCAATTCTTTCTAACAAGTCTAAAATTTGCAGTTATCATGCACTTTAGCACTTGCAGAACCGCATGTGCCAAGTTATCAATAGAAAGGTGATTAAAAGAGAGCCACATATGAAAAGGAAGGGCACAACAAAACAGACATCGTCAGACAGTATAGATTAATTTGGGATTAATTTTTGAGAAGGGCATTATTAACAAGTCTTTAAGAAAGCATGGCTCTACATGAGACAAACAGCGCCAATGCAATGCATAGTGCTAATGCTGAATCCTCATTGCAACAGCCAAACAATTTCATCAGCAAATGTTATCTTCCGAAAGAAACTGTCTCCACCGTGCCAGGGACTCCAAATAAGCAGCAAACCACATACCAGCATCCTCTGCAGAAAAAACGAACAATTGCTACCGCATCATGCATGGTGAAGATATCAAAAGAAAGTGATTTTTGGTTGACAAGCATGTAAAATCATTAAAACCTGAATTATTTGCTGTTCAACAATCCAGCCATTCGATAGCTTTCAATCGAATCAACCAAAGTTTCCTCAAGTGGTCTATAAGACCAGCCTAGCCTCTGCAGTTTTGCCGAGCTCAGCCTATCTTCTTCATCAGTTTCACTAAAACTAAAAGCAAGTAACAAAGTAAGACAAGATTACATAAACAACAGAAAGAGAAACAAAGTTGGCCAACTCGCAAGTTATTGGACAACATTGCACAAATCAGACGTTATTAAGACCACTCGCTTTTCCTATCATTCAGCTTTTGCACTAAAGATCATTTCACTTCTTAAGTTCATCTATTAGATTACTGTAATTCTGCAATGTTTTGAACTGGTCATATATCAACTATACGTGGTAAAATGAAAGAAAAGCTAGCATCCGTGTTATATATAGATCAACAGTCACGTTATTCACCATGAAGTTTGTTCCCATGAGTAAATTGCAAACTGACCTCAATCGGAATCATATAGAAAATTAGTCAACTCAACAAAATTTTCAATATTCGTAAAGCAATTGAAGACTCTTGAATGGGGGTCGCAATTTAGACCCAATTCAATTTGGAAGCAACTTGAGATTGGTATTTGAGAACACCCGAAGCAATTGAGATGGTTCAGACTGCATGAACTGTGTGTTCGAACCGATGCTCACAGACCTCCGGGGCATAGGATTGGACGTCCGGTGACGTCCAACCTTGTCTCAGCTAGGCAACGAAAGAGGACTTCAACCATCTGACCAAAAGGCCTGACGTTCGACTTGGCCAGTGAGAATTCTGAAAGAAATTGTACGTCCATCGCACTTCAAGAGAACATCTGAACATGCAAGGGATTTATTTTAAAAGTGGGTTTCCACATAATTTTGGATGGACGTCAAGCCTAAATCAGGATAAAGCTCACGATGCGATCAAGGAATGTGAGTGCGTAAGATGAACACTTTATATCTCTTTAATTTGAGTTTAAGAGGCTTTTCAAGAATGTTTGAGGTTTGGGAAACACTTGAGTGTGTCACGAGCAATTGTCATCTCCATAGTTGATTATGAGACAACATCCCATCGATCTCTCCCTATGAAGTAGTCACCCCACTAAACCACATAAATTCCCGGCATTGGGTTTATTTTTTGCATTTATTTCATTGGAAAATGTCATAAATGGTCCATGAACTTTCATCTAATATTCAATTTCATCCCCAAGCTTTCGATTTGCTCAATTTGGTTCCTGAACTTTCATCTAATGTTCAATTTAATCCATAAGCTTTCAATTTGCTTAATTTGATCCCTGAACTTTCATTTAATGTTCCATTTAATCCCTAACTATTTGAAAATTAACCAATTTCCTTTTTTTTAATACCAAACTGTTTTTTTAATAAATAAAAAAAATACTCAACTGGTTTTTTTTTTTTTTTGGTCGAAAAAATACCACATTTATGGCAAAGTAATAAAGGTCAATATTTCTTTCATTTCTCCATATTAAAAAAAATTGAAAAATGGACAGTAATAATAAACAAATGTGAATCTTGCATTTTGATTTCTTTTTGTATATGCAAATTACTTGAATAATGTACAAAAAGCCCATCAATCGATTTTTCCCTTTTGATGAAGTCCATAAAAAAATCAATTGATGGGCTTTTGTACATTATTCAAGTAATTTGCGTATACAAAAAAGAAATCAAAATGCAAGATTCACCCTTGTTTATTATTACCGTCCCCTTTTTCCATTTGTTTTTAATATGGAGAAATGAAAGAAATATTGACCTTTATTACTTTGCATAAATGTGGTATTTTTTCGACAAAAAAAAAAAAAAAAACCAATTTGGTATTTTTCTTATTTATAAAAAAAACAGTTTGGTATTTAAAAAAATGGAAATTGGTCAATTTTCAAATAGTTAGGGACTAGATGGAACATTAGATGAAAGTTCATGGACCAAATTGAACAAATCGAAAGCTCATGAATGAAATTGAACATTAGATGAAAGTTCATGAACTATTTGTGGCATTTTCCCTTTATTTCATTCCATCGTTTGTGTTTGTTCCACACTTTTGCCGTTTGCATAACTATTTGATATCAGAGCTTTAGGTTATTGTTGACACCAATTGTTTTGGGCAAATCTATCTACAATTTCACTTTGGATTTTTCGGAATTCGAGTTGGAGGAATTTACTGGTCAAAATAGTTTTAATCTGAGCCACTTTTAAGAAGTGCGTGCGGTTGAAGACAGTTTAGATTTGGCATTAGAGGATAGAAATAGACGAAGGCCAGCCATGGAGGAAGCCTAGGCAGATGAACAAGGGATGGAGAGTACATTCGCTAAGGCCCACGAGGACAAGTTTCATAAAACTATCATTGTCTTGAGTCGGGTAGATGAGAGGTTACCTAGGAGCAGCCATTGGAAATCGAGGTATAATGAAGGAACTGTCGATGGTCGTGAGTTAGGGCATAGAAGAGACTACTTGAAGAAGAAGGGTACGGGAGCTGATGTGGAGTCTATGGAGAGCAGTGTAGCGTCTATAGCAGGTGATAGCTCTACAGATGCCATGTAAATGTTAGCGGTCACCACAATTTGATCAGGTGATGAGTGCGTGATGAATCTGCATGTTCTTATCACATGACATCTTATAGTTATTGGTTTACTAGCTATCTGTTTATAAATGGCGGAAAAGTACTTATTGGGGATGGAGCTTTTTTTGTTATGTGGGGATAGGAACAGTTTAGATCGAGATGCATGATGCTGTGTTGAGGATGCTGATTGAGGTAAGGCATGTGTTGGAGTTAAAGAGAAACCTTATCTCGTTGAGTACCCTTGATATTGGATACCGGTTCTCCACTCCAAGCGTAGTCTCGAAAGTTGTGCTTACCATGGTGAGAGCAAAAAAGAGACGAAGGGTCATACTTTCTTCAGGGATCGAGAGTGATGGGCTTGGTGATAGTCAGGATCTAAGAATCAAGAGGTGACACATTTATGGCACAGGCGATTGGAGCACATACCAAACAGAGGCATGAAAATACTGAGTGAGAAAGGTCTTATTTGTGGCCAAAAGACGGGGAAGCTGGATTTTTGCAAACATTGCAAGCTCAACAAGTAGCACAGGTGCAATTCAGTACAGCAAATCCCAGAACCTAAGTACAGTACATTCACTGACATTTATGGGGGCCTTCTCAAATGCTGTCGAAGGGAGGTGCCGGGTCTCTGTCCTCTGGATAATTTTTCCACGATTCTAGGCCTAATTGCTCAAGTACGAGAGCGAAATCCTTGGTCAGTTCACCATATGAAGGTGCAATTATCGACGAGCAAACAGGGAGGAAGATCATATGTCTGAGAACTACCAAAGGTTGAAGCCGTGTTCAGAGGAGTCAAGCCAGTTTTGCACACGGAAAGGCATGCCAAAGCACCGCATTGTTACCAACACACCATATCAAATCGAAGTCACAAAATAGATGAACATAATCATAAGGGAGAAAACTCGCTCTTTACTCTCCGATAGTAAATTTGGAAAATTTCTGGGCTGGGGCGGCATATACCGCTTGTGATTTAGTGAGTAGATCACCATCACCAATAATTGGATATAAAACTCCTAAGAAATGTGGTCAAGTAAACCCGCTGACTACATCGGACAGAGAGTGTTCAATTCCCCCGCTTATGCTCATGGAAGTGGAAGCACATTAGAGTCAACGGCAAAGTGATGCATAGTCCTCAGCCGTGCACACAGCATAAATGTTTCCTTCCACAAATCTGCTCCGTTTCATGAGAGGGGTGAGGGATCAATTGTAGAGAGAGATTTGGACAGTGGTCTGAAACAAGTGGAGCTTTGTGAGAGCCTAAAGATAAGGAGAGTATTAGAGAAATGATGGTTTCTACTTTGTTTCCAGATTCCCTAGCAACTGACAGAAATTCTGAGGTGAGTACTAAGTGGAAGCAGTCAGCGGAGGTGGATGAGCTGGAGCTACGGTTGAATGCAAATGCAAATGTGGAGATGGATAATTTGGGGGAGCTCCGAAGGAAGTTTATGGAGATGCAGAGAGAGACCAAGGTTGAGGTGTTCGAGTGACTTGGGGAAGTTACGTCACCAAAGTGTCAAAATGCTTCAATTTTGAGCTAGTCAGAGCAGCTCCTTTGCTACATGTTGTAAACCATGTAAGCTGTCACAGAGTTTGAGCTCAAGGTGGAGTATTTGTACCACCACTTCACATGTTGGTACTACTGATTGTTGGTGTATATTAAGCCAAAATTTTCACGTCATTGGGAGAATGCATGAAGCTAATCCATGCAGGAACTGTAAAGCTATGAAGTTCCTCCTGGTTTTATTGGGGACAGCAAATGTGAATTTGTGTTTCAGAGAAGATAATTCAGGTAGAGTGACAGTACCTTGGTGTGTAGACCTGGGTCATGTGCGTATCTTGGTGGATGGTCAATTTCTGAGGTGTATGTCTTTGCTTCTGTGGGTTGTGCTATGAATTTGAGGAAGCCGTTGCAGGACACAATAGTTTCATCAACGATTGCTGCCAGACATATAACGACAAAGGAAGAAGTAGTAGAGATAGTATGGTCAAGGGACTCAGTTGGATAGTCAATGCTCGGAACAACAAGCTGATATGGTGTTCAGAAGGAGCCAGAGACATCATGACAAAACCGAGTTTAATTAGGTCCAACACCAATGGATTACAGATAGCATGCCAAGAGCCGATGTGAAGACCAAGTTTTTTTCCTTGAGGGAGTCCATGCATGGCTTAGGCTCGATAGACATTTGTGGCGATTGAGCACCCTTCTAAGGGGCCTCAGAGAGACGACAATCAATGAGGTAGAAGTTCAGACTTCTCACTAAGGTGTATGAAGCGTCAAGTGTAGACCCAATTCGATTTAGAATTAAGTCAAGATTGAAGTTCAAGGACATCGAAGTGAGCTACATGATTCAGAGTGGCTGAGAACGTGGGTCAGATCCTAATTTAAGGAATGGACGTTCGGAATGATGGAGCGAGGAAAGGCAGCTATCCGGCAGATGTCACTGAGGTACAGACGTCCAAGTATAACTCAAGAATCAGACCAAAAAAGTAAAAAAAGTCTAACTCAAGAGAGATCAAGGAGCCATGATAGAATGTGAGTGTGTAAGGTATACCTGGGTCGGGGAAACACTTGCAAACTATGTGTTGCAAGCAATTGCAATCTCCTCTTATTAATTATAGGGGAATATCCCATCGATCTCCTCTCTTGGAGCAGGCATACCTGGCCGAACTACTTGAATTCTCTATGACGGGTTTATTTTGTGCATTCATTTCTCACTTGTTTGTTTGTGTTTGTACCTTGCTTACAGAGTTTGCGTAACAAAGACAATCTCGAAGTTATAGGAAATCGTGTAAGTTTCCCACCAGTTATCAATCGTAATATAAAATGAGGATGCAGCATCTGATGGATATGTAATGTCATAATTCTATTTGAGAAATATAATCAATTAATAAGGTAGTAGCATATTGATTCTGAAATTATAGAACTGGGCAACTTACTTTTGTGGATAACTGTAGTTTGGGTATAAACTCCTTAGCTTGACCACCAAATCGCGAGTCTTGATAGCATGTGCCGTGCATATGTAACGCCCTTCTGCCTCGGGATTTTCATATCCCAGAAATACAGCTGCAGCTACATCACGCACATCCACTATAATCCTGAGCTTGTTTGGCATGGAATCATTTCCATCTGTGGATCATGCCGTCAGGTTGGGCATCATCCTATATAACAGTTTCTCATGCGTATTTGCAAAGTTTTTGTCATGAAAAGCTGCAACATATCTCTAGCAACCTATACGGAAAATTTCACAGAAGAAAATGTTCATCATCAGCATACACCAAATAACATCTTTAAGAAACAGAAAGAGACAAGAAAATCAAGAGGCTGAGGCCTTTTTCTGTCATAGCTTTGTTCTTTAAAGTTCTCATTTTTGAAGCAAATCAGACCGGTTCTTCTTGACTGCATGGAATGGCTCTTGTGACAGCCCAAGCGACGGTGCGCAGGAGGAGGGATGGCGGTGCGTCCGCGCCTCGGTCCCCGGACATGCGCAGAGAAGGGGAAGGGGTCATTCTCTAGTCCCACATCGCTTAGGGGGGAGTCATGGGCTAGTTTATAAAGGGTTGGGACCTCTAATCTGTGTAACACATTTCACACATGCTTCCGCTGTGCTGAAAACAAAGCCTTGAGGAAGGGATGGCAGTGCGTTTTAAGTCCATGAGGACTTAGTGGGGAAGGGGTTATTCTCTAGTCTCACATCACTTAGGAGGGGATTCCTGGGAAGGCTCGACTGGGATGGCGGTGCGTTTTAAGTCCGTGAGGACTCAGTGGGGAAGGGGTCATTCTCTAGTCCCACATCACTTAGTAGGGGAGTCATGGGCTAGTTTATAAAGGCTTGGGTCTTCTCTAGTCCCATATCGCTTAGGAGGGGAGTCCCGGGCTAGTTTATGTGGGGCCCAAATAGGACAATATTATGGCTTGGGTGAGGGAGGGATGGCGGTGCGTCCGTGCCTCTGCCCCTGCATAACACGGTTATAAGCCCACTATAGAAGCATTCAGGCACGAAATGGCAAATGAGAAGTGCATGATGAGTTTCATTAGATTAAACTCTATTTGAAACATGTACAAATAAGAGAAAGCTCATCAATCCACGCTTCCTTGATCTTCATCGCAAGATCGAGATCGGAAATCTTCAAAACCAAAGTGTGCAAATGAAATGGCATTACCCGGTTTCTATAGAATTTCTAGCCTCAAATTAACCCAACTATGCTCGGCAATGTCACCACCATAGTTATTGCAAAGTGGAATTTTTCTTTGGTCACTTGTCACAAACTACTCATAGGAAACTTATACAAAGGCACCTTGAATGTAATAAAACTGGTGATATAGAATTATCGGATAATTCAAGATAGCTTTATGTATATTACTAATTTTATAGAAAAAACACACATTATGGGTACACATCAGACATATTCATGCTCATACACGCAAATGTCTGCAGGTTCCAAAGATGATTCAACATCATGTCAACAGCTGTAAGAGCATAGCATATGCTTCACAGAAGTAATTACCATCAACGAGCCTCATATAAGTGCCTTCTATAAGCTTTACGAGGCCCAAGCTGCTTGCATTCACCGTGGACTGTAGGAAAGGCCCAAAAACAAGAGCGGGGCAAATGCTTACCATATCAAGTCCATTTTCATTTACAAGCTTGACAGCAGCACTTTCTGCTTCCCTCTTTGACAGGCCATACCAGTTCTATGACATAAGTAGAATAGCAGTTGATGCAGCTATAAATGCATGTGCCTTAGACTTATACCTCAAACTCGCATGACAACAAGGTAAAACTAGAGGGAAAGCATATTGATGAATCACTCGAACTGAGAATTTCTACATATAATAGAAGAAAAGGATACCTCATCAGTCCTTGCAAGTGGAAATTATCAAAAGTACCCCCAGTTGTGCTCAAATGTTCATGGCAAACTATGGCAGATATAAAGAAAACTTAAGAAGTCATTTCATAGAAGATATACTCCAAATTGTAATTTTATAGAGGTGATAGATGGAGGAAAGCATGAAACTTAAGGAGAAACAAAGTAAAATGTCCCTAAACAAAGCAAACTACAGGGACAATGCATATTGTTCTCAAGATCTCATGTCCACAAAAGATTTCCCCTGATTTTTTACCCATTGCCACCAAAATTTGATTTGTGTCAGATTGCCTCGTGAAGTTTAATTTATCTATTTATTTGTTGTATCAGATGAAGCTAAAGCTTGACCGCCAATGCAAACATGGTAGTATTTTGATCACGTGACATGCAGCTTTAAGTGTTCTGAGCACAATTTTCCCACTAGATGTCAATTTTGACTCGTTTCTTTCAATTCCACTCCAGGCAAATAGCATGATCCAGAATTGCACATGATGTATCCCTTCACTAAAAGAATTGATAGTTTATGTGGCGAAATTTACCTAAGAGATATCTCAAATGCAAGTCATCTACTCCAACCCGTTAAATTGAGACCATCAGGGGATTTGAGGTGTGATCTTGAGACAATTAAGAGAACTTTGTGGGGGCGGTATGACTCAAATCAAACTTGTGGGAGTGAAATGAAACAAGGTAAAAAATCAGGGGACGATCGGTAATTACCTTTACAGAAAATGCACTTTACCAAGCAAGTGATTTTAACAACATTACAGAATCAACATGATCGTGAAGCGGGAAGAAATACTTCTTCTCCAGGAAAATAATGCATGCGAAACATCCACCTCCGAACTGATTACAATTTAAAAAATTTTAAATAAATTATTATACTTGAATATCTTAATATTGTAATCTCACTTATAAAGGAAAACGATTGTTTGAAAAAATAGTGAATTAAGATACCAGGGAAGTCTTTACACAAAATTCGAGACACGGACCTCTAGAGTGCCATAATTTGACAGAAATGGACACTTAAATACCATAACTTATGAAATGTACACTTAAGTGCCAAAATCGAAGTAAAATGGATCACTTGAGTGCTAATCCAATCAAAATGCTGATGTGTCAATTTTCTGGTGAAGCAAGTGCAAAACAATGTTGTTTTGATGCTAACATGGTAAAAAATTGATATAAAATTAAATTAATTTAAAAATTTATAAAAATATAAATTTATAAAAAAAAAAAAAAAAAAAAAGCCCTCAAGCCCGCCACCGCCCTCCGCCGCCGTCGGCAAGGGTCGACAATGGAGGGGGGAGGGTTGGCCGGGGTCGCCGAGCGCTAGCCAGGGGTTGGCGACCCCGACCAACCGGCGAGGGCCCGCGAGCCCGTTGCCTCGATCCGGGCGAGGGTTGAGTCGAGCCCATGCCCGACCGGGCCAAGGGCCACCGCCCGCCGGGGTCGACCCTCACCCAGATCGGTGAGGGCTCGCGGCCCTCGCCTAGATCCGACGAGAGGGGAAGGAGGAGAAGGGGAGGCAGCCGATGGCTGAGGAGGAGGAAGGAGGAGAAGGGAGGCGGTCGGCGGCGAGGGGCGGGGTCGCCGAGCCCTGATCGAGGGCCTGCATGCCCTCGCCCCAAATCCGGGAGAGGGTCGCCGGCCCTCGCCTAGCCGACAACCCTTGCCGGATCTAGGTGAGGGCCACAACCCTCGCCTAGATCTGGGGCAAGGGCACGAAGGCCCTCGCCGCCGGTCGGCTAGGGCCACCGGCCCTCGACCAAGGCTCGGCGGCCCCGGCCAACCCTCCCCCACCTTCCGATGATGAGCCCTCGCCGCCACCGCCTCCCTCATTCTCCTCCATTTTTTAAAAAAATAAATATAAATTATATTATTATTTTGTTTTAAAATTTAATTTAATTAATTTTTATATTATATTAAAATTCAAATTATGCCAAAACGACGTCGCGCTTTTTGGGTGAATTGGGTAGATGTCATGGGAGCTCTTATCCAGCTAGGCCACCGCAAGCGGTGGTTAATTTTTATATTATATTAAAATTCAAATTATGCCAAAACGACGTCGTTTTGGGTGAATTAGAGCCAAGTCAGCTTTCTAGCAAGCCACATCGGCGAGAAATATTAATATTTAATTGCCACGTATGATTTCCAATCGGTTTCGCCGAAGGTGGCACTCAGATGTCCCACTTTTCTTAAAATGTGGCACTTAAGTGTACCTTTCGTAAGTTATGGCACTTAAGTGTCCCTCTATGCCAAGTTATAGCACTTGAAAAGATCTTTTACCCACAAAATTCACTTGTTGTATTGCCAATAGATCGTGAGATTAAATCGCGTAAGTTCTAGAGTCAGTTACAAGATACCTTGGTAGTAATGTAGTATTCCTTGTCCAACCAACAAGTTTCATCCTTCACTCGCTTCTTTGCCCACATCTGATTCATTACAATTGCAGAGATGGATGATACTTAAACAACTCACTTCACTTTTGCTTCGCAACATGCCTTGAGAACATTAAGTGTTCCCGTGACAGCAGGGTCAAGCGGTTCTATCTGTGACAGGTTAATTAGATTTGTGGAAAGGACAAGAAAGATCCTATTCATTGATTTAAGTAGCTCATAATGCTTAAAAGATTTTTAACATGTAGTAAATTCCTTCCTAAGCACTAAGGACATCAATGAGATCGCAATGCATATGGACTACATGCTAAAACCAACTTAGACAAGTGTAGTACTCAGTGAGTGCGGGATGGACATGTTCTTGCCTTAGGATTCCGTATAAAGGAGGAAGGAACTGGACTAGCAACATGTAAAACTCCAGTACATCCTTCAATAGCAGCACGAAGAGAATCGTAATCTAGCAAATCTACTTCGAAGAGTTTCAAGTTTTCATATGCATTCTCAAATTTGTTCAAATGGTCATGCTTCCAAAAATTATAGCTCCTGAAGAGAGCGCCTTCATACGACGTCGGCAAATCTAGGATAATATTCTTATAGTTCAAGAAGTCCTACATCAAATGAGAATAACAAAAAGGAAGAAAAAGTTTCAAGCAATCTCAAAATTGGATATGCGGAAAGCCTATGACAAAATTGAGTGGGATTTCTTGAGGGATTGCATGATGAAAATGGGTTTCTGTGAGAGGTGGGTATCTTTAATCATGCAATGTATCTCGACAATGTCCTTAAGTGTGAAGGTAAATGAGGAGCCAACTCAATATTTCACTCATTCAAGGGGAATTAGACAGGGCGATCCTCTTTCCCCTACCTATTCATTCTAACAGCAAATGTCTTGTCCTAGATGATGCACAAAGCCATTAAAGGTGGAAGCCTTAAAGGCATAATTTTAAATAGGTTCTGCCCTATCCTATCCCATATACTTTTTGTGGTTGATGATGCCATATTTTTTCTGGACAAGACTATTGGAGAATGCCAAAACTTAGCAACCATTCTAAACCAATATTGCTTTACGACGGGCCAAGCAATAAATTTGAACAAATCAAGTGTATGTTTTAGCAGCAATTGTCATTTATCTTTGAAAATAAACATAGCTCAAGAGCTTAGAGTTCCAATAATAGACAAAACAGGAAAATATCTTGGAATTCCAACTGATTGGGGCCACTCAAAGAAAGAGATGTTCGCTTGAATCCTAGCGAAAGTTAATACGAAAGTAAAAGGATGGAAAGAAAAGTTACTATCCAAAGTAGGTAAAGAAATTTTGATAAGAAATGTGGTACAAGCTCTTCCTCATTATGCGATGTCAATTTTTAAAATACCCATCTTTATTTGCAAAGCCATAGAAAAAAGAATTGTTTCATTTTGGTGGAAGCAAAGTGAGTCAAGGAGAGGTTTGCATTGGAAAAAAATGGGAAGTATTGAAAACCAAAAAGGATGAGGGAAGCTTGGGTTTCGGGCTTGGGTTTCAAAGACTTGATTAATTTCAACAAAGTAATGCTCGGCAAGCAAGTTTGGCGGTTATCTAAGTCCCCTTCAATGCTGTGGAGCAAAATTTTGAAAGGCATCTATTTCCCAAATGGAGACTTGTGGAATGCTAGAAAAGGGCAATGCTCATCATGGGGATGGCAAAGCATTTTAACAGGAAAAGAAGCCATAGAATCAGAGGTTAAATGGTTGGTGGGGGATGAAAAATCTATTCGGATACAAGAAGGCAAATGGCTCACGTCAGGAGTGCTCGAGGTCTTGCCAACAAAAACGAACTAATGATGGTGGCTGAGCTTATCGACGAAGAATTGTGGAAATGGAATAAAAGTGTAATCCATAATCTTTTTGACGAACGTGTAGCAAATGAGATTCTTGCAATCACCATTAGCCCAAGCCCAAAGAATGATTGTCTAGTATGGATAAGTAATAAATCAGGGACGTATACTGTGAAGAGTGGTTACAATATGGCTTATTCTCACACTACAAAAATAGAACCTAACAGAGCATCATGTTCCTTTAAGCCTCAAAGAACCCTATGGACTAAAATCTAGAGTTTATCAATCCCCCAAAAAATTAGAACATTTCTCTGGAGCCTATGTCAAGACGCCATACCAACGAGAAAGCATTGTATAAAAGGAAAATGCTACCAAATCCCATTTGCTTGCTTTGTTCCACCCACCCAAAAACAATAGAACACTTAATTTTACTATGTAATTGGACGAAACACATATGAACAAACTCAAGAATTGACCTCAGTAGGAGTTCATGCAACATAACAAGGTTCAACAAGTGGCTAACGGAAGTTTTTGAAGGAATGGCATATTTACCCGAGAATGAACTGGTTGCAGTTGTGCTGTGGAACATTTGGAAATCACGTAACAACTTCATCTTCCGAACCAAGCTTCCGAAACCGGATTCCCTTGTAGATCTTGCACAAACACAAAAGAAGAACTTCAACGGATGGCAAAACCAGAAATGGGCATAAAAACGCACAAATCGACACTTTCCAATAGGTGGACGCCACCGAAGAGAAGAGAGTGAAGCTAAACATCAATTGTTCATGGGTGTCGGGTGATTTCCTTTGCTCAATTGATGGTATTCTACGAGATCCGTCCAAATTCATCATCAAGGGTTATGCAAAAGAGTTTGAGCATCCTCTTCCCAATAAGTAGAAGCCCTATCACCGTTGCACGGGCTGCTGTAATTGAGAAGGAAAAATGAGCTGCATGTGGGAACAGAACATGGTCAAAGAGAGAAGTGGGTTTGTGAAAGCGACAGCTTGATTTTGGTAGAAAGTGTCTTGGGCTGGGCTGAAGAACCGTGGGATGTGAGGGAAATAGTATATCTATGTAAAGAAATCTTAGCCCAATTGGAACCAATGAGGTTAGTACATTGTCAAAGAGATGCAAAATGAGCGAGCGGATTGGCTAGCCAAAGCCCACCAAACCAAAACCCTCCCTCTAAATTGGGTGACATCCCCTTCCCATTCCCTTCGGAAATTTTATGTTCGGAAACTTATCCATTGTTTTCTAGTAATTCTCGTTATCTTTATGAATGAATGCAACTACTATCTTCAACCCAAAAAAAAAAAAAAAAAAAAAAAAAAACTGGAAAATGAGATCTACTAGAGGAAGAATTGACAACGAAGGTTTTTGTTGGTCTCCAAAATTAGACTTCAAGACCTCTTTTGTTGGCCAAATTAACACCAAACCAAATTATATGTATTCTAGTTTGGATTACAAGTCAATGTTTTCTTCATTTGTCTCTCACTTTTCTCAAAAACACCCGTTTTCCTTCACCCATGACCAACTAGGCTTAACACCTGAAAAAAAATTTCAAACTTTCTTGGGTATTTTTTGGCGTGCTTTAGGAGACCTACCCAATATCCATTTGGGACATGCAACCTATGATTGGAAAGATCTTTGAGTGAAGTTTTAACCTCTAGTTAGAGGTTTTGGCTAATTTTGAATGGAAGTATGTAAAAATTTCATTCTTCTCTCCAAAGGTTAGTTTGAAATTTTCTAGGTTTTTCCTTTTCCTAAGTTGTTTGTGGAGTGTATTTGGAGAACGACCGTGAGCTCCCTCTCCTCCCTCTTGTCTTCTACCTTACATCCCTTAAAAGAGCCTGCTTTATAGATCTTACCCACTGAATTAAGCCATCTTTTGGTCAATCTTTGCCCTACCTACCAAGCTTGCCTACTGAACTAAACTTTTGTAGCTATTGAGTATGCGGATTTTGCTGCGATTTTCACGTGCCTTCCGCAACTTATCCCTATCCAATTTTCTTTCACTTGCATTCTTAATTATGGTCTTCCATCACGTACAAAGATCAAGCTAATCAGGCGACTAAGGAGGATATGGTGGAGCCACAAATTTGCTTATTCAGTAGCTCCAAATGGAGACCGAATTATAGGCTAGGTTTTGGTAGTCGGTTTGAGTACTCTAATTCATTAATTTGGCTACAATTTTTTATCAATTAACAAGCTCATGTATAGTCATTTAAGATCTTGACTAGTATTCACAATTGTCCTTGCCCAATTTTGCAAGAAAGTTCCTCAAAATTGGTCATTTTCTTGCCCAAAAATGTCCAGTTCAATGCAATTTGGTCCCTTTGGCCCGATTTAATTAATTCGACTTGACCCAATTTCAACTTAATTGGGAGCTAGGATGATGACTTAAGAGCTTGGGCAAATTTTTGCAAAATTTGTGAATTGGTCCCTCAACTTTTGGACGTTGCATTTTGGCCCCAATTTGTTGTTTTAATTTCAATCTAACTCCTAGGGCTTGACTAATCACATTCAGATCATCAACTCCAACTTTTTTTCTCTTTTTCCTTTAATATTTTTTTATTTTTTTATTTAAGGAAAATAAATGCACTTAAAAACTATAGTAAATGCCTAGGTAATCCATATGCAAGAATTTGATAAGAAATATTTTTTAGGCAAAACAAGTTCTCATTTTTCAGAAATGATTTTCAAGCAAAAATTTAGGTGTTAATAGGAAGAGGTAATCCAAAGTTTGTGAAGTTGCTTAGCACCATTAACAAGTCTTAATAGGTGTTAAAGAGATTCGGTCAGTCATACCTTACCGCCAATTACTATTGTTATCATTTTCTCAAATTATAATTTTCTAGTTACAATAAATAGTATTACATATTCATCCCCCAATACATTTATTATTCTTCTTCTACTCCTCTCTATTTTCCAACATTAGGCTTATATGTTTGTCTTTAAAGGTTTGTTGGATTTGATAAGTGGGGAATTATGTTGTTGTCTTATCTTATATTTTTGTTTGATTTGTATCGATATTCACTATTTAATTGCTCAATATCTCATTATCGATGGATACGTAATTTTAGAGAATATATTTTTTCTTTCAAAAAAAAAAAGAATCGTTTGTTTTCGCGTTAATCCTAAAACAGGAGCGGACTCACATGTCAATCTAATCCTTGGTCCCAGACCCAACGAGATTGGCTTTCGGTTCCAAAAATTCAAGACCATTATTATCTAGATTGATCCTAAGTTAGTTGGTGAATCAACCCAATTCAGATCTTATTTGTCATTATATCAAATCGATACGCACTGTATTCCCAAACCATCATATTGGTAGGGATGGGAAGAGTATTTTTTTTTTTTTGGGCACAAATCCGTGCCCCACTCCATTTTCTTGGCGTTCAACACACCTCGGCCACACCGGATGGCGGCCCCCCCGTGCGGTCGCTGGTCTCGAGGCCTCGTCGTAAGGCAGGAGTAGCTTAAAAGAGGCTGAGAAGGAGTAGCTTGAAAGAAGCACGAAAGGGTGATCTTCATGGAAGATTTGGAAGGTAAAAAATGATTGATTTATACGACTCGCAATTCGCACGACATCACGCGCGGCCACTACGTACAGCGTCGCATGTGGGCCGTACGTGGTCCCCCCCGCTCGTTCCCGACGGAAAGTTTGACTTTGGCAGTCGGCTGCTTTGGTCCTTTCATGCGAGAATGCCAATTGAAGGACGGCACGTCTCTTCTCTTATAAGTCAAAAATGAAATTTTACATAAGTAGGAAAAATCGGATGCAAGAGAGCTAATATTCCATCATTTATTTTTATATTCTTAAAAGTCGAAACTCAAATTACCGCTCTTTTTCACTTTTACTGTTTACGTGAAGCTAATGATTTATCACAAAAATAATTCAAATTGTTACTTTTCATCAAAAATGAAACTTACGGGCAATTTACTCATCATAACATCGTATTAATTATATTTTACATTTGGTGTGGCTATAAGTGTTATAATTTTTTTGAAGAAAAGTGATCAAATAATCACAAATGACCTTATATTTATTATTTATAATACGACCATTTTGGCATTCTACTATAATTAACCGTTCTTTTTTTTTTTTAAGTACTAAAATAAAATGAGGTATGCACATCACCCCTGGCAATGGCAAAGTTGTTTCCTACGAAAAGGGAAGAAATGTGGTCCAAAATCAACGATGCCCAAAGGCCACCTGCTGCTGCACTCGCTGGGGCCAGAAAGAAATAACCGCGATCCCTCTCATTCGATATTACCATATTTGCCCTCACCTCGTCTTTTCTTAATTTGGGCAATATATCAAGGAAAGTAGGCTGTCATCCACCCTTAATTTAAGGATTTTTTTTTCTATGTTTTGGACTAACTTTCAACTTACTCTTAATTTTTCTACACCCTAAACTAAACAACTCTATCCCCAGTCCCCTAAGAACATGGGGAATCAAACCTCCGCTAGCCAATGGGGGCAACCCTAGTGGTTAGTTATTTTGAGAATGTTAAGTAGCCACTCTTTTATCAACCGTTGTACGAATGGTGGATGAAGTTGTTTGGGAAGATCTAATAGGAAGACGACACAAATAGTGTATAAAACTTGACTCAATATGCAATGTGATCTATCAATTTTTAATTTATTTAATATAGTTCATAAATATTAACTCAATATGCGATGTCGTTCTTGAACTTTTAAATTATTCAATACGTTCTCCGGATTTTTATATAAAAATGTTCAATATTGTTTTTCTAGTAATTCAAATTCAATGACAAGATTGTACATTTTCATATAGTTCAATAGCTAAATTGAATTTGTGCTGAAAGTTGAGGAATCGCGTTGCATATTTGGGAAAAAATTATGGATTATATTCAAAGGTTTTGAAATCATATTGTACATTGAACTAAAGTTCATAAATCATTTATCTTTTTAGTCCCTAAAATTTGGCATGATGTTTAGTTTGATGTGGTTCTTAAACTATTCCTAAATATTTAATACAATCCCTTAACTTTCCATATCAAGGAGAAATATATACCAAAATCAAAACGCAATTAAATGTCAGGAGATCCGCATAATATTACGCAATTAATATTTTATTGGGTAAATGGACAGAGAGTATCCTGGAGTTGCCGCGTTGGCTCTTGTCCGTAATCACGTCATGTGGCGACGGGGCCCACGAGCATTTCCTGCGATGATAGTTGGCAGACTATATTAATAATAATAATAATAATAAAAATAATCACAGGATCAACGGCAGAACAGATGCCATCAAGCTAATCACACGTCAATCACGCCAAGGCACAAAAAAAAAAAAAAAACATGGTGGGGGACTCATGGTCTCTTTAAAAGAATCAAAAATTAATTAAATAGAATTTAGAAAACAATCTAAGCAAGCAAAATCTTCCGACGCAAACTTGACGGAAAGCCGATTGACTGGGCAAGATGCAAGAAATCTTTTTTAAAAGATTAAAACTAAAAGTAAAAAAAAAAAAAAAAAAGAACTGACAAATGCCTTTATTGTTTACTTACTCATGCAGTAAAGTTCTTTTAGAAAGATTAAACCTAAAAGTTAATCGTTTCCTTAGTCATGCAATAAAGTTCTTTTAGAACGATTAAAACTAAAAGTAAAAAAGACAAAAAAGAACTGACAAATGCCTTTATTTTTCCTTAGTCACGCGGTAAAGTTCTTTTAGCCGATCTTAACGAAGCAGCCATCCATGCGGCGAAGTAAGGAGTACAATGATATTAGGTTCTCAATGATCGGAAGAAATTGACGGGCATAATTACATTTCAAATATTGTCATCAAGTATCTTCAGATCATGTGTTAATGAATGTCCCTAGACAACCCATCAACCAATAATGAATTTTTTTTTTTCATTTTCGTAGAAGATTATCTTCTAATGAAATGTTATTGCATAGTGACCATGTGGCGATGACATAATGTCCAGAAATTTCGGTCATTCACCTCATAAATAATTTGTTTGAAATTATGTAGTTCTGAATAAAGTGCATCGATCGCAAAAATAAAAGAAAAAAAAATCAATATATTTGGGTAATTAAGATTGAAGTCAAGTCGCACCACAAGTGGAGTCCATTATAATTCAACGATAGTAGTTGAAATCGAATTAGACAGGAGAGAACAACCAATTATATTCACTCATTTTGAGTGTGCAATGTTCTCGAAGTCCGATCATTACAAAACTCTCATAAGCAAGCATAGTAAAAGATGAGATCTCGAAATTTGGATATTTATTTTTTAAGAGAGTAAAAAGATTCTTTATGATTAAGAATTTAAAAAGATCGATGTCCTTATAAAAGTCGAATTTATTAAGAAGCCAGTTCTCGATTGCGCCAAATGCACCAAAAGTGCGAGGAGCCTGAGACGAATCGAATTGCTCAAGTCAACAAAGATAAAAAGATGATTAAATTGAATCAAGTTCTCGGATTATGCTTCCTCCCCATCTCGCGGAAATTAACGATAAATTCGGTGCTCCCCTCGGGGGGCGAGACTCGTAAAACGAGGCGGAGCGCAGGGGCAAGATCGGAATTATGCGTGCGCGTCCCCCCCGCGGCACGCGCGCACGAGTGGGGGAGACAAGCCCGACGGTGCGTCGCACGTGTCGTCGTCTCCAACTTCCCTGTCGCTGGAAAAAGACCTTCCGAAACCTTCCACCCCTCTGTCGCTCGCTCGCTCCAGCTCATACTCATTGTATACGCAGCCCTTCTCTCTCTATCTCTACGCGAGAGTTTTCGAAGGAAGGTCATTCGGACGGCCGATCCCTCCTCCCCCTCTCCCCCGCCCTCCGCCCTCCGCCTCGCCGGCGACACCGCGATGGACGCCCGCCGGCGGCAGCCGAAGCCCCCGCGCCCCGCGGCCGGCGACCCCGCCGCCGCCAGAAGAGCCTCCGGCTGCCGGCCCCGGGCGTCGACCGCCGCGATCCCTCGCCCTCGTCGCCCAAGGCGTCGGACGCGCTCCCGCTGCCGCTGTACCTCACGAACGCCGTCTTCTTCACCCTCTTCTTCTCCGTCGCGTACTACCTCCTCCACCGGTGGCGCGACAAGATCCGCAGCTCCGTCCCGCTCCACGTCGTCACCTTCCCCGAGATCGCCGCCATCGTCTCCCTCATCGCCTCCTTCATCTACCTCCTCGGCTTCTTCGGCATCGGCTTCGTCCAGTCCTTCATCTCCCGCGCCTCCCACGACGCGTGGGACGTGCTCGACGACGAGGTCGCCGCGGGCGGCGACGGCTTCCTCCCGGAGGACGACGGCCCTCCCTGCGCCGCCATTGCGTGCGCTCCTCCGAAGCTGGCCGAGCGCGAACCTATCGACTCCGCCCTGTCGTCCGCCGAGGACGAGGCGGTCGTGAAGTCCGTCACGGACGGTAAAATCCCGTCGTACTCGCTCGAGCCCATGCTCGGGGACTGCAAGAGAGCCGCTTTCATCCGGCGCGAGGCGCTGCAGCGGATGACCGGGAGGTCGCTGAAGGGCTTGCCCCTCGAGGGGTTCGACTACGAGTCGATCCTGGGTCAGTGCTGCGAAATGCCGGTCGGGTACGTGCAGATTCCGGTGGGGATCGCCGGTCCGCTGTTGCTCGACGGGTTGGAGTATTCCGTGCCCATGGCGACCACCGAGGGTTGCTTGGTGGCGAGCACGAACAGGGGTTGCAAGGCGATCTACGCATCCGGCGGGGCCACGAGCGTCTTGTTAAAGGACGGCATGACGAGAGCGCCGGTCGTGCGGTTCGGTTCCGCAAAGCGGGCGGCGGAGCTGAAGTTCTTCTTGGAGGATCCGGACAATTTCGAGACCTTGGCTATGGTGTTCAACAGGTCAGTGCTCCGTGGAGTTTCTTGTTTTTTTCTAGATAGCTTTTTATTTTTTATTTATTAATTTTATCTTGGGGTTTAATGTTTTGCCTCGTGCTTTATTTTGTTGCGTGGAGTTATGCGGATATTGTGTTTGTTACCTTTTTTCCCTTGATTTCCTGCGTGTTCTCCAATTATTATTGAGTATGACCGGTTCCTATGTTGTGATTTTTCTGATGTTGATGGATTTATTTGATGATGATTGCTCGCCCTTTTGAGTGATGAGGACGGAGGGTTTGAAACATTCAAAATGTCAAGTGATATAATTCCAAATCGAGCCAGGAACTCTTTGTCAGCATTTGTATAGATTGATAACCCAGAATAGCTGGGGAAAAAAAGAGAGGCTTTAGATCAACATGAGCTATCATTTTACCCGGAAAAGGACTTTTAGCCTTTTCTCCCCTGAAATTGCTCTTCCAGAAAAAGGGTGGTCACCTCCACCCTTTCTGAGGATTACCTTTTAACAATGATGATACCGTTTCTTGGTTTTGCAGATCAAGTAGATTCGCCAGGCTCCAGAGTATAAAATGCTCGATCGCTGGAAAGAATCTTTACATGAGATTCACCTGCGGTACAGGTGATGCTATGGGGATGAACATGGTGTCGAAAGGGGTGCAAAATGTGCTGGATTTCCTTCAAAGCGATTTCCCAGACATGGATATAATTGGCATTTCTGGTAAAGTTTCACTTGGTTCCTACTATGTTAGTTAAATAGAATCTCGCCCTTGAGTTTGTCATTGGCTGTTTGGACATAGTAAATTGGATTGGTTAGTCATACGCGCACGCACGCGCGCACACAATATATATGATTAGCTCTGCTGATCCGGAGACGTCAACTTCTTGTGTGCAGCTGGTGGAAAGCTCACAACATCCAACACATCTGTCTATTTCCCATGCAACATTATAATGTGTGCCCATGGAATACAGATGATCAAACAAATTTCAGTTTCCATTATGTATGTATATATGTAGATACATATATCTATCTATCTATCTATCTATCTAGGACACACTAATATACCTTGAGAAGTGGTGAACTATTTTCATTATGGCATTTACCAAGTAGATAATTTTTTGAACATTCTGCATCTGTAAGGGCCATTTCTACTTTTCTCTCGAAACTCTCTTTCTAGATGTCTCCATGCAGCCAAATTCAAGATTTCTTGATGAACATATAAACGAGTTCATCTCAATGTTTTAGACTGAAAGGAAATACTTTTGTACGATGAATACTAAAGACTTGGGTCCTTGCAAGGATTATGGAGTTATTATTTACTTCTGATCTATGGAAAGGTGGGCATATATATTAATAAATATCACACCTACTTCTCAGATTGTTTTGACAGCTAACAGATCTGTTACTTATCACCAGTGTTCATCTTCCCTTTCAGATTTCCAAGTGTTTGTCTGCAAGAAGCCAGTTCATATAGTCGTTTAATAACTGCTGTAGATTTTTCCTAATTATTTCTCTGGGGAAAGGTCGATAGTTCTAGGAAATGTTAACTACTGAAAATCAAGTATCACTTTTAGATCGGCTTTCTTCATAGCCATTAACTTCATTATTTTGCATCAGGAAACTTTTGCTCCGATAAAAAGCCTGCTGCTGTGAATTGGATTGAAGGACGGGGAAAATCAGTTGTTTGTGAGGCAATTATTAAGGAAGAGGTGGTGAAGAAGGTTTTGAAAACCAGTGTACACTCACTAGTCGAGCTCAACATGCTGAAGAATCTTACGGGATCTGCTGTTGCTGGTTCTCTTGGTGGATTTAATGCCCATGCGAGCAACATCGTGTCTGCTATATTTATAGCAACAGGCCAGGATCCAGCACAGAATGTTGAGAGTTCTCATTGCATTACCATGATGGAAGCTGTCAATGAAGGAAAGGATCTTCATATGTCTGTTACCATGCCTTCTATTGAGGTAAATGACTTCTCCTTTTCCTTTCAAACTACTTCAGTCATGTTTTTTCCCCCATAACTAAAAAGAATGAGGTTATTGTGAATTGGAAAAGGGAATGGAATGAGAGAATATAGAGGTAGTTACAAATGCAGAAAAGGAAAGCGATCAGAGTCAAAATGTTAAACTTCAAGAGACAATAATGCACATTTTATCATTGTTAATTTGTTTGTTGGAGACTAGAAATGGTGTCAAATCAAAAAGGGTTAACTCCATGGACTATAATTGATGCAATCAGAGTGTTATGGTCTCATTCCATGATTTGTGGATCTTTCCTTAAACTGAATTTCTCTTCATAAGGTGGGCACGGTTGGAGGCGGAACTCAGCTGGCTTCACAGTCTGCCTGCCTGAATCTGCTTAGTGTCAGGGGTGCAAGTACAGAGTCACCGGGAGCTAACGCGAGGCGCCTGGCCACCATTGTCGCTGGTGCAGTTCTCGCAGGAGAGCTCTCCCTAATGTCTGCCATTTCTGCTGGGCAGCTTGTAAAGAGTCACATGAAGTATAACAGATCCAGCAGAGACATCACAAAAGTCGGATCTTAGATGGAGACAACATGGCCCAAGTGTTCGAATATGGGAATAAGCGCGTGCAACCAAGAGGAAACGGTTAGCTGCAAATTCAGTAATAGAAAGGGACTTTGGATTATTGAACCCCACATGGGACTGTTTCTTGCGATATATGATGAATGCATGGAAATTGACCGGTTGGGCGAGCCAGCTCACTTACCTTCCTGCCTGACTTGCACGCACTAAAATCATTTCTTGGGTTAACCCCATGAACATGCCGTGCCCACCCAGATTTCCGATCCTTGGCCGTGTCCTACACAGAACGCTGTCTCATGTGTTATTGTTGTTATTCCAGTCTCTGTCATGTAGTAGTTTGTAGCGGGGCGCAGGGGGATCGTCTTTTGATTTGCTCCGAGTGATCAGATCTTTACTTGGGGGACCAGATGATGGCATTCTCAGATTTTTTTTTTAAGAGCAGATCTATCGTTTTCCCTTTGTTCGTTTGTTTGTACACTTGTAATGGGACCTCCTAATTGGTTACTTTTGAATGTCGCGTGTCACCATGTGAATGAAATTGCTCTGTCCTGATGGCCACCGAAAAAGGCCGAGGATCTTCGCTGTTATAGGACCTATCATCTGAATTCTGATGAGAGAATTTCAGAAAATTGCACAGTGAAGTTATATTCTTGCTACATGTATGGATAACAGCCTGCGGTTCAAAATTGATGTAACATTCACGGATTCAAATCAGATCATAGGCAAACCAAAGCTTGAAGGCTCAGGCCCGAAAAAAGGGTAGCCAAACTGAACCATCGATCTATGGTCTTGACTCAAAGGGATCGTGTCCATTGTTAGCTGACTACGTTCGCTAGTACCAAAATGGAGAAGAACACCAATCATATGTTACTCTGGGTCTGGCACATGGCCGACCTTCGAATGGATTTTTGCCCATGTGTAAGTGCAATGTACTTGGCGTGAGGGTCCTCTGTCCACCTTCATTAAACAAACTAATTTACTTGCTGCTGTTCTCAGCCAAAAGTTCGTAGTTAAAGGCATGATGTTGATGGCACGATGGATCCCATCGAGCACCATTTCTAAACTAATTTGCGTCGTCAACGGATCCTAAAGATTTGTCGTCTTCTAGGTGAATTTTCAATTTTTCTAGCTAGAGCAGTTTGGGGCACATGTCATGCAAAGCTCATGAGCTATGGTGTTTTGTTTCATATAAATCACGAGACTTCACTTCCGTCGTATTATTACCAAGGGAGGGAGTAATTTACAGCCTAGGGAGGAGCATGAATCTAGGTAAAATCAGGAACTTACTATAAGAAACGGTACAATCCTAGATTTCTACGGTTACGAAAAAAAAGAAGAAGAAGTGGAATCAGTACTATGCAGTTTAATTCCTGATTTCTAGATAAAAATCAAATCAAGAATCGGAAGCCAAAGAACTAGATCGAGAACCAATGAACTCAACTTGAGTTACTCGTGAATTCTCTTTTTACTCTTGCTTAACAATGACAAACATACCTTTCAAGTCTCATCCACCTCTCCTTTGCTGATAACGCGACATATTGATAACAAACCAATACCCACCAACTCAACATTTTTTATTGTTTTCTTTTTCTTTATATCCTGTGTCTCACGGTTTCATTCACCTGCCGCCTTTTTATAGTTAATGAAGATCACCATCTCTAGTCAAATTGCTTTAGAAGTTGGTGTATAGGGTATGAATTATACAAAATAGATAGGCTGTTCGAGAATAATATGAGGACTAGTTAGTATATATACTTTAACAAATACGAATTTCTGAAATACGTACCAAGCATAATGATATCTTCATCATCTAGCTCAAGGAAAGGGAAGCTCGACCCTTGTCCAATCATTGTGAGCATGCCATCAAAGAGTTTCTTCCGTGTCAGTATTAATTTGTTTCATTTTTATGTTATCTGTTTTGAATTTTTTTTATTGTTTTATTTTAAGTATTTATCTTTTATTGATTGTTGCTTTTGACCAACTATGATTTTTGTCACTATGTTTATTTTCATTTACTTAGTTAAAAATGAAACAAAAAAAGGAAGAAAAAAAGAAATTATTTGACTTTCGAATCGATCCTGAATTGACTCTAATACTTATTGATTTGATAAATTTCAAATTAGAGGATATGTAAGGTGGTTTCAAGTTTCAAAAATACGGAACCAATTCCGATATTCCAAATTTTGGATAGAATTTAAATTGATTTTGAAACCACTCACTTTTAACATACATTGAAGTCCTAATAACTTCGGATGCTTGGTAATAGCTAGATTAGCTTTGGCCTGCAAGAATCATTCCCGATTGGGACAATTAACAAAGTCAGATCGATTTGGCCTACGTGGGTACCCTATTCGATCGTGACCATGTGCTGCAGGTTGTACTTGCGTCCAGATCCAATCTGATTTGTAGGATTTCATTGTGAACATATACCAAAAGATGACATCATGAGGGAAGTCCCAGAAGCCAGCTAAACCACGATCAGTGACCCTGACTAGCTTCATCGATGGTCAGATCCCCATTTGGATTGGAGATCACGCCGAAAGAGACCTTGACATGTCATCATGTACATTGATTACGAGGGCACATGGATTAGAAAGGCTTCCACGTGAAGGACAAAAGGTGCAAAGGTCAAACCTGCCCAGGGGGAACTTCTCATGCTACTTGCACGATGAGGTAAAGTCTCTTCGAGCTCATCCGATCATGTCCATCGGTGGGCCACTAGACTTGCCGGCCGAGGCCGTGAAATAATCAATTTATCGTCAGCCAATCCCCAAGTCAACTTCAATTTCCTGGAGTTGGGCATTGAAGTACTTGATTGAATTCGAAAACCTGATTGCACACATCACGATTTTGATGACCGAATCAAGAAAAAGAAACGCAAAATTTAGGGGCCGATTATGCACTTTTTTCCCTACGTCACGCAAGAGGCTACATCGGGATTCTGTTTAAAAAGTGCCGCCGAGGCACTTGTCGAGCAATCAAATACAGACATTATAATATTTCCAATTCACAAAAACTTTGCTATGAAAATCGAGTATTTTCTTATTCGATATGCTATAGCATATGCCACGAGATTTCTCCTTAACACGTCACAGAAATCATTCCAAACATCAGATGCGGATCTCTAGATAGGGGTGTGCAACGGAAACCGCCCGAACCGGGAACCGGCCGGACCGGACCGGACCGGTCGGTTTCGGGCGGTTCTAGAGGGTCTCGGTCCGGTCTCAGGTTCCTATTTTTGGAACCGGTGACCGGTTGGTCCGGTTCCCGGTTTCGGGGTCGGAACCGGACCAACCGGACTGACCGGACCAGACCAACCATTTATATATATTTATTTATTTTTAGTTTCTAAACTAATCTGCACCCATCACCATATTCATTTTCCCTCTTGTAACTCCTAAGCTAATCCCTCCCCCTTTTTTTAGTTCCTGAACCTATCTACAGTAACCATCACATCATATTTTATTTTCCAAATTTTGCAACTCTCACTTTCCCTTTTCCTCTCGTAAGCCTAACCCCTCTCTTTCTTTTATTTAGTTTCTACTCTAATCTACAGTAGACATCACATCAACTTCCATTTTCCCAAATTTTGCAATCCAATTCGGCGGCAATTCTCACTTTGTCTTTCCCTCTCAAAACCGTAACCCCTCCCCTCTTGCTCGCTCAACGCCTCGCCCCCAACGCCTCACCTCATGCCTCACTCGTGCCAATGCTCGGCTCTCTTCCTCTGAGTGCCTCGTCGCAACGTCTCGCCTCACACCTCGCTCCCTCAGACGCTCAGCTCTCTTCCTCCTCCGAGTGCCTCGCCGCAACGTCTCGCTTCACACCTCACTCCCTCGGATGCTCGGCTCTCTCCCTCCTCCGAGCGCCTTGCCCCAATGCCTCGCTTCACTCCTCGCTCGCTCTGACGCTCGGCTCTCTTCCTCCTCCGAGCGCCTATCCGCAAGGTCTCGCCTCATACCGCGCTTGCTCGGACACTCGGCTCTCTTCCTTCTTCGAGCTCATCGCCCTGACGCCTCGCTCGTTCTAATGCTTGGCGAGTGCCTCGCCTTGACGCCTCACTCGCTCTGACACTTGGCTCTCTTCCTCCTTTGCTTCGCTTGAGATCTGCGCATTTACGCTTGGCTCTCTTCCTCTTATGCTTTGCCTGAGATCTGTGCATTCCTGCTCTTTGGAGTGACGTTTGCCTCCTAACTGACATAGGTGCGTTTCTCGGCTTCACTTTCGTCGGTTTTAGATCGCTGTCTTTTTGTAGCGTTTGTTTCAGTATGATCTCACTTGATATAGGTGTGGCGGTCTCATTGGAGTTTGCTTGGTTGTTTAGTCTCTAAATGGGTCTGCTAATAGGTCATGCAAAGCATGTAGCAGTAAGTCGCAGCCTCACCTCATGCCTAGCTTCGATCAAGTTGCTTAAGCCTTGACGTCGACACCTTCCCCTCTCACAACCTTGCCTTCGGCCTTGCTCAACACTCAAATGCCTTTCCATCGTCAAAATTGGTACATTTTCTCTTTCTCCACAAGTTGTGAAAATTTTAATTGCCAATTGATTCATTGATTCGGGAGCAATCCTCTGAGGTTTATGAAATGAAACAAGTGATGGTTCATTGGAACCGGATCGGACCGGACCGGTTGGTCGGTCCGGTTCTCGGTTCCAAGACCAGCCGGTCCGGTCCACGGTCTAGAAAAGTGGGAACCGGTCCTCCCGGTCCGGTTCCCGGTTCTTGGGTGGAACCGGACCGAACCGGGAACCGATCACCCCTATCTCCAGAGGACTTACAAGCCCTAAGCAGTGGAGCATAACCAGTTCAGGAACCCTCAATTAGTTCATGGCATCTTACCAGCTGCAGGACGTGAAATTCAAATAGACATAGCTCGCACGTAACACGCGGTACATTTTCAGATTATTAACAGGATCCTCATTTTTCTTCCCTTCTGAAGACTGAGGAGAGTCAAATGTGATTGCAAAACTGACATTCATACCCAATCTGCTCTGAGACAGCCATGTCAACAATCTGTAACTCTCCGTACATGAGCCAGCAATTCTCAAGAGCACAAATTTTGCCGGGGTTTCACCACACGACATCATCCAAAGCTGGGATATGATGGAAAACAGACAAGAACGAGCACAAACAACAGCCTGAGGTAAATGCATCGGTCTTGAAGCGATCGATTTTCAGGCCAGAAGAACCTCTGAAGAAGGAACTGCAAAAATGCTGCAGAATTCCTGTCAAAGGATCTAAATCATCCTTGCAGAATAGGAGCATATCATCAGTAACGCCCAAATGGTTCGCATGGTTACGTTCCATCGGTTTAAAAGAAACCCATTGTTGTCCGTCGGCTTTTCGTAAACCGACATATTTTTGCCCCTCTTTTCATGCATACCAAATCCTGTTGAGCCTATCTGCTATTTGCCTTCTTCTACCAAAGTAAATAGTACCAATGCGCGGTGCTAGAAATGTATTACGAGTCACTTGCTACAGAATAGTAAATAGTACCAATGCGCGGTGCTAGAAATGTATTACGAGTCACTTGCTACAGAATACGGTGATAAAAAGCCGTCGTATTTGCTTAGTTTTTCGAAATGCGAGTCCCGGAATCAACACTCATCCAATTTTGATAATTAGGTTAATATTTAGCATGCATCCCTCTTTTAGTTGGCCTTCATGATTACTATAGTAATCGGCATTATCAGATGGGGTACAATTGTTTTATCTTTTTTTTCTTCATCTTCTCTCTTCCCTCCGTTGGCTATGGCAGAGCCGGCGGAGGGAAGCCGGTGTTCGGCGAGGGTCGTCTTTGCCTGGGCTGGCTAGGGCCGCCCTCGCCCGACGCCGACGAGGGCCGCCCCGAGTCTAGCGAGGGTCTAGCAAAGGCCACCCCTACCGGCGTCGGGCGAGGGGTGCCCTCACTGAGTTGCTGGGTTCGCAGGTCGCGCCACAGGGGAGCATAGTGCTTGGCGTAGAGGCTAGAGGAGATCGTGGTGGTGCCGACAGAGGGAGGCCGAGGTTCGAAGCGGGTGCAGGGGGATTGGGTGCTGGCGTCACTGGAGCTGTGGTGAGAAGAGAAGAGGGAGGCTGAGGAAGTACAGACTTGGTGGAGGAGCCATGCGGTTGGCGTCCTCATCTTGTGGCCTCGTGCGGCGGGGCTCGGCGAGCCGCGACAGGGGGAGGCGTTGAGGTCCCTCCAGTGGAATTCTACAAGTCCCTCCCGTGGGCCGGCGAGGGCGGCCCTAGCCTGCGTCGGGCGAGCTCGCCGGACACCGGCTTCCCTCCGCCGGCTCCCCATGGCTTGTGGAGGGAAGAGAGAAGAAGAAGAAGAAGGAAAAACAGTAACGGAAGGACTAAATTGAACATTTGTTAATAGTTCGTGACCAAATTGAGTCAATCAAAAGTACATGAACGAAATTGAACATTACATAAAACTTCAGGGATCAATTATGACATTTTCCCAAAAATGAAAATTAAACTCTCCCTCCTTTTTCAGCTGATCGATGCAGCCGTGGGCCCTTCAGATCTCCGGCCCGACCCGAGAAAATGAGGCCGTAATCGAATCGGGTCGATGGGGGCAATCACGTGAGACCCGACCCGGCCCAATCAGGCCTCCACGGGGGGATAATTGAACAAGCGGAACGAAGAGTTGACGACGCTGAAGCCGCCATCGATGAACAGGTTGTGGCCGCTGACATACCTCGCCTCGTCGCCTGCCAGGAACAGGGCGGCGTTCGCCACGTCCTCCACCTTCAACGTCACCCCCTTCAGGTTCGCCACCGCATCTATCGTTGCCTCCAGCTCCGCGGGGCCCATGCCGAAGAACCCGGTCGCCAGCGGCGTCGCGCAGGCGTTGGGCGACAGGCAGTTCACCCGGATCCCGAACTGCCCCAGCTCCACGGCGGCGTTCCTCGTCAGCCCCAGCACCGCGTGCTTTGCGCACGTGTAGGCATGCGAGGTCATGCCGGCGAGGCCAGAGCTGATGCTGGCGGTGTTGATGATGCACCCGCGCCGCACCGGGATCATGGCCTGCGCCGCGTGCTTCATCCCGAGGAAGACGCCGGTGACGTTCGCGGCAAGGACGCGCTCGAAGTCCGCCTTGTCGTTGTCGATGATGCGGGTCTTGTTCGGGCCGGTGATCCCGGCGTTGTTGAACATGATGTCGAGCTTGCCGTAGGTGGAGACAGCCTCAGCAACAGCGGCCTTGACTTGGGACTCGTCAGTGACGTCGCAGTGGACGAAGGAGGCGGTGTCCCGGCTGAGGGAGTCGCGGACGGAGTGGCCGAGCGAGTCGTTGACGTCGGCGATGACCACCTTGGCACCGTGGTGGGCAAAGACCCTGGCTGTGATCTCGCCGATCCCGCTGGCTCCTCCGGTGATTAGCGCGACCTTGCCCTCTAGCCTGTGAAATTTCAGAAGATGAATTGAAAATGGTACTTGTTTAGTACCTCAAATCCATGAAGAGATGCATGTTGAACATGAATAGTGGAGCTTGAGTATGGTAAATTAGTGAAGCAGGAGGATGATTTATTCAACCACCAGAACGAAGAAAACCCACCAAAAAAAAGAAGAACCAGAAAAGGAGATTAAAAAGAGAAAAAAAAAAATTGAAGGAATTACTCACCTTTTAGTGGCTGCGGAGATGAATGAAGAGCCTGCCATTGTTGCACAGTAAGTGTAGAATAAGACTGCTGCTGCTGATGTTGTTATTGCTGCATATGCTAATCTGATGATGAAGAGAGATGGAATGGAGTTTATTATATAGGACAATTAAGCACTTGATTCACCATTAAAAAAAGGCTCCACATCTGTGCTGTGATTAAGATATAATACACGTTTATCAAGCGGTATAGTCGAAAACCTATTCCAGCCACGACGAGTTAGTGAATTAATCGAAGAAATGAGAGAAGATTTTGTTAAGGTACCATGTTTATGTCATGTGGTCGTATGTTGGCTTTGCTCAATTTGTTTCTTAAAAAAAGAAAGCCTATGTCGTAACCAAGAGCCAATACTCACTACTAATTCGTGGGCTTGCCCAATCAAGAACAGATGGCATCTTCTTCTTCCCCGATTGGAGTAGATCCCTCCATCTCTACCTCTTCAACGGGCTAACAATGACAAACATACCTTTCAAGTCTCATCCGCCTCTCCTTTGCTGCTAATAACGCGACATAATGATAACAAATCAATACCTACCACTCAACATTTTATATTGTTTTCTTTTTCTTTACATCCAGTGTCTCACGGTTTCGTTCGCCTACTGCCTTTTTATAGTTAATGAAGATCACCATCCCTAGTCCAATGCTTTAGAAGTTGGCGTATAGGGTACGAATTGTACAAAACAGATAGGATGTTCGAGAATAATATGAGGACTATAGTTAGTATATACTTTAACAAATATAAATTTCTGAATTAAGTACCAAGGACAATGATATCTTCATCATCCAGCTCAAGGAAAGGGAAGCTCGACCTTCACTTGGTTGGATGACTATTGCATCATGAATGTAGCTCTCATCCAATTATTGTGAGCATGCCATCAAAGAGTTCATTCCATGTCGGTATTGATTTGTTTCATTTTTATGTTATCTGTTTTGAAATTTTTTATTATTGTTTTATTCTATGTATTTATCTTTTATTGATTGTTGATTTTGACCAACTATGATTTTTGTCATTGCGTTTACTTTCATTTACTTAGTTAAAAAAAAAAAAAAAAAAAAAAGGAAGAAAAAAAAGAAATTATTTGGTTTTCAAATTAATCCTGAAATTGACTCTAATACTTATTGATAAATTTTCAAATTAGAGGGTATGTAAGGTGGTTTCAAATTCCAAAAATTACAGAACTGATTTTGATAGAATATATTCCAAATTTTGGATAGAATTTAAATTGATTTTGAAACCACTCACTTTTAACATACATTGAAGTCCTAATAAGTTCGGATGCTTGGTAATAGCTAGATTAGCTTTGGCCTGCAAGAATCGTTCCCGATTGAGACACTTAACAAAGTCAGATCGACTTGACCTACGTGGGTACCCTATTCGATCGTGACCATGTGCTGCAAGTTGTACTTGCGTCCGGATCCAATCTGACTTGTAGGATTTCATTGGGAACATATACCAAAAGATGACATCATGAGGGAAGTCCAGAAGCCAACTAAACCACGATCAGTGACCCTGACTAGCTTCATCGATGGTCAGATCCCCATTTGGATTGGAGATCACGCCGAAAGAGACCTTGACATGTCATCATGTACATTGATTACGAGGGCACATGGATTAGAGAGGCTTCCACGTGAAGAACAAAATGAGCAAAGGTCAAACACGCCCGAGGGAACTTCTCCTGCTACTCGCACGATGAGGTAAGGCTTTTCGAGTTCTTCCGATCACGTTCATCGGTCGGCCACTAGACTTGCTGGCCGAGGCCGTGAAATAGTTAATTTATCGTCAGCCAATCCCCAAGTCAACTTCAATTTCCTGGAGTTGGGCATAGAGATACTTGATTGAATTCGAAAACCTGATTGCACAGCACACATCACGATTTTGATGACCGAATCAAGAACAAGAAACGCAAAATTTAGGGGCCGAATATGCACTTCTTTCCCTACTTCACGCAAGAGGCTACATCCGGATTCTGTTTAAAAAGTGCCGCCGAGGCACTTGTCGAGCAACCATATACAGACATAATTAAATTTCCAATTCACAAAAACCTTGCTATGAAAATCGAATATTTTCTTATTCGATATGCTATAACATATGCCGTGAGATTTCTCCTTAACAAGTCACAGAATCATTCCAAACATCGAGATGCGGATCTCCAGAGGACTTACAAGCCCTAGGCGGCGGAGCATAACCAGTTCAGGAACCCCCAATTATTAGTTCCTGGCATCTTACTAGCTGCAGGACGTGAAATTCAAATAGACATAGCTTGCACGTAACACGTCGTACATTTTTAGATCATTAACAGGATCCTCATTTTTCTTCCCTTTTGAAGACTGAGGAGAGTCAAATGTGATTGCAAAACTGACATTCATACTCAATCTGCTCTGAGACAGCCTCCAAGTAATAACAAATGACAGGACTTAAATATTCATATATTAAGTTAATGCCGATCCTTGTTCGAAAGGTACGCGTACAAAGAGTCTGCCATGAAGGCTAACAACAGCTGATGTCTGCAGTGGGTCGATTCTCGACGGTAAGCTCACAACCTGAAAATCGCAATTCCATTAGTTTCTGAAATTTAAATCCTCTTAAGGTAATTCTAGACAATTTTATGGCGTGAATGTTTTTTCTGTATCCCACAAAAAATGTAAATATTCTACTGCCTGTCAGTATTGCATATATTAAATAATTCATAATTTAACATGGACATATTGGTGCCTCGCATAGTTTGAACCCATTAGTCTAAGGAGCTAGATCCCCAGTGATGTAAGGTAAAAGGCCAAACAAGAACACCCTCGCCCCAAATATATCCTTTAAAAATGAAAAATTGAGAACTTGTAGGGCACTCGTTATCTGATTTATCTTAGTTAGTCTCAACTTTAAGAATTCAAGAAAACACCTTCTTAAAGGGAGTGATGCCCCAAGGATTCTCAAGCTGTTCTGGTTGACCTGTTATAACTAGACGTCCAGCTGGATCTGACTGAACTCGCACCTGATTAGACAAAATGAAAAAGTCAAGCACAAAAACATACATCTGCTTAAAGTTCACAATTCAGCCTCATCTAGAGAATTGCAAGTGTGAGCATGTTCAAAACAAAACAGATGTCCCATTCTAAGGCATAACAGGAAATTTATGAGGTACCTCATTAAGTGCTATTCTATAACTTACTCTTATATCACTATAAACAAAAGCAAGAAATGAAAACATGATGTAACTCGAGACACAGTGAAGAACAGTTACTTCCTTTTATGTGCCCTTGTCTCAGTAATTGTGACTATCACTTATCTTGACTAACCTTTTCATATGATATTGCCGAATAAACCCAAGTTAGTTCCAGTGCAAGACTAAAGAATAATTTGGCAAACTAAAAGGTTGATCAGACGAGTTCCTGGAGTTCTTACTTCTTCACGCAAAAGGCCAGGGACCAGAGCATATACTTCGAAGCAATCTTTCTGAAAACAGAAGAGAGGCATTCAATATATATTGAACTGGTCTCAGCTGAACTATAAATCTAGAGTTAGCAAAAGCCTCTGAGAAAGAAAAAGCATACAGCTTCCCGAACACTGATCTTCACCCAATCAGCAGGAGGTCCAACGTCAACAACAGTCGTCATAATCCTAGCAAAAGGAAATCATTAAAAGCTTTAAGAAACCAGACATATCAGGAGGTCTTCAGCTCAATTAGTTCCATTCCTCCTCTATCTCCTAAGGAACCTATCAGCATTAAAGGCTCCTTTCGAGGTCAAAAAGTATAACAGACCTCATCAGACTAATATTGCACACGATGCAAAGGAGGATTGTTAAAAAGGAACGAAATAGAAAACAAGAGAAAGTAAACGGAACTGCTTATCTGCCTCGTGATGAACAGCTCTCTCCCCATGCTCCAAAGTAGTTGCTGTCTTCTCTCTAGGTAAACCTGTCTCCACACATGATAGATAATATGAACATATGCTGGCATCACATATATATTTCAAAGGAGAGATCTTCAGGGAGACATATCTTGCTTAATATGGGATACACATCATAATAATGACACCCGCATGATCATGTACGTTCAAAAGGAAAGATATTAAGGAAAGTATACCTATGCTTTTGAGATTCCTTTCACGCTTTGTTGTAGGCGCAGAGTTTTTGTCCTATAAAAGGACATTAATAAAGAGTAACAACAAATAAGCATCTTTCTGTGCTGGATTCTAAAGAAAGAAACATACTGCAGGAAATAATTGCTGTAAGCTATAGCAACAGGTTGGCAAACCTCGCCATATTCAAGATAGCGCTGAGATTGCCAACCCTTCATAGCACGTGATGCAGCACCCCTACGTGCCCTATTTGATCCTGAAGATTGGTTTGCCTGTGGGTGAAATGTCAGAATAAGAGAGGAGAAAAGGAAGATGATTGCTGTCAGAAGAGATTTCCAGCTAACCAGTGTTCTTCAAATCAGCCTTCTGCTTTAAAAGCAAGAAGTCAATAGCATCCAAATAATAACTCAAGAATAAGAGAAGGGGGACTACAGGAAAAGCAGGGACGCCAGTGTCTACAGAGCAATTATAAGTCCCCAATCCGATAAAATCATTGTCTCAGCATGTCACACAGTACGAAGAGTTTTACAGTGCTAATGACACCAAATGAATTTATTCCACTTTCTAAAGGTTTAACTAACTTTCTGACAGTAAAGACAGTGCATTTTGGCCCAATATAAGAATCTCTAGACTTCTACATTGCCAGCAAGTATGCAGTTAAGAAGGCAAAACTGGTCCCATTTTATTCAGCGAACTACACATGAACACAACTCTCTCCAGCTAATCATTATTATGGAAATGAACTGACCAGCCACTTTGACAACTCCACATCAGAATTGGGCTTAAGTCCAATCAGGTTGAACCTCTTGATCTAGAGTTACTGAGAACCAATCTTACACAGGCTCCAGCTAATTAGGCTGATCACCTGTCAATATAGACTAACCAGGTTGCATCTACAATATGGGACAAGAATTGATAGAGGACACTCGAACATTTTAACCAAAGATTCAGAAGAGGTGACTCAGCAGAATTGGATTTTGCTAAGAACTAAGATTCCATATCTTCCATTTAATTAAAACTTGAGAAGACATAAGCATCTCCACTATTGAAAAGTTGCACCTGACTAACACTCTGGATCTTAGTACCTTTTATCAGCTGTATGGCCTTCTCAAACAACATAAAGATTTTCTCAAATCTATTGCTATCCCATGTCGACTACCAGCCACGCAAGTGAAAGAACAAAATGTACACAAAACGAAAAAGTCCAAATCACCAAGATTGATTAAAATTTAATGGAGGAACATATATCAACCATGAAACATATACCTCCTTTTCAATGCTTGTAGGTTGAAGGATGGGTGCAGCAGGTAATTGGAGTGCACCAGTTTGTGTCTTATGCCTTTCATATTCCAAAAGAGCCTGTAATAACCATATAACATCAGAAGGTAGAGACTGGCAATCATGAAGAATAAAGATGCTATGACAACTCATCCATAAAGGGTGAAGACACTTATGCTTACAAAGATTTAAACAACCAACAAAGTCAAACATGGCGGTATAAGGCGATTAGCTATTTTTAAGAATATCAGATAGATTATAGCAACTTGATAATTAATTGTGTCTACTGTCCTTTGTTGTGCAACGTAAACAGCACTCTTAAGGACATACAAGGATACAAGTGAACATGTCTGTTATAATATTTTAATCGCTAAGTTGATATCAAGACACAAATGAAAGATATTTAACTGGTACGAACATTTAAGAACAGGAGCTGGCTCGAACTTGCTGTGGCATGAAATAATCCAATATACGAGTTGAGCTTACAAGAACCAAAGCCATTGATTTGCGCTTGGAGAACACTAAGAAAGAATACCCATCTTACAATGATGACTAGCTTTTCATGCAAAGCACGCTCGCACCTTGAAAGGAAAGATAGCTTTTGTGCATGCGAGTACACCGAAAATATACACTGATTTTAATGGATAAATGACAGTTCGCCATAGGAAGTTTCTGCTAACAACTCAGTTATTATGGGACTGGAAGCATGTCATTTAATTTCCCTTTGTAAACCATCTTGCAAAGCAAACAAGTCCCAAAAACTGATTAGAGCATTACCTTCTCATAGAAAATTCGAAATGTCCAAGAGACTGTCGTGCAGGTCCTGAGAGAGAGATATCATTAAATTGGACATGAATGTGTGAGAAACAATATGTCTTGCCATGCAGACTACAAGTTTGAACATGGAAGTGTAAGCAAGAAATCTGACTAAAATCAAATGGCAAAGGCACAGAAGGCATTTAGGCTGCTAGAAACAGTCTTATATGCAAAGCACCTGAGGCAAATTGAACTTGAACTGATTATTCATTGAATTATTAGATGGTACTCTTACTTTGGGGGATGGAAAGACTCTCCTACTATACGCCACGATTTGAATCCAGTCACCTACAAAAACCCATCCCATAGCAGCAGGTAAGTCAGTTGTTGCCAGACAACTTATATTGGAAACTATCAAGCCATATTTGATCCTGGCATTGCTTTATCAAAGTGGAAGACAGCAATCGAAGAACTAAATGTTCAAGAATGCTATATGATATGTAATTTTACTACATTCTGATAGCATTAAATGCAAAAAGAAGAAAAAACCTATAAATATGCGATCCTTATGGGCAAATGACAACCACCGAAAGAAAGAACACAAACAAAAGGTTCTCTTGTGTAAAAACAAAGAAGTTTGTCTCGCTGAAATGGGCTTCAATAAAATACCCTTTTTTATACAAAGCTCATAGTCCCATTCTCCAAATAGATTCTGTTATTCTGTTTTGCAGAAGTAATAGCACTCTAAGCCATATTACTTTCCATGCCATTTACAGCAATTATTGGATGGGCATCATACCTGGATTACACAGACCTATCTACAACAAAACCATAAAATTTTGCTTCGCATTGAAAAAAATATAGCATAATCAAGCCATACAAAAGATATAGCTGTCTGGAGCACTTTGTGTGTCATTTGCTGTTAAAGCTGATCTAGTCAGAATCATGATTTCATCCCACTAGCAAAAGGATCGACTGTACATCCACATCCATATCCATTCTCAACTAAATCATGCAAGAGCCCTCCCACTAGAATTTTGATCTTCATGTTTGCACTTCTTCAGCCTCGTATTATTGTTCACACACAAGAATCCAAAGACAAAGGTAAACAGATACAAAGCTCAACACAGGAGAACTTAAAAGAATGTACCAACATAAAACAGAAACACCAAAATACAGGAGAACTTACGCACCACATCATAGCCACCAAGTTTAATGACAGCTCTCCATAACCTACTCCAAGAAAAAGGATACAGCTATTAGGCACACAGAAAAGCAAACCTATACAGTCGCTTCAAGAAAAGACCAAATGTACTAACTTCAGACAATTCAGTGGCTCTCCATAAAACTTAGGTGGTTTAAATTCCAAGGCCTTGTCCTTGTGAAACCTTTCCAGTTCCTTCATAAATGCCGCTTGCTCCTCCACAGTCCCGGATTCATCCGCCATCCCCATCTGTAATTTTCATGAAGTAAATAAAATGGGCTCTTTTTGTTTAGACTAAAAACAAGTAGGTTTATTAGCTCTTTCTGGTTTGACCTGAATTACCTTGGGATCAATCAACCAATTGTTGGAATTTCTCATGCTCTCCGCCTCAGCCTTTGGAGTTACTACTTCCTCAGCTTTTGGAGTTGCTACTTCCTCATGATGAAGTTTTTGGGAAATTTCTGACTGATTCCGGTCTTGGTCACGCGTCATGCCCTTGTTCTTATTTTCCTGGTTTTCATCTACAGCACCGACATTTTCCTTAGCACCATTAGCAGCAGCAACTCCATCATTGGCCTTCTCAGGCATTTCATGACTTTCTTTCATGGGAACATCACTTGGTAATGTAAGAGTCTTGTCATTGTCAGTCTGCAGAGCAACCAATTGCCCATTTGTGCTATGGTTTTTATCCTCTTTTTCCTTGCTCAGAAGGGATGGCTCTTGCTGTTCTATGCTGGGATCAACGAGGGTGGCAACAGACTCATCTGGCAATCTCTCTGCTGGCTTCTCAGTGACATCCATCTCTCTGTTTTGATTATACTCCACAGTCTATTATGTAAGGTGTGTTATTATGCCACACAACTAACCTCATCAACAAAAAACAAAATACAAATTTGGGTTTATGCGCACAATAGGTGACTTAAAAGTCAAAGACACTTCAAATTTATCACGAGGAAGGGGTAAAAATAAGTAATTTTGCAAGAAGAGCAGCACAATAAATAAAAAAAATTACACAGATATCAGTCAAATCAAACCAAATCAAATTCTTCCTTCACCGTCTCCAAGCAACATTCAAATTACACCTTTTGCAAAGGGTTATACACTACTTTCCGTTTAAGACATATTGTACAGTACACTATAAAGGTTTAATTAGATAACAAGTCGAGAAATTTATGCTGGAGCTTAATCAAGTCCACAATAAAAGTCGAAATGAATCTACCCATTAGCACTCCTGGGCAACGAACCATACATGGATGTCTGACGTATGTCGAACTATCACCATCTAACCTGTATACTCAGCAATCAAACTCCTCATTAACACAGTGACATTCTAAAACCAAACCACGCATCTAAGGCTCGTCGTTATCAGGAAAAATAATACCTCCTAACAGCAGTCATTCATGTACTCTCGCGTTTCTTCAAGCAGAACTAAAAAGACAGTGCTTCAAACCCCCTCCCCCCCAAAAAAAGCACTATAAGTGCCCGGACAACGAGATAAATCGGATCACCATTCTTCGCACACTCGGGGCAATTCCTTCACCTAGCAAACCATGTCTGGCTACAGCTCACACAACATTCGCGCAAATTAACAACTGAAACAGAGAGACGCGAAAAGCGACTGCCGGAACCTGAACGCCCTCGCCGGCGAAGCCCGAAGAACTCAGAGCCCTCGCGCCCCGGAGAAAGGAGGAGGAGGAGGAGGAGGAGCGGGGGACGAGAGGCGAAAAGGCGAGGCGGCGCCGCGGAAAGGATTTCCCTCGGCGGTCCGGAATGCGACCGCGGCGGAACCCGGCGCGGAGGGGCGAGGTTTTGAATAGGACGCGAGCTCCGATTGCGGTCTAATTTCCGGCGAGGCGGAGAGAGATTTCGGTCGCCATGGCTAGAGAGAGAGGGGGGGTGGAACTGAGGTGAGCCGAGCTGAGGTAAGCGATTTTAGAGTTTCTCGAACAGCGCCAATTGACTCGGCAAAACTCGACACCTGGACTCACCTCGCGCGGTGGAATTACCGAAAATGTCCTCCCGATGATTCGAATCCCCGCACCGCAGATCGCCGATCGGCCGCGGCGAATTTTTTTTTTTTTGCCCAGTAATTTCGAGGCTCTCGTGTTAGATGTTTATTAGCATCATTAGAAATTTAGAGTCCACAGAAAGTATGAAATCTTCGGGCATTTATTAAATTTAAGCCCCCCATTATACGGCTATTGGATGTATTAATTAATTCGAAACCTGTTTGGGGAATTTCCTTTTTATATTTTTCTCAGAGCCTATATGGAAAAAAAAAGAAGAAGGAAATATCCTGTTGTGGAAGATTTGTATCTATTAAATAAAGAATTTGATACTAGGCTGTTTTGGGAACGTTATTTCTTATTTGTCTATTGACTAACGGCCGGATCAGATCGGAAGAAATCGGTTCAAGTGATTGGTCCCTTTAGAATTGGTTGCTCATAGAAAAGATACAAAATGTGTATATTAGTTTTTCTATTTAGCTGTCCACTACATAACAATTAGCATATACGGCAGATGCGCAAAATATAGAAAAGACTAGTACTAGTATGTCCAACTCTTTTTTTACGCTTTACTTGATTTATGAGGATGGCAAAATAATCGTTGACCCCAAATTAATTTTAATGATTCCGTAGTCATCTCTAAATATATTTGTTATTTATTTCAAATATTAGAGGTACAGGTTTGTGAATTTTTGAAAGGTAAACAAGTAATCAAACTTATAGACCCAAGCTGTCGAACATTTGTGCAGAACAGTCCAACCCACTCTGGCCAATGTCCTAGCAACTGCAGGAGCTCAAGTAGACAACCGAAAGGTATAACAATCCAAAAATGAGCCGTTCAAGGGTATATTTGATAATATTTTTGTTTTTCAGAAACAATTTCTTGTCATAAATATTTTTTCTATTTTTATTCCCTAGAACAGTTTCTTAATAAAATAATATGTTTGGTAATTGTATAAAATTTTCATTTCTATAATAAATAAATAAAAAAGAACAAGAGAATGCGTTTGACTCACAATTTTTTTTTTTTTTTTTGTGATGTAAAATTTTTTTCTCAATTTTTTAGTAATTTTTTGGAGATTTTTCTTTTTTTTTTTCTTTTCATCTTCTTTCTCCTCAAGCCAATCATCGGGTGGCGGTGGTCACTGAGTCTCTACCAACCAATTAGAAGAGGATGAAGAAAAAGAGAAAAAAACGAAAGAAAATGACTTATTTAGAGAAATTGTTCATGAAAACAAAAAAATTATTTTTTCTATTTCTTATTTCAATTCCAAATTTATTTCCTCATTACTTTTTATTCCGAAGTTTCCAAGGGCAGGCGACACCATTATTAGGAATAGAAATATTAAATAATTTTACCAAATAGATTTCTATTTTTTTCTTACTCTAAGAAACAAAAGAACAGAAAAATTGGAACGTTACCATGCAGATCCTAAACAACTAAATAAGCTTGATTGGTAGGTATATAACCAAGACAATCTCTCGTCTAAGTGAAAGGGATCCTCGCATACATCCAAAGCAAACACTCAAAAGCAAACACTCAGTCTAGCCTCATGTAATCATTCTATAATCAAACAATTTGGTATCAGAGCGAATAATTTGGTATATTAGAGGCAGGTATGATTGAGTTGGACTCCAAAAAGGAGTATGTTATAGCTCCCAAAAAAGGAGGCAAGTATGATTGAGTTGGACTCCAAAAAGGAGTATGTTATAGCTCCCAAAAAGGATTCGGAAAGGAGTACGTACCCACAATTCTTTGTCCCTTCACTCTTTTATTTTGCGCACGCCATGTATTCGATAAAAATGTTTAATTTGTTATTTGGCTAAATTGCTGAATATTTTGGCATATTCATAATGGATCATCAAAGCAGTGAAAAATAAAAGATTGAACAACTATTATTCTGCTGACAGTTCTTATTTCAACTGCTGAAGCTAGTGAAAAATACTTGCAGGCTTGCAGCTGGTATCTTTCAGCAGAAGGGTCGGTTCATATAAACGTGATGCAATATCATCCTTGCATGCTTGCAACATCAATTGACACAAATTGAGATATATATAAGCGTGATGCAATATCATCCTAGAAAAGATATTAATTGACAGAAAGCACGTGGTGCACAAAAGGCCATGCTTGAGGCAAGCAATTAGTTTTCAGTACATATCTTTTCAGTTCGCTAAAATTCAATTGACACAAATTGAGATATATAAGCGTGAGGATGCATTAACCATATCATCCTAGAAAAGATATTAATTGACAGAAGCACATGGTGCACAAAAGGTCATGCTTGAGGCAAGCAATTAGTTTTCAGTACATATTTTTTTCAGTTCGCTAAAATTCCAAATCCCAGTTCCTAATCTACACACTTTGCACAGTCTCATAGGCAAGTCTTGTTGACGTCATCGAAGTAAGGATGCTCCATGGCTGCCTTCGCAGAAATCCTCCTTGAGGGCTCATAATGCAGCATTTGCTGCAGAAATGATCAAATTTCAGCTTATCAGCGAACTGACATTGATTATTTCACTAGTTGAACTCATAAGTTAGCGTCAACTTACAGCAAGCAGATCCAACCCATCCTTGTCCAGATTGGGAACCGCGGTGGACAGGCTTTGAGGTTTCCACTGTGGATACTCATGCCAGTTCATCAAACTGCTAACCCCTGGCCACATCTTTTCATTTGGAGTACCCAACAGTCTGCACACAATCACAAGCATGAGCCCATGAGAGACGAACAATGTTCTTTTCCCTTTTGGCTAAGAAAGGGAAGTCATGTTAAACAGTTTACAAAGGGCACAACTAGAGATGGATATCCTAGCTAACCTGAAAATGTGTAAGAGCTGCTGCAGTTCAGAATCTCCAGGGAAGAGTGCTTGCTTGGTGACTAACTCAGCTGCAATTCAAGTCATCAACAAACAATGAGTAATCGCTAAAACAATTCATAGACAAACACATTAAATTGCCCAATGAAGCACACAAACGGAGAAGAGAATCGGTACCAAATATACAGCCGACAGACCACATGTCAACCGCGGTTGAATAGTGAGTAGCCCCCAAAAGAACTTCAGGAGCTCTATACCAAAGAGTCAGAATCTGTAACAACAAGAAGCACTCGCATTAGCCAATGCTAAAAGCAAAGGTGACTTGAAGTCAAGATAAAAAGAGAGGAGGTGGTCAGTTTACCTCATGAGTGTATTTTTTGATTGGGACTGTGAAAGCTCTGGCAAGTCCAAGATCTGCTATTTTAAGAGTCATCGTCTTTTTGTCCATGAGGAGATTGTGAGGCTTAAGGTCCCTATAATAAGAATCCATTGCAAGAATGATAAATGACTCATTTTTTTGACTGAAAAAGGATGATCATTTGGATGGAAATGACAGATTCTCCTACCTATGCAAGACCCCATGCCCATGGCAGAAAGCCACGCCCTTGCAGAGTTGGTACATCAAACTCTGATGAAATCAGAACTCGCCATTAGTCCAAAGACGATTTCGCACAAACCTCTTTAAGTTTGAAACAAATGCAAGCACCAACCTTAACATTGTTGACAGGGATGCTCTCTCCAGAGCTGCGGAAACCGCGGATGTACTTCTTCAAATCAGTTTCCATGTACTCAAACACCAGGTAAAGTACCGTCTTGCCTTCTTTGTTCTGACCTTGCTTGACATCCATCAACCTGTAAAGATTCAACCATAAACCCCCTCAATAAAGCCAGGCAGCAACAGAGAAGAAGAGTCCAAGACTCCCCTGACCCACCACCAATCAAGCCGCACATAGCACTGCAATAGCGCGCGGTACATCTGCAATCACTGACTAGCTTAAAAGTCTCAAACCCTAGGTATAAGCCCTATGAAAACGCAGATTACGCACAAAACCCTAGAAACGGCAACGACAGGATCGAACAACATATCAACAAACAACAAAACGAGCAGAGGCGTCGCGTAATCAAGGCTGCGAATTCGCAGATCGAAGATCCGAGACGCGCGAGGATCGATTCCGGGGACGAAAACGGGGTTCCATCCGAGAGAAAGGAAAGAGAGGGGGCGAGGGATCTGGAGCGAACGGACCTGACGATGTGAGGGTCGCGGGAGAGCATGCGGAGGATGGAGATCTCGCGGAGGGTGGTGGGAGGGACGCCCTCCTCGTCCTCGTGGAGGCGGGTCTTCTTGAGGGCCACGATCTTGCCCGTCGCCTTCTCCCGGGCCCTGTACACCTTCCCGTACGTCCCTTCCCCGACCTTCTCCAGCTTCTCGAACGCCTCCATCGCCGACACCGCCGCCGTCGCCGGTCTCTCCATTCTCTCTCTCTCTCTCTCTCTTTCTCTCTCTCTCTCTCTCTCTGTGTCTGCGAGTGCGTGAAGAGGAAATGGAGTGACGAATCGAAGGCGGAGTCTGTTATGGCAGGGCGATTAAATAAACCGTTGGAAGGGAAGAGGCTCCAAAAGGGGATCGAGCGAGGCGCAACGGCACCGAAGTTTTGAAATTCAAAACCGAGATTCGGAGCTGCGGGGGGGATTTCGTAATTTGAGCAGTACGCCACGTCGGCCTGGGGGAGCGCCTGTACATCGCTAGGGATGTCGAATGACCGGGGCATTGTGGTCATTTAAGGTAGCCGGTCCGTTTGAACGCAAATAGATATCAATCCATGACATCATTTTATTACCCGATTTAGCATATTAATCTTGATACGTCTTGCATCCTTCTTAATCCCTCGGTGGTTCGCCTTAAAGGTGACTGGTTTCCAGTTCTATCCAATGGAACCGATCACTTTTATTTCCTCGTTACTTGATACCATCTATTTTGAAATTTGAATTGTGCTCCCCACGCTTTTTTTATTAAAAAAATCCGAGTAAAAGAACCTTGATCATGTGCTCATATATCTTCTACGATAATTAAAAATTAAAAACCAGATTTATAAACAACAATGACCCAAGTGCACTAACAGAAGGGGGAAGAGACTAGATCTATACATTTTATTGTACAACAAACCCATTAAAGATTGTTCATGTATAACAAGAGATAGTGACAAGTCTTAAAAAAGGAAGTGGCAACAAGTGAAGAATCATTATGCCGCAACTTATAGTATTATTAGACGAGATAGTATTTAGCTTACATTTTATTAGTTTTTTTAAAGAATAAAAAATTATTTAGTTGGTCTGATCTAGTCCAATTCTCCCTTGAAACCAGAAACCGGACAATCAAGACACCGGTTTTACTTTTAGAAATTGGGAATTAGACTGACACTTCTAAAAATCGTCAATCAGTCCAGGCAGCTCTCAGTTCGAACAATCCATTTTGCACACGCCCTGATTGGCCATATCGGATAAGGCTTACTTCAAGTGATTTCGAGGCCTTATTGATTGTGGGTTTTTGGTGAAGCCCGGTTCATTTGCAGCGTAGATTTGGCCTTGTCTCTGTGCAGGATGACCCCAAAGATTACTCCCAGTCTCCTGCTAGCATCATGTGTGGAGGGTGATGTCGACAGGCTCGCTCAGAATGATTTAAAGAGAGCATCTCGTCGTTGGCGTACATTCAAACATTGGGCCATCCCAAACATATTTACTGACGTAAGACTTGACGAGCGTCAAACTCAAATGAGAAGGCCGCTCCATTGAAGTGAAAGAATTGAATTCGCTAAGAGTAGAGGGTTCATTTGCATGGAATGCTAAGTCAAGCTCCATGGGCCCGAGAGTTTAGAGTACTTCATCTTTTCAGTCAGTATACTTTTCGCCAGTTAGAAGTGGAATTCGAGAAAAATCATTCATTAAATTAGTTGGAATAGCTGCAATAATCAATGGAAAAAAATATATATATTTCAGCTTTCTAATGGATAATTATATAGAATCTTACATTAATAAATTGGACAAGTAAATTGGGACCTTCCGATGGTCGCACCATGCATGAATTTTACTTTGACTTACATATAAGGTGCACGGATCAATACACTGTTCACACCTGGGGGCCTAGAATTGTTTAATAAACTTGTCAATTACCTTATCCAACAAAATATACATAGTACCATTTGCTTAAAAATAATAATTTCTGTTGGGTTCCAAGTCTCGCTAGAAATTTTTTCTCATTTCATAAAAGAATCATCAACTTTTACGCTGTATAAATTTGATCCAGTCAACCCTTCCTCCAAAATTACTGTTAAATATTAGGTCGGACTTGCGTGAAGGCTTGCCATCGAGGGCATGGTGGTCCAAAGTGGGGCGGGGAGCGTCGTCCTTCTCATCATCCCTGTCGTTCTTGTCAACCAGGAGCCATGGCTGGTCGACGGAGTTGATGTCGCGGATGGTAAAGCTGGAGGGGGAAGGGCGGTAGATGCCGGCCTCGGCCTCGGCCGCTTGGAGGAAGCGCAGCCCATGTCCACGGCGTGGAGGACGAGCAGCTTGGGCGCGGAAAAAACAGAGGAGAAAAAAAAAATGGGGAAGGTCCGGGGCGAAGAAGACAAGGAAACGGTTGGGGGACTTCGTGGCCGCTATGTTAGTCGCATTGCTCCCCGACAGATTTCACCGGAGGAGCAGCTGAGGCTCTCTTCTTCGCCGTTCATCTCCTTCTTCATCACAAGGGACAAGAAAAAGAAGACAAGACTCGTGAAGAGAGGGAAAGAGATGTACACGTGAAATTGACGTGTCAGATATTTAACGACGGCATCTCCTTTTGTTGGGGTCAGAAAATAGCGACATTAGATGGGAGAGCTAACGGGATCAAACCATCGGGTCAGAATTAGGACGGGACTAAAGTTAATTTCTTTTCTAAAGGAAATTAGGCTCGATATGGCAGCGTCTTAAAAAATTTGAACTTGCAATCGTTTGCGGTGAATGATTTATCGACCGAGTTAGCAACGAGAATGTGCAAATCTACATCTTTTTAAGCCCCGATAGTTTAGAAAGTCACGAAAATATTTATTGATAACATAAGACTAAGGGTAGATTTGATTTAATTTAATTTTGGAAATGGGCCTTAAGTATAATGCAAACGTTGAAAGTAAAAGCTCTTTGGGGAGGTACAAATTGTATTAGGTAAAAGCTCTTTTCAAAGTCATTTTGAATTCAAGTAATGTCTGGGGAAAAAAAAAATAAAAACTTTTGCATGAAGCTTTGGTTGCATTTTTTTTAATGTTTTTTTTAATTAAAATAATGCTCAAACCCTTTGATGGAGTCGACGAAGAGCTCGGGCTGCCGATAAATCATATCTGGCACCAGCGGTCGTTAATTGAGGTCGGCCGACCTTGGGGGCCTCAGCGACAGTCATGCGACCCCAGGGGATGGCCACCTAAGGTCCCACAACTTTTGACAACCCTCGCTAACCAATTGGCCTCATTGGCCCTCGTCGAAGGTCGGGCAACTCTTGCTAACTGCCCTCGCACAAGGAAGATGTATAATAATAAGAAAAGGGTAAAACCAGAAAATCAAAAAATTAGTGAGAGTAGTTTTGGAAAAAAAAAAAACATTTAATCCTAGTTTCAGCATTTCTCAAATACTAAAATCTTGGTGCCAGCCCTACTAGAAGTGAACTTTCAACCTTCTTAAGATTAACCTTGAGAAGTCTTGTCAAAGATACTAACATTTTCTTAAGGGCTTTTGGTTTCGAAAGCACCTTTTGAAAAAAGCTAAACAAAACCCATCCTAGCATAGTAAATGATGAGGTAATTTATTAATGAAAAATAAATAAATAAATAAATCGCCTACCATATTACAATTTAGAAAGAATTTGTACTTGAGAAAGAAAAACACACGTCTGGCCTGCTCGAGCAGGATCTCGAATTCCTCAGCCTTTACGCCTGTATTCTTGAGTTATGATTACATTTGTCCGCCAGACCATATCAAATATCTTGATGCAACAACGATTTCACGGTGTCCTTTTCACGTATTCCTCTAGAAAGCTTTCGTCCGTCGGGGATGGCTCCATTGAGCTCGTGTTATCACAATCGAAATGCAAGAGATGCGGCCCCGTTTAGTAGGCTCAAAAGCATCGGACACAAATTCATCGCGCCTCCTATTCTATGGACCGCAAAATAATGCATTCGGGAAAGTATTGGACAAGAAAACATTAATTGCATGAAGCAATTGTTATAGTCTACAAATACTAGGTTCGCCACAATGAAAAAAAAAAAGAGTAAAATTAAAATTTAACTTTTAAAAAAGTTATAAAAAATTATGCACATTTTCACCGATCGACTAATTGTCATTTACGTTAATGATTTTCGACTCAATTGATATATTGTTAAGAAATTTATGATCGGATTGGATAAGTTGAAATATTTATTATTGAATTGATGTAAGCATGATAAATTTATGATTTTTTTATTAATTTTTTTGAGTGATAATTGCAGGGTAGGAAGGGGGGATGGATTGTGGATTAAGTTGTTGCTTTTTCTGCTTTTTGGTCTTCAGTTACATAATGATGAAAGATCAATTATGGAGGTCTAAAAAGTGGTGATCCGAAGTGGATTTTTGTCCGATGCTCTTGTCATTTTTTGTTCATAAAAAAAGATTCCAGATTACCTCACGCTGGTGTTGAAAGATGATGCTCGCTTTCCGGCCATCCACTTAATAAAAGTCTTGCTCCTTTCGTCTTTTAACGTCGGTGTTCTACTAATTCTCTCTTCATATTGTGGTAAACCCAAAACTAATTTTCTTTATTCACTTATATTTTTTTAATCCCGTCATCCAGTAACCAGGATACATTTATACTACAAATTTTTGTCTAATATAATATCTCAAACAATTATCTTCCGATACATTTATGCAAGTTTGGTAATCTTTTTATTTATGGAAACAATTTTTATTTAGAAATAGTTTCTTTCATGTCTGTTCTTAAGAACGGAGAACATTTCTTGTTTCGTTCTAAATTTATTTTTTGGTCATTTTTCATTACGTAGAATAGAAAAATTATGAGATATTATTAAATGAATTTCTATTCATTTTCTATATAAGAAAACAAAAAAAAACAGAAAAATAAAAAAAATAAGATGATTACCAAATAGACTTTTACAAACTTTCACATGGCAACCAGGACTCCTAATCTAAATCTACTTTGCGTTATCCCATTAAGATCCATCATCGATGTGGATTTTTCACGTTGAATCTATCATTGCTCACGTCAAATTTGTCCAGCGGTCATTTGCTTTGTATTTTTAATAAATGTTAATGGAAGTTATATTTAGGCTTGGCTATTGATTTGAGATTTTTTATGAGATGAAAGTCTGTTTGGGGTAAATATGTCATAATGATACTAATTTAAATTTTTTGCTAGACAAAAATCTTAATTATGGATTAATGTTTGATGAGGTATCACATTGGGAATTTGTTATTGCATAAATCGTTGTAAATGAAAGAGAAAAACAAGGTATTTGATAAATCACCCGTCAAGACACTAGACAAAAATGTTTAATAAAAATCTTTACATTTATTATTTCAATAAAGGGACAAATACTCTATTTTTCCGTTGTATCAAAGACCCAACATGCCTTTTTTTGCATTGGGCTCTTTCATTAATGATAATTATTATGCCATCTTTTTCTTGCCAATAAGGAGATAAATCAATTTTTTACATTCCAAAAAGTGTTTCAAAGAAGGGTTAGATTCGGCTTATTTCAAGCACACGTACCCGCTCGAAATGAGCCGATCGCGTGTGATCCAACCTAACGACCGATTCCGCCTATCCGACAAAGGGTTACGGAGTAAGTTGCTCCTATTTGATAAATAAATAAGATTATGACGAAAAATTTCTTTGGAGAACAATCAACGATTTGACATCAATTATTCCCTCTTGGGCAATGACAGCTATCGGCGACCAAAGGGATGTCAATTGGTGGATGGCGGGGGTGATCGGCAACAATGGACGGTGGTAGCAGACGATGACTAGTGGTGGTAGACAATAGGTGGCAGTAGGTGGCTAGCTGACTAATAGTAAGGATGAGCAATAAAGAAAATTTTTTATTTCTCATTTCAATTCCAACAATAAAGAAGTGGAAATTTTTTTACTAATAATTTCTATTCTAAATCTATTTATGGACTAAAAATTTGTTACATCATAAATAATAAAAAAAATTACGTTATTAAACAGATTTCCATGCCAAATTATATTTTGGAGAATAAAAATAAAATATTTATGATAAAAAGTGGAATGATTATCGTATGTGCCTTAACTCAATGATCAAGCATATTCACTATATATATAAAGAGCACATGTTCACTATTACAACACTAAAAAAAAATACAACAAATGGTCCCCTTAGAGATGTTAGGCAAAAGATGCATACGTGCATTTGTTTCATAAAAAGATAAAATGATTTGAAATATATATTTTAAAAATGATTGTTTATATCACTTATAGAAAATAAATGAATGAAAAACATATTAATTGTTAATAAAAATGTTTAAATATAATTAACGTTTGGCTAATTATTCTAACCAATATAAAAAATTCTACACAAAATATTACTCACATTACTTATTTTTTCATCGACTAATTATTTTAGACAATCTAAGCAATCATTGTAAAAAATAATTTTTAAAACCATTTATTTTTCATAAAACATGTATCTTTAAATCAAATGAAAATAGAAAAATCCAAAAAAAGCGGGAAAAAAGGAAATCGAAATGAGAGAGGGACAAGAAAATGAAAAGAAAAATGGCAGTAATAAGAGATTGGCACGCGGAGCGTGTCTGCAATTTCCCAGTTTCTACAAATGCCGAATCGCTTTTATGGACCAACTACTTCCTTACCTAATTGCCGGTGCAACCATAAATCCTCCAAATCAGATTTCTCTTATCTTATGATTTTTTTTTAATCATTAAATATCACGTTGTTCGAAGTATTGTAATTTTCAAGAAAAGTGCTGCCGACACGAAAAAGTTTGGGATGTTGGTGTTGTGGTAAAAAAACGGAAGGTATCGTTTTTTTTTTTTTTGCTGCATATAATTTAAGATTTTTTATGATAATAATAATGATTTTTAGAATAAATAATTAAATAATTTATTGGAAATTCCCTTGCCTCTCAAAATCCATTTACAAACTCCACTCGTCCAGATTTATATTGACACGTGGCCTGAATTATAGCGGGTGTACAGAGGACACCGCTGGGGATTAGAGCTGGTCAACAATCAGGGGGCTTTAAAAAGTTCAGTGCAAAATAATTTCCTCCTTGTCCTGTTGTAGGCGCACCCCTGTCAACCCGCCTTTTCTTCTTTTTTTAATTTTTTTTCAAATGAATTATAGGGAGACTTTATATTATATTGACTATATTCCAAAAAACTTAGATTATTTTGCAATAGCTAAGTTAGTCCTGGTTTTCGACAAAAAAGAAGAAGTTAGGCCCGGTTTCTTTTCCTTTAGATTTGAATAAAAAATTACCTTTTTATTTTTTTCCAATATATTCCAAAAATTACATAGAAAATCATATGCGAATTTGCGTGCCAATATTATGTGACATGTAAATTCTTATTTTCCACCGAATAGAAATGATTCCCATACGTGACGGGAATTTCATGTATTTTTTTTTTTTTTACTAAAGGTAGCTAAAATTCATATAATCTCGAAAATAAAATGAGATGGGAACTTTATAACGTAAAAAAAAAAAAAACCTAATCCTGACGCGCCGTACCTTTGCGGTAGGCTCTACGCTTCTGCAAAACCAGATTTTATTTCGAGAGAAGAAAAAGCGGCCCACCCCGGAAAAAGTTAAAAAAAAAGAAAAGCAATATCCGAAATAAATTGATTGCCTTCGTGAATAGCTGGAATTCAAATTCTCAGTAGCATTCGTCTCGGACCAAAAAAAAAAAAAAAAAAATTTAACTCCCGCTTGCATTGCACTTCCATCTCCATCTTCCATCCCCATCTCTTGCCTTTTCTCTCAATTTCTGGGTCCCTGCAACTTTTCCCTCCGATTTATGGTGAGCGCATGGTAGTTTTTTTTTTTTTTTTTTTTTTTTTTGCGATTTTTTTTGGCCCCCTCCTACATATTTATCCCGGTCGATTTTCCCGGAAAAAAAGCGGTTTTTTTTTTTCTCGGGAAAAAAGGGAGAATTTACTCTCTCCCGGAATCTTCCGCTCCTAGTTTACTTCCGTCGGTTTAAACACTGGTTTTTGTTGATGATCTGGAAAAATCTGTTTCGACTCGGTGTGGGAGTGAAAATTGACTCGGTCTCCGATTTCTCTCTCTCTATCTCTTTCTCTCTCTAGTTTGCTGGTGATTAGGGTTTTTCTTCGATAAATTCGTGCCGGAAATTCGAGGAATTAGCTCCCATTTGGAGCTGGGTTATGCTTAATTTCGGGGGTAAAAATCGCTGTAATCTCGATTAGTTTGGTTAATTCTGTGGGCTGGTTTCGAGTCATTGTCTCGCGAAGCGGAGTTGCTAATTCTACTTCAAATTTCTCGGCTCTTTTCAAGCGATTCGTACTCCATGATTAGGGTTTTTGAGGTCAGTGAATTTACCTTGCTGGAAGTTCTCCGTCGCCGATCTCGTGCGTGCTTTGGTTTTTCTTGCAGGTTTGATGGGTTTTTAGTGGGAGGAATCGGGGAGACGAATCGGAGAAATGTCGGGAGACGCCTTCAGTGCAAGCCTGCAGCATCCCCCGGTGCCGTCGCCGCCGGTGATGGATAACTTGCGCTTGGCCTTCAGCTGCGGCGACGGGCCGGTGGTCCCCTACAAGCCGGCCGCGGCGCCCGCTCCGGCCGCCGTCAACGGCGAGATCGGCGGCGGGGCGGACGGGCTGAACATGAACGTGGTGGGAGAGCCGGCGGCGAAGAAGAAGAGAGGGAGGCCGAGGAAGTACGGGCCGGAAGGGTCGATCGCGTTGGCTCTCAACTCTGGGAGTGCGAGCCACGCGGCTCTGTCGCCCGCCGGCGGAGGAGGATTCGGGTCCCCACCTGCTCCGCCGTCGCACGGTGGCTCCCCGACTTTTGCTGCCCCTCAGTCTGGAGATTCCGGGTCGGCTAGTCTGTCGAAGAAAAGGGGCAGGCCTCCTGGATCGAGCAACAAGAAGCGGCGATCGGAAGCTCCGGGTAACTTTCTCCGACATATCCAAGTTTGAATTTTTTGGCTTTTATAATGTTAAAGCAGCAGGTGCTTTTGACTGGATCTCTTGCTTTTGCCTATCTGCATATTGTTTTGCATGTTGGAATTCTTTATTTGTCTTGGTCTCTCTCCCCTCGGACGGGGGCCTTTGTTGTCTCCTCGACGTATTCTATTCTGCTATTGCGGACATGGTTGTCCTGCTATTTTCAGTTTGCCTGTAGCGTTATGTTCGGTCCTGCTTAGATTCTTTAGTGTTTGAATTACCATTGTGCCCTTTTTGTGTTCTGAGTGCTCTTTGCCAGTAGCCGCTTTGGTGGGAATTTCTCCTCCGGTTTTGTATTAGTTTAATTGATTCTCCTTCCTGCATAACCTGGACGCAGTTCTTAGGGTTTTGTTTATTCTTTTCTTCCCGGAAAAAAATTCTTTTTCTTCGGCAGACAATGTATATGTTCCCTTTTTCTCCGCTTCTCCATTTTTTGAAAAATTCATTTTACATTTCAGCATACTAAAAACGATGGCAGAACTGTAGACTCGTGTGCATTACTTTTGTTAATAATGGGACTTTTTAGGAGATGCGCTTATTTATCATTTCTCATCGACTCCCCAATGGGCAAGAAGGTAATCTTGTGCAGATTTTGTCAATGTGAGGGATAAGGCCGAAATTTAGGAAAATTATCAGGTACTATTGGCATAGGTTAGTTCCGCTAGCACGAACCGTTAGATGATATGGGACCTTTGTGGCACCCACTTTATCTAACGGCTCATAAGGAGTGGGCTAACATAGTGCGGGCAAAAAAAAAAAAAAAGGGAAAAAAAGAAGAAATAGAAGCTCCAAAATTTGTCCACTGGTGTCAGCTGCTTAACTGGATGTCATGGGATGGGTTACTACAGTGCTTCTTCATCCTTGTTGCCTATTTTGATTTTTAAGAAGCTTTGACTTATTTGGTGTTTGGATTGGTGAACATTCGCTTCTGGATGCCATTGCCATTAGGGTCGCCAATATGGCAATCGATGACACAACAGTTAATACTTAGTCTATAGCCAGGTGACCTTTAGGCATCTGGTGTTTAAAGCTGATATAGATCTCCTCTGCTCAAACGAGTGTTGAACTGCCTTTACTGAAGAATTCACCAATTAATTGTTCAATCTATCAACAAAGTGAAAGAATTATACTCTTTGATCCTTTATGAGCCAAGAATATCCTAGTAAGAGAGACATTTTTTTGACAAGTTTGCTGCTTGATCTTGCATGAGACAGGGAGTGGACTTCCCTGATCTTCCCTGTCTATTTACCTTTTCTTCCTTGGAGACAATTATTATGAAACTGGTTTCACTAGTGGTTATATCATTTTTCAATAGCGAAAGCACATGAAAATCATTGTGTGAATGTCCTCTTTATTTTGATTGGCACGGTGGTATAATGGAGAGAAAGTAGCTAATACTACCACCTCTGCAGGAACTGGTGGGATGGGATTTACGCCACATGTGATCACTGTTAAAGCTGGAGAGGTCCTTCCTCCTATTCCTCCAAGTGTTCTTTTCCATATTGCGTTAATTGTTTCATCCTTGTATGAGATATTGCCTCAAAAGAAGTACTGCTTATGGATGCCATAATGGAAATGGTAATTTGATTAAGGGATAAAGGCACCGGTAGTTCATGAACTTTTTCAATTTGTGTAATCTAGTCGCTAAACTTTTATGGCTAATTGAGTCCCTAAACTATATTATTTTTTGTTTGAATTGGTCCTTCCATTAATAAGGTAAAGGAAAATTCAATCGATTAAGTATAGCTATATCTTTCAAGTGTGAAATGGTATAAGTAAGTTGGATTTGCTCATGTGACCGAAGCAATTCCAATTTTTATTACTTAATTTTTAAGTGATATGATACTGAATAAAAAAAACTAATATTGACTTCAGTTGAAACTGATAATGTATTTAATGGCTTCATATATCTTATATGTATTTTCAGAGAAATAATACTTATGTTTTATCTATATTGTGACGTGCTATGCATCACTCAGGCTCAATTCTAGTGTCGTATTTAGGATAGAGTGGGTTTGACTTTTGAGAGCCAAAGAAAGAAGGAAATAGAGCTTTTGGCTTTGAGAACCTTTAGAGGCATCGGTAATCCTTTCACCACATTCTTTTATGTGCATGATTAATTTTTTATTGACTTAGAGAAATGGAAATCTATAGAATATATTACAGCAACCATCCTTCTAATTAATTTCGCTTCACATCTTTTAGTTTCAGAGTCTATACTTTGCCCTCTGGTTTTGAAATCCCATTTGCAATTTGCCCTCTGGTTTCAAAATCCCATTCACATTTTGGGGTATCAAAAAGTTATCTAGACTTTGCACCCTCTATTTTCTGTAGCTTCTTAAATTTAAAGTGTAAAGTTCAGGATTTCAAAATCTCTAGTTGCAAACTGTGTATGTAAAAATAAAAATAGAGAATGTGGAGTGTTGAATAAGAGAAAATGGGAAATGTGGTTTTTGTTTCTGTTTCTCAAATCTGAATGAACATTTTTATCCTAATATTCAGCTCAATGTATCTTCGGAAAGAAAAATATTTTGTTATCTGAGATTTTCCACACTTTGGCAAAAACAGGAAAATAAACTAAGTTAACTAAATTGATATTCATGATTGTTGTGTTAAGCTATTGGAAATACAGTAATTGGACTCTGATGTATTAATATACCCTGCTATGTTCATGATTGGGAAGGATTCATCTGAATGTTTGGATCAGGCTACTAAACTTAATATCGATTAGAGAAAAGAAACCGAAGTTTATAATGGTAACTTCACCGTGCTTTATCCAGCATAACAACATTCTGGCTAGGCTTATGCTTCTATTTGGATCAGAAATGTCGTTTCAATTATCTTTCACCAAGTGCTTCTTATTTCTAATTTTATCTAGATACATTAGTGAGACTTGAGGTTTTTCTGACGATTTAGCAACTATCTCTTTGGTTTGTCAGGATGTATCTTCAAAAATAATGTCATTTTCCCAGAATGGTCCAAGGGCTGTTTGTGTACTGTCTGCAAATGGAGCTATATCTAATGTGACACTTCGCCAACCTGCCACATCTGGTGGTACTGTGACTTACGAGGTTTGTAACACTGATCCTCAGCCTTAATATAAGAAGAGTAGAAATTGGTTAGCACTTGTTATGGGAGGAAGATTGTCTCTGAGGATCTTAATGTAAAAGCCCAGCTGAGGTTTTGATTATCAAGTACTTAGCTTATCTCTAATGTTTAGGCACTTGGACATGTGGATATTACCAATGCACTACTAACTGAGTATATTGGGGATGGAAACTGAGTGGCATTGAGAGGTGCCTCGGTTGGCTTCACCCAGGACTAGATGATAAATGCACTAATAACTGAGCACTGTTTCTCTTTCTTTGGTGCAAAGCACTCATCAGCAAGTTACAGTGACCCCTAGTCGTGATTTGTTTATTTTTGTATATTGATGTATCGTAATTGACTTATGGTTTAATTTTGCAGGGGCGATTTGAAATACTGTCACTTTCTGGATCATTTCTTCTATCAGATAGTGGTGGACATCGCAGCAGAACTGGAGGCTTGAGTGTGTCTTTGTCTGGCCCAGATGGTCGTGTTTTAGGTGGTGGGGTGGCGGGTCTTCTAACTGCAGCATCCCCTGTTCAGGTGTACTTCCACTCTTTCCGTCAGTTCCTTTTAGTCTCACATAGAGATTGTACCAAGTACCTCTCCTTGTGGCTTTGTTCTGGTGGCCTAAAGCAATTACCATAGTGCTGGAATTTAACAAAAATTATGTGAAGACTTAGGACTTATCTTGTACCAAATTCTGGGATATTCCCTAGTATCCATGTGGCTTTTAAGGGTGGAATAGGAAAATACTACGTTTCTGACTTATGATTTTGTTCTACCAAAATTTGGGCAAATCCCCAGTGTTGCTGGGGAATTTCTAGAGAGTAGTGATAGTAATACCAAAGTTGTTCTCCTTTACCAAAAAAAAAAATACTAAAGTTGTTCTCTAAGCTAGTCTATGGTCAATTGATGGGTCCCTCTGCTGTCTTTGTTAGTTGATGACAATTAGTACCGGATCTTGGAATGTGAAACCGATGTCATCCTCATGGATATGGTTTAGTTTCTTACAGTAAAAGCAGAGTCAGATTTGAGTGAGGCTGTGGCTCTGATCATATATGCTTGGTGTCTTTGTCTGTTTTGAATCTATTAGCAAGAAAATAAGAAAAGTCAATTATCGATGATGACATCAAGCTTAATGCAGGTTGTCGTGGGCAGTTTTATGGCTGAAGGTCGTAACGAAAAATCCGCGAACCAAGTTGAGTCCTTTTTGGTTCCAGGAAAATTTGGCTCCAGTGGACCGCTTGTTGGGCCTAATAGCCCACCATCCCATGGGACACTCAGTGAATCATCTGGTGGGCCTGGGAGTCCGCTGAACCAGAGTGCAGGCATCTGCAACAACAGTAACTCACAAGGCATGTCTAGCATGCCATGGAGGTAAAACTAAATTGGAACTGATCCTGTGTCCAGTGTGGTGGCATAGGTCGCTGACCCCTTATGTTTGCTGATGTTGTAAGTTAGGGACATGTAGCTCGAAGCCCTTTAGGAGATTAGTTTAATAAGGACGTGAGTCCTTGAAACCAGATTTAGTACAAGTCCCTCTGTATTTCTGTCATTTAATGGCTTAGGAACTCGTCGCAATGCTATCATCGCTAGAACTTCTAGGTAGGACGTTATTGTTTCGTTATGCTTCAGTCTGTAACTTTAACCTTCATGTTGTTGGATTGTACCGGAATATGTACTTTCTTCATCAATATGAATCATTTCTGCATCCCCTATGGCTCTTAAAAAAGATTAAAGAACATATCTTGTGATGGAAGACCAGCTTATTATACATATTCGCTGGGGGGCATGATGCTTATCCAGGAATGTCTTTTAAAGCAAAAACGTAGCTGAGCTTATCCCACAAAAGAAGGCCACTGTTCAGGTGAAACGTGAATGCTGCAAAATCTTTAACCAGCGATGCTGCTGGGATAGGGGCCGGGCAAGTTATACTTTTATAGCAAGTTATACTTTTATAAGGTCCTAATGACATGGTACAGGTTGGTCCATGACAGCTTACGGTTGTGGGCCAGCCGGGGCCCATCGCGTGCCTATGCGATGACCGCTTGCCAGCCCTAATCACCGAGTTATAGTATAATCACTGTCAATAATGATACATACTGTGTAGATCTATCTTAGGAGAATGCTGCCTGTGTGCTAACATTTTTGGGTTCCGCAAAATTCTAGTGAGAATAGTATGCAACGTACGGCAGGAGTACAAGTTGTTTCCGAGACCTACTCAGCTCTCTTCAGCAGAAAACGCAATGAAAAGATCCCGAGTGCAAAAGTTTGCCAAAACCATCCTCTTGCATTAGCTGGGTCGACCCTTTTAGCGAGGCGCCAAGCATATATTGCCTCCCCGACATGCGCGGCCACAGCTGCCGCAAGTACCAACCTGACCACCCACATTGACCGGAAAAAGAAAAGGCTGAGGGCTCTTAAGTATCTCACAGGCCCCACCTCTGGTAAGCAAGCAGCCGCAAATAGTGAAGCCATTCCTATTATGCAGTATAACCATACGTAAATGGTAGGGCCAGCCAGGCTCTTCCTCTTCCTCTCTTGCAAGTATGCAATCGTCGAGGCCACGCCTTGATGAGGGGACACCATAGGGACATAGCCCAGCTCTTCTCTAGCTTTAAGAAATGAGAAGTAGTGGGTAACGCCTACCTGTTGATTGAGAGAGATGCCAGAAATCGAAGGGGAAAATGGATCAATGTTTGACATGCTAGATAACATCGAAAAGCACAAGCCCAAACATATTACTCCACAAATGAAAAGGAGAAAAGAAAAAATGCCCGTAACTACTCTACCCATAACATAAGTATGACTAATTTAACATTATGTCCAAAAAGTATACCAAAGGAAAGGAACCTACGCTATACTAGCGGCTTGCAAATCAAACTGTCAGCCAAGAATAACGAATCCCGAATACTAGCCAAGGTTTTTGTTGGAACTCGACCATCTCCAACTGTCTTCTAGGTCGGAAGTAAGCTTTGTCTTATGGTATGACTCGATAGCTTCATAACAGCATTAGGTCCGTACAAAACGGAGTCCGGTGAAGTGAGCCTTTGACGCCAGGAAATTTATTGTGTGACCTGGACGGTAAATTTAGCAACGATCGTGTGGCATGGCCTTTTGGTGGCGTGCAGTGATCTTTTGGACTTTTACTTAGATTTTTAGCAGTAGCAATGAAGAGTATTCGCAGGAAATAGCTGATATCTGAATAATATGCTGGCCTTACATGGCTGTTCTCCATCATGTCAAATGTGTTCGTTTTTACAGTGCGGGGCATAAGAGAATAGATTCATGGATTGGAGATCAGGAACAACAAATACTCTTAGAAGATTTAGAAATCAACGGATTTAACTTTGAAGGCAACCAGCATTCCGACCTTGGGCCTTCTGAGACTGCTTAATATAAAAAAGATAAAAAGTCCAATTTCCCACGTTGACGTCTCTGCAGTGGAAGACTCTCCCCTAAAAGGGGTCTAGGATTGACAGAAGTGAAGGTTTTATATGAATAACTATAGACCATTTCACTCCCAAGTCCCACTCCCAACAAGATTGAGCACACAGCAGGCACTCACAACCAGCAGAAGAGCTCAAAATAGAGATACTTACCTTATATACTTCCGCCGGAAGGATGAAAGGCTGTGGAAGCCACCACCTATTCAACCATGGATACAATATGGTATAGACAGCCCCGATAACCTTGCCCAAAGAAAGAGCACGGGGAACAGACAGGGAAGCCTTGGGTACATCATAATCTAGACTCCTAAGAATAGGTCGCAAGAATTCAAAAGTGTTAATCGGAGATCCTGCAAGTACAAAGGGTCAGTTTCTTCTTCTGCATTATAAGAATTATCTAAGATCCAAACCCATCACAACCATAACTACAGCTAGAAAAAAAAATCCTTATCAGGAAGATCTCCTACAATAGCCACCACTGTTTTTCTTCACAAGGTATACTAAAAACAATCCAGATGATTAACGTCAGATTCTCACCATCGGATACAAAATATGGTTGGCCAGCAGCTACTGGTTGTCCTTTAGTCCCAGGAATGTCATCCAAAAGACCCATGCTTGCTAATATAAGAGCAAGGACAAGATTATCGACATAAATCCAATCTGTCTTCACAGTGGGTTCACCAACTTTGAATACAAGGAGACCCAACTTCGCCAGTGATACAATTCTAGGAAGGTGTCTATCTTCACCTGGACCATATATTGCAGCTGGACGGATAGCACATGTGTAGAGATTTTTGCCCTTCTTTTTCCTGTATAGTATAGTCATATCAGAAACTGTCATGGGGGAGTTTGGCATGCAGCGGAAAGACATTAAAAAACAGCCAACACCTATATTGAGATTGCACAAGAGATGCAGCCAATTGACTAATCTAGCAGCTGGCCAAAATAAAATTGACTAATCTAGCAAGTGTTCAAGAAGCCAAGACTTAGCTTAAACCAAGAGGCCACGAAATCCCCTCCAAGAATAACTAGTATATAAGTCGATTAGTTGTTTTACTTGAATCACATTGCTTTGGCAAAGGTCATGCAAAGGAAGTCGGAAGAACTTAACATCTGCAGTAAAAGTAGGGAAAAGCACATACAAGACAATTAAACGAAGGTCTTGCACAATGTGGAATTCAGTATCACTTACTTCAGAGGACGACCGTTGCTCTTCAAAACCAATTGTTCTGCAATTGACTTACTACGACCGTAATGATCTACATGATCGTCTAAAGGGAAATAAGGCAAGCTTTCATTGCCATTCACAATCTCCTTCCCCCCATACACAACATTATACGTGCTAACGTAGACGAGCCTTCGAATCCCCAACTCAATGCAAGCTTCCAGCACATGGCAGGTGCCGTTTATGTTCACCTCATCGACTCGACCGAATTGCAACATCTCTTTGCCAGACATGCCATACGAAGCAAGGTGGAAAACACAGTCAGCACCGCGCAGAGATCTATCGACGTCGGCTTTGCGCGCAACATCCCCTGTAGATGCAGAAAATTCGACCCCAAATCAGCTTTCGAATCTAGAAGACAAAAAAGAAAGATCACTGACGATAGCTCAGGACAACTAAACCAGAAAATTCATAATTCACGGAAATTGAGGTTCAGTCACAATTCGTCCACACTTGTAAGATATTTTAACTACAATCACTCACTATAAGCTATGGCAACTCAGCATTTCAGCCTAAGAAACACCAAAGAATGAGAATCCACTTGCACTGATCTCCTAGACAAAAATTTCCGCACTTTCCTCGCATTTCAAATCGCCAGCGGCATTTCGCGTCGCCTCCGAAGCAAGACAAAATCGATCGCCTACTCGGACATCAGCGCGACAACAGAAATTCAGACACCAGTGAGCTATTCAACGCATCCAGACGAGATATCTACTTGCGAATCACTCCCGGCAGCACCGAGCCGCGATTCAATTTGGGGCCGACTACGAAGCTAAAGCGATCGGAACCTACCGCGGATGCAGTGGACCCCATGGTCCTGGAGATCGCGCGACCAGGGGGAGGCGAGGCGGAGGTCGAAGGATCGGACCTCCCGAGCGCCTCGCCGGGCCAGCTCCTTGCAGAGCGCGGCTCCGACGAAGCCCAGCCCGCCTGTGACGACGAAGACGTTGTCCTCTATTCCCTCGTTTTCGCTCAGATGCATCTTCTCCTTCTCCTTCTCCTTCTCCTTCTGCTTCTGTTCTGAGTCGCGGGAGGAGGGATCGAGGACGGACGGGTCGGTCGCTTCTGTTTAGAGCGAGTGAGCGAGTCAACACCGTGGCGGCCGGTCCATCGGCTGTGACTCGGCAGGGTCAACGCGGGCATTTATTCCGGTCGGACCGTTGGCATTTCCCGTGAAGGTTTTCTAAGACATAACGAAAAAAATCTCTTTATTATTATTATTATTATTATTTTAAAATCACATTACATCCGGTATATAACATATGCTTTCTTGAAGGTTCAATTATTATTGGAGGTCAATCCAAATTATAGAGGCATCGGCTTAATATGGTACCATGTATCTGCATTTTAAGACTAGACTATTAATATCATACTTGCATATAATCCATTTTACCATTTAAGGTCTAGTCCTCTTTTTTAAAGATTCTTTTTTTTTTTTTTTGGGTCAAGCGGTTAATGCAAGTCGGAGAGTGTATTATGCATATTGAATATCTTAAACTCGAGCAAATTGATAATATGAGAAATAAGCATCATCACGTAGTTGATAAGGAGAGATATGCACATATTAGAAAGTTTAATGTGGGATATTTCAACATCCTGCTCACCTACAAAATGGGTGATGTGTGAAATTTGACAAAGAGCGTGGACGTACACTCTATATAATATTAGAGAGACTAAAAGTTAAGGCTGATAAGTGAAGGGTGATTATATTTATATAAAGAGCATATAAACTTCAATAAGGAGGTGTAGCTATTGGTGTTTTTCTTGTTAGAAAATCTTTTAACTACATTTGGTTGTCTGGATTTTTAATCGGGATATGTGGATAGATAAGATATGAAATTCAAGGATTTTGTTATATCCTATCAACTATTTTGTGCAACGTATAATAATTTTTCATCTCCTTTTAAAATTATTTTATTTTTATTTTTTCCCCTCCATCATTCTCTAATAAAATTTTATTAAATAGTAAACTATACTAGTATACCTCAAATATGTGATAAATATAAATATATATTTATATTATAAGATAAAATTAAATTTGAATACATAAACAAAAATAATATATATTTTTTATATAAATTTTTTTTGTTATTTTGAATTGCTTATTAGAATTCAAATATGATTTATATTTCAATATATGTATTATTTATATTAAAATATAGTTTTAATTTAATTAATTTAAGAAGCTTTTTATTTGAGAAAAATAACTTTTCTATTATAAATATTAGAAATCTTATCTATTTTTATCCCACCTCCTTATGATATAAATTTATCCAAGCTATATTCTTTTTATATCCGATTTTATCCTATTTTGAGCATGCACCAAATGAAAAGTATAATAAATTTGATCCTATCTTGAATCTTATCTTGACTATCAAATACATAGTGTAAATTTGTACAAAGAACTAACTTAAATCGATACAAATGAATGCATAATGTCTAGACAACAGCATAACTTTTCCTGTAATATTGATGCAAATGCAAGGGAGAAATAGTTCTCTAAGCTAACATATTCAAACAATAAGTAGTTTTATCACGTCCAGTAGCACTATGGGAAAATCACCAAAATATTTGTAAACCTATTGCATTTGTGCCATTCAATCATAAACATTTTTTTTTTGCTAATTGAGTCCTAAATTTTTTATATTTGTGCTAATTCAGTTAGCATTAACATGGATGTTGGCCATTCTACATGTTATCACCGATGTTGATGTAGATAATTTTTAATAATATTTTGAAATATTTTTCAATTTTAGTCTTTCTCTTTTTTTTTTCATCACTCCTTTGGCAATCAGCCAAAGGTAAGGTCCCTCCCTTGTTAGCCGCAGGGAAGCTCAGCCATGGTTGGGCGAGGCTCAACCTCACCAACCGAGCCTTGGCAAACCTCAAGCCTCACCCAAGACGGTCGCTAGGATGGCAAGGGTTGAGCCTCGCCGGCCATAGGCAAGGCCTAACCATGCTAGATTCGGCGAGGGTGAGCGTTGCCAGCCTAGCAAGTGGCTAGGTGAGGCCACCCCTACAGCCTCTAGTGAGGCCAAAGGTTGGTTGAGGCTTGACTAGCGAGGTCGAGTCTCACCTCGCCTTGCCAAACTTGATCGAGGCCAATGAGGTCCCTTACTGACCTTGCCTCTAGCTAGTTGTTGGCGGCGATTGGCTGGACAAAGAAGGAAGTGATTAAAAAAAAAAGAAGAGAAAGAAAAAAGAAAAAGAAAAATTAAATAAAAAATAAAGAATATTATAAAAATTTGTTCACATTAGTATCCGTGATGTCATATAGGATGATTGGGCCTACCAATTGGCCAAAGTGACTAAATTGACGCAAATTTAAATGGTTTACGATTTAATAGGTTAAATTTTTTTTTAGGACTAAAATGACATAATTATAATGTGCTTAAGACTTTTTTTTAATGATTTTCCTTAAAGTAATCTACATACACATGAGAAGAGATCTGCCCGATTAATTAGTTTAAAGAGAATGAGAGGCACGTCAATGGAATTATAGGGTATCTCATTAATTAATTAAACAATAACTCAGTCTCTTGATTCCTCTATCCATTATTATATTTCCTTATTTTTTCAATAATTCCACTATTATGTCGGGACATTAAAATGATTATTTTTTATCACTATTATTAAAAGGAATTAATTAGTCAGCTGGATATTCGGGAGTCAAAAACTTGTTAAGTGAAAAAGGAATTTCCTGCCAAGAAAAAAAAAGCAGCGCCGATAAATCTATGGGTTAATACCCTAAAAAACCCAAAACTGGTACACCTGTGACAAATTTACCCAAAATTATTTTTTTGACCATGAAAAACCCTAAACTGGTGCATTTGTGACAAATTTACCCCGATTGATCATAAAAAACCCGAAACTGGTATATTTATGATAAATTTACCTCGAACTAATTTATTTGACCGCAAAAAACCCTAAACTGGTAAATTTGTGACAAATATACCATATGCTAAATTGTATTAATACCACAAAAAAATCACAAAAATTGTAAACTGTGACAAACGAAGCGTAAAATCCTAAATTGGTATACTAGTTAATTGTCACGTGTCATTTAACTTAATAATTTGACAGTAAAATTTAACAAAAATTAACGGATTGTAAATTTGTCACAAGTGTACCGGTTTGGTAGTAAATGTTTGGGGTTTTTGGTGGTAAAAAAAATAGTTTGGATAAATTTGTTACAAGTATATCAGTTTGGGGTTTTTCAGGGTATTAACCCTTATTAAAAAAGATAATTCCTCTAGCGGAGAGTCTCGAGCCTCGCTAAATAGGTGAGCTCACGGCCTTTGGCGGCAGGCCTTGAGCTCGCCCCTTGTGAGTTGGATGGGGACAAATCGCAAGAGGAAGCAGAGAGGGATGGTGTAAGAGGAAGTGGAAGAGTGGTGGAGAAGAAAGAGGAAAAATAAGAGGAAAAAAAGAAAAAAAGAAGAGAAAAGTAAAAATAAAAAAAGTAATTAAAAATTTATTTTTTATATTAAAAAATTTAATTTTTTTACTTAAATAAAATAATAAAAATAATCATTTTTCCGATGAAATCCAAACATTAGAAATCGTTTTCGATCATATATCACAAAACGAAGAAAAAATAATTGTATTCCTAGATAATGCTTTCTCGGAAAATATTTTTCTTTATTATAAAGTTTTCTGCGAAACAAATATATTATTAATATGATACAGTTTCTTGTCCCCCTTAGCTTATGTACTTCCCATTCCAATATCGGGATTTTAGAGTCTTCTCTTTGTTATTGCGCAAGTTTGCGTGCTTGCGATTTGCCAGCCGGGCTGCAAATTGATCCATCTGTTTTTACTTAACTCTCTACCGTGCCAATCGGTATCAGAGACGGCGAGATTGCCGGAGAACAGAGCTAGTCTGGGTTCGACAACAATGGTGCAGTCCTGCTGATGATGATCAGGGGGGCGTTGGTTGTCTTGAGGCACCTAAGTGAGCCATGGAGCAGAATTGGCAACGAACAACACAAGTTTAAGGAGCGGTTCGGCCAGGCGAAAACTAGAAAAGGGCTGAGGAACCAGCGCCGAGGATAAATAACACCAACCGTTTAGAGGACTTGTTGTTGGGATATAATACGCGAAAACGACGCGAAAACGACAGTATTTCAATTTATGTCAACGCAAAATCACCATAGAAATAAACGATAATTCGATTCGAATATCGGTACCACATTCACGGGGAGAGCCTGCAGCAAATAATTCACTATTATCAGAAAATCAGAGTTTATAATTACTCACACGTTCAAGTGTTTCTCGTACCTAAATTTAACTATAAATCAAAATCTAAAGTGTTTATAAATAAATAACTTATTAAGGTATAAACGCATGGTATACAAAAATACCACGCGTTCAAGTCGTATGCCAAAAAGAAAAAGATCTCAAGCTTCTTCTTTCCTTCTTTCGTGCATCTTCGGCGGACGTGCGGCGTTTACGTAGGGCTTCGGCGGACTTTGAACGGCATGAGAAAAAAAGACCTGCAATTTCCTTTTTGCTTTTATACGTGTGCCCAGGTCAAACTTTGACCTGGGCCCACCACGATTGCGTGCAGAGGACTTCTTCCTTCGGCGTGGAATTTGTGTGAGTGTGTCCAAAGTGAAGACTTGACTTTGGGCCCCCATGAGGATATTCACTTTCGGATTCCGCATATGAGGAAATTCGTATTTATTTTATTTTATCTTTATTTCCTCTTTTGTAATCCTTCATCGAGTCTAACGGAGTTTTTTCTACTTGGAAAATCTTTATTAATAAATTTCGATATAATAAATCGTCATCCGAATTCAAACTCGAGAGGAGACGACTTTGGAAGTCGTCTAGAAGGTGGCGGCTTCAGCCTACGCGGAAAGGAGGATCGACGATGCTTGTCCCATTCCAAATTGAAAGGTCTTAAAATGCCCGCGCAAGGAAATTTCACTCCATCGCGAGAACCGACAAGCAAGTCCAAACATTCAAGAACGTTAAAAACAAGCCGAGCATTAACTCCTCTTTAAACGCTTGTAGAGCTTTGTCTTGTTGGAGAAGACATTGTAGTTGACCCAGATAACTCCAGCTCATAACAAATTACATAATAGGCTCAAACGGCAGATAGTCAAATGGCAGGTCCCGGAGTAATAGTCCAATCCAACGCCACGAATTGGGTCTCACAAAATGAGAGGCAAAGGAAGGCCGACCCATCCGTTCGCTTCGACTGCATTCCAAAACATCATCGTCAAAGGAAACCGCCTTGTTGCTTCTTAGGCGTACGCTACGAAGCAATGATTTCCATCGGTCTGTATCTTCTCCTCCATCATCTTTATAACCCGACCACAACCATTACGCAACAAGAGCATTAGACTGCTGCATTCGAAGGTTGTTTCTTGAAGAAGCGGAACTTTGCGACGAGCGACCATGCCGCTGAGAGTTCTCTCTGCACTCGATGCTGCCAAGACACAGTACTACCACTTCAAGGCCATCATCGTGGCAGGTAAATTAGCTTGTGTACTTCGCATCTCAATCCCAACAATTAGTACTCACGTCATGGGTTGTTCTGTCTCGTGAATCCGTTTTGATTAGTTATCGTGTGCATCTTCAATTTGATAATCCCGCTTACGGAAAATGCATCGTTCTGTTTCGCTCAATATGATTCTGAATTCGTGCGTCTTGTGCTCGATAAAGGAATGGGGATATTCACCGATGCCTACGACCTCTTCTGTATCCCGCCTATCACGAGAATGCTCGCACATATATACTACAAATCCAATAACAACCGAATCCAGCCTGCCGCCGAAGCAGCCATGCTGGTCGTCGCTCTACTCGGCACCATGATCGGACAACTTGTATTCGGCTGGCTGGGCGATCATGTTGGGAGGAGGCGTGTGTATGGCTTTTCCTTGATGCTCATGATCGCCGGGTCAATCGGGTGCGGATTCTCCATGGGCACAACACGAGCCCGTGTCTTGGCGAGTCTAGGGTTTTTCAGGTGATCGAAGTGCTAGAACCTGCCGCCACGTCAGATTGTAATAATTAGTCTCTATTCAATTTTTCTGAGTACTGATAAGTTGATAACACACGAGCATCTCTCTTTAATTATTTTCAGGTTCTTGCTCGGGTTAGGGATCGGAGGAGACTACCCGCTCTCGGCGACGATCATGTCGGAGTTTGCTAACAAGAGGAAGCGCGGTGCATTCATAGCGGCCGTCTTCTCGATGCAAGGGATTGGGATTCTGGCGAGCTCAATTGTCACGATGGTGGTGTGCAGGATATTTGTCCCGAAAGATCACAGCACAAATGACGCTGATAAAGATCACAGCACAAATGACGCTGATATCGCCTGGAGGTTGATATTGATGCTGGGTGTTGTTCCTACCGCATTAACATATTACTGGCGGATGATGATGCCTGAAACTGCAAGGTATATACATATCCTTCTTTGCTTAATTTATCTTCTGATTCGATTAATCAAATGATCGTTTCATTTTGTTGATAGAGATTTGTTTGGTCTATGGTATTTACGGCTATGATCAAGCATGTCTCTCTCTTTGGTTGCTGGGATTGTGTTAGTCCTCCTAGAGACATCGTCCCCGTAGATTCTTAGGAGCATTTGCTGGGTGCTGCCGAATGGACTAAGTTTCTCGGCCAACGACCCAAAAGACAAAACAGAGTTAGCCCAGTCGTGCCGAGCAATTCGTGTCGACCGTGGAGTCCGTGTTATTTCGAACCTTCACGGTTTTGTGGAACGCATTAGTAGTAGTGATGTATTTGAATTGAATTCGTGTCGTTATTGAAAAATTTGCTAGTATCGGCTTGCATATGTTAAATTCGTGCCATGATCAGTCCCTCTAAGAAAACACTTGCAAGAAATGGGTTTCGTGAATTATTGTTGAAGAACTTTCTAAAGATGCTGACACATTTCTATATATATATATATATATATATATTTTATGGTATAATTAGGTACACCGCTTTGGTAGAGCTAAATGTGCTCCAGGCTGCCCGGGACATGGAGCGAGTCCTAGACGTGCCCTTGAGCCAGATTGCCGAGGTAGATCTCGTCCCACCGAGCCCGCCATCCTACCCTCTCTTTTCCAGGAAGTTCTTCTTCCTTCACGGTCGCGACCTCCTTGCTTGCTCCGCCTTGTGGTTCCTCATCGACATCGTCTTTTACAGCAGCAACCTCTGCCAATCCCACATCATCAATATAAACGATGATGATGATGGGAGAAAATATGATGGCAGTGCCTTTGAGGCTGCCTTCGAGGTCGCGAAGCAACAGGCCATAGTGGCTTGCTACTTTACAATCCCCGGTTACTTTGCCGCCGTCTTCCTCATCGATCGTGTTGGGCGACTCAGGCTCCAAGTGGTTGGATTCGTCCTCATGGCCGGCCTTTACTTCTTCTCCTCGTACCTATATATGAAACCCAACAAGGACAAGGACGTGCTTTTCGTGATGTACGGCATGGCCTTCTTCTTCGCCAATTGTGGGCCCAACACGACCACGTTCATTGTGCCAGCTGAGCTGTTCCCTGCGCGATTCAGGTCGACGTGCCACGGGATCGCTGGGGCTGCGGGGAAGCTCGGGGCAATGATTGGCGCTGCGGGGTTCTTCCTGATCTCGAAGGATGGTGACGACCCAAATGGGAACGAGGAGAGGACAGGGATAGATTTTATCCTGATCACAATGGGTGGGATTTGCGTGGTGGGGACGGCGGTCACCATGTTGCTCACGAGGGAGACAATGGGGACATCGCTTGAGGATAATGAGAAAGAGTACGAGGGCGAGTCTGTTCGAGGCAAGTGCTTTCCATAGTTCGTGGTTACAAAATACGATCATGTTGAGTGATCCTGTGTCGTCTTATTGTTGACTGTTAAAAATTTAGAATGTTGGGGAAGCGTAGAGTTAATATGGTGATAGTTTGTGGTTTGAATTTGTGTGCAAGTATACATGTGTATAGTAATTATTTGGTAGAGGATGGACATGCGTAATACAAGCAGAGAATAATTTTATTAGTTGAATAAAATAATTTGATGGAGGTATTGATGGAGGAGCATCTTGATATGGAGTTTTAAGCTTAGCTCCTCACGATAATGTGTCCTTGCCTATTTAGAAGAGATTCTCCGACTTCAAGCATAAGAATTTTGATTTTTTCACCGCCATAGTACTGCTAGAAGACAATTCATTTTCTTCTCCAAGTATTCTTGCTTCCCAAATAGGACTAGAAGTTTACTAGCTGGGGATTGGCTCTAGGCTTCTCTAGATTGCTTGGTTAACTAGCTTTGGCTAGATCTTCAAGTTCTTGACTTCATCATTAAACTAGTAGTTTCTAGAATTAGAAAATGGATCACAATTTCCAACATTGACACTAGACCCAAAACTTGAGTCCATATATATTAAGGTTATTGGCCAATATAAATCATGACAAATATGCCTTTCATAAAACTCGTCGGTAGAATGCTAAATAAGCTCATCAATCATGAATGTCATAATAGTACAATCCACAAAGTCCATCAATGAAATGACTCAATACCAATCTTAAATACCATAATAGTACATTCCTTGAGCTGATTGATGAAATGCCTTAATAAGCTCATTGATCATGAGCACTATAACTGTACAATTCACAAGTATGAATGATAGAATGTTTGATGAACTCATCCACCACGAGTTTCCAAAAAATAGCGTTTAAAGAGAAGTACATGGCATGTGGCCACGATAATGCGCATGAATTAAGCTTTGAATCACAGAGAATCGACCGAGGGATAATGGTAACTAAGGAATTAGAAGCAGTTAAAAACCATCCCCAGAGTAACGCGTAAGTCAAGGGGGGTTTAGAGATTTTCGAGGGAGAAGATCATGATGCATAACGAAATGGCTCGATAAAGATGCGGAGGAATTAGAGTATATATATCTCTTGATATCTGTCAGCAGTTTAGCTCAGACAATAAACTGCGAGCAAGAAACACACAACATGAGTCAAGGCATTATAAATTCCGAAGAGCCCAGCAGAGTTTGAAGAGGAGAAGATCATTCGCAACAGATTGATTTTGGGTTCAAATTCTATCTAAGTTGGAATTTCAAATTCAAATTAGATCGGGTTTCTTGTTTCCAGTGTTTGTCTTTGACTATGAAAGCTTTCCAGTCGTGTCTTGTCAACATTGTATGTTCTCTACCCGCTTCATTGATATCCATTAAGAACTTTATGTTCAATTTCAGTTATTGACTAAGCATGACATCGAAGAATGTAAGCCATATTTATTTAGATTCAATGAAGTCTCTTGCGATTTCCTGATTTGTTTTCAATTTGTTGTTTGCATGTTATTTTAGTAATTAACTTTACAAAGTCCTTGAAATTTTAAGGCACATTAGAATCCGTTTGCTTCTAATTCGAAGTCCAATTTAATACAGTAATCGGCATTTGATCATTCTCGATTGGACATTAATCATTGAAATTACTGAGTTTCTTGCCACTATACAACTTGAAAAATGTTTGTAGAACCTCTATATGGTTTAACGTATCAAACTGAGTTCACGTAAGCATTCGACAAGGAGAAAACAATTGGACTGTCATAAATTGACAAAACGATGCAAGAAGCGGGAGAAATATAATTTCTCATTAATGAAAATAAGTTCTCAAAAGTCGAATTAAAATGAATTTTGTTAAAAAGTGATTTGCACACTCATACTTAACAAGTGACTCAATAAAGAAAGGTCATTATTCTTGTGATATACTCAATTAATAAATTAAAATCAATTATTTTCTCATTGAATATGTTGAATAAGTTCCCGGATGAATCTCAATGAGGCCTTTTATTTTTTGTTCCCGGAGGAATCGCTCATTCAACAATGCTCGCTCGACGACTGATCACTGTCTAGATCCTTTCTCAGCAATGTCTAGTTCAAGAACTTGTTTTGGCAGTCAATCATAATTCTATTTCCATGCAATCATGGATTATTTACGACATTTCTTTTCAAATTGTAGGGGTGATGCACTCCATGTTGAGTCGAAAGACTTCGACCTATGTTGCTCCGTCATGTCTGTCTGGCGAATCTTTGTTCTATCGGAATCATTTCTATTAAAAAAGAAAGGACACGTCGTTTTTGCACTAAGCTGAATTAAGATTAAGAGCGATATACGTCCTTTTTCTTTAAATCCGATGATCTGGCACTTCGTGCCTCCCGGTCTCTCAAGCACTTCCTACCGGAAGAAACATGTTAGTTGTTCATATAGAATTAGACTAAGATTAGGAACGAAGTACAACCTTTTCGTGTTTCATTGTGATTGGACTGTGAGAGCTTGGTAAGATTATTGTCAAATGTTTTAAAAGCTTAAGCTGTTAGATGAATGCGTGATTTATTATTTTAAATATTATAACATAGACGGTCTCAACATTTGGAGCTCTATCACGATTGCTTGGTGATCCTGTAATATGTCGCCGTTACTCCTACACACAGGAAAAGATGTACCATTTCTATATTAAGGTGAATTAAAGCCAGGAACAAAATACAACATTTTCAAAAGTCGGGTGATTTTTGGTTGTTTCCATAGTATTGCAGTCAAGCCCCGTTTCATTGCTTGGGAGTCAACTACTTTATTTGTATCCTTCTTTGATAATCAACACGTAAGGAAGTGATGTGTTATTTCCATACTAAATCAAGTTGAGTTTGAGAACAAGATACACCCTTTTCAAGGTTGGATGGTCCTCTGTTTGCTTTGGTCTTATTGACACTCTTTATCCCTTTGCAAAAGAAGGAATAGTGTTAGACATATTATCAAAAAGGATTGAGATTGAGAAGAGTACTCCCTTTTCATCCAAACGTGAGCATGCTCCTCTTTTGACAAACATGATTTGCCATCAGACGGCGTTGCTATATCACAATGCCAACTTTCACTTCCGGTTTTTTTCACCAAATTACGCTGGTCTCGAGATTTCTATTAATTGTTGAAAGCGCAAGGTAAAAACTTGATACCTTTTCTTGGGGAGATTGCCCAGAGGGAATCCAAATTCGAGCTAACTTATTTAGTTGGACCCACTTTTATTTAAAAGTTTAAGTTAATGAGTAATAAGTGAATTATGAGTTAACTAAGATATATTAATTACTCTACACTATACCTATACTCCAATATTAGACTTTTTAGTACAACTCACAACTTACACGTACATCTCAATAGAACTAGCTAGCTCCTAGCAATAGCCAATTATATAATGCTCAAATCCAAAGTAATATCCAACTATATCACACGTTTTTTGGTTTCACCATATGGGCAGCAAAGAAACGTTAACTTTGCCATCGACTGCAGCCAAAACATCGTCGTCCAAGGAAACCACCTCGTTGCTTCCCATGCACAGGCAACGAACAATGACTTCCTTTACTTATTAATATATTCTCCATCATCTTCATAACCCAACCATTACTAATACAAAACAAAAGCAACAGATTGATGCATTCGAAGGTTGTTTCTTGAAGACGGAGTAATTAGTTACGAGCGACCAAACCGCTAAGAGTTCTCTCTAGACTCGACACAGCCAATACACAGTACTACCACTTCAAGGCCACAACGGTGGCAGGTAATCCGGTTTCAATTGTTATTCTATGTATCTTAAGTTCGATTATCCCACTGATCATGAAACTGATCGGGCACATATACGACAAATCCCACCACAACCGGATCTGGCTGCCGTTGAATCATCCATGCTGGCCGTTGCTCTCCTCGGCACCATGATTGGTCAGCTCATCTTCGGCAATCTCGGTGATCGTGTAGGGAGGAGGGGGGTGTATGGCGTTGCCTTGATGCTCATCATGGTCGGCTCCGTTGGTGCGGCTTCTCGATGGGCACGACACCAGGCTGTGTCCTAGCGAGTTTAGGGTTTTTCAAGTGATAATTAGTATTTCTTTTCAAATTTTCCCAGTACTCATAACATGCAAACGGCACTCTTTTATTCTTTTCAGGTTCTTGGTCAGGGTAGGGATCGGTGGAGAATGCCTGCTCTTGGCGACAATCATGTCGGAGTATGCTAACAAGAGGACTCGCGGCACATTCATAGCGGCCGTCTTCTTGATGCAACGGTTTGGGATTCTGGCGAGCTCGGTCGTGACGATGGCGGCGTGCAAGATATTTGCCCGAATTTACCCTTCGTCGCCGGAAGATCCGCTGCCAAAGCAAGCCGATATCGCTTGGAGGTTGCTATTGATGCTGGGTACAGTTCCTGCCGTGATAAAATATTACTGGCGGATGATGATGCCTGAAACTGCAAGGTGCATACGCACCTTGCTTTGCTTGATTATTAAATTGATTGACTGTTTCATACTCTTGGAAGAAAAACTTGTTTGGTCTAGGTATATATTACTATGATCAAGCATGTATCTCCCGAGTCCTTCTAGAGACATTGTCCCCTGAAATTCTTAGGAATTGCTTAGTGCAGCCAAATAGGACGACAGAAATGACAAAACCCAAGTTTTGGTGAACTATGTCATCTGTTAACTCGTCATTTCAAAAATTTAAAATTTTGTTGAATGTGCTAAAAAGGTGGTACATTTAGGGTCTGTTTGACAACCGGCCAAATAGTACCTGATTCTATTATTTTATTCTCAAGAACAAAAAAGAACATAAATTTGTTTGGTAAATTTTTTGTTCCTTGGAACAAATTTGTTTTTGGATTGGATTTAGAACATAATTAAGAAGTAAAATGAAGTTGCTTCTTTATTCTCAGGAATAATTCCAGAATTAAACCAACGCAATTTTCTTTTTTCTCTTCTCTCTTATTTTTCTTCTTCCTTTTGTCTTCTTCTTCCACTACTGTCGTCATCGGCTACCACTGCTGGTTGCCAACGATCGGTTGGGTGAGGTCCGATGAGCTCACTGAAGGGTCGCCTAGCCAACCACACCGGTGGCTGGGCGAGCCTTGGCTTGGCGAGGTTTGTTGTTGTTTGTTTCGATAAACAAGAATACGTGTATAAGTAAATTTGAATCAAAGTCTGATTGTAGTAGAAGTAAAAATGCCCATACACGCATTTCCAAAACATTGTTCATGCATTTTAATAAAAGCACATAGAAGTGATAAATGGGCTAATCGTATTAATCTTGTACTGTACTCCAAAAATTTGATTATGACGTTCTTTAGATTCTAAGCACAAACATCTAATATCCTCACCAATGTTGGTTTTGATGTTCTTCAAATTCTGACTACGAATGTTTGATTTTCTGGCAACACTAATTCTCACGTTCTTAGAATTTTGATCACAAATATCTGATATCTTCTGGTAATACCAGTTTTGACGTTCTTCAGATTTAGAATGTCTGATCTCTTTATAACGTAGGTTTGGATGTTCCTCAGATTCAGTCCTACAAGTGTCGGGCCTCTACTTCAAATACACCACCACTCTCATGTTGAACAGAAGAGAGAAATTGAGAGATCTCACAAATACAATTGTGCTAGCAATTGTTTTCGTGTGTAAATGACTAGATTGATCACTATCAACACTCTCAATTATCGATTATCGATCATCAATCATCCGGTGATCTACTCTCACAATGGCCCTTTTATAAGCAGTCCGGATCATATTTAGATTGGCTCATTAACTCTAAAACCGTTTTAGAATTAATTCGATCAGTAATGTCTGACGGATGTAAGTTCTGATACTATTTCAGACATTAATTCGGACATTAACTTTATAACCATTACAGAGCATTATTCCAATCATTAATTTGTAACTGTTAGAAGTTTTTATTCTGGGCATTAATTTTGTAACCGTTACAAATATTTAATTTGACTGTTACATTTGAAGCTGTTTCAGAACATAAATTGCCTATTGATTTTGAAATCGTTTCAGATCATTAATGTGATCGCTAAATTTAAAACCGTTTCAGGCCATTGATGTGGCTGTTAAGTTTGAAACCATTTCAGAACATTAATGTGATCGTTACATCTGAAACAATCTTCAATTTAGCGTTAAGTCTGAAACTGTTTCGGACCATTAATTTGGCTATTTCTGAACTCACTTCAGATCATTAATGATATTATTGATTCTGAACTTGATTCATATCATTCTTACGATTATTGAATCTAAACGCACTTCAAATCTTTGATTTGATCATAAAGTTTGAAACTCATTTTAGACTTTGTAAAGTTTGAAGCCCCTTTCAGATATTTTATTATTAGCTCGACTCAATCTGATTGGCTCAACTGCAAACACATTTGCAATATTGTCTTTCTCATTCAAATATCATTTTAGTTGGTCATGGTGTGTAACATCTCTAGGTTCATAACTAAGCTGGCAATAAGACTTGTACTAACACATTAGCACAATCAAGGGAACTGATTGTCTAGATCAATATTTTGTTCTTACAAATCATGTGTGACATCTAGCAATATATCATGACTACTCAGACAATATGAAATGTTTCAAGAACATAATGAACCTGTTAGCTTTGGCAATTGTGTAATTCAATCCTTCTGTCTCACTATATCTCGATCAAACAAAGGCCATGGAATATTGGTGAAGCCACAAATTCGATCATATGTCCAAATCTAATTGACATGTATTTTTTTGAGACATAAACCATTCATTCTCGGTTATAACTCTGGCATGTCATGATTAGATTGCATAGGACATCAATCTTGTATATCTATATATAATAGGAAGATAGATTCCATATTATGCATACATGTGCCTTCGCATGTGAACAAACTATGACTATCAAGTACAGAGACGGTTTGATGAAGCGTCAATATGCGCACTTGTAAACCATTGCCATCCAACATACAAGTCAACATTTTGCCTTAAGTCTAAGGATCTTACACTAGACCAAAGCGTGAACGATCAGACATTGACCCTGCTAAAAACTTCCATGTTGCCAATCGTTATAGGCATGTCACGTTTAGTGAACTTATTTGAGACAAGAACCTGTGTTCTAGCTTAGATATTACTATATCTAATGACTTGTGACTCATCATTCCATCGGGTATCCAATATTGAATGGTGAAGCTTGAGAACACATCGGTCTCAATAGGATCATCAGTATCCTCTCAATGATCCATCGACCAGAAACTATTTAAAGATTTAGCATGATTGTAAACCTATTACACATATTCTTGACATTTAAAGAATAGATTCAGTCGTAACTAATCTTATGGACTCATTTATATAAATAGGACGATAAATGAATTATTTGTCATTAAATAATCCGCAACATGTAATTATTGTATGGTTGCTTTAGGGCATATAACTAACAAGGTCGACCTTGCCCAAATATAACAAGGCCAAGCTTGCCCAGTTGTTGGCAAGGTTGAACCGTGCCGGGCCACCGTGAGGTTAGCGTCGCTCGGCCAAGGTGAGGCTGCCTTCGCGACGGCTTGGTGAGGTCGAGCACCATCTTGAGGCTGACAACAAGCCAAAGCTTAAAGGAGAAGATAAAGAAAAAAAAAATTATTAAAAAAATGCAAGGAAAACGGTTTGGATTAGAAATTTTGATGGTAGTGCCAAACGCAATTCTATTTCTCAGAATAGAAATTTTAGATAGTTACCAAACGTCTTCAAATGCTTAAAATTTGTCTAAGGAATAGAATAAAAAATAATCATTTTTATTAGAAATTGTTCCTGGGAACCGAATGATTACCAAACATGCCCTTAGAATCCATTTCTTTAGTGAAAAAATATATCATTTTTGGAATTTTTTTTAATGACTTCATTTTCTTGTGTTTGACTGAAATATGAAGAAGACTCGAAAAGTATTTTCCGTCATTTGGTAAAAAGGTGGTAGCAAGTTTGAGGTTCTTGAAAGCCTCGCATGCATTGGGGATTGAAGTTAAGTTGATCATTTTGGGCGGGATTTGCGTAGTGGGAATAGTGGGGATCTTGTTATTTGCAAGAGAAACTATGGGGAGACTGCTTGGGGAGAATGAGAATGAGAATTAGGATGAGTATATATAAGGCAAGTGCATTTCATAGTTCTCAATTAAATAATACGAAGTAATAACTAATTGAAATATATAGGGAGAAGGACATTAGAAGTGCCAAAAGTTTTCACCGACTCACTTAAGAGCCAAATCAAAGAAAAAATGATTACTTAAATGTTAACGACAAGAAATTCCGATTAAATTGATTACGTGGTATTTGTAAATAAAAACGTGACATTTTTTTTTTTTTTTAAAACTCAGTCCCCATAGATGTGCGAATTGTTCAGTCCAACGTGGCTAGCTAATGAACAAAATAACATTGCTAGCTGTTCAGGGCAAAAATGACATAGTTTGAACTAGAGTAAAAAGGCTAGCCTCGTCGCATCTCTCCCTATCGCTTGCTCACTTGTTGGTGCACACCCACCTTTGCTCACCATCCGCTTGCCATAGCTTGCTCGTTGTCCATGGTAAAGATGCGTTTCTCTCTTTGTGTCGCTCAATTGGAGGGGAAAATTAGGGTTTGTAAGGGATAAGTAGGGGTTCGTAAGGGAAAAATTAGGGTTCATGAGAGAAAATTAGGGCTCACGAGGGGAAAAATTGGGGTTTTGAGCTGCTATTGAAGCCTCTACTCTCTATTTGCAAGATTGAGTTGTTAATTTTGGGGGCAAACCAAAATAAGAAGTGACTTTTGGTTCAATGGTTAGTTGGGGTTTGATTTTTTGGGGGAGGGGGTTTTCTATTTTAACTTGGGGATTTAGGCTTCTTATTTAGCAAAATGGTACCAGATGCGTTATTTTAGGGTTTAGATATTGACTGGACTCTCCGGCAAGCCATGTTGGCTTAAAAACTAATAAAAAATGGCTTAATTGGATTTTCAACCAAACGGATGGGAGTTGGCACTTAAAAGATAGTTTTTCAAAAAATATGGCACTTAAGCGATCTAAAAGAAATTTTTTGCATTAAAGTGAGCGTTGTATATAATTTTTGGTGCTTTTAGTGTTATTCCCTTGAAATATATGTATTATGAAGTTCTTTTTAGTTATGTTTCTATTTGTCAATTAATGTTGAGTTTGTGCGTTTCCTTATTAATGTTGCACAAAGCAGTTCTCTTTTGCCACACGACCACGTTTTAACATGGAGATTTGTGGTCTAAACTTTACATCCAATTGAGTTGTTTATCTATAAACATTATGGTTGCGTTTGCTTATTCGAATTTCTAATCAGAATATGACTAAATATGATAAGATAAGAAATCTTGGCATTTTGTTTTGGATGACTACTGAACAAGGGACAAGATAAAATATATCCTATCTTAACTTTCATCCGGATGACCAAATGCAACCCATGAGTTTTGGCTTATTTAGGTATGAAAAACACTTGAAATTGTGAGCGATCGTAACTCCGATTTTTTGATTATTAGTGGATTATTGTTCCTAGTTTCTTTCTCTCATGATTTTGTCTAGATTTATCTGCAAGATCTAGCTAGTTTCCACGTTAATTTGATGATTTTTTTTTTTTGAATTTGACTATAATAAATCGCTCTTGTAAATATATGTCATGCAATCGCATTTATGGTTAATTCACCAAAAATACTCCATCATTATTCTCTTTCAATATAAAAATCAACATGGTATGAAAATAGGAAAACACATCAAATTCTTCAATATTTTAGTCCTAAATCAACACTTCCCTCGCTTATTTGTCTATCTTAGAGAAAGTACACTCGAAGTGTCAAAAGTTGTTTAGGGCGCTCACTTTAGTGTCAAAAGTTTCCGTCAGATCACTTAAGTGTCAAATCGGAGCAAAAACAATCACTTCGGTGTAGTGGCGAGATATTTCGGCCCTTTTATATTAAGAAAAAAAGTTGACATGGCAAAAATTTATAAATGTAGTCCACGTGAAATGACATAAACAACGTCGTTTTGCCATCATACTTGGACTGCCTTACAAAAATGATGCCGTACAGCTCATATGGCCAAAATGATGCGTTGAAGGGAGATTGAAATTAGGGTTCTTCATCCACATACGGAGTATGATCCTCACCTAATGTTGACTGTAGCTAGGGCTGAGCGCGGTTCCCGGGTTACCCGGGAACTGGAACCGAATTGGAGGAGGGTCCGGTTCAGTTCCCGGTTCCAAGGGGGACCGGTTCCGGTTCCGGTTCCGGTTCCGGTTCCAAGCGGAACCGGAACCGGTTTCGGAACCGGAATCGGTTACTTAGGGCAGAAAAAGCTCGACCTTGGATGTTCTAGTGACTTGTATGTGATGTTCTAGTTGAAGTTTGGCTTCGGCCTCTAAATGAAAGTTGTAAAGGACTTCTTGGAGTATAACATACTCAAATTTGGGACAAAAAAACAAGTATAAGTGGGTGAAATCGTTATTCTTTGGAAAGACTGGATCTGGAGATTTTGGGACCGACCCTTGATGAATGCATGGACTGTAAGGCAACCTTTTTGTCGAAATTTCACTTCGGTTTCTTAACAAAAGCTGTAAAGGACATCCTGAGGTACAACATATAAAAAATTTAGAGAAAACAAACAAGAATAGGTAGGTGAAATCGTGGTCCTTTGGAGATGGTTAGATCTGGAATTACGGTACTACGAACAGGGATTTTAACCGTCCATATTTAATTATCTAGGACGAATTTGACTTAGATGTTTTCATGAAGTATCTACCTTATGATCTTGGCTATCACATAGTCGAATTTCATAATTTTTGAAGGTCATTTGGGTATTTAGTCGGAAATGTTTCTAAAACTGTGCAATCTGATGTGTTCGGATCTTGTAAGTTGCAATGCATGGACTATATCATTTTGTATGAGGTTCTTTTGGAAATGTATTCTGCATGAAATATCTCTCTTCATGTCTTCCCTACAACATATTTAAATTTCGTAATTTTTGTAGTTCATTTGCCTATTTAACCAAAAATGTTTCAAAAACTGTGCAAGTAGAGAATAGGAAAAGTAAATCGATTTTATCTTTTAATCCAGAACGAATTGGACTACGATTTCTTCATGAAACTTGTACCTCTAGGTCTTAAATACAACGTGTCCAAATTTTATAATTTTCTGAGTTCATTTAAGGGTTTAATCGAAATTGTTTTCAAAACTTGTACCTCTAGACATTTTTGTTCTAGTGGTGTTTTATTTCTACTTTCTAGTTTGCTATTTGTTTTGAAATTTCTAATTATATTCTATTATTGTTGTGCAGTGCGAAGTTAATGTATCAAGATAACATGTCAATGGGAAGTTACCATGTAGTATACGCGTACATTATAGTTTTTTTTGGTAACGTGCGCATACGTTATATTTTTTTTGGTAACGTGCGCATATGTTATAGTTTTTTTTTTGGTAACGTGCACGTACGTTATAGTTTTTTTGGTAACGTGCGCGTATGTTATAGTTTTTTTGGTAACGTGAGCGTACGTTATATTTTTTTTGAGTAACGTGCGCATATGTTATAGTTCAAATATCAAAACAACAAAAAAAAAGAAAAAAGAACCTGTTGGAACCTGGAATCGACCCTGGAACCTGTGACAGGGTAGGTTCAAGGTTCTCGGTTCCCATGGGTAGCTTCCAGGTTCTAGATGGAACCGAACCGGAACCTGGAACCGCTCACCCCTAACTGTAGCTCACTTGCCCACTGTTGCTTGGCCACTGTCACTCAGCCACTGTCTTAGTTGAGCCGTCGTTCAGCATTGTTTGGTAGCTGTGTCCCTAACTCTCACTCATTCAGGTTCATCATGTTCTCTTCTTAGGTCAATTGGATGGAAAATTTAGGGTTCCAACGGGCAAATTAGGGCGCGGAGGGCAAAATGAGGGCTCGGCTCACAGGAAAAGTGGTGGGGACCTCACTTTTATTTAATTATTGAATGAGATCGAATTGAAAATGGGTAGTGGGGACCTCACTTTGTTTATTCAAGTTGGCTTCCTTTGTTTTTGTAAGGGGACCAAACTGAACAAATCGGCTTCCTTTATTTTTTTCGACAAAACGACAAGGACCTGCATTTGAAGTTGATGATTCTGTTATGTGGTCCCAAAAACTAATGACTTTTTTCCTCCTTTGGTGCAGCACCGACATGGACAAGAATCTTGTAGGCATCAGTGTTTGCTATGGTGGGGAGTTTGTTATTGGCGTTGAGGACTGGGAATTTGTCAGTAGAAATGAATGTATTATCTATGTCAATATTGGGAAGCCATCATATGTTGATTTTGTGAGGAATTTTGGTGTACTTTTACGATGCAAAGTGCAAAAATTGTATTATTGTGTTCCTGGGAAGGAATTGAATGATGGTTTGAAATTTTTTAATGACGATAATAGTATTAAAGATATAATTTACCATTATCTTCACGGCGACAAAGTTAAGGTTTATATTGAGTATTATAGTGATGATGAGGATGGGGACCACTGAAAGAAGAGAAGTAAGAGATCTTACTCAAGCGAGTAATCGGGTTGAGGATGAGTGTAGATTAGATGGAGAGCAAAATGAGAGGCAAGTGAGGGAGACAAATCATATTGACAGGGATGAGCGAACAGGGAGATGTCCTGAAATCTCTAGTGAAGATGTGCGCGATGAAGACTTAATTAGATTAGAATGGGAAGTTGCTGTATCTAGTGAATCGGAAGATGAATATTTGGCAATAGTAAATTTCCCAAGTGATGAAGATGATGATGAACTTGCATAGTCAATATAAAAGCAAAGGAAATTTGTCAGAAATTTTTTTACAACATTAGGAGAAAGGCCAAAGCTAGTAAATAGGGATTGAGCTTCAGTTGAAGATAATAGAAGTGAAGATGAAGAAAGTTGTAGCGATGAAATCGCTTGTTCGAAGAATGAGCTTGGCAATGATGTTGAGGAACTCGTGCATAGAAGAAAAAGTAAGTACCCTTCTACGATTCGATTGTTGATAAACCTATTTTATTTGTGAGCATGAAATTTGACGATGCCAAACAATTAAAAGAAGCTATTGTCAAGAGCTCTATTGTTGACCAAAAGAGCGTTGAATTCATTAGAAATACAATGAAATTTGTGAGAGTTAAGTGCTTACAACCCAATTGTTCATGGAAGCTCTACGGCATGTTGAGTAGGAAGAGGTCATTTCAGATTAGATTCTTCTAGAAGGAGCATACTTGTCAAATTATATTTAATAATAAAATGGTAACAAGTGTATGATTGTTGAAACATCTTTTCAATACTATCAAAGCAATGTCCGAAATCAATAGTCCTCAGTTTCAGCTATTAGTAAATAAACAATTAATGGTTAATGTGTCGAGGAATCGGTACAAGAGAGCTAAGCTAAGGATGATAAAAATATTGATGGGTCAATACAAGGAAAAATATGCGTAATGATGTGATTATGCTTATGAATGCATGCTTCAAAATTCATTTAGTATGGTATATGTAGAGGTTATGGAGATGCCACTACCTAATTATGTCATATATTTTATAGATTTTATGTTTATTTTGATGCATGCAAATGAGGCTTTTTGGTTGGTTGTAGAAGAGTTGTAAGATTTAATGGATGCTTTCTGAAGGGTTTATGCAATGGGAAGTTGTTGGTTGCTGTAGGAAGAGATGCCAACAATCAAATGTTTCTAATAGCTTGGGCGGTGGTGAAGATAGAAAATAAGCATATTTGGTCCTGGTTCCTAAAAAATTTAATGGTCAACCTTGAAATAACCAATGGCGGATGATGGACATTCATGAGCGACCAATAGAAAGTAATACCATTGTTAATTAATTTATTTTTAATATTAATTACTTGCATATTTTTTCTAAGTTATAGTTGTTGGTTTGAATTTTTGTAGGGACTTGTTCTTGTATTGATTGAGTTGATGCCATATGCTGAGCATAAAATATGCACGGGACACATATATGCAAATTGGGCAAATAACTTCAAAGGAGATAAGCTGCAGAAGCAGTCTTGGTAAATAGCGAAGAGTATCAATGTGGTTGAGTTCAGATTAGCTAAATAGGGGTTCTTGCAGCTGATAAATAAAGGTTTTGATGCACTATTCAAAACAGAAGCTAAGCATTGGTATTAGGCATTCTTCAGTAAAGAGTTCAAATGCGATATTATTGACAGCAACCTTAGTGAAGCTTTCAATGGCGGAATTTTAAAGGTCAGGTGCAAACCAATCATTAGTATGCTTGATGATATTCGAATTATGATCATGACTAGACTACATAAACAAAAAGATGAGGTTACAAAGTGGACTAGAGAATGTAGTCATAGGATTGTGAAGAGATTGGATACGAACATTATTGCTAGTAGGTTTTGCCATCTAGTTTGGAATAAAGAAAATGGATATGAGATCAATGAATATGGATATGATGTCAACATAGATAGAAGAAAGTGTTCATGCTGAACTTGACAACTAAATGGAATTCCCCGTGCCATGCCATTTGTGTCATTTAGATGAAGTAACAAAACTCAGAGGATTACCAAGATGATTGGTACAAAAAAAATTCATACCTTATTCCGTACCAATTCTTGATGCAGCCTATCAGAAGTAGCAAATTTCGGGAGTCAATAAATTATGAAGGCCGTCTACCTTTGCCACCAAAGAAGCAAATAGGAAAGTAAAAAAGGAGACGAAGAATGCATGAGGAAGATACATCAAGTCAAAGGATGAGTAGGACTAGGGTAAAGATGAAATGCTCTTATTGCCATAAGGAATGTCACAATAAAAAAGGTTGTGAGCTAAAAAGCTAATATCAACAATAAGAAATTGCTACAGGGGCTGATTTAGGATCAGGAACAAGGCTTACTGAAGTGCTTGTTGTTGGGCCTACTGAAGGGAGAACAAAAAACCTTGCTGTAAAGTGAGTATCTTCTTTGCCTCAGCAACTTTTCAGTTCATATTCGATAGAGTTTGGTAGTTGACCATACATTGGCTTCTCTTGTTCTTTTCCTCTATCATGCATCTGTAATTTATTTAAAAAGTTTTCCCCGATTGTTTCCACCATTAAAATGAGCATATGTCTAATTATTTATGTTAAATGGCCATAATCTTGATACAATGCAATCTTATTATAAGGTTTACCGAAAGGCTAACAAAATGCCCTGTTATAGGCCCAAGTGCAGAGACAAGGACTAGTATAAGCAGGATAGTTACAACAACAACTGAGTCGATTGTTGAATAAATGATGAAAAAATTTATAGTAAGTTGTACATCGCCATGTTTACCTTTTATGGGCTAAAATTTAATTTTGTTGTGTTTCTCAAGTAAGAAGATGAGCAATTGCACAAATTGTACATATTGATCCCCCAGAGGTTGCTGCTAAAAGTGATGCACCATAACAAACAAGAGGGGCTCTTGGAAAAAAGATTAAGGTAATATGGTTATGAAATTTACATAGATGAATGTATTTGAATAATTATTTTGAATGTAATATTTGTAGGACTCGTGTATTTAATTTGTGGTATTTCAATTCATTTGATTGACAATATGGTTATGTTCTTGTAGCTTGGAAGAACTTTGGAGGTGCTTATTTCAAGGTGGGCCAATTCAAGAGTTAAGAGCACAACCAAAGAAGAGAGTCCCAAAGAAGAAGACAGTGGGTACAGCTTCAAAACAGACACGAAAAAAGAACCCAACACCAATTCCATCTCAATCGACTAGTCATGAGAGCAATAGTGATCCTATGGACTAACACATGCCATGTGCTAGAAAAAAAATAGTCGTTGCTAAGAACAAAGAAAAAGAGGTGACAGAAAGGCCAGTTAAAGAACTTGTATGTCTAGTTCGAAAGAGCGTCTGGATTATGAATCAATTCAAAACTCCAAAATGAAAAATGAGGTGGGAATGTTGTGCATTTTGATTGATAGCAGGATGCTGGACATGGCATCTTTTTATTTTTTTTAGGAGGGTGCTGGACATTGTATCTTCATTGATGGGGGTTGCTGCTATTGTTTTTTTTAAGGAGGGTGTATATTGCCATTGTTTTTTTGAGGCGCATGTTGAATCTTGAGTGATTGGGGAATAAAGTTAGACATGTTTTTTCTTTGTAAAGAATCAATCAATGTCAATGGCAATGGTTGTTTTTGTTATTTTCTCTTATCTTGATTTCGATTGGTGATTCAAATAGGGTTGTTATGCTGTATAAATTTCTTGTTGGTGGTGCAATGTTGCTATGACACTTTAAGAAGTGATGTATTCATATATTGTTGCTAGTTGAAGTTATGGGTGTTAGTAGATTTGTGGTGCAAAAACAAAATGTGTCAACATGCCTTGGTGCAGTTGTGGATGTTGCATCTTCTTGCACAAGCACATACAAGTGCTGGTGCAAGAACAAGATGCATAGCATAGCTCTGGTATAATTTTGGGTGTTGATGTATCTTGTTGTACCAACACTTATATGGGCTGGTGCAAGAATAAGATACACTAGCAATCCAACTGGTGCAATAAGATGCACATTGACTGGTGCAAGCTAAGCGATATTTGAAACTAACATATATATATATATTTTAAAACTTGTGCAATACAAGTGATCACTTTTGATTTGCGATTGATATTTAAATGATCACTCTTAGAAAAACTTGACACTCAAATTATCACTATTTACAACTTATGGCATTGAAATAGTCAATCGTGAATTTGTCACCACCCCTTAATTTTGCCATGGTTTGTAGTAATAATTGTAGCAAACCAACAAACCATTAGCAAACAAAAAATATTGCAAATCATTACATTTGAAGCAAAAACCAAGCAAAACAAATATTAACAATACACAACTAAGCAATAAATTTTTTAGGTGCTCACAACTAATGAATTCCAACTCCAACCTTCCATTTCTACTATAAATTGTAACAAAACCTTTTTTTTTTTTTTTTTGGTAACCCAGGGAACCTCCGCACGTCGCTTTGCGGGGGAGAGTAAACCCTGGGGCGCCGGGGTCCCCACCGCTGACCCCTAGATACGCGGGTAAGTTGCGCATTATGCATTGAAGCATCGCGTCCACGAAGGTTCGAACTCCTCCCCTCCCGGATAGGGTACTAAGCTCAAACCAGCGCGGCCACTGCGGGCGGTGGTTGCAACAAAAAAAAAAAAAAAAAAAAAAAAAACCTTTTGTTTCATACAAAAACTGCAACAAATCAAGAACGCACTTTACTTACAAATAACCCAATACAAGTATATATTCCATATCTTCAACTATGGTAGACATACAAACTTATTTTTATTATTTACTTTTACATTTTAATAGACTACACATGAGGACAACAATATAATTAACGATCGATAAAAGTTTCTTTCAATCTTCAACCTTAAAACTTCCTCTTTCAAATAGTTGACCCAAGATGTTAAACTCTTCATTTGAGCTTGCATTGAGTCGACATCCTCTAACTCGTTCATTAATGTAGGTGAATGTCGATGTTGGTTTTCAAGTAGCTCCAAGATCACTTTTGTCGCTCGATCGGAGAATTTCGCATTAACCAATTTGAAATATTTGCACTTCCAGCTTTCTATTCCTGCCGCACCCATGGAATCTTTTCTCGGGATTCAACCAAGTCCAAGATGTTCTTCTCAAACTGGGTAACCTACAATAACGAAAACACTTACCATTTAATTCATTTTTTTGGAATAAATGTAAGCTGCTGCTAAGTTTCTGCCCTTAATTTGCAAGGTCGAGCTGCTAATTTTGGGAGAAAATCAAAGTAGGTGCTCAAATTGGCCAGTTAGGGTTTGAACTTCTAATTCTCTTTCAATTTGGAGATTTAGGATTTTTACTTGGGGAGAAAAATGCTAAATGGCATCATTTTGTTGTTTGGATGCTAACTATGCTCTTCGGCAAGCCACGTTGGATTTCCGATTAATTAGATTGGCGATGGCATTGAAATAATCGTTTTTCAGATTTTTTGACACTTAAGTGATCCAAAATAAACTTGTGGTACCAAAGTGAGTGCCATACATAAATTTTGGCACTTCTAGTATACTTACCCCATCTATCTCAATAATTTCTGAGTTATTTCCCATCTTTTCTTCCTCTCCCACCTCTTCTCCTATCATCTAAATTATGTCTTATGTTTGATATTTGAGTTCAAATTAGATTAGGTTTCCTATATCCAGCTTTTGTCTTTGTTTATGGGAGCTTTCTAGTAGGTGTCTTGTAAGCCTTTCACTGTATGGATTAAAAATCTTATTTCTAATTTCAGTCATCCAGCAAGCATGGGATCCAAAAGCGTATGCCATCTGTTCTGACTCAATGGAGTTCCTTGCAATTTCTTTATTTGTTCTCAATTTATTGTCTGCGCTTACTTTAGTAATTTGATTTTTTCAAAGTTCTTGAGGCATTAAAGAAGGCACATTAAAATGCATTCGCTTTTAATTATACATCAATAATTAAAGCTAGAAACATGTATATTGTTAAATGCATTAGACGAGTTCACGTAAGAATTCGAGAAGGAAATTTTTTTATAATTGTAAGTTGACAAATTGACATGATTATGCGGAGAATTCTAATTTTTCATTGATGAAAATAAGGTCTTAAAAGTTGAGAGATATTACTTATGATTACAAAAGTTGCCCTCAGGTTATTCATATCTAATGGTACACATTTCTCTTAGACGCTTCCTTCTTTTAAAAGGTTACCTTAGGCTACTTGTACATGATAAGCAACTTAATAAAGAAAAATAATTGATTTTGTGATATACTCAATCAATATTGCAAAAATCAATTATTTTTTCATCAAATATGTTTAACAAGTGCTCAGATCACACGTCTCTATTAAAATTTAAAACATGCACAAATGTGTAGTCAAAATTCAAAACGTGCACAAATTTGTTTTGTTGTATTTTCTTTTACTTGGTTTGATAGGAGAAGAAGCCATCTTATTTGCCACGTAGAAGACTTCCCTATATTCCTCTTCATCCTGATGAATCTGTCTTCCTCCCCCACATTGGGCCCCACGAATTCTTCACTATGATTAATACTGGCCCCTGGATGTACTTTATCCGACGGCTGCCAACCATGATCCAATTCAGTCCCACGGTGTCCATAAAAAACTCCCCCTCGTTCCTAGAGAGGCAACGCAAAAGTCAAAGTTAACCATCAGGTACAAACAGGACAAATTTGAAGCTAATTTGACGAGATATTTGCATAAGTGATCTTTGAACTTTAGTCTAATATACAATATTGTTCATTAACTTTTACTTATATTCAACGTGATCGTTGAACTTTTAGTAAATGTTCAATCTAATTCATAGACTATATAAAAATATCCTTTGATTAATTTCAGTTAATGGAATTTGATAATTTAGCTTTAGATCCAATAAGTTTGAATGGTGGACAAAAATTAATGTTATACGTAGATTTTCCATATAATATATTCAGCTCAAATTAGGATTTAATAATCTACATCATCAAATAATATGGAGAATCATTTTTTTTAAAGGAACAGATTAAACAAACTAAAAGGATTATTACATTATGAGTTGACTTGGATATTTTACGTGGACAATTCCATGTGTAATGCTATTTTTTGTTCATTTTAAAGCAAATCCATAACATTGAACATTTATATAGTACATGGACTAAGTTGAATATGTATTAAAAGACCAAGAATCACATTAAACATATTAAAATTTTAGAGACGACATTGCATATTGGGTTAAAAGTCAAAGGCCATATCATGAGGGATTACATATTGAGCTAAAGTTGAAGAATCATTTGTGTCATTTTTCCTAATTCGATTGACTACTTTCCATTGCTTGCGTCTGAGCGGCAAGTCCCATTAGATTTTTAGTGCTTACATTGTTGGACCGTGTAGACCCCAATATATTGGGCGTTAAAGGACAACCGAAAACCATACTACAACTAATAGGCTTACCTTCCGTAATAACTCACTTATCAAAGCCTGCTCGTCTTTTTGTTTCATTTAAAGAAGGAAAGGGATCGTGTAAGAATTGTTTTTTTTTTTGACTTAATCAAAAGGTGGGGCCACAAGAAAAAAAGAAATAAAAAAATAAAATAACGATGCTCGGTTCTTAAAGAGAAAAAAAGGGGCAATGTAGAGAGAGGAGACTGAGAGTAGCGTAGGGAAAATAAGAAGAAAGAAGAGAGAAAGAAATGAGGGGGTTCTTGCCACGGACTCCATATCAAGCCGATTCAACTTTGATTTGCAATGCTCACTAAGTGTTTGCGCCATTCGTTAATATTAGGAGTTAGGACACAAATTTGAGGTTTTGTGGATTTTAAAATACATTTTGAAATAGAAAGATTGATTAAGAATTTGTTAACCCATGAATATATATATGAATATGATAGTTGAGGGTATTGTAGAGTTATAAGATTTTACAGAACTCGATTTGGACTTGCAATTTGCCTGAAGGAAAATTTTGAAGTTGGTCGTGAGTGATGTACAATGTGCGAGTAAAGGCTTTCGGGCCATATTTCGACAAATTTCGGCTTGATTTTGGGTTGGCCAAACTATTGGTCTTCTAGTGTTTTAAAAAATCTTCCTTTTGACTATGAAACTCGCTTGACACGGGACTCAGTGGTGAGAGTTATCGCATGACCCAATTTCGCACTCCACCTCTGCGTTGCGAATAACTTTGAATATTCACTTCGTGAAGAGTTTTATTAGCATATATAAGTTGTTTCATTAGTGTTTAAGCTTAGTATAGCCGTTTTGTAGTAGTTGTAATATTTTACTCGGTTTTGGTGTTGATTTTCATTTCATTATTAGGATTTTGAAGTTGGGCGTCAGTGATGTAATGTTCGACCAAAGACTTTTGGGTCATATTTTGACAATTTTCAGCTCGATCTTGGGTTGGTCAAGTTATGGGTCTTCTAGTGCTTCAAAGGATCTTCGTTTTGACAGTAAGCTCCCTTGAAATGGGCTGCTTGAAACAGGTCTCGATGGAGAGAGTTAGGGCATGACCAAATTTCATGCTCAAGCTCTGTGCTGTGGATGACTTTGAATATTCGTTTTGATGAAAAGTTTTGTAAGCGCATAAGAGTTGCTTTGTTAACGTTTAAGCTCAGCATAGTTGTTTTGTAATTGTTGTAGCATTTTATGTGGTTTTGATGTCGAATCTCATTTAATTGTTAGGATTACAAGATTGTCAATATGTGTAGTTACGTTGTTTGATCATATGCATATCAAGATGAGTGGTACTATTTGATTTTAAACTATAATGTTTGATTAAAGAGTTGTTGAGCTGTGAATATATATAAAGATAATAATCTAGGGTGTTGTACAATAGTAAGATTTTATGGAACTCGATTTGTATTTATAGTTTGTCCAAAACAAAATTTAAAAATTGGCCGTGAGTGATGATTAGGCACGAGTAGTGACTTTCGCGCCATATTTCGACGGTTTTTGAGTTGATTTTGGAATAGTCAAATTATGGGTATTCTATGTATATATTTTACCTCTTATTGTTTGCTCCTTCCTCTTCACCAAGAGTTTCTCAAGGTGAACTTTTGCCGCCAATTTCTTTCTTTTCAACATCATCCACCGGTGCTAGCCTATGCGGCCACGAATAAGCGGTGACCCAACTGACGCGACTCAGATTTCGAACGGTGACAAGCTGACCTACGCGGCTGGGAATGGGTGATGGAGCTATCCTTGGCCAGCCCGAATTCTGGCCCCCAAAATTCGGTGAGCATCGCCCTTCCACAAAACCTAACGTCACTCAAGCAAATGACACATAAACAATGACAAATAATTTAGTTGACTCAGGCATTATGTTGAACACCTAGTAGGTGTTTTAGTGTCGACTGGTGGGGTGCCTAGAAGCCTCCGGGACGTGAACTCTTACCAAAATCCACAGGAAATCAGCGAACAGTATTCAACATAAACTAGAAATGATTCATTGAAACTCAAAGTTCGTATGGTTGAAGAGCCATAGATCTCGATTTCGAGTTCAGCTAAATTAGAGCAGAATTGAGGGGTTTAAAGGTGTTGGGAATAACGGATCTCCAAAAATCGGATTCGACACTAAATCGAACCCCTAAAACGAATGCGGAAGACAAGCCCGGGAAAACAACATGTATCACCGATCCTAAAGCACACCACGGATTCGAGCGTACCTTTTAAGCCACAGATTAAATATCGACGCCGATAGAGGAAGAGAAACTTGGTCCTGTTCGATCCGATGAATCAAATTCGCCTTTTGCGCTTCACTGTTTTCCTTTTGGGAGAGAAAGCGAGAGAGAGAGAGAGCGTGAGAAGAAAAAGACGTACGTTCGTTTTCTGTTTCCAACATGTGTCATCTCTCTCTCTCTCCTCCCTTTTATACCTTCCCCCATCCACGGGCCCTATTCCCGTGGGTCGGGCTTTTTGGGCCCAACTTGGGCGGACGGGCCTTAAGCCCATCGCTAATAAAACCTTCATCTCCCACTCGCACATGGTGGGCCGAATAGAATTCTCTTTACCTCTCTTTAACATTCATTCCGGTGAATAATCCGTGCGACTAGCATACTTTGAGAGCTCGTTACTATACATCTGTTAGGAATATATAGCAGCTCATATTGGGCGTCACACTCTGAGTAGATTTAGTATGCAGTACCCTAGATCGATCGATCACATTTATATTTCTCTTGATCTTTTTTAAACAATGATATATATATACTGCATTCACAACTATGATTATCCCAAAGACAGTCATAATTAGTCGACCAGTGAATACAAAACTACAATGTGATTCTTCAAAATCGATCTTCCTCTTTCCTTCAAACTCTCAATTTCAGTTCAGCTTGCTTTTTTAGAAATGTCCCATTAGATCGAATTAACTCATAACCATTGGCAACATCCTAAGATAGCAAACACTAAATAGAAATCTTGAGAATAAGTAAAAGTCATGAGGGCACTAAAAATTGAGGAACTCTTTTCCTCAAGAGTCTCACACGTCATAAAAGTTGATATCAAACTTTTTGCCACTCTTATTGGTCGGCTCATGCATACGTAGTATGAAATACGTATTACGGTATTAACTCCTTTCCCATGAAACGTATGTCTATATTTTTCAATACCGTACAGATGATAGTACAGACACACCCAACGTCTAACTTGAGTTCACGTACCTACTCATTCACAAAATTCATCAAAACTCACATCTGGCATCTTAGACAGATAAAGTAAAATATGTGAGATATTTTACTTTCAGACATCGTAAGTATTATGTCCTCATCTTAACACTTAGTTAATGCGACATACGTATTTTAAGCTTGAGCTCTCGATTATCACCTATATAATAAGCTTAAAAATAGTCTCATATCTATTTATCACACAGTAAATAGAGACGATTATCCGTGTGAGTGGGCTAATTTTTTATCTGTCCGACATATTTTCTCAACTTAAAGTAATGCATTGAGCATTAAGATGCATAAAGATCATACAAAGATTCATATGCATTAATAATGAAATAACACTAGTTCATAATTGTGAACAATTCAGGGAAATTACAATCCAATACATCAGACTCTACGCAATCCTAGAGATTTTACATGACCACAAAACACATCTCTAGGTATTGGCTTTGTCATAGGATCTGCTACCATTCTATGCGTAGATATGTACTGTAAGTTCACATTCTTTCGTGCAACCATATCCTTGACAAAGTTATACTTGGTATCTATATGTTTGGTCTTGCCATGATATTTTGGATCTTTGGTGTACGCTATAGCTGCTTGGCTATCACAGTTAACCAACAATGGATTTGCAGCTTTCTCATTAACACCTAAATGATCCAAAAATCTTTTAAACCAAACTCCTTCATTGTACTGCTGCTGATAATGCCACGAACTCAGCTTCCATCGTGGACAAGGCTATACACATTTGCTTCTTACTGCTCCATGATATGGCGCCATTGTTCAGTAAGAAAGCAAATCCAGAGGTAGATTTCCTTTCATCTAAATCTCCTCCCCAATCAGCATCTGAATAGCCTTCAAGTCACAGATCCTTTCCTTGGTAATTCAACTTGAAATCAGTAGTTCCCTTCAGATACCTTAGTATTCTCTTAACGGCTTTCCAATGTGCTGGACTTGGGTTGGATTGGTATCTACTCACCATTCCAACTGCAAAACATATGTCGGGTTGTGTACACATCATAGCGTACATCAAGCTCCCAACAGCACTAGTATAAGGAACATGTTTCATTTGTTCCTTCTCTTGTGGAGTCCCTGGACACAGGCTATGGCTCAATCCTTCACCCTTTGCAATAGGAGTTTCTATGGGTTTACAATTTTGCATACAAAATCGTTCAAGAACTTTATTTATATATGTTTCTTGCGAAAGAGACAACGATCTCTTCGAACGATCTCTTGAAATCTTAACTCCAAGAATGTATGCAGCCTCACCCATATCCTTCATCTTAAAGTTGGAAGACAACAAACTCTTGACAGTTTTAACCAACTCCATATTGCTTTCGGCAATCAGTATATCATCAACATATAATGATATGATCACAAATTGATCATTGGATCTTTTGATATATACACAATGATCCTCTTCAATCATTGTAAAATCATATGCCATTATGGCATTATGAAAACGTATATACCATTGTCTTGATGACTGCTTGAGGCCATATATCGATCTCAATAGTCGACATACCTTTTCTTCTTGGCCTTTCACTATGAAACCAGCAGGTTGTTCTATATATATATTTATTCCTCTAATTCTCCATTGAGGAAAGCAATCTTTACATCCATCTGATATAACTCAAGATCCATACTAGCTACTATTGCCAGAATAATGCGAATCGAGGTAAATCTCACTATAGGAGAAAACATATCTTCATAATCAATTCCTTCCTGTTGATTATATCCCTTCGCCACAAGGCGAGCCTTATGCCTTTCTATCGAGCCATCAGCCTTTCGCTTTATTTTGAGAATCCACTTGTTCCCAATAGCTCTGCGTCCTTTTGGAAGATCAACCAGTTCCCAGACTTGGTTTGATTTCATTGACTCCATTTCCTCTTCCATTGCATGAATCCATTCTTCCTTACTAGGGCAATTCGAGTCTCATTAATATTTTTTGGCTCATCCTCATCTTGTGGAGCAACCATAAAAGTTTCCCCTTCAATGTCAAAACGTCGACGGGGAATACTTTGGCGACTTGTTCGCCGTATGGGAGATTGTACACTTTGCACATCAATCCCCATTATGCTCCCACTTGGATGAGATAATGATGATGTCGTCTCATCATGTGGTTGCAATTGATAATGATTTGAATTCAATTCATCACTTCTCATATTACTCTCACTTGGACGAACTCCACTAAGATCATTATCTTGATCCAAGGTTTCAAATAGGGAGTAATCTTCCCCTATTTCGCCCTTCTTAGGAAATTCATCCTCTAAGAATGTGACATCCCGTGATTCAAATTCAGTTATACTCCCACTCTCCTGCTCACCAATGAACACATACCCTTTCGAGTGTTCCGAGTATCTTATGAAAATACTCTTCTTTCCTCTAGGACCCAATTTCCCAAACTTGTGAGAAGACTCATGTGTATAGGTAGCACAACCCCATGGCTTAAGAAAACTTAAGTCCGGTTTTCTACCTGTCCATAACTCATATGGAGTGGAAGTAACTGATTTGGAAGGCACACTGTTAAGTATATAGATAGCAGTTAACAATGCATCACTCCAAAAAGTGATAGGGAAGTTAGCATGCGCCATCATGGACCTAACCATTTCCAGTAGGGTTCTGTTTCTTCTCTCCGCAACACCATTTTGCTGAGGAGTATACGGAATAAACAACTGTCTTTCTATTCTTTTTTCATCACATAATTTTCTGAACTCATCAGATAAATATTCTCGACCTCGATCGGATCTCAATGCTTTTATTTTCTTGTCTAATTGATTTTCTACCAGGTTCATAAACCTTTTGAAACAACTTATTGCTTCAGATTTATGAGAAATCAAATAGACATATCCGAATCGAGTATAATCATCAATAAATGTGATGAAATAAACAGCCCCATACCTTCCTTTCACATTCATTGGACCACAGACATCAGAATGAATTAAATGCAGATGAAATTTAGCTCTTTTACCTTTTCCAAATGGTTTCCTTGTCGTTTTCCTTTCTAGGCAATGCTTACATATGGGCAAATTGACTTTTTCAATGTTGCCCAACAAGCCCTCTTTGGCTAGTCTATTCATACGTTGTTGGCCAATGTGACCAAGTCTAGCATGCCACACATTCACATCATTATCATAGGTATTAGGAGACGTGATAAGGGAATAACAAACATTTGCATTAACATGGTCAATATCTAGTACAATGAAACAATCCAGAAAATAACCACAACCATAGTAATTTGTATCTAAAAACAAATCCACATCTCTATTATAGAAGTTCATATTGAAACCTAATTTAACCAACACTAAAACAGACACTAAATTCCGACGAATCTCCGGAGCATACAACACATCATGTAGGAACAAAGTGCGACCACCACGCATATTCAGTTGGCATGTGCCAATTTCTTTCACTTCAGTTTTGGAGTTGTTTCCCACATAGATCCACTTAGTTCCAGTTGGTACTCGTCGGAATTCCACAAAGGATCCTCTATCCTTCGCTACATGGTCCGTCGCTCCTAAATCCACAGTCCACAAAGGATTAGACTCAGTTAAGAACACAGAACTCGACACAAAAGCAAAGTTATGAAAAGTACAAGGGGTGCATACTTTCTTTGGCTCACGACAATCGCGAGCATAGTGACCATTCTTGTCACAGTTGTAGCATTTCACCCTTGCTAGCTTTTTCATGCGAGGACGCTTTCCTCTATCATGTTGGTTAAACTTAGGTTTCTTCCCTGAAGGACTTGCTTCTTCCTTACCTTTCCCTTTATCAAACCAGTTAGGGCGCTTGCGCTTGGAGCTCGAAACTCCATTTGAGCTAGAATTAGCATGATAGAGTTCAGCATCCGGCTTAGCCGCCAAGAGACGGTCCTCTTCCAGCTCAAGATGATGCATTGCATCCTCAAAGGTTTTGATATTTTCATTATGGGTCAGGTGCATCTTCATATGCTCTCAACTCTGAGGCAAGGAACGAATCACTGCTTGCACTTGCTGCTCATCTGTGAGGACATGGCCAGCATCTTTCAGCTCATTTATCATGTTTGACATCTTTCTAAGATGTTGCTTCATGGTCTGATCATGAGGCTTCTTATAAGAGTCAAACCTAATAGTGAGCTGCCTCAGTTTGGTCATCGAAGTATGGCCAAATCTTGTCGCCAATGCTTCCCACATTTCTTTGGTATTGTCAAAACGCCTAAACTCTTGCATGACGTCATTTTCCATGCTGCTCAGCAACGTGATGCGAGCTAGAGAGTTCTTTCTTTTTCACGCAGAAAAAGCTTCCTTGTCTCTTTTGTGCTGTGCAGTGCTTCCTTTTTCAGGTTCTACCATGTTTAGGTTAAGAGCCTCAAGTGCTTCTTGCTCTTCCAGCACATACTGGATTTTCATTTGCCAAATTTCATAGTTGTCACCATTGAGTTTTTCACCTTTGTTCAGCTCGGCAACTATGCTCTTTGTGGCTGAAGCCATTGATCTGAACACATTAGACAAATATGCACGAATTATTAATGCCTATCATTTATGCATCCCTATTTACATAGACCCATCATATTAATGAACAATTTCAAGTAAGGTTTTAGAATCAAAAGGTCACTATGTTTCCAATCATTCTCCAAAAAATCATAACTTAAAATTATCATTAATATAATTGTCATATGCAAAATCAATTCTATGAAGCTACAAAAACTTCTAAAACTATCAACAGCTAATTACCCACAGTAACCAGTAATAACAGAAAGCAACAGATAATTGACATACAATAATAATGCTCTCACATAATACAAATAACATATAGGTTACTACATCAACAACAATCAGGTAGTAAACAATACATAAGATGTCCACAAAGCACACTTAACTAAGATCAGCCAATACAACTAACACCAAGTCAGCACACGAACTGGGAAAGATCCTCTTTTGTTCAATTTCTTGATCTTTTCCCTCGTAAAAATACAGTAATATTTATTTACAAAATCAATTACTATTTTCTTATATGAAGCAGCTTTGTTGACATCCCATATGCGATTCAACACATCTTGTCATTCAGGTAGAAGAGTGTTTATGAAAAATCGCACAATCTCTGACTGTGACATAGGACGACCATTCCATATGACATTTTGAATTTTCCGGTTAACTTCAAGGACGTGATCAATTAAGTCACCTTTCTCCCATCGATGATCAGTCAGCTCAGCTATCAACTTAGACAGCCTTTCCTTTTGTTCATCGGTAACTGCGCGAGTAGGTGTGCGCAACCTCAGGGGAGGCATTGTTCCTGCAACAAATGCGGAACAAATAAGGGATTAAATATAATCCACATAGACTTAATTGAAAAAGAAACACATTCTTTTCCTCCTTTTTTTTTTTGGTCAACGGTCGTCGGTCAACGGTCAACGGTGGTCAACGGTCGTCGGTCGGGTCGTTGGTCGTCGGACCGGTCGGGCTGGGTCGCACGGACCGACCGCACGTGCCGCGCGTGTGTGCGGGCTGACGTCACGCATACGTCATCCAGCACGCGCTGCGCGCGTGCCAGGCGTCCGCGGGTCGGGTCGGGTCGGTTCGCCAGTCGGGTCGCCGGTCGGTGACCGCTCGGCCAACTGTCTTCGGCGTTGACGTCATCGATGACGTCAGCACGTGTCGGTCCATCGACCGGCGCGTGCCGATTCGCCGCTGGCGGCGCGCACGTGCCGGTTCGCCGACCGGCGCGTGTGCCGCACGCGCTGGGCGAGCCAGCGCTTCCGGGCGCGTCGCGCCCACGCGCAGCGCCTTCTGGCCGCGCGTGTGGGCGCGTGCAGTGTCTCCCGGCGGCGCACGACATGTTGCCGGACTAGTCTCGACGACCTCTTTCACCCAGTGCTTTCAGAAATTGATTTCAACTTACGAAAACTCAGAAAAAAGGACGAACAGCGCTCGGGTGTCGGGATTTCTCGCCCCGATCCGTACGGCCGAAAATTTTCGCGAAAAATCAATCAAAAAACATCAAACAGGCTGGGAAAACATGAACTAGGGCTCTGATACCAATGTTGGGAATAACGGATCCCCAAAAACCGGATTCGACACTAAATCGAACCCCTAAAATGAATGCGGAAGACAAGCCCGGGAAAACAACACGTATCACCGATCCTAAAGCACACCACGGATTCGAGCGTACCTTTTAAGCCACAGATTAAACACCGACACCGATAGAGGAAGAGAAACTTGGTCCTGTTCGATCCGATGAAGCAAATTCGCTTTTTGCGCTTCACTGTTTTCCTTTTGGGAGAGAAAGCGAGAGAGAGAGAGCGTGAGAAGAAAAAGACGTACGTTCGTTTTCTGTTTCCAACAGGTGTCATCTCTCTCTCTCTCCTCCCTTTTATACCTTCTCCCATCCACGGGCCCTATTCCCGTGGGCTGGGCTTTTTGGGCCCAACTTGGGCGGACGGGCCTTAAGCCCATCGCTAATAAAACCTTCAAAAGGGAAAGTTCAGCGATGAGGTCCTTAACCAGCTCGGCGATGGCGGTCAGAAGGCGAGCCTGATGCTAGTCGAGCTTCGTCCGGCAGTGTAGATGCCGTTGAGCTCGGACCCTCGGGGCAAAAGGGGTTGAATCAAAAGAGTACCTGTCGGGAATATAGCGTTGGGAAGATTAAATCATAGGACGGAGGACGTCGGACGACGATTGCGATACTAGATCGAGGGATACCATGAATGGTTTGATTTTTCTTTGCTTCCTTCACGCTCTCCTTGCTCTCCACTTTCACTCTTCGCTCTCTCCTTTGATTTCTCTCTCTCTCTCTCTCTCTCTCTCTCTCTCTCTCTCTTTCTCTCCCTCCCTCCCTCCCTTTTAAGCTTGGCTAGCAGGCACGCAAGGCCCCTGCCATTGCTAGCTGCCCTACCGGCCATGCCCGGACCAAAGGATCGCATTGCTCTGCCTTGTACGTCCCTTCGTGCTCTTGCGGTCCATGTGAAGGATAAATGAGGAAGGAGAAGGAATAGAGGAAAGAGAGGCCAAGGCCCAGGTGAGGCAAAGGAGGCTGAGCTAGGCCCACCTGAGGAAAAGGAAGGGGAAAAGGAAGAGGCTGGGTCGACCGAGCCCTGGCCTAGTCTCACTCTTTTCTTTCTTCCCCCTTTTAAAATAAATTAATTAATAGTGAAAATATTTTTACTAAATTTTAGTAAATTTTATTACTATTAATGTAAATGCTCATAATTTCTATATGCTATGCAATTTTAATGAAAATTATTTTTTGTTTAGGGATTGAAAATCAATCCATTATTTTGTATGCAATTAAACCCGAAATGAACAAGCAAAATTTATTTGTTAATAGCTATGTTTTGGCAGTTTTCGGGTCAGCTAAGTCTTGAGTCTTCTAGTACTTCAAAAGATCTTTCTTTTAACTATAAGCTTGCTAGATATGGAATTCAGTGGAAAGAGTTATGGTGTGACAGAATTATTGACACATAATTTTTAGCCAATGCGTCAATAAAACTAAGCAAACTCGAGTTTAGGGTTTTCGATCATGACAGAACCCGTTTCTCGAACCAAAAGTGTTAGTTTCATGTTTTTCTTTGACCCATCATTTTTAGGTAATTTCCCAATTGCTTTAATCAAAAACTCAAAAAGTCAACAATGGTTTTGTTTTATCTATTGTTGAGGAGATTATGTCGGTAAAGGTTCATACAGAGTTGGTGTTCTGATAAGATCATTGGTTATGGTGAAGTTGAAGCGAAGCTTGAACTTGGAAAATATCGATAGTGGTTGAGTCCATTAAGAAACATCGAGCATTGAAGAGATTATTAAATTTTTTTATGAAGAAACATCGAGCAAATGTAGAGATTATTAAAATATATCTTGAGTTTGAGCATTGAACAAATTTGATCCCAATTGAATTGTGATACCGAAAAAAAGAATCCAAGGCCAAGTTTGGACATTAGTTTTCTTAATATCTTTTGGGTTCGGCTCTTGAGGTTGGAAAGTCAACGTAGACTTTGTAATTTAACTTTGACTCGGTTAGTTGTGTCAGAGACGGAATTGAAGTCATGCAAAGGAAAGTTAATTGCAGACAAAGAAAAATAAAATAAAATAAAAGCATGGCTGGACTTTACTTCTTAATTCTAGTAGGCGACGGCCTGTTTGGCTTGGTCAATGTGAGAGAAACAGACGGAATTACTCCTTGCAGAAGTGGGTCTAGGTTCTTAAGGCAGCAGGCATATTTATATTTTAAAATTATTGCGCGTGGCATGAGGTTACGTAGTTGATCACGAAGAAATATTGAAGCGTCGTTTCCAAGTTAGTGCTTGATGGGGGTTATTTCATGAGTTTTGTTCGTGAATTATATCTAAGAAGAATTAATGTTCAAGTCAATTAAATTTTGTGAGTTCGAGATTTGTATGTAATTCTTTCGTAAGATTGAAAGATTATTTTGGGAGGAATTTCGAAGCAAAACATTGCGAGCATTATTGATTGTAATTAGAGCTTGGGTTGCATTGAGAATGTTTGAGTAACTTGAATGTGTAACTTTCATTGTATTGCTTGATTTATTGTGGAATTAATCGTTACTTGCCTTGTGGATATAGGTTACTACGATCAAATTGCGTAAATTTAGTATCTAATTTATTTTCCTATTCTGTCTATTTTATTATTCAATCGCTTACTTTTTGCAATAAAGACGTGTCGTGCTAGTCATCAATTATGTTGCATGTCGGAGTTTTTGAGCTCGAGACGTATCTTGGGTTCAGAGTTGAATCCCAATCTCGAGGAACAATCGCATTCATCAATCACAAGTAAGCACTTACAAGATGAACCTTGGCTCTTGACGTGAGTGACGGCTCCTTTCTTTCTCTAATCCTAAGGCTTAGATAAAATCACGATATCCTCGTGAATAAATTCATTTCGGGAATGTTCCTTACTTGGTGACTCGACCTTCAATTCTAGATACATCCTTTTGAACGCTTCACGGGTCAAATCGGCAAACTTTTTAAGCCAAACCAGGAGGTGGTCACCTTCTTATTCGTGTGGTCGATGTGCTTCAAGTTCCCCCTGAACACGCCGAATCTCCATAGCTTTTCCTTAGAAGATCCTTCCTGTATTTCGCCATCCACGACTCGAAGCGATTGAGGAGGTTGTCGATTGATTTCAAATTGTCTAGAGAGTAGCCCACGATCGAGAAATTGCGGGCCAAGACAAAGATTGCGAACTGAAAACACAAAAGTACCGGGCATTAAATTTTTTTCATGCGATAACTCACATCAATACCGGGCATTGTGCTTCCTTTGACCTAATGGAGTAATCTTGATCATGCTAGATTAAATGAAATGAGATATATGTAAAACAAGGTTCAATAGTCTAATGAAAACCTTCGTGTCAAGGCAAGCATTGGTCCAGTAACGTTCTGCCGACTCTTATGCATGCCGATGTCATTGGTTGTTCTTTCTACATCCACCCTTTTACTAAACAAAGCGTTGAAAATATCAAGGGGAGTTTGATTTTGATGCAGAGGAAGATATGCTTGGAAAATGATTCTAAAAGATAGTGTTGATTTTGAATAATGAAGTGCGGATTATAATATCTTAGGCGCCTATTTATAAAGGAGGTTGCCAATTAAGAAATAATCAAATAATTAAAATCAAATAACAAAATTAAGGAAAATATATTGATAAAGGGGAAACTTTTCAAGAAGCAACTAAAAAATCTACAAAACACAACTGAAATTTTTGACGTCCCAGAACACGTGAGTTGAAATGAAATATTTTAATCCATTTGTAAATTTGAAAATCTCGCAATCTTCTTTCACAGATAGGACCGCCTGCTCTTATGATGTTTGAAAGCTTTTATATAAGCATTTGCCAATTATTCTACATTAGCTTTGATTTTGATTGACAATCATATGATATTTTAATTTGCCTCTTTTTTTTTTTTTTTTTTTTCTGTTGTAAACTCAAATCTCGCCTTGTCCTCGTATAAATTATTCCTAACCCATCACCAACAGTCACAATCCGAATCTTTTTATGAGCATAATTAGTGAGCATATCCGGTCGGGAAAAGAGTCTGCATATTTACTTGAGCATCTTTTTCGGGAGTTGTTGCATAAAATAAAGGCGGCATTACCTAATGACCAACCATTTAGGTGTGATTGCGTAAGAAGTATTTGACAACAGCGAATGAGAATCTTACAGCCGTGTAGTCCATAGAACCGATTTTTTTATATGATACAGCAATGTGGACAAGAACCAATACAATGAGCATTAACGTAGGGCTACTGCGATGACAAACATATGACGGGTAAATCACGTCATTTGAAAAGCTTATTTACGCGTAAAAGGATCACGTCATTCTAGAAACTCATTTATGCGTAAAAGGATTAGGATGAAAGTAAAACCATCTTTGCGAGTTGGCGATGTATAAGAATTTCAACAAATTTCAGAGTCCTAGTAAAGTTATAATAAATCATCAGTATCGATTAGGAACAAGTTGATGTTGCATAAAATGAGCAAGTTAGAAAAGAGAGCGACGCTGACCTATTCAAATCAGATCAGATCATCGAGCGAAGTATCTTGCGAATGTCTACGTGAGAAACATGTCGAAAAATAGAGCATGCTACATGATGAACTTTTTGAGAAGCAAGAGTGCATGACAATTTACTCCTCACACTGTAAAGGCTGCCTCACACAGATCAGGACTAAAAGATATCCCTATTTAACATCCTTTCTGAAACGTAAAGGGATTAATAATAGTCCAGCAAGGGGGGTGCAAAAGTATATACAAAAAGAGCTAAAAAAACTCAGGCCATATTCAAAACAGTTCACAAAACTAAAACGGAACTCAACTACAGGAAAAATCATCGACTATATTTACCCAACATTTACATCCGAGGAGTTAGTAATGACCAACAGATGGTCGATAAGAAGATTTAATATCTAACATATAGATTGGAAACCAAATTCTACAGGAGTTCGGCGGGCTTCAACCAAGACAAGCCAATCTGCTCTGAAGCACGCGCGGTACCAGGTACACCGTATCAGCATTTTCAAATCTTATTTTATGAACGTTAAAACAAACTGAGTGAAACTCTTATTCAAAAAGAATGTCAGCGTTTATGTGATTGCTGAAGAGGATGAACCTGACCTATAGCTTCTGCCATTAACACATTAAATAATGCTCAAACACAAAGTCGTATGGTAAGTCCGTGGTCGCAACAAAGTCCGAAGGGAGCTTTTGAGAGCTGCTAGCATAACTATACTGTTATGCTCAAATCGAAACGGTGCAACTTCTGGCCACAATTTTTAGATAATGTTAGATAGGCAACCCGGTAAATTGAAAAGGCAAAAATGGGTTTATTGTTTAAAGGGCAACCGGATTAGAGAAATAGTGGGATTATAAACAAATCTAAGTGAATAATAGTCAAATAATTTGGAATTTATGAAGGATTCATTTGCAACTTTAAAATAGTGGACATTGTTCTCTTGTCAAAAAGAAAAAAATAGGTAGATATTGCTCCAAAATAAAAAGAAAAGATTAAGAACTCAAAAAAGTAGAAAAAGTGAATACCTTGTATTAATTTCAAATTATTGTAGGATTTGTAATCGATTAACACATATAGAATTTGACTGAATTTGTTTTCTAAACTTTAGTCTTGACTCATGCAATCCTAAAATTGAACTAATTTTTTTTAGGTCCTTTCATATCTTCATCTATGAGATTCCAATCGATAGGATAATTTTTTTCCTTAGTAATTAATTATTTTTATTTTGATTTTTTCTTTATTTCATCTGTTATTATGCATAATCGACATCACCAATCTTGATTTTAAATCACCAAAGACTCCTTGTAAAGCAACTTGATTTGAATGAAAAGGATAAAGAGCCATTCGAACATGCAATGATATGTTTTTTAGCCGCAAAGTAAACATTTGGATTTTTTTTTAAATCTTTAAAATTTATTAGATCTTTCTAAAAAAATTAAAAATCTATTTCTGCTAGCGATAATATTTTTCTATTTGTGATCACCTCTGTTTTGGTATTTAATTTGCTTTACAATTATATGTTTTGGTATGTTCTTATTTATTTATTTATATTTAAGGAATCTCACTGGGGGGATTTGAGGAAATCTCGCCAGGTGAGATTTTCCGATTTTAATTTTTCTAAGGAAACCGGTTAAACAGGTCAACAGGTTTCCTTGAAAATTTTTGAGGCGGAGAAGCCACCGTTTGATCTGCAATTCTCACGTCACCGTTATCTCATCTTTTGCCTTTTTGGTCTCGGCAGAAGGGAAGCAAAGAAACGCCGACTCAGTCATTTGCTTCGACTGCATCCCAAAAGTCATCGGCAAAGGAAACCCCCTTGTTGCTTCCCATGCTTACGGAATGAACAATGACTTCCCTTAGTTTGTGTTATCTCCACTATCATCTTTATAACCAGACCCTAACTATTACACAGCAAAAGCATTAGATTGTTGCATTCGAAGGTTGTTCCTTGAAGAAGCAAAAATCAGCTACGAGCAGCCATGTCGCTGAGACTTTTCCATAGACTCGACACCGCCAAGACACAGTACTACCACTTCAAGGCCGTCATCGTGGCAGGTAATTAACTTGTGTGTTTTGCTTCACAATCCCAGTGATTGATGCACGCAACATGGATTGTATTATTTCATGAATCCATTTTAGTTAGTGATTCTGCATATCTTATATTTGATTATCTCTCTTTCGGAAAAAGCATCGTTCTGTTTCCGTCAACATCATTCCCAATTTTTGTGTCTTATTCTTGATAAAGGAATGGGGTTATTCACTGATGCCTACCATCTCTTCTCCATCACGCCGATCACGAGACTGCTCGGACACATATACTACGAATCCGACGGCCACCAAATACCGCCTACCATCGAATCAGCCATGCTGGCCGTTGCTCTCCTTGGCGCTGCGATTGGTCAACTCATCTTCGGCAGGCTCGGTGATCTTGTAGGGAGGAGGCGCTTGTATGGCCTCGCCTTGATGCTCATGATGGCCGGCTCCATCGGGTGTGGATTCTCCATAGGCACTTCAAAAGGCTACGTTCTAGCGAGTCTAGGGTTTTTCAGGTGATCGTAGCATTAGAACTCACCGAGTGTCACATTACAAAATCAGTCTCTGTTCAATTTTTCTCAGAATTCATAACATGCGAACATCACTCATTCTTTTCAGGTTCTTGCTCGGGGTAGGGATTGGAGGAGATTACCCGCTCTCGGCGACGATCATGTCGGAGTATGCTAACAAGAGGCTGCGTGGCGCATTCATGGCAGCCGTCTTCTCAATGCAAGTGTTTGGGATTCTGGGGAGCTCCGCTGTGACGATGGCAGTGTGCACGATATTTGGCCGAATTTACCCTCCGTCGCCGAAAGATCCGATACCAAAAGAAGCTGATATTGCCTGGAGGTTGATATTGATGCTAGGTGTTATTCCTGCTGTGATGACATTTTACTGGCGGATGAAGATGCCTGAAACGGCAAGGTAATTATGCGTTTGCCTAATTGATTGTTTAAGTCGTTTAATTAAGTTATCGTTTCATTTTCTTGATGAAAAAGTTGTTTGGTCTATGGTATTTACTGCTATGATCAAGCATGACTTTCTTTAATTGCTGGGATTTGTACTTGTCCTTCTGGAGACATTGTCCCCAGAATCTCTAAAGGATCAATTGCTGGGTGCTGTCGAATAGGATAACCGAAAGGACCAAATTAGAGTTTGGCCGGTCGTGCCAAATAATTCGTGTCACTTCAAAACTCTAGATTTTTCTTGAACATGCTAAAAAGGGTGATGCATCTAAACTCGTGTTGATTCGTGTCAATTTCGAAATATTTACTAGTCTCAACTTCCATAGACGTGTCAAAATTAAGCAATAATTTGACGTTCCCTTGAGAAAACAAGTGTGCCAAATGGGTTTCGTAAATCATATGCATTATTTTAATAGTGAGAGAACTTCTAAGGCGGCTCATATCTAAACCTGTATGAGATAGACAAAGTTAATCATTACAATACACTTTTTGGGTCTTATTAGGTACACCGCTTTAGTGGAGAAAAATGTCCTCCAAGCTACCCAGGACATGGAACGAGTCCTAGACATGTCCCATGGCCAAATCGCTGAGGGCCATTTCTTACAGCCGAGCCAGTCATCCTACCCTCTCTTCTCCAAGCAATTCTTCCTCTGCCACGGCCGCAACCTCCTTGCCTGCTCCGCCACATGGTTCCTCCTTGACATCGTCTTCTACAGCAACGCCCTCTTACAATCCAAGATCTACCACAAGTACCTGCCCGATGAAGACCCCAGAAAGACAGTCACCGCCTTGGAGGCCGCCTTTGAGGTTGCGAGTTTACAGGCCATCGTGGCATGCTACTCCATGATCCCTGGCTGCATCGCCGCCATCTTCCTCATTGACCGCGTTGGGCGGCTCCGCATCCAAGCTGTCGGATTCGTCTTCATGGCCATCGTTTACTTGTCCCTCGGAGTGCCATATGTCAAATATTGGAACGACCACACGGGCCCGCTGTTCATGTTCCTGTACGGCCTGACATTCACCTTCGCCTACTGCGGGCCCAACACAACCACGTTCATCTTGCCGGCTGAGCTTTTCCCCGCACGGTTCAGGACGACATGCCACGGGATCGCTGGGGCCGCGGGAAAGGCCGGGGCGATAATCGGCGTCGTGGGGCTCGTGATGGCCACACAGGGTGATTATAAAAAAGGGGCCACGCCCACTCAGGATGATTACCAAAAGGAGGCATCGAGGACCAGAGTTGCATTGATCATATTGAGTGGGATTTGCCTGGTGGGGACGGCGGTGACTACCATGTTCACGAAGGAGACTAAGGGAACATCGCTTGAGGAGAACGAATGAAGATTAGTTTTTCTTGGCGAGTGATTTCCCTAGTTCTTAGGTATATATTACGTACTAATATAATATTGATATGTTTATGGAGTAATTCTGTAATTTTACCTTTATATGTACTCTGATTGTAATAGGTCACTCTTATTAATACACTCAACTTTAATTAGAGTTAGGACACCAAAAACACAGTATTATTTACTCTCTTACTCTAAAAATCAACATAGTATCTGTACATCTCTAATTTTTTCTTCTCTACCACATACTTACCCACTATTCAAGTTTTATGATAAGTTTTAGGAATGAATAGCATTTTTCAACAGTTTTATGACTCAATCGCACTTTTGCGCAAAGTTTTAGGGCTTTTAGTGCATATTATTTCTTATGAAATGACATAAGGGGAGAGTTTTAATTTCTCATCAACAAAAATAAGTTCTCAAAAGTTAAGATATTACATTGAATTAAATCTCCAACCATGGAAATTCAATACTTAAAAAGAGATTCTATTAAAACGTGAACTTAGCGTTTTCGTACTTGATAAGCAACTCAATAAAAAAGGTCGTTACCCTCATAATATACTTCATCGATATTTTGAAATACAATTATTTTCCTGTTAAACATGTTTAAATAATGCCTGGTGCACTCCTCAATAAGGCCTCAATTGGAATTCAAAACTTGAACAAATTTGTTTGTGGTTTTAACTTTCGCTTGGTTTTGATGGGAAAAGAAACCATGTGAAATGATGCCCCATAGAACCTCAGTTTTTCCCGTATTCCTCTTCATCCTGATGTGGCCTTGTTCCCCACATTTGGGCACCTCGAGTTCTTCACTATCCAGGCCCTTGGATGAGCAGTATCCAACGGCTGCCACCCCATGATCCAACTCAATCCCAAAGCGTCCATCAAAAACTCCCTGCGATGTATAGGCAGCGCAAAGTCAAAGTTGACTATTAAGTACAAAAAGACCAAATTTTAAGCGAGTTTGATTGATTACTTTGCATTGATCGGGCCTAATCGGACTGGGCTAGGTCCCGTGAGATTTATAGGGCTCACATAGTTGGGCAGAGTCGAGCCCATAATAATGGGCCTCAAAGGACAAAACCCTAGCTCAGCCCAGACTACAACCAATAGAACAAGCTTTCGTGATAACTCACTTGTTAAGGCATGCCCATCTTTTTTTTTTCATTTTCAAAAAATGGTAATTGGGTCGATCTGGGCCAGCTAGTCGAATTACGTGTCCATGCCTTGCTTTGGCATTGATTATGTACGTTTGTAGTTTGTTATATATGAAATGAACTTAAGAGACATAAGTCATTTAAGTCAAAACCATCTATATATTAATCTATTAAGTACAATCGATTTCATGTGATATAGTGGTTGCAATATACCGGACTCAAAAGGACCAAAAATTGGTGATTAACCTAGATTTGAGGAATAGTATGATTAAATGAAGGGTGTCTAATCAGTTAAATAACATAAGGAACATATTAATCCCATCATAAAATTGGAAGTATTTGCCTGTTGCTTCGATGGCTACGCTGAGAGGCCACTTAACAAACACCTTTGGAGGCTCTCTTCGTTGTTCCTCGGCATGTCACGGTGGCCATTGATTGTTACTATCTCCATGCGATCCAATGGATGGAGAGATAAATTATTCTCTTTGAATATTCCCAACTGTTGCTTCATTGAACTTATACATGTTTTCAAACTTTTGCTTTTTGGAAGTAGATATCTTGGTAACCTCACAGGTACCTTCGTCTAGGATGTAATGGTAGTCCTCTTCCTTGGGGATTCCACCAAACAATGAGCGAGGGTGCATAGTCCATGAGACTGCCACGACACCTGTTTTGTATGGTTTGTCACAGTCAATGAGTTCTTGCTTCGACAACGTTATAAAGTTTTCTATTTGGTTTATGCTCTACTGTTGCTGCGATTGAAAATGCCAGCAACTACTTATGGTGTACTTAGATTTCGTTTCAAATAATCGCATTCAGAGACATGTTAGTCTAAGTACAAGGAAGTATTGCGTTAGTCATTATTTAACCTGCATTTTAGACTTTTTTTAGCATAAGATGTATCTTGAGTTCATAATTAAATCCCTATCCCAAGGAACAATTGCATATGTCAATGTAAGTCAGCCCTTGCCACATGTTGGATCGAAGCCTATATATTATGTATTACTTTTCTCATTTGAGTTTTATGATTTGTTTTTTTAGTTGGCTTTCTCATGATGGTATCTACTGATGACTTGCGAGCTAACATATGGCAGAGTGCAAGGAATATAATTCACCTAGGGTTTCCGTTTAGCGAGGGAGAGAGCAACCATCATGAAACTTTTTGTAGTGAACCACGATCATAAACATCGTAAGGTGACCTATTCATGTGACAACTCAAAGCAATACCAAGCATAATGCTTCTTCTGGCCTAATGGAGTAATCTAGATCAACATTGTCGTGCAAATACAATGAGTAATATGTGTAGAACGAGATTCAATAGTGTAATAAAGATGTTCATGTCACGGCAAACATTCACCGAATGCTTTTGGATATATAACTCGACAATTAAGTGTTAAAGGAAGCATTAGGCTAGAGAGTCTGGAAACCAAAGCAAATTTGGTGAATTTGCTAGGTTTAGTGTTTGTAGAGAAGCTTGAATATTGAATCAACCAATGTGCTGTCCACCACTATATCACGGTAACATTGCATTTTTTGCACCAAGTCAAATATTGAGGGGCCACCCTTCTAACAAGGAAGGGGGATGTGGGAGATTTAAATCCCCACCTTTTCAAGGGGGTTGGGATGGGGACGATTTAGTTTTAAGTGTGGGTTTCGACTCCCACGCCTTACAAGGAGGCATGACAAAAATCTGAGAGTAAGAATTAGAATAAGAGTAGAATATGACCGATATATATTGATGGGGCCCACGTAAAAAAGAAAAAGAAAAGGGTAGGCATTCAACTTTCAAAGAGGAAAAGGTGGTAGCAACATGAAGAGAGAAAAACGCACACGAGAGAGAGAGAGAGAGAGAGAGAGAGAGAGAGAGAAAAGAGGAGGAAAGATATAAAGGAAAAGAAAGGGAAAAGAGGGAGGGGGCTTCCCATGTGCTCGCCATGTACGCCTTGCTAAATCAATTCAACTCCATAATGCAATGCCTGGTAAGTAATCACGCCCCTTGTTCTTCAAATCGGATTAGTTTTCAAGGGTAGGGCTCAAATTTAAACTTATGTCAGATTCAAGTCGCAAAGTTCGATTTTTGAGTTGTTGAGGTATGGGATTTTGTCAAACTGATTATTTATGGTGTTGTGAAGCTATAGGATTCTATCAAATTTAATTTGAGCTTATAGTTTGCTGGAAACAAAAATTTCGAAGTTTCCCACACGTGATGAACAACGCGTGTTCAATGACTTTGGAGCCATATTTAATTAGTTTTCGGCTTAATTTTCGGTGGGCTAAGTTGAGATTCTTGTAGTGTGTTGACACCTAAATTTTGGCAACCTGTTTAGTTATTTACCGCATTAAAAAATTATGGATTAATTTTTAATCCCTAAGCAAAAGTATTAGAATTAAGTTGCATAGCATATAGTTTTAGGAGCATCTTTTTTATTTGCATTGGATCGGCGATGGATGGGTTCGACTCGATGGTTCAGAGCTTTAATTTGATGAGTTGGACTAAGCTCACGAAGAGAGCAAATTAGTCTGAACCATTTTTTTTTTCTTATGACCGAAAATTATTTTTGTGAGAAATAGAGATTTGATATTTTCGGTTATATGACGGTGGATTTTTCAATATCCTTGGATAGGGCAAGTGTGACAAAGAGATATTGCGAGCTCATCTTTGCAAGATTTGGAATTTGAGAAAAATCTCATTGCAATATTGAATCTTTAGCAATATGTGATAAAATCGGTGGAGAATATTGCATTCGGGAGGTGATCTTCGTGGATGTGGATTTGAAGAAAAAACCCTAGTCCACTCACCTATAAAAGATTGCTACACTACAGTTTTGGGGGGCTGCACATATTGATACACACGGCCGCATGTAGGGAGGAACAATTTGTAAAAAAAGAAGAAAGGGAGTAGTCTCTCTCTCGTTCACCAAGAGAATAAAAGCCAAAATCATTTTCTTTTTCTTTCTTTTCTTTTGACAAGTTGCATAAGAAAAGAAAGAAAAGTTCAGCAAGTGCATAGAGGTTTTGGCTTTAGCAGAAGGGTACAACAGCAGAGAGGGATAGAGAGGAGACGTGCAACAGGCCAGCAGAGAGAAAAAAGAAAGGAAAAAAAGAAAAACAAAGCTTCTGCTCGTCTTCTCCACAAGCTCCTCCACCGCTGCTACTTGTCCCCACCACACTAGCACCACTGCCGCGCCTCCACTTGTGGAACCTACGAGCGTCGCCTGCGGTCTGATCTATAAGTGCTAGTATGAACACCTAAAGGGGGTGAATAGGTGTGAAGACAATTTTTTGCAATGAATAGTAAAAATATTTTGCTTCTAAAAATGAGTTTGAAGAACAACATACTTTGAGCGAGTTTAGATTTTAACAGTTAAATAAAACTACGAACAAAATAAAAGAGTTTAGAGAAGAGAATAATAACACATAATTTATAGTGGTTCGGCTTAAATCAAGCCTACGTTTACTTTCCACATTGACAGCCTCCTGGCTGGATTCTACTAAGAATCAAAAGAGAATTTACAAACTTGCGATCTTGACTTCACAGTGAAGAGTCTCTACTGCTCTCTCATGAAGTCTCATTATGAGTCTCTCTCTTTTGTGTACAAATTTGAGCTCAGTATTTGGAGTAACAAGGAAATGGAAAGCTTCAGACTTTGAAATTTCTCTTTCAAGCACTCTATCGAACAACTAGAGAGTCTACCTTAAATACTCCTTCATACCTTCTCGACCGTTGACACTTTCCAAAGAAATTCTTCCAATCAACCCATTGGACAAAATCATTCAAGGAGATCTCGAGACGTTTGAAAATTGTGATGAAAGCCTATTAATCCTATTCGCCCATACAATTTCCATAAGTAGATTCTTTCCATATTTACTTGTAATCCGAAAAGATTGAATGTATCTAGATTGATTTCAATAAAGATAATCAATCTCGTAGGTGATATTTCCATCCAAAAGGCCATATATAACTTGTATGAACCGAACTCTTGAAGTAAGAAAGATAATCTCGCATATGGAAAAGTCTTCTATCTTCACACGTGTTCAGTCTAGAATATGTCAGAGTTGGTAGACTTCTAATGTCGAACATACTTTGACACTAAAGTTTGTCAATTTTCAGACTTTGACACTAAAGTCTGGTTGTCTTTAAACTTTGACATAGAAGTCTAGAAATCTTCAGAATAGACTTTGAATAAGTTTTGTCAACTTCAAAACATCAAAGGATTTTTCTCCAACATGATCTTTCGCCGAAATCTGACGCCCCTATAGTCGTCCGAAGCTCCTTCTTGCCATCGCTGCTTCCTCGTCCTCCACCAGTCTCTGGTCGCGAACAGTAGATAGAGAAACCATACTTACAGTGGGTGAAGAGATTTTTTTTTTTTTAATCACATAGACAAGCGGATGTAAACTTGTGGGGTTTGACGCATGAAGGTGGAATTCTAAAGGCTTAAGGTCCCCATTTTGATTAGATCAAAAGAGTTCTCCCCACTCCGCACTTACGTCAGACAGTTCTCTTTATCATTAATCAAAATGAGCGGGACCAAAAGTGGATAACCATGGGTCATTCCCCGCACGGGTTCCATCTTTTGGCACCTTCTATGGGCTTCCTAATGCGATTGGGGTTTTAGATCGCGGGTTGTGTGTGTAAATGTGTAGTGTTAAGATAAGTATAAAGGCACACACATCAATTGATATCCAAACAACACTTCAATTTCATCCATATAGGCATACATTCCTACGCCTCCCTACAAAAGAGATGGGTTAACAAACACTCCACCCCTTATTACTCCAAACCTACAAAAACATTTAACACATTGTTAGCGGACTAACTTTGTTTTCCACGCGACTTTGACACGCGCTATCAAATGAAAACCATGTTAGTGAACAACCAACCAAGTTATTACGGCCTAAGTCCTTTAAGGTTTGCAACCAAGTCCCCAGCGGAGTCGTCAAGCTGTCACGACCTCTTTTTTTCCGTCCGGGGAAAAAGAAGAAAGGTTTAGGGGTATTTGCCTAAAGAGGCGGACCAATGGTCCTAGATTAGGCGCGGGCTCTCCCAAGCCTATACCTCGCGCGACGTTGGATTTCATATTTCAATTCTTAACAACTTAAATATTTCTAGGAGTCGCCACTAGCCTATTGGGGTCGGCTAGAAACCAATCGAGACATGGGAGTAGTGTCTCGATTCCTACGCAACCAGAGATTTCTAGGAACATGGACTTGTTTACGCCAATGTTTCTATTAGCGCCCTTGCGGTACCATTAACTTGGAAAGTTATTTATCTAAATGGCCACACATTCTTGATTATCAATTATAATCTTTATGAAACCACTAAGTGTCCATGCAAATGTTTTTGTAGGTTTTTTTTTTTTTTTTTTTTTTAAATCTCTAGACTAATCCTAACATAATTTAGAAGAGAGATTTACACTCAAATTATTGAAAAGCGGTGCGGTAAATATCATCCAAGAAATTGAAATGACTTGAAAGTAATGCGAAAAAAAAAGACCCGATACAAGTCGGGCGAATAATATTACATGGCCTTGTTATCACGCCCCGGGACAGGACCCCCGTGAGCAAAATGAGAAGTTAAATATGCATGAAATTACTCTAGATGCATGAGATTACTCTAATTAATTTTAATCCACGCAAAATAGATTATTTACAAAAATGGTTATAAAATACCAAAATATCATTAAATTAAGAAAATTACCTTTTAAAATTAGGAAAATTTCCTAGATGTCATTTCTATCATAATTTGATATCATCCATCATTTTTATAATTTTTTTTGAAATTTTCATATATATATATATATATATTTTAAATTTTTTATTTAAAATTAATTCCCTAAACCGATATATGCTAACATTGAACAACACAACACATGAATATCACAATAATCGAGCTCAAATCAACCGTTTCGAGATTGAAACTTGGTTTGCACATTTTGTCGAACACTTGGCGTGTATCAAATCATCTCAAATCAGCTTTCTCGGGCCATGTTTGTGGCCTTCAATCTTCACTCATGAGCAATCTTATGTGGAACTAAAGCATCAAGATTATACTACCACATGCAATTAGCAATATTAGATAGAAATCATAGCCTACAACACACAAGAACCAAGCTAAAATCGGCTTCAAATATGTGGGTTGAGCTGATTTTGAAATCTGGGTTTGAACCAAAGTCAAGCAAACAGGTTGCATGCCCATATTCAAGCCCCAACACTCATCGTATACGAGATCTAAAGGAAACATTACTTGATCCAAGTGAAAGTAGGTAACATGAGCTTTCAAATGCAACAAACATCACAGAGAATGACTAACCGAACACATCAAAACAACCTCTCTAAGAAGCCCATATGCAAAGACTATACTGACCAGCCAAGAACTAATGTGGATAAGCTTGTTTTTTGACAATCTCATAGTTCACACGGGGATTTAAAGACTAAACCAAGCTGACCTATGCATCATTCGTACTCTCATATAACATTAATCAAGCTCGTGAAGATAGAAAACACATGCAAAGGGGAGTAGCAAGTCAAACATGTATGGCTCTTGAAGAGGCTTCAAACACTTAGAAAAATTTCAGCCTCAGAAATCAGTTTTCCGGGCTAGTATTCCTCTTGATTTTCATGATCAAAACATGCTCAAACTCAAAAATAAATACATCTATGATGCTTACCTTGCTTCCTAGTTTCCTTTTCAAGTGGTTCTTGGCCGATGAAACCGACAAATTATCCTCGGTGGTCTGTGGAAGTTGGCTTCTTCAACTGGAAATGAGATCTGCAAAAAAAAAGAATTGACAACGAAGGTTTTCGTTGACCTCTAACATTAGACTTCAAGATGTATTTTTGTTGGAAAAATTGACGCCACGCCAAACTATATGTATTCTAGTTTGGGTTAAAAGTCAATATTTTCCTCATTTGTCTCTCCAGTTTCTCAAAAAACACTAGCTTTCCTCACTCGTGACCAACCAGTCTCGACACTTTAAGAAAAATTTTCGGACTTTCTTGGCCCGCCAGGAGGGCATTGTTTCGGGGGGCTTTAAGAGGCCGTCCCAATCTCCATTTGGGACGTGCGACCTATGGTTGGAAAGATCTTTGAGTGAAGTTTCACTCTCTAGTTGAAGGTTTTGGCTAATTTTGGCCCCTGGTATGTGAAAATCTCACTTTTCTCTCCAGGTTGGTCTGGAATTTCTGGGTTTCTTCTTTTCTGGAGTTGCTTATGAGGGCTTCTTTGGGGATCGATTCCGAGCTCTCTTCTCTCCCTCTCGTCTCCTCTCTCTCCTCCCTCGAAATACCTTGCTTCCGTGATCTTATCCCTCCGATTCATCAATCTCTTGGTCGGCTTTTTGTCCACCTACCAAGCTTGCCAACTGAACTATCCACCCACTTTCTGACTTAGCTAGAATTTTCAAATCTTGCAGATGTTGAGTGTGCCGATTTTGCTGCGACTTTCCTGTGCTTGCAGCAGCTTATCCTTGGTGAATTTCCTTCCACTTGCACTAATCATTACGGTCTTCCATCACGTGCAAAGATCAGGCCGGTTGGACAGCTAAGGAGGATATGGTGGGGCCACCGAGTTGCTTACTCAGCAACTCCGACTTTAGACCAACTTGAGGACTAGGATTTGTCAGCTGGTTTAGGTGCTTTAATCCATGAATTTGGCTGCGATTTTTGATCAATTAGCAAGCTAATGTATCTTAGTTTAAGATCTCGACCGGATTTTGCAATTTTGCCCACCCAAGTTTGCAAAAAGGTCCCTCAAAGTTAGCCATTTTCTTATCCGAAAATACCCAATTCAAGACAAATTTGGTCTTTTTGGCTTGATTTGATTGATTCGAGTTGGCCCAAATTCAATTTGAACTTAATTGGTGACCAAGATGATGATTTACGGGCTCAGGTACAAATTTTGCAAAATTTGCGAATTGGTCCCTCAACTTTTGGAAATTGCATTTTGGCCCCAATTTGCCATTTGAATTCCAATCTGACCTCCTGGGCTTGGCTAGTCACATTTATATCATTGGCCCCAACTTTTTTTTTCTTTTCTTTTTTTAATCTTTTTTTTTATATTTTCAATTTTTTTTAAAGTAAAAATATCTTCAATTTAAAACACTATATTAAATGCCTAAATAATCTATATGCATGAAATATTTTTGGGCAAAATTTTAGGTGTCAACAGTCATTGTATAGGTATTCATTTTCAAGTGCACCAACACTCGACTCGATCGAGCTATTCCCCAAAGATTTTTCTTCAGATTCAGTATGATTAAGGCGATTGAAGAAGGGTTTGAGTCCTAGTCAGATGATCCATGCTGCGACGCTAGGCGACCGAAGAAAGGTTCAAGTCCTAGCTAAGCAAAACTCCAATTTAGGAAACCGTATAATGGTACAGGTCCTAAACAATGTTTATGGCTCTAATAAGCAACCGTAGAAAGGTACGGGTCTTAGAAAAGCCATTTCCTATTCAGGCGATCGTAGACAGGTACGGGTCCTTGATAATATTTGTTGCTTGAACAGGCGACCGTAGAAAGGTATGGAACCTTGAAAAGCTGTTTCCTATTCAGGCGACCGTAGAATGATACATGTCTTAAACAACATCTATTTCCTATTCAAACGACCGTAAAAAGGTATGGGTGTTAGAAAAGCAATTTTTTTTATCAAGGCAACCGTAGAGAGGTACGGGTCCTAGACACAACCAAACACGGCCATACTAGGCGACTGTAAATTTGCATTAAGATTTCCATACATCATATAAATTGCATTTTAAAAATGAAATTCATTTTCTAACAAAAAAAAAAAATCCTTCATTGCATGCGTACGATCAAAATTTAGGTTTCAATTTATCTCCGAAGGCAATTTCTACGTGCTCACCTTCAAAGAAGGGCAGCTGTTGACACTTAAATTTTTGCATAAAAAATGGGTTAATTTTTACCCCAAAAAAATAATAATTGCATAACATATAGTTCATAAACATTTATTTTATTTTATTTTATTCCGTTTTTGTATTGGACCGATGGTGAGCATTGATTCAAGTGAGATTTTTCACATATTTAGGGAATATACACCGATGGACATATTTTTGGGCAAAAAGGAAATTTTCGGATGGAATATTTGAAAAATACAAAAAAGAATATTACGCGAGGTGCAACGATATATTCATGGGGACTATACACAAGTTGAAGTAAAATATTTCACTAAAATAAAATTCCTCCCCTGTAAAAAGGGTTGTGCATGTACGGCAATAGGTGTCTTTTTCCTTCGATTTTTTTGAGTTGAAAATTCAGAAGGAAAAAATTATTTTGTTTTTGGAAAGAAAAAAAAAAGTCAAAAAGGTGTGTGCAGAGTGAGGGAGACGTGAGAAGAGAGTGACGTGAGGGACATGCAACCGGAAGAATAAAAAAAAAGGAAAAGGAAGCAGCACTGTTTGTCTTCTCTGCAAGGCAATTGCTGCCCGCGCCGGCCCCACGTCTGCACTGGCCACATCTCCGGCCTCGCCTCCACCAGCCGCTACCGCGCCTCCGCCACCACGTTTCCGCCACCGCCCCCTCGCCGGTTTCACCCACAACGCTCGCCGCGCCACCTCTGCTCACCCAACGCCGCTACGACCCCCATCGCTCGCTTGCAACGCCTTGCTCCGCCTCTACTCCAACGCCTAGCGGCCCCTCGCCTGTGCTGCCACCACCCGATCTGCCGCGCTGGAATGCCGATCTTGCCGCCTAGTTCGTCGTCGCCCACACACTGCTGTCTCCAAGCGCTGACGCCGCTCGCCTGTCACTGAACTGTCGCAGCAGCCCACGGTCACCGTGAGCTCGCGTCACCAGCAACTCCCCTCTGCTCGTGCCGCTCCAACCAGTGACCCAACGCCTGCAACGCCCTTCACTGCTCTGCCAGCCATCGCCAGAGCCCCTCGCTACTTTGCTTGAAGAACCCCCACGCTGGTATGTGACCCACCTTTGTAGATCACCCTCTGCCGGTCTCCGCCACTCCTACGTCCAGCACAACCCCGTCGCCCGTAGCAACTTGAGCACCACACCTCACGCCCGAGCGACGCCCGGTCACCTCCATTCCGAGCCTCCTCGCCGTGCGCCTACTGTGCCCTCGCTGGAGCTCCTCGCTGGCATCTCCCCCTCGCCGGAGCTTCGAATAAGTTGCCAAGCCATTTTACCAAAAAAAAAAAAAAAAAAGAAAAGAAAAAAAAATCAAATTAGGTAGATTTATTTTATCTCATTTTTTTTTTTTATCTTGTTGTCTTTATATGAAATATTTCTCCATGCATAATTGAAAATTCTGACGTATCAGCTAATTTGCAACCGCACATGGATTTTGTTACTCTATCTATAAGGCTTTAGATGGAATAATTAATCAAGTGAGAATAAAATTGATATTTTGATTTTTAAGGCTTAAGATTAATTTATCGATTTAATTAGCGAGAAAAATCAAGTTTGATTTCTTACCTTTTACCAAAAAAAAAAAAAAATCAAGTTTGATTTAGATATTATTCCTTGATTTGAACGATATATGGTATCTTTGATGATTTTGAATGGCTTAGTGCTTGTCTCGTCTTGATTGCTTTATTTATCCTGAAAAATGTTTGAGTTAGATTAGGTTCATATTAGAATATCGCATGCTTTAGGTAATTTGCATATTTAGACTAAGCATTTTATTTATCTTGAATTTTTTAAATTAAAAAAAAAGCCAAAAACATAATTTTAGGATGTTAGATTTTCGTTTCATTAATTTAATTTGCAATTTTAATTTCGAATTTTATAAATAAAATAAAAAAGAACAAAAAGAAGCCTAGAATTAAGGCATTATTTGCACGTCTTTACATGTTAGGATAAAATTGCACGTAGTTTAATTTTAGATAATATTTTCTAATTTATTATAATTTTAGATTTTTTTTTAGGTAGATTGCACTAGGGATTTCTAAATTATGATAACATTCTAGTTTAAATTAGGGTTTGGCTTAACTTAATTCCTAATATAAATTGGATGATATCACAATCTCAATAGACTTTTTTTTTTGGCAATTTTCTAATTTCGAATTTCATAAAAAATACAAAAAAAAAAAAAAATCATCTTAGAATAAATTAATTCCATTCTCTAGGATAGATTGCATACTTATTAAGAAAACACAAAAAAATATTATGTGCATGTCATCTAGAATTAGGTTCATGAAATGCATGTCATTTAGTGATTGTCTCTGGGTCAATTTAGTTAAAAATTGTCCGTCATCAGGATTAGGTCATTTGGTTATATTGCATTGCATATAGATTAGATTTTATGGAACAAGAGAAAATTCTTTAAAAAATTGAGTGACTGCGTGTTAATAAAAGACCTAGGGCTTTTGATGTGAATTTTGAATTAACCTTACAGATGCTTTTGTTGCTATAAGGTAAGTCCTGTAATTTATTCATTGTTTTCTTGAGTGTTAAATTAGTGGTTTGCACACCCGCATGATTATCTCACATGTTAGGAAAATAGATTTAAAATTAATTCAAACTACTTGCAAAAACATTTTTTGAAAATAAAAAGAAATGGTACCAAAAAGGCATTAAAGAAGTTTAGTGTAATTAAGTCTCCGTATTCAAAATTTCTGATCTGTAGGAGTAAAGTAATTTTCTCATTATTTTACTTAGGTGTCTAATTGACTTATCATAAACTGATTAATGGCGATTCCTAGATAAAATCTATTTGCATGTTAAAAAATTTGAACTCAAGTCACGAATTGATATGGATTCGGGAGAGCTCGAGCTAAGTTTAGGGTTAATAACCCTAAGTGGTTCACCCAAAATTTTGGTTGCGACAGACCTATAAACTTGTTGGGCTAGATGAAACTCCCCCTCTTCCTAGCCCATCCAACACAATTGCCATCACTATCGGAATATGATTGTAGGCTCTGGGCAACCGCAAATTTTCAGGGTATCCAATTTCCACAATCTGCCTAGTGCTTCTAAGAAGTTTTGACATAGTACAGCTCATGCGAAAGCTAAATATTTGATAAAATATCAGCTGATATTTCGGAGGACTAAGAAACTTTTTTGGGTCAACCCTCCTTTCGATACTCCATGGATGCTAAGTTCTGCGGTCTGCATCTTCGTATGAATAGTGGTAAGGAAATGGTCAAATCTCGTGTCTGCATATCAACCAAAAAATTGGCGAGGACTAGTCACTACTCCAGAATGTCAATTTTCTGAATAAATTTTCTACAGTGACAAAAACATTGAACGAGGATGAATTGTGAGGTCCTCTTCTACAAGGACTAGCCAAAGTCTTCCTGATGTTGATATGGAGCCCGTGTTCTCATGTCTAGATTGTTAAAATCCTAATGGATTTTTTTTTTTATGTATCTTGGTATGTCGGTCTTCATCTTCGCATGAATAGTGGTAAGGACAATGGCCACGTGTCTACATACCGAACAAAAAACTAGCAAGGACTAGTCACCATTCCAGAATGTCAATTTTCTGAATGAATTTTCTACAGCGACAGAAACATTGAACGGGGATGAATTGTGAAGTCCGTCTTCTACAAGGACTAGTCAAAGTCTTCCCCAATGTTGATATGGAGCCCGTGTTCTCACGTTTAGATTGTTAAAATCCTAATCAGCCTTATTTTTTTAATGTATCTCAGTATGTGTTGTAAATTTCCGAGGACCTACCTTGAGATTGACCCAATGATAAGGGCACTCTCATGCTTTCGGCTCAAAAAAATCCAGTGTTGTGAGTTCGGCTCCTATCCTAGGGATCTCAGCTTTAAGTGGGTGGTCTTGATGGTGCACTGTTGCATTAGTTTTTTCTCTAAATAGCCAGTTAATTATGGTTGGGTCTTCATATTATTAAAAAAAGTAATTTCAAGAACTGCTAACGAAAAAAAAAAAAAAAAAAAGGAAAAAAAAGAGACCCTATTTCCTTAAAAAGATTTCAAGTTTGAAGTCCAGTCCCAATTATACCCCTTACTTTCTTTTTCTTTTCTTTTTTGTCTAAAAAAAATCTTAAATTTTCACTTTATCTTCAATCTGCCCACCCACGTTAACTTTCTACCCAAAATCTCTGTTAATCATCCGAAGTGGCATCTCCATGTCAGCAGCACATTTAGGTCGTCTGCTTACGTGAATTTTTCGTCGCCGTTCGTCATCCTTATTTGCTATTTTTCTTCTTTGACCCTTGCAACCTCCATTAACATAGGTGGTCGAGCAAAGAGCTCAAATCTGGGTAGGCGATTTTATTGGAGCTTCCTCGCAATCAATCACACAGCGTCCGAAGCTGCAACTTGTGAATTTCAACTCGATAATATTTTGGTCAATCATTTCCAACTTGAAAAACTTGTTAAAGACACAAATTTCTCAATCTCAGCCTTAAGAACTCAACTCAGTCGATTCGACCAACTGAGAGCATTGATAGCGACCAAATGTGATCCTCTTGAGAGGTTAATCATTACAGAAATCTCAAAGAAGCTTAAAGAATTGTGGGTATTGGAATGTCCAAAGCTGGTTGAGATTAAAGCCTCGTCGCCGTTCACTGTTCTCTTCGCATGGACTCACTCGGTCACAGCTTCGCTGGCGCTCATCCATCGCCACCAAGACCTCTGACGCCAGGCCATGACCTTCGACAACATTTTCGTGATGGTTGCAGTCGTTGAAATCATCTCCGGCCATTTCGGCCAAGACCCCTATTTTCGTTCTGGTTTTTGACGCTTCAAGAAGCCATTTTAATCGGGCATCTACTTCACTCAACCATCCCCAAAGCTTTATAGACCCATCATGCACCCGGGCGAAAACAAAACGATCCCAAGCTTTCCCTGTTATAATTATGGTTATAATTATGGTTAATGGATCAACGAATGCTAATAAATTAAGATACGTCTTTTCTATTCATGTATCTTTTAAACTTTTCTGTTCACGTATCTATTGAATTCATGAATTTCCTAGATTCATGTATCTTTTAGTTCATGTATTTATTGAGTTCACGAATCTCTTGAATTCACGTATCTCTGGATTCGTGAATCTCTTGAATTCATGTATCTCTTGATTCATGAATTTCGTGGATACATGCGTCTATTTAATTCATGTATCTCTTTTGTACATGAATTAAAAATCTCTATAAATAGATGAGAGCATAAAGCTTCATAATGGTTTTTGATTTTTTTGACTCGATTCCAAAAAGGCTCTGATACACTTTTCTACTCTTTTGATTTTTCTGAGTGTGTTGGTTCAATTGAACGGTTCGATTGAGTCCTGTTTGCATAGTGCTAATCCAAACAGGTTCGAGGTGTTGTATCTTGGGAGGCATAGTTTGTGAATCTGCGGAGCACCATTGGCAGGAATTAATTGCCTTAAGGAAATTTGGATATCTGTACCTCACCTCCAATTTCATGTTTTGATTGCAACAAACAGTTTGTGTTTTCTTTGGAGTATATTCCAACAATCTTAAGGCAATTATCTTACTCACTGTTTGTTGTTCTTGTCAGATTATTGCGATAGTTGAAAACAACCAAGTACCCTTCAATGTCCCGAATGTTTCAAGAGACGTTCTTATGGTCGATTCGACCTTTGCTATGGAAGATGTTCAACCCTTAGGATCTGAATTTGTACTAGCCTATGCTACGAGCCCTTGGGCTAACACCAATTTTGGTGGTGCGGGTACAAGTCATATGACTGGTATGCCCAAGACTGTTTTTCGGAACAGTACAAGCCAAATGGCTTTTGGCTCAGTTTCTGAAGGGATAGTTCAATGAACTTTGCCTACTGTGATGGCAACGCCTCCAGTTACAACTAATGAGAAACCGGAGAAATTTACCGGAATGAGCTTTAAACAGTGGCAACAAAAGATGTTCTTCTATCTGACCATGCTCAATCTGACAAAATAATTAACGGAGGTGTGCCCAATAATTAGTCCAAATGAGCAAGATGTCATGACGCTCAGTGCATTGAAGGCTTGGAAGCATGGGGACTTTTTATGCCGAAATTATATCCTTAACTGTTTGGTGAATTCTCTTTATAATGTTTATCGTAATATTGAATCTACTAAACAGTTCCGGGAGTCCTTAGAAAAGAAATACAAGATTGAGGACGCTGGCACCAAGAAATTTATGGTTGCCAAATTCTTGGACTACAAGATGATGGATTCTAAATCTGTCATGAGTCAGGTTTAAGAATTACAGTTAATTCTGAGTGACATCTCTGTTGAGGGAATGATATTTAGTGAATCATTTCAAGTGGCGGCTATGATTGAAAAACTACCTCCGGGCTGGTTAGACTTCAAAAATTATTTGAAGCACAAACAGAAGGAGATGAGCCTTGAAGATCTCATTATGCGCATCAGAATCGAGGATGACAATATAAGGAGTGCGAATCTTTCTTCTGAGCCAAAGGCTAACGTTGTGGAATCTTCCAAATCCAAGCAAGATAGAAAAAGGAAGATGTCTTTTCAAGGAAAAGGCAAGCAGAAGGAATAGTTCCAGAAATTCCAAGGGACGTGTTTTATATGCAACAAGCTTGGCCATCGTGCTAAGGATTGCAAGAAGCCCCCAAAAAAAGGCAAGAATGATGGTGTAGCCCAGCAACTGAATTTGACAGAACATGACAATATTGAGAGACTGTCTGCTGTGGTAATGTCTGAAGCATCTCTGGTGTTGAACACTAATGGCTGGTGGCAAGACACGGGTGCCACAAATCACATTTGTGCAAATAAACACATGTTCTCATCTTATGAGAAGGCTGAAGAAGATGAGAGGCTTTATATGGCTAATTCTGCATCAGCAAAGATTGCCGGAAGAGGAAAGGTGATCCTAAAGTTTACATCTGGCAAGGAGGTCGCCTTGCTAAATGTGCTGCATGTACCGGAGATTCGGAAAAATCTAATTGCTGGCCCTATACTTGTCAAGAAGGGTTTCAAATTTGTATTTGAATTTGATGAGTTTGTACTTTCAAAAGGAGCGATGTATGTGGGGAAAGGGTACTTGTGTAATGACGTGTTTACGGCCAATGTTGCTGTCATTGATGTAAACTCAAAGTATGTGTACCCAAAGACTATTAAAAAAGAAAAGTCTTCAGTTTACACTATTGTGTCTCCTTATCTATAGCATGGTACAAGTGTGAGACTTGTGTTGAGGCCAAGTTTGCCAAAAAACCTTTCAAATCCATTGAAAAAACAAGTGAACCTCTACAATTAATCCATAGTGATCTATGTGATTTAAAGTTTGTAGAAAATAGAGGTGGAAAGAATTACTTCATCACATTTGTGGATGACTGTACTAGATTTTGCTATGTTTATTTACTAACTAGCAAAGATGAGACTATGAGCATGTTTGTCAAGTATAAAAATGAAGTTGAAAACCAACTTGATAAACAAATCAAAGTGCTTAGGTCTGATGGAGGAGGAGAATACAGTTCAATCAATTTGAAAGAGTTTTGTGCTAGTTTTGGAAGAATTCTCCAAACGACTGCACCTTATACTCCACAACAAAATGGAGTTGATGAACGATTGAACAGAACACTAAAGGAGATGGCTAACTCCATGCTTTTGAGTTCAGGTTTACCTCAGAACTTGTGGGGGGAGGCAGTTTTAACTGCAAATTATATTCTTAATAAAATACCCCACAAAAGACAGGTAAAACTCCATATGAGTTATGGAATGGAAAGTTGTCATTCTACAATTTTCTAAAAGTGTGGGGGTGCTTGGCCAAGGTGGCGATTCCTCCTCTAAAACAAACTCGATTGGGACCTAAAACGGTGGATGGCATATTCATCGGTTATGCTCAAAATAGTAGCGCATATAGATTTTTGGTTCATAAATCTGAAAATGTGGAAATTCATGTCAATACAATCCTAGAATCAAGGGATGCTGAATTTTTTGAGGATATATATCTTGCAAAAAGAAATCAATGAGAACTTTCTCAGAAAAGGCTTAGAGAATCAGAATCTAATAATGATGAAGTTGTGACCAAAGAAACCGAACTTCGAAGGAGTAAAAGGTCTCGAATCGAAAAATCTTTCAAACCTGATTTTCTAACATACATGTTAGAAGGTGAGCCCCAAACATATAAAGAGGCAAAGTCATCTCTAGATGCTCCTTTCTGGAAAGAAGTTGTTGACAATGAAATCCATTCTATCCCAAGTAACCATACTTGGAAATTGGTTGATCTTCCACCTGGAAATAAACCGATTGGATGTAAATGGATTTTCAAGAAAAAACTAAAAGCTTATGGTTCTATTGATAAGTACAAAGCTCGGTTTGTAGCCAAAGGATTTAGACAAAAAGAGGGTCTTAACTAATTTGATACTTATTCACCTGTCACAAGAATAACGTCAGTAAGGATGTTGATTGCTATAGATTCGCTATACAATTTGCAGATATATCAAATGGATGTAAAAACTGCATTCTTAAATGGTGATCTCGACGATGAGATTTATAGGAAACAACCTGAAGGGTTCAAGGTCAAAGGACAAGAACACAAAGTGTGTAGACTTGCCAAATCATTGTATGGACTTAAACAAGCTCCTAAGCAATGGCATGAGAAATTTGACCTGGTAATGATTCAAAATTGGTATAGAATCAATGAGTGTGACAAATGTGTGTACACTAAATCCACTACAGTTGGATATGTACTTATTTTTCTATATGTTGATGACTTATTAATTCTTGGAGATAACATTGAGGTCATCAAAATCACCAAGAACATTCTCAAGAAGAACTTTGAGATGAAAGATTTAGGTGTCGCAGATGTTATACTCGGCATCACAATTCTAAGGAATTCTGATGGCTTAGGTTTAACACAATCTCATTACATTGAAAAGGTATTTGAGAGATTTAAAGGATTCGGCATTAAAGATGCAAAAAATCATTTTCTTCCACCTAACTTTAAGAGAGAACACTGGAAATAGTATTAGACAGCCGGAATACTCTCAAGTAATCGGCAGCATCGTGTATATCATGAATTGCACTAGACTTGATATTGCGTATTCAGTAAGCAAACTGAGTAGATATACCAGTAACCCAGGTCACAAGCACTGGAATGCTTTGATGAGAGTATTAGGATATTTGAAAAGGACAAAAGACTATGTTCTACAATATGACAAATATCTAGCTATTTTGGACGGTTATTGTGGTGCCAACTGGATTTTAGATTCTGATGAATCGAAATCGACTAGCGGATATGTGTTCACGCTAGGAGGTGCTGCAGTGTCATGGAAATCCTCTAAACAAACTCTAATAACGCGCTCTACAATGGAATCGGAGTTTGTTGCTTTGGATAAAGCTGCTGAAGAAGCAGAATAGCTTCGACATTTTTTAGAAAATGTTCCAATGTGGCCAAAACCTATGTCTGCAATTTGCATACACTGTGACAATCAAGCGGCAATTGCAAGGGCGCATAATGTGATTTATAATGGTAAGTCTAGATATATTCGTCGTAGACATAACACCGTAAGACAGTTGCTCTCAAATGGAATCATTTCTTTAGACTTTGTAAAGTCAAAGGAAAATATTGCGGATCTGCTGATAAAAGGTTTGTCGAAAGAGCAGATAAATTGTGCATCGAGGGGAATGGGTTTAAGAGCCTTAACCCAATAAAGAGATTCCAGGGTGGAAACCTAACCTATGCGCTTGGAGATTTCATGGTCTAGGTTCAATAGGACAACGCAAATTTTGGAAACTCTAGTGTAAGCACTGTCTCCCATTCCTATGATGCAACAGTGCTTTCCTACAGCGTTATTAAGGGTATGCTATGCGTTTAATGATTCCTATAGCTTGGAATATAACATCCAAGTAAGATATGGTAGGATATCTTTAATAGGAATGCACTTATATGCGTGGAGCTGGCTGACTCTATGAAAATCTTTAAAAGCTAGATTTTCTAAAGCACGCATGAATTCCGAGAGGTTCAGGGCCGAAAGAACGAACACAACCGAGAACCAATCTTGAATTGGAAATACTCTGTGTGAGGTTTATTGTCTAGGCTTACACAAACAACTGGCGATTCAAGGCTTAGTCCATCGACTAGTTAAGTAAGTCCGATAGGCTTTCACTAAAGAAGGTTCAAGGCGAAAGCTACCTATCTTGATGCAATGTATTTCAACAGGTATGCTCTGATTCCTTCGAGTCAAAAATGTTTTGTTGATCCATTAATGTGGGGGATTGTTATAATTATGGTTATAATTATGGTTAATGGATCAACGAATGCCAATAAATTAAGATACGTCTTTTCTATTCACGTATCTCTTAAACTTTTCTGTTCACGTATCTATTGAATTCATGAATTTCCTAGATTCATGTATCTTTTAGTTCATGTATTTATTGAGTTCACAAATCTCTTGAATTCATGTATCTCTTGATTCATGAATTTCGTGGATACATGCGTCTATTTAATTCATGTATCTCTTTTGTACATGAACTAAAAATATCTATAAATAGATGGGAGCATAAAGTTTCATAATGGTTTTTGGTTTTTTCGACTCGATTCCAAAAAGGCTCTGATACACTTTTCTACTCTTTTGATTTTTCTGAGTGTGCTGGTTCAATTGAACAGTTCGACTGAGTCCTGTTTGCATAGTGCTAATCCAAACAGGTTCGAGGTGTTGTATCTTGGGAGGCATAGTTCATGAATCTATGGAGCATTATTGGTAGGAACTAATTGCCTTAAGGAGATTCGGATATCCATACCTCACCTTCAATTTCATGTTTTGATTGCAACAAACAGTTTGTGTTTTCTTTGGAGTATATTCCAACATTCCCTACAACCACCGTCAATCAAAGGGCTAAGATCGTTTCCTCGACTTTGTGCCCTATGGGTAACCCCCATTAGTGGAGGCTAGAACTTGCATTTGAGGCGCAAGACCTCACATTCGATGTCATGCGACTCAGATCTAAGGTTGTACCACTCACATCTGAGGCTACATGACCCACATTTGAGCTCGAGCATCCATTAATGGAGTTTGCAAGGAATCAAGAAGAAGAAAAAAAAAAATATGGAGGTGATGAATGAAGATGAAAAATCCACATAAGTGGACTACATAGATTTACATTTGATGTGGAAATGCCACATTAGAAGATTAATAGTAATTTTGGACAGAGGGTTAATCAGGTAAATTTGTGATTAAAGTGAAAGTTGAGATATTTTTTAAGATAAAAAAGGTTTGGGATAAAATCAAAACTAAACTAAAGTTTGTGGCTTTTACAGGAATTGGGCCAAAAACAATATAGAGAACAAGATTGTATAAGGTGTGACAGTACTGTTGTCGATGATAAATTAAGCTTTTCACAAAGTATGGGAGGTAAGATGTCACTATTCTCTAAGATTTAAATTTTCCCAAAGGTCAATTAAAAGGGAAAATAAAAATAGAAGGCATGGAAGGAGACTACAATCAAGATGAAGACTTGCTTGTGAATTCCGCCTTCTTTTGTTGAATCATGAACTGATTATGACTTGTGAAATCTGTCTTTTGCAATGACTTGTCAAGTCATCCCCCATGTTGAAGTGGAGCTCGTGTTGTCACTTCTTGTTGAAGTACTAACGGGTCTTATTTTGTTTATGTAGTTTGCAGAGATTGTGAAACTCTTAGATCCTACCTTGAAATCGACCAAGTGACAAGCTCAAAAAATCGATTGATGTGGGTCCAATTCCTACCTTGGAGAAATCAGCTTTAAGTGGATGGTCAAGGTGGCGGGTTGTTGTATTAATATCTCTCTTGATAACTAGCTAATTATGGTTGAGTCCTATTATTTATGAAGGATTTATTTAATAATTGGGCTTAAGGCCCGTCCGGCTAAGTTGGGCCCAGAAAGCCCGGCCCACGGGAATATGGCCCGTGGAAAGAGGAGGGTATAAAAGGGAAGAGAGAGAGAGAGAGAGAAGATGGTTTTTGGATTGGAATCAACGTACGGTTCTCTCCCGCGCATTTTCTCTCCCGAAGAACAGTAGGCATACGGCTTCCAATTTCTTCTCTTCAAGGCTTCATCGACCGGATTCTCTTCCTCCATTGACGACGGTGTTTAATCTATGGCTAACAAGGTACGCTCGAATCCGTGGTGTGCTTTACGATCGGTGATACGTGTCGTTTCCCGGGCTTCATCTTCCGCATTGACTTAGGGGTTCGATTCGGTGTCGAATCCGCGTTTTCGGGGATCCGTTATTCCCAACATTGGTATCAGAGCCCTAGTTCACGTTTTCCCAATCAATTTGATGTTTTTTCTTCGATTTTTCGCAAAAATATTCTCGGCCGTACGGATCGGGGCAAATTCCCGACACTCGAGCACTGTACGTCGTTTTTTTCTGTGTTTTCGTATGTCGAAATCAAATTCTGAAGGCACTGGGTGAAAGGCGATGTCGAGACGAGTCCGGGGAGTGGTCGACCGCGCCCAGAGACGCCGCACGAGCCCACACGCGCGGCCGGAAGCCGCTGCGCGTGGGCGCGACGCGCCTGAAGCGATGGCTACGGCCAGCGCGTGCGCCGGCTACGGCCAGCGCGTGCGCCGGCTACGGCCAGCGCGTGCGCCACACGCGCCGGCGACAAACCGGCACGTGCGCGCTGGCGACCGGCGAAACGGCACGCGCCGGTCCGTGGACCGACGCGTGCCGACGCCACGCGATGACGTCATCGTGATGTCATCCAACGGTCGGTAACCGCTCGGATGACGTCACCGATGACGTCATTGCCGGCGACGTTTCGCCGGGCGGTCATCGGCCGTTGACCCGACCCGTCCGGCGACTCGACCCGACTAGCGAACGCCTGGCACATGCGGCACGTGTCGGATGACGTCTGCGTGACGTCAGCCGGCGCATGCGCACAGCACTTGCGGCCCGTGCACGCCCGCGGCACGTGCGGCCCGCGCACGCTCGCGACACGTGCGGGCGGTTCGCTCGAACCGGCGCGACCGGATCGACCGGTCCGACCCGCGCACCGTTGACCCGACCCGCTGATCCGTTGACCCGTTGACCCGCTGACCGTTGACCGTTGACCGACGAGCGTTGACCGTTGACCGTTGACCCGAAAAAAAAAAGAAAAAAAAGAATTTGTTTCTTTTTTCATGTATGCCTATGTGGTTTATATGCAATCCATTTTTTTATTATGCATGTGTTGCATGGATTTTGGAAAATTATGTATTTTCCCTAATATACATTATGGATTATAAGTGATCCATTTTTAGTTCTGCATTTGTTGCAGGAACTATGATGCGTTATGCACGGATACCTGCAATCCCGAGAACAGATGAGGGAAATGCAAGGTTTAAAAGGCTGATGTCAGATTTAGCTAATTATCGGTGACATAACGGTGATTTAGTATCACATGTGGTCAGGGTCAATCAGATGATACAAGAAATCATCTGGAATGATTATCTGGTGCCGATTTTGATTAACACTCTTCCACCTGAATGGCAAGCAGTGTTAGATCGGCTATGGGAGGTCAACGTGGTCCCGGGTTATAGGATGCTAGTGGAAGCTTCTGTAAGAGAGTACTATAGGATTGAGTTGGCCAAAATTTTAACCCTTAGTATAAGCGCCATAGGGCGCAGATTAAATGCGCCTTGGTGGCGACATGAAAGCTCTCTAAAAGTTTTTCCATGGTTGACAATTGTTCTTTCAGTTTTCTCAGATGTTTTGACTAATAGATCAAAAGAGGATCTTTCCTAGTTCGTGTGCTGACTTGGTGTTAGTTGTATTGGCTGATATTTGTTAAGTGTGCTTTGTGTACATATTATGTAATGATTACTACCTAACTGTTGTTGATATAGCATTTTATATCTTGTTTGTATTAGCTAAAATCATTATTGTTTTATTGGATGCCAATTAGATATTGTTGCTTTCTGTTATTGCTGGTTGCTGTGGGTAATTAGCTGTGGGTAGTTTTAGAAGTTTTTGTAGCTTCATAGAATTGATTTTGCATATGACAATCATATTAATGATAGTTTTAAGTTAGGATTTTTGGAGGATGATTGGAAACATAGTGACATTTTGATTCTGAAACCTTACTTGAAATTATTTATTGATATGATGGGTCTGTGCAAAGTGGATGCATAAATGATAAGCATTAATTATTCATGCATGTATGTCTGATGCGTTCAGACTAATGGTTTTAGCAACTAAGAATGTGATTGCTGATATGAACGGCAACAATTGTGAAATATTGAATATGAAGATTCAATATGTGCTGGAAAAGCAAGAAGCACTAAAAGCTCTTGACCATATTATGGAAGATCTTGAGGATGCCGTGCGCCACCTTGAGCTAGTAGAGGACCGCCTAACGGCATTTGAGCTGAGAATAGACATTTGCTATGCTGGTTCTAGCTTTGAAAGGGCTTTGTGTTCTAAGCGCAAGCGTATTGATTCGTTCAATATGTGGGAATGCAAAGGATCAAGTCCTTATTGTAAGAAATCAAGAATTAACCAACACAAGAAAGGAAAACGTCCTCAAGTGAAGAAAATGTCAAGGGTGATGTATTACAATTGTGACAAGATAGGTCACTATGCTCGCGACTGTCGTGAGCCAAAGAAAGTATACACCTCTTGTACATTTGAGAACTTTGCTTATGTGCCAAGTTCTGTATTATTGGCTGAATCCAATTCTTTGTGGACTGTAGATTCAGATGCGACAGACCATATAGCGAAGGATAGAGAATTCTTCGTGGAATTTTGACAAGTACCAACTGGAACTAAGTGCATCTATGTAGAAAATAACTTCAGAGATGGAGTTAAAGGGATTGGCATCTGCCAATTGAACATGCGTGATGGACGCACCTTGTTCCTACATAATGTTCTATATGCTCCAGAGTTTCGTTGAAATTTAAGTGTCTGTTTTTGTCACGCCCCGATCCTCCGAGCGCTCGAACATCCCACTCTTGATCGATACAAATGCGACTTCCCAGGACACGTCGCCGACCCATTCGTTTTTATATTGCACATGCGGAAGCAAAACAAATCCCCTGACAACATTTAACTTGGGATAGAAAAGCAGGCAATCAATCACAACCAAACAAGCTTTCTATAAACACATAGGTTTATATACAACACCGGATTGTCTACAAAATAGACAAGCTCAACAACTAGGAAACCGTCCTATGACCAACTTGTCGACACGTTCGCCGATTCTTCAGCCTCCACCTTCCGAACCGGGACTCCCGGTCCTCCACGACCGTCATCCAGGGACCTGAAATATTTTCCCCAAACTGGGATGAGACAATGTCTCAGCGAGTCCTACCCTCTAAAACTCAATTAGGGAGAAAATACGCCTCAGGGCGCTCTAGCCACACAAATAGGATAGAGGACTTACCTCGCCTCAATTCCTTCCTGCACGTCAGTTTAATCAATAAATATTGACAACCACATCATCCAAACAATTCAATTACTCGAATCGATTCAGCGATCAATCGACTTAGTCGATTACATGTCATCGAAATCATCACACGGTCATTCTGACTATCCATTCTCGACTCTCAATCACGGCCTTACAGGCAAGTCTATATGTAGTGGCATTACGGCCCCACTCGGCAATGTTATATGTAGTGGCATTACGGCCCCACTCGGCAATACATATGTAGTGGCATTACGGCCCCACTCGGCAATGTTATATGTAGTGGCATTACGGCCCCACTCGGCATAATTTAGATTTGATGGCTTTCTAGGTTCAACTCACAACCTCTCACGGTCATTTTCCCATCAAAAACCAACACTAATCAACTTTGGGATAAATCCCCACATAAACATACATTCAATCAATCGATACAAACCGAACCTACCAACCAATTACGGTGCCAAAAGCCGACACCGGTATTTTCAAGTTAAATACCAAAACTTCTTCAATATCACTCAATTCCACACTTTTGGAATAATTAACCATAACCATCAATCACTCAATTTCTCAATTTAAGCTTACAATTAACACAAACCGACCACACCGTCGCGATCGGAGCGAAATTTAACGACCGGCCATCCCGGCATAATTTTCGAAATTATTAAATAATTAAATTTAATTCCGAAAATTAAATAATTAAATATTATATTATAATAATATAATTTAATAAAATAATATTTATAAATTTGAAATATTAATTAATTAAAAATAATTAATTAGGGCTTAAACAAGATTACACTAATTTAACCATACAATTAGCCCTAATTAAACATCCATTAAGCTAATCATACAACTAATCTAATTTACATTAAAATAATCTAATCTAACCACATAAACCTAATTAGACTAATCTAAACACCCCTTAAGCGTCATTAACTCACTAAGCAAGAATTAGAGGATAAACTCACCGGTTTTGCGCGCCGGTGAGTTCACGGCGACCACGACACCAAGGCGGTCGATAATCCCCAAAGCGGCGACACCAACGGAGGCCGGGAAGACACTGAAAACGGGCCTCGAAGACCTCACGGCTTTCTGGTTTTCTGCTTCTGATCTGGGCTGAACTGCAGAGAAGAAACCAGCAACTTCAACGGCGAAAATGGGCCGATCGGAGCTCCGGCGAGCGGGTGGTTGGCAACCAGCGGCTCCCGGGGTCAAGGGGATCTTGCTGGTGGTTGGTATAGGTGGAGGTAAGGTAGAAATGGGGAGAAAATGGTTGAAAACTGTGAAATGGGCGAAACAAGCGGAACCAGGCAAGTCCAGACAGTCTGGCGAGCGGCAGCTTCAGGCGGCCGTACGGGACGGTCGGAGAATCGTCCCGGCGAGCGACGAGGTGCTCCGGAACGGTCTGGATGTCGCCTTCGCGGCGATGGGTGGCTCGTTCGCTGATTCAACCGGGAAGTTAACTTTTACTCGGATCTTTGGCAAAAAGGTCGGCTGGAGCAGAAACTGGAACGAGGAGAAAACAAGGGAGGAAAACGGCCGACGATGGCCTTCCGGGCGTGCGACGATGGAGGGGCTGGTGAGCTCGGTTCCTCTGGCTTTTTGCTGAGCTTCTCTCCTTCAACAATAATGGAGAAAGCCACAAATTAAGGAGAAGAAGGCTGCTTAGCAAGGGGGTCTCCTTGGGCTCTTTAGAGCTCAACACTTGCCAATCTCTCATTGGCTTTGCCCCCACCATGACATCACATGACCTCAGCCACTCTCTCTCCTCAAGCTTCCTCCACAACCTTGCCAATAGGTGCAAAATAGCTCTCCCTCATGGCATACGAATTTGTTACATTTCCCTCTTCAATCTCAATCAATTTCATCCAATTCTCAACCAAACACATCCAATTGAAGCCCAATTAAATCCATCAAGGTATCCTCGTCCGTCTCATGACTTTTTCCCATCAAATGATCCAACTTGCATCCCGAAGATTCAATCAAAACGACCCTCCGACAATTCCGAACAAAAACGGCCTTACTTTGCTTTTTCGCCAAAAATCTCGGTTTGTAGAAAAATCTTTTGGAGATGAGTCGACATTCCTAAAATGAATTGTGACTTGACAAAACTTCCAATTTCTGTAATCGGGTTCAATTTCACGGTTAAATTCAATCTGGCGCGACTTTAGCGTCCTAATCTACCGGGTAGCTTTTAGGAATTTTCGTGCAATTGACTCCGTGGTTGATTATTCTCAAGCCACAAAGTGCATCTTCGACACCTTGGCGATTCTCGATTGTCGTAGAAATCTCGAGGTTTCGATTACGGACACGGGTACCCAAAACGATAGAAGAATCGGTCTAGTGCCGGTCGACGAGGATATTGCGATCAGGTGGAATCATCCACACTCTAATCACATACTTCGCCGAATCGACCTATAACTGATCTCCGTTCGATTCTGACAGTGTCGTAATGATCCTTGCACATTAATACGGTCGAGTAGCCGATTCATGGTCGAATTCTCAAGTCTATTGCGTTTAAATTCCTTAACGGCTTCACCGATAGACTAGTTATCTCGTGAGTGGCCAACTCGTAGAAGAAAGCTATAGACGCGAAGATGAAATGCCCGACTTATTTAATTGAAACCAGAATTGGAAAATCGGGATGTCACAACTCTTCCCCTCTTATAAAAATTTCGTCCTCGAAATTTAAACCATTAAAATTCTTCTTCAAAATGGTGGGGTATTGTCGTCTCATCAATTCTGCTCCTTCATTCTGCTACGTACTACTATCCAAGATCTTCTGTCGATTTAAACATTTCCAAATTGGCCAAACCAATTCTTGATTCCCAAAAAGGCTAAGCACTTGTCCATCTTCACAAAAATTGAAAACTGTAAAAATTTTGGTTCTCTTTTCTTTTCTTTTTTTTTTATTTTTTATTTTTATTTTTCCACAAAGCGGCTAACCGCCGCGTCGGGATTCGAACTCCCGACTTCGGACTGCGGCTTCATCCGGGATACCAACTCGGCTAGAGGCGCCGACGGTGCTCCAAACTTTCTTTTTCTATTTAAGGCCAAATTTCCTATTTGAACCCAAACGTGAAATATTCCAGCATTTAAACAGTTCGGCTCTCCTTTCTTAACAATTCGAGATGTCCCTATCCTAGGCGACATCCAAGGATAAATAGGATTCTCAACTTGAAAATTCAAAGATTTTCGACACTTAAGCGCGTAAATTTCCCGACGGCCCGAGTGGTCCTTAATCTGTCACCGATAATCGCAATCGAATCACCGATTTTGAACCAACTCGGGACTGCGATTTTCGATCTCTCGACCTCAACTCAACCGATCGAAGATCTCGAACACTCGCTCCGCACCGACTAAAAAGAAACTATCTCGACCGATTCGCTGGGCGAGAACCTCGGTCAAGATCTGATATAACTCTGACACTGACACTCTATGCAAACGAATTATCTGATGCGCAAACACGTCCGCATGCCTAATCCAATCAAGATCCTTCCGCACAGCCACCGGGTGGGCTGATTTCATCAATCTGTCAATTACTACCCAAAATGCAATTATTTACACACTGATCGATCGATAGATGAAATGCCATCTCGATTGGCCATCGGTCCGAGGATGATAAACATTACTATATTGTAACTTCGTTCTCAAAGCACTCGCAAAATTTTCTAGAAGGTAACCATGAACCTCAGGTCTCGGTCTAGAATAATCGTCACCGGCATTCCAAATAGACGAACTCTCTGACGCACGTACAACTCAGCGTACTTGTCCAGAACAAGGTCATTTTCTATTGCGATGAAGTGAACCGACTTCATCTATCTATTCACCACTATTCCAATCGAAATCATTACTCCTCCGGTTCTTTGATAAGCCCTTTGTCACAAGATCCATTGTGACACCATCCCATTTCCACACGGGGATCTCGAGAGATTACAAAGGTCCTCTCGAATTGCAAACCGTGCTTTCTCTTGCTAGCACATCGACACTTGGGACCCGTCGGTGATATCTGTCTTCACAACGGTCTACTAATCCTGTTGATGCAAATTCTAACTCATCTTCGTACTGTCTGGACAATGCTGAAGCTGCTACGACAAGTTTCCGATAAGATCTCTTCTTTAATCTCGGTATCATCAAGTACACTCAATCGTCCTCAGAAATCTGAAAATTAGTTCTCCTCTTCTCGGTATCCTCTTGCAGGATCTTTTGCATTTCTGAGTCTTTGAAGCGTCTGATTCTAACCTGAATATCCGGTTCAATTCTGAGGGTGGCCATAAAATTCGAAGGTGGCCTACCTCAGATTTGAAAACCGAATTTTGAACTTTCTCAAGTAAGGTCCATACTTTAACCAACATATGCACAAATGAAGACTTTCGACTCAACGCATCAGTGACCTCTTTCATCCTTCCAAGGTAATACCAGATACCACCATTATAGTACTTCAAACGATCTGGTTCACAGTGGCATCTCATATTCAATTCCTTCCGAGAAAATAAATACTTTGAGACTTTAATGGTCAGCGAAGATTTGGAGTCTTTCTTCACACCAACAATATCTCTAAATCTTCAAAACAAACATTATTACTGCAAGTTCTAAGTCATGCGTCGGATAATTCAATTTATGAGGTCTCAACTGACAGGATGCGTATACAACAACCTTGCCATGCTGCATTAGCACGCAACCCAATCCTCTAAATGACGCATCACTATAGATCTCCTATCCTCCAAGACCAGACAGTATGGTCAGCACAAGTGCGGTAGTCAGCTTCTTCTTAAGCTCTTGAAAACTACTCTAGCACTTGTCCTGTCCACACGAACTTCTTTTCTTTCTTTAGTAATCTTGTCAACGGCGACGCTAAAGCTGAAAACCCTTCTACGAACCTTCGTAATACTCGCTAAACCCGGAGAACTTCGATCTCTTTCACCGTAGTCAATCTTGGCCAAGCGATGGACACGCTTCAATCTTGAATGGGTCCACGGAGATTCCTTCTCCTAAAATCACATAACTTAGGAACGCAACACGAGTCATCCAACTCACATCTGCTAAGCTCATTGTAAAATTCAAGAGTCCTCGAGGTCTGAAGTATCATCCTCTAATGTCTCTCGTGCTCCTCAACACTCTTCGAACGCACTGGGATAAAGTCAATGAACACGATCACAAACTGATCCAAGTACCCTTTGAACACTCTGTTCATCAGATTCATACAAACAGCTGGAGTGATTGTCAAACCGAACGATAATACAGTGAACTCACAATTACCGTATCAAGTACGCAATGCTAACTTCGGTATGTCTTTCTTCCTGATTCTCAGCTGATGATATCCTGTCCTCAAGTCGATCTTGGAGAATATCAATACACAAACACAACAAACCATCTTTCTTCTTCACGAACAGAACGGTGCTTTCCAAGGTTATGCACTGGGACGTAAGAATCCCTTATCTAACAATTCTTGCATCAACACTTTCAGTTCTTTCAACTTTGATAAAGCCATCCGGTAAGGAGCCTTAGGGACTGGCTCTAATCCGGTTGCTAATTCAATCACAAACTTTATTTCCCTTTCTGACAGCAAACTTGGCAATCTTCAGGAAACACCTCAGAAAACTTCTGTACCACAGTTATGTTCTCCATATTCGGTTCCTCAATTGTCACATCCACTATAGTTGCCATATCGATTAGGCAACCTACATCCATAAACTAGGTCGTCTTCAAGTGACGAACAACGGGATCGAAGGTCTTTTTTCACTTCCGGTAAATCAAAACTTCCGTACACTAACCGAACAAACTGAATTACATCACCGCCACAATTCATAATGGCGTAAAGCTCCTCGAGCCACACCTTTTTATAAATGACTCCAGTGTCATATATAAGCAAACCCTTCAGTACAACTATAGTCGAGATTCATCTTCATTTTACTTTATTATAACAACGGAAACTTCACAACTTTCACTCAAAATCCAGCCGAGCTACTCGATAATACACCTCAAAACATTCTTCCCTAGATCGATGCATGGTCAATCCATTCCTATTCCTTTCGCCATCCTAGTGGCGTCATGTCGGCGGTAGCGATGCTCGAGTCCTCTTGGACTTACACGAACAGTTCCTAGCCCAATGGCCATGCTGGCCACATTCAAAGCATGTTCCCGTTATACTTGGTCACCAAGCTGATTCACACTTCCTTTCAGAAACTCGGCACACAATCAATGAGTCCCTTACCTACTGTCAGATGACAGCATGCACTCTTTCTTGTACTAAAGGCCTGCTCTACAAACCCCACGATGCGTTCTATGGTGCATTCCTTTCGATCTATCCCATCGACTTTCCAAGACCATTTCGGCCGGCCAGTAACCCTGTTGGTCACACATAGAACAAGCACCCGTCTTACCAGGACACAGGGCTAATCCATGTCGGCTTCCGTCAACACGACATACTCCATTCTGATTCATTACTGACCTAACCATCCCACATTTCCATTTGGACGGAAATGGAATACTTTTCTACGATCATAGACTCATTCCTCAAGCGATTTCCATCTCTACCGAATCGAACCTCGACTCGGATGCAACGGCTTGCTTCCATATCACAATTCCGGGTTGGGCCTCAACGGGGCGCGGCAACAACAACGATTACAACACCGGCGGCGGTAGAAACAACGGCAACGGCGGCGGCTCGGTCTTGAGTTTTTGCGACCCAACAAGCTTCCAAGGGACACTAGCGCCCGAACGATCCCATCAAACCTAGGATCGCTCGGTCTTTACACTAGTACCGACCTGCAGCGGTACTCTTACACTCACGCTGGTCTAAGCCAGTGCTCCACCACGACCACCTCGGGTACCGATCCCTATCGGCACACCACCCCGAGTAACTGGTCTAAAGGTTCTCTCTAGGAGTCCTTTGCTCCTGATCACTCATCTACAGGATCTTTACAGAGACCTGTTTCCCAATTCTAATCCCAGATTAGAATTCGAGTGATCCACGCCAAACAATTTACCAAACAACTATCAGCCACATGCACCAGCATGAAATAAAAGTCATTCCTACTAACTATCCCATAAACAATCGCACCTTATCACTCCATTCACAGACCCGCTCTGATACCACTTAAACGGGGATGTCACGCCCCGATCCTCCGAGCGCTCGAACATCCCACTCTTGATCGATACAAATGCGACTTCCCAGGACACGTCGCTGACCCATTCGTTTTTATATTGCACATGCGGAAGCAAAACAAATCCCCTGACAACATTTAACTTGGGATAGAAAAGCAGGCAATCAATCACAACCAAACAAGCTTTCTATAAACACATAGGTTTATATACAACACTGGATTGTCTACAAAATAGACAGGCTCAACAACTAGGAAACTGTCCTATGACCAACTTGTCAGACACGTTCGCCGATTCTTCAGCCTCCACCTTCCGAACTCCAGGACTCCCGGTCCTCCACGACCGTCATCCAGGGACCTGAAATATTTTCCCCAAACCGGGATGAGACAATGTCTCGGCGAGTCCTACCTCTAAAACTCAATTAGGGAGAAAATACGCCTCGGGCGCTCTAGCCACACAAATAGGATAGAGGACTTACCTCGCCTCAATTCCTTCCGCACGTCGTTTAATCAATAAATATTGACAACCACATCATCCAAACAATTCAATTACTCGAATCGATTCAGCGATCAATCGACTTAGTCGATTACATGTCATCGAAATCATCACACGGTCATTCTGACTATCCATTCTCGACTCTCAATCACGGCCTTACAGGCAAGTCTATATGTAGTGGCATTACGGCCCCACTCGGCAATGTTATATGTAGTGGCATTACGGCCCCACTCGGCAATACATATGTAGTGGCATTACGGCCCCACTCGGCAATGTTATATGTAGTGGCATTACGGCCCCACTCGGCATAATTTAGATTTGATGGCTTTCTAGGTTCAACTCACAACCTCTCACGGTCATTTTCCCATCAAAAACCAACACTAATCAACTTTGGGATAAATCCCCACATAAACATACATTCAATCAATCGATACAAACTGAACCTACCAACCAATTACGGTGCCAAAAGCCGACACGGGTATTTTCAAGTTAAATACCAAAACTTCTTCAATATCACTCAATTCCACACTTTTGGAATAATTAACCATAACCATCAATCACTCAATTTCTCAATTTAAGCTTACAATTAACACAAACCTGACCACACCGCGCGATCGGAGCGAAATTCTAACGACCGCCATCCCAGGCATAATTTTCGAAATTATTAAATAATTAAATTTAATTCCGAAAATTAAATAATTAAATATTATATTATAATAATATAATTTAATAAAATAATATTTATAAATTCGAAATATTAATTAATTAAAAATAATTAATTAGGGCTTAAACAAGATTACACTAATTTAACCATACAATTAGCCCTAATTAAACATCCATTAAGCTAATCATACAACTAATCTAATTTACATTAAAATAATCTAATCTAACCACATAAACCTAATTAGACTAATCTAAACACCCCTTAAGCGTCATTAACTCACTAAGCAAGAATTAGAGGATAAACTCACCGGTTTTGCGCGCCGGTGAGTTCACGGCGACCACGACACCAAGGCGGTCGATAATCCCCAAAGCGGCGACACCAACGGAGGCCGGGAAGACACTGAAAACGGGCCTCGAAGACCTCACGGCTTTCTGGTTTTCTGCTTCTGATCTGGGCTGAACTGCAGAGAAGAAACCAGCAACTTCAACGGCGAAAATGGGCCGATCGGAGCTCCGGCAAGCGGGTGGTTGGCAACCGGCGGCTCCCGGGGGTCAAGGGGATCTTGCTGGTGGTTGGTATGGGTGGAGGTAGGGTAGAAATGAGGAGAAAATGGCTGAAAACCGCGAAACGGGCGAAACAGGCGGAACCAGGCGAGTCCAGACGGTCCGGCGAGCGGCGGCTTCAGGCGGCCGTACGGGACGGTCGGAGAATCGTCCCGGCGAGCGACGAGGTGCTCCGGAACGGTCTGGATGTCGCCTTCGCGGCGATGGGTGGCTCGTTCGCTGATTCAACCGGGAAGTTAACTTTTTACTCGGATCTTTGGCAAAAGGTCGGCTGGAGCAGAAACTGGAACGAGGAGAAAACAAGGGAGGAAAACGGCCGACGATGGCCTTCCGGGCGTGCGACGATGGAGGGGCTGGTGAGCTCGGTTCCTCTGGCTTTTTGCTGAGCTTCTCTCCTTCAACAATAATGGAGAAAGCCACAAATTAAGGGAGAAGAAGGCTGCTTAGCAAGGGGGGTCTCCTTGGGCTCTTTAGAGCTCAACACTTGCCAATCTCTCATTGGCTTTGCCCCCACCATGACATCACATGACCTCAGCCACTCTCTCTCCTCAAGCTTCCTCCACAACCTTGCCAATAGGTGCAAAATAGCTCTCCCCTCATGGCATACGAATTTGTTACATTTCCCTCTTCAATCTCAATCAATTTCATCCAATTCTCAACCAAACACATCCAATTGAAGCCCAATTAAATCCATCAAGGTATCCTCGTCCGTCTCATGACTTTTTCCCATCAAATGATCCAACTTGCATCCCGAAGATTCAATCAAAACGACCCTCCGACAATTCCGAACAAAAACGGCCTTACTTTGCTTTTCCGCCAAAAATCTCGGTTTGTAGAAAAATCTTTTGGAGATGAGTCGACATTCCTAAAATGAATTGTGACTTGACAAAACTTCCAATTTGTAATCGGGTTCAATTTCACGGTTAAATTCAATCGGCGCGACTTTAGCGCGTCCTAATCTACCGGGTAGCTTTTAGGAATTTTTCGTGCAATTGACTGTGGTTGATTATTCTCAAGCCACAAAGTGCATCTTCGACACCTT